>OZ005658.1:5808108-7008108 GCA_963930645.1 Salticus scenicus | reverse complement strand
TTTTTTGTTCTAATAGTGCAAAAAGGGTTTTTAAGAGTGTCCTTAATGCATAAAAAATATAATTAGACCCATTCTTGTTTTACTGAATTCGCGCAAAAAGCCTAAAGTTGCGGGTTGTATCGTAAAAAAACGATATTTAAATGATTTTCGACGATTTTTAAACATGTGCCAAAACCCATAAAAGTTTTATTTTTAATTTGTAATAGTGTAAAAACCATTCAAAATAGTTTTCCCAATCCAGAAATAATACTTTCAGACCTGTTATTCCTTAAATGTATTCGCGCAAAAGGTCTAAATTATAGTATAAGTTAAGTTATAGAGTCCCGTAAAAATGCCGTTTTCCATATCTGATGAGTGTTTATTTAACACATTAAGGTTTGTAATAAGACAAACAAGTGATTTACAAAAAATGTATTAGCCAAACATATCATATTGCAGCTCTGAGCTCATTTCAACATTTAATCTGTGCTGAAATGATCCAGGACTCACGGCGAAGACGTGGCTATAAGGCGAGTCCCACCTCCACCCTACCCAACTAACCAACCAGGGTGAATTTTATTTGCAATATTTACAGTAACTATTTACTTTGTACAATGCATATATGTTCGTTGTAGGCAAAAGGTTATTTACATAGTAGCCCCTTTGAATTCTGACTTTGAATTAAATGTGGGCATCAGCTAACTTGATTTTAAAGTAGCTCTAATATAACCATCTCGATTTTCATGCCCGCACACTTTTTCTGCTGCTTCTGTAACCAGTTTTACACACCTCTAAACTGACTGGGTGTGGCATGGGAATTTGAGGTAGTTAAACTCTGGTAGCGCTTTGTCTTTCAATAAAGAAGCAATGTATTCAGTTGGCATCTTGGACAGTAGTGGCGGCGGTGTTAACTTGCAGATTGACCAATCAATTAGTTCGGTATAGTCGTTTGCACTAAAATTTATTGAAGGTATTTTGGAGTCTCTTACATAACCTTCAGCTGATGGCTCATTTCTGAATTTAAGGATCCTCCTGTAGTCATATGCACCTGTTTGGTTTGATATAAAGAAAAACTACACTGTGAAAGATGGATCGAAGCATATTTTGAAGGTAGTTAAAACAACCAGGCATCTACCGGACAATATCAAGCAAATAATTGATCCAGTAATTCAAAGGAATGCATTCTTCTGCCACACTGAAAATATGATGTTGATTATGATAATGGATGAGAGACCACACATTAGAGAACTTGGCTACAGGAGGATCCTTAAATCCAGAAATGAGCCATCAGCTGAAGGTTATGTAAGAGACTTCAAAATACCTTCAATAAATTTTAGTGCAAACGACTATACCGAACTAATTGATTGGTCAATCTGCAAGTTAACACCGCCGCCACTACTGTCCAAGATGCCAACTGGATACATTGCTTCTTTATTGAAAGACAAAGCGCTACCAGAGTTTAACTACCTCAAATTCCCATGTCACACCCAGTCAGTTTAGAGGTGTGTAAAACTGGTTACAGAAGCAGCAGAAAAAGTGTGCGGGCATGAAAATCGAGATGGTTATATTAGAGCTACTTTAAAATCAAGACAGCTGATGCCCACATTTAATTCAAAGTCAGAATTCAAAGGGGCTTCTATGTAAATAACCTTTTGCCTACAACGAACATATATGCATTGTACAAAGTAAATAGTTACTGTAAATATTGTAAATAAAATTCATCCTGGTTGGTTGGTTGGGTAGGGTGGAGGTGAGACTCACCTTGCAGCCACGTCCCCGCCGCGAGTCCTGGGTCATTTCAGCACAGATTAAATGTTGAAATGAGCTCAGAGCTGCAATATGATATGTTTGGCTAATACATTTTTTGTAAATCACTTGTTAAGAGTCTTATTACAAACCTTAATGTGTTAAATAAACACTCATCAGATATGGAAAACGGCATTTTTACGGGACTCTATAACTTAACTTATACTATAATTTAGACCTTTTGCGCGAATACATTTAAGGAATAACAGGTCTGAAAGTATTATTTCTGGATTGGGAAAACTATTTTGAATGATTTTTACACTATTACAAATTAAAAATAAAACTTTTATGGGTTTTGGCACATGTTCAAAAATCGTCGAAAATCATGAAATATCGTTTTTTTACGATACAACCCGCAACTTTAGGCTTTTTGCGCGAATTCAGTAAAACAAGAATGGGTCTAATTATATTTTGTATGCATTAAGGACACTCTTAAAAACACTTTTTTCACTATTAGAACAAAAAATGTATTTTTTTTGTAATTTTTGCATTTTTTTTTTAAATTTACCGGTATTTTGGCTTTTTTGGTAACTTTAGGCCTTCTCCGCGATTTCAAATTTTGAAAAAAAAATTTTTTAATATTTTTTCATTTATAATGACGCCTATGCGCAAGTTTTCCGCGCTATTAGAATTGAATTGCAGAAAAAACGCGTTTTTCGATGCACCCTAATACACAGTCTAACACACTAACGGACTAACAGACACCCTACAGACGGACACCATACAAATTTTGTCATTTTCGGCTTCCGCATACCTTCAAACGTATAAAAAAGTCAAAAAACCGAGGTCGAAACTTTTCACGATTACCTAAGTTCCCCATACCTATAGTATGATGGGGAACTAATTATCCTCAGAGATTGGATTACAGGGCTACACATAAATATTTAGAAAAAACTGATATATAAGTGAGAGATTAGTGGGTATTTCTTGAAGTGCATTTTCAGTCGTTTTATGGGATTCTAAAAATATTCAAGAATGTTTAAAAATAGTGTTTATGATAACACTACGTTTGTCTGTCTTATTCTATATAAATTTCGTATATAATTTGTGATTGCTTTGAAACGGATATATGTTATTTAGAATTTTCTGCTTTGCTCTAAAATGTTGCAAAGCGCAACATTATACTTACCGGAATGAAATAGAAAATTTAAAATTTAATTACAACTTATTACAATAAAATTTATGGATAATTTTTATAATATAACCATAACTAATAGTAATAAAATTACTATCTTATTCCACTTATAATGAATAATTTATTAATAGCTTTTTATTTAGCAGAACAAGTAACTTTTCATAGATTTAATTATATAAAATTGATTTTCAAAATAAAAGTATATGGAAGCAGCAGTAAACAAAGCATAAAGTTTATATAGAAGTTCATTGCTTCGCATGAGATCAATGAAATTTGGCGTGTATTCTTAACAAATTAATCAATTTTAGATTTTTATTCAGGAGAAGAACCTAAGCAGCATTTAAAAATGTTTCTTTTTCGAGAAACTGGAGGCCTTGGATGGCAAAATTCTATAAACTTTTTATTAGTATAATTAACTAAAGCCATCCAGTATTTAATTGAGGAAAATGAAGCTTCTGATAAGTTTTCCATGATATAAGGAGTGTAGGCCTCAGCAAGCCAGAATGTTCCAGGCAAAGAAGGGTTCTTACGAGGCCACCATAAAGCTCTAATCATATGAATTTGTGTATCTATCCAAAATATGGCGTCTCCTAAAACTATAGGATCGTCAGTTTTGAATTGCAGATTGCTTTTGATATTTTCAGCATATTCAATACATTTGTCTATCAACCAATACAGTTTTTCGGCCTCAGCTTTTTCTTTATCCAAAAGTAATTGTTTGGCAAACTCCTTTTTCTTCCTGGAATAGTTGCAATCAGAAAGAAGATTCCCCATTCTCTGGCGTAAGTCTCTTAGATTTCTCCAAATTTAAATATCAAGATATATGAAACAAGAATCAAATAATTCTGTGTTAGAAATCAAAAAACTTATTAAAAGTAAACTTTATAAAACATATTATCAAACGTTTTTAAAGAGCTTTTATAAGAGTAATTGTATAGAACAGTTTCATCAAAAGGCCAGTATAAAAAGGCATTGATGATGTTGAATTATGATTTTTCCAACAATAGATTTATGACAACAATGTAATTCCGAGATAAGCACTTTTATTATGAACTTTTTAATTGTCTCAGTAACAATAGAAAACTTATAAAAATATTCAACAATGTTTAAAAATCGGTATATTTAATCAGCATTATAACTCTTTTACAGAGAGTGATTCTGTCAGAAATTACATTCACTTACAAACGATCTTCCAACTTTGTAAAAGAGAGAAAAAAAAAAAATAGAAGTGAAAACTAAGTAACTTGTGAATTGTGTTGCCGAGCTATTAGATTATTATTTTCGAATTATTTTTGGTTTGTAAAGAAGTGTTTATGATCTGTATTATATGATTCGGCACAATATTTGTAGCTACCCATATTAAATGAACTAAGCCTTATATTAGATAAAAATATTGATTACTTATGAAATTATTTTAATTAGTAGCTGAGGTACAAAAGAAAACCGATTCAGGATACCTCAAAACGTGTAAATCAGGTGAAATCTCGAATTCCACTTTCGATAATATAAAAGAACTTTAAAACATCTTTCGAATGATGTATTAAAAATAATTTAATCATAATTAGAAACTGAAATATTGAAATTTTAAAATATTACAGCTCCATCTGGCGGTAGAAATTTCTGTAAACTACTGTTCGATTCCAACTCAATAAAGCTTTCAAATGATGCATTACTTATGAAATTATTTTAATTAGTAGCGTAGCTGAGATACAGAAGAAAACCCATTTAGAACACCTCAAAACGTGTAAATCAGCTGAAATCTCGAATTCCACTTTCGATAATATAAATTGGTAAAAAATATGTTTCTTCTCGTGGAAAGCCTTCGCTGACGATGACGCGATTTTCATGATTTTTGTTCACCCAAAAGTGCTCAACGGGCCTAAAGAAGTTTTCACTTAAAAAAAAAAAAAAAAAAAATCTTTATACTACTGATTTCTTACATTTAAATAACTATAGAATCGAGAGCGGTTTCCTATGTTTAAGAAGTGTTTAAATTTCTAATACGAAACTATTTGACTTTTGTTCCATATATTCCAATATTTAAATATGGAATATTTAAGAAGCTTACGCAGGAGAATGGGGAACAGACTGCAGCGGCTTTAGAAAGAAAAAAGAGATGGCCAAACAATTGCTTTTGTAGTTCACATATTTTGTATGATTTAATCATTAATTCTAATACTAGTACCTTCTTTTATAGACAACGTATTTTTGAGTATCTCTATAATCTATATAATGAAAGAGAAGAAATTTCCATCATTTTACGTCATAACTTAAGGAAAACTTATTTATTACATTTTTACTTTATTAGGAGATAAATTACTTTAATTTTGAAATATTTTTAAAAGATAAAAATGCATTATTATTTATTTTATATTATCTTGTATATACTTTGAATTCTCTTATTGCACGCTGTTTTACGTATTTATTTCCTAACATGTGAGATAATTATTTATTTGCTAGCTATTAGTTTTTCAGTTCCGTTTTGCAATATATTTAATATGTTAGATCTCAATGTATTCTTCTGATATATTTTTAAATATATATTTAAAATAACTATATTTAAAAAAAAAAAATATTTTTTGATTATTTACTAGTACGCAAAATGTATCAGTTTTCTTAAAATAAATTGATAAAAATAAAGAAAATAAGGTGTATATTATTCGCTAGCACATGAAATATAAATTTCTTTTAAATAATATTTGCCATAGTAAATTTTGTAAATAATATTTAAATAAATTGTTATTTTTATTTATATAATATTTAAAAATAAAAATAAAAATAAAAAAGTAAATAAATAAATAAAATAAGCAAATGTAAATTAAAAACATTTTTTTAATTTCTAAAAACATTAGTTGATATTTTTACATATTATTATTAATTAATTTTTTTATTTTTAATATTTTTACAAAATAAATGATTAAGTCATTATTAATAGTAATGCGTAATTGAAATAAATAAAATATATATTTTTGGCGTGTAAAAATATTACATAAATATTTTTATAAAATAATAAAAAATAATTTATGTTCTTTTGTCGTAGTTTATTCATGAATTAATTGACAAAAATTAAGATGATCATATTTTTGTTACAAATTTTCTAACTTTTTATGTATAGAATGTATGTCCTCAGAAAAAATAAGGTAGAATTACTTTCACAATCAACGTATTTTGCTGAATATAGAAATATACAACAAAAAATTCCTCTGTTTTCCGATCGGAGTTGAAAAAGTAACCATGTCGAAGGTTAAAAAAAAATTCGTTTTTCTTCAGATTCTTTTTCGCTAAGACGAAAAAAATTACATATATATATTCTGCATTACTTTCTGCACAAATTTTGTACAATTTTCTTTCATTTATGTTGTATAGTAAAGTGTCAATCGCGAAGAAAAAAGCATTACGTTCTACGGGTTCGCTCCGAATTGGCACTAAAATGCCCGACTTTCCCTCAATGTCCAGTCTCTTCCTAATATAGGGTCTCTAGTTCTCGATTAAGAGCGGACAATACCTAAATTCGCCGGAATCCTTGGCCCATGTTATTTTATGGGAAAATTTAATTACATAATTACTCATTACCTATTGAATATTTTTCAATTCTGTTTTCACATTTAGAAAATTCATAAGCGTTAAATTAGTACTTGTTTTCTAAAAATTGATTTTTTAAAATTTTAGTATTTCGTTCTGCGACTAGAAAATGAGAAAAATGCATTTTGTGAAAAATCGCATTTTTGAACTCAAAATTAAAATTTAAAAAAAAAAAAAAAAAAAAAAAAAAATGAATTTTTCAAAAATGAGTACTCATTTTTTACGGTTATGAATTTTCTGACTGCGAAAACAGAATTAAAAAATATACATTAGGTAATGTGTAATTGTCGCAACAAATTTTCCCATAGAATAACATTGGCCACGGCTGTTTGCGGGATTAGGTATTGTCCCCTCTTAATAGCAGCTCCACCTGCCGTACAATAACTAAATAAACTGGGATGTCCAGGAAAGACGTTACTGCAGACAGTGGGCACCTGGACCTATACAACGCGTGTGTGAAAACTCTGTCAAAAGAAATCGGTACCTGAAACGATGTTTAGAGTGATTTCGTTGGAATCAGTGGCGGATTTAAGGCCCCCCCCCCATAAAAAAAAAAACAAAACAAACACTGACATTCACAATTGAATATTGTAATTGTAAATTTTTTATTGGTCTAGAATATCGTTTTGAAAAGTCTTACCCCCCCCCCCAAAAGTTAAGTTCTGGATCCACCGCTGGTTGGAATTATTATTATTATTATTATTATTATTTATAAAGTGATATTTAAAAAAACAGCGATTTAATGTTTTTGAAACTCATTAAAATTTAGTGATCAGGGAAGTAAACAAAACCTGCTAATGTATGATAATTTCGTTATGGTTTGTGCAGTATGCAGATATTAAAACACACTTTAAAGACTTATTACAGACAGTCATGTATTTGAATCCTTTTGTCGCTCCTTGTACACAAACGATTAGCGTTATTTATATCATTCAGTAAAGAATATGATGTAGTAAACCTGAATATCATCATACGTAGATTTCAAAGCATTCCAATAACAATTGCAAATTTAGACGAACAGAAATCATAAAACAAACATTATTATTAATAGATTTGTACTAGTATCATTTTTATGTGGTAATTTGCATGCAATTTGTTGTAAAATGATAAATTTTTTTTCCTTCCAACCACGTATGTACATAATGTATAACGCTAATATTTTCCGCAATAATGTTTTTAATCTATAAAATTTAAATGCATCGTGAATCTAAATTACTATATTATGAAAATCAATAACTAATACTTACAATAGTGTCTTCTGCAATAATAATAATAAATAAATAAATAAAATTTAGTCGATGCAATAATTTGTGTTTATACGATTTTTTTTTTTTTTTTACATAATTCTTGTTCCCACGATTAGTAGATGAGAGACTATGCTCTGAAAGCTGATAGACGGGGGTTCTGGTTTAAACCTGGATTACGACTGTTGTCCTAGCCGTTTAGATTTTGAAATTCGCGTAAATACGGGCTAGGACTTTCTACCAAGGACTTTCCACAAAGGACATTCTACCACGACCCAGTATTCTAGAGAAGATAATCGATCTCGACTCCAACACTACACTACATACTTCCCATTTTCTTAGTAATTTGTTCACTGAACTATAGACAATAAACGTAAAAATTAACCAAACAAATATAATTACATAACATAAATATACATAACTCTTCTCTAATTATATATTTAAAATAATCACAAAAAAGAAATGTGAAAATAAATTTAGTTTCAGATTTCAGATATTGCTTATAAATTACAAATTATTCTAATAATAGCAACTACCATAATTTAGATGTTCGGGGTGTATGATAAGAACAACCATTAGATCTGTGTTCGAAATACGGAAAATTTCATTTCGACTTCAAATAAAGAATGTAACGCTAATGTATGAGTAGTCGCCGTCGGTTTACATTAGAATATCAGTAACGATTTTATCGGGAAATAACGAGCTTACAGAAAGTTAATTTGCTCCGTTTCATTTTGAGCTTGCGTAATAAATTGGAAGGAAAAATTTTCCAGAAAACTGTTCAATTAGGAAAGTTTTGTCGTTGGTTTCTTTACAAGTAAAATTTAATAACTTAAAATGTTTATGTTAAGGTGTTAAGGTTATGTTCAGTGTTACACCCCGCGACAAAAAGATAGGTACAAAGGGTTTTTTCTTTGATTTTTCATAAAATAACATTATCTAAATTGTGCTTATCATTTATTATTAGCATAAAATAACACTATTCCCGGATTAATTTTTGTTTTAAGACTCATTTAGAAAAATTTTAAGACTAAAATTTTTCGAATTTAAGACTACACACCGCGACAAAAAGATAGGAACAAAGGATTTTTTTTAATTTTTTGAACATGATTATTTTGAATATGAATATTTTATGATTCAAATATTTAATATGTTTTTGATATGATAATATTTTGTTATGATAATAAATGATCAGCACAATTTAGATAATGTTATTTTATGAAAAATTTAAAAAAAAAAAAACCTTTGTTCCTATCTTTTTGTCGCGGAGTGTAGTCTTAAATTAGAAAAATTTTAGTCTTAAAACTTTTCTAAATGAGTCTTAAAACAAAAATGAGTCCGGGAATAGTGTTATTTTATGATGATAATAAATGATAAGCACAATTTAGATAATGTTATTTTATGAAAAATCAAAGAAAAAACCCTTTGTACCTGTCTTTTTTTCGCGGGGTGTACCTAATATCTGTGCACGAACTAAAATAAAGTAAAATTTTCAAATAAATCTTTAAAAATTTGTAAGAACTTCAGTAAGCTCTAATTTAATTCAGAACAGCTATGAAAAATTGTTAAGAAATGATTAGTAATTTAAATGAAAAAAATTCCGCTGCCAAAACCAAATTCATAAATATTTAATAAAAGTGTGTTTGTATTATATTTTTGTATTTATGATTTTATTTTATTTTTTTAATGTAATCCGCGTTTGTAATGATCGATAGATGGCGCTTTTCAACTGTTGATGTTAGTAAATATAATAGCCACGTGTATTTATTATTGTTGTGTTTGTGTTGCTACTTGCTATCTGTTCTATAAATTTTCTGCCATCACATCATGGAATGTCGATTGCTTTTGGAAAAAATATTTCAATTTATTCAAAGTTCGATCGGAATTAGGTGCGTAACCGAAGCTGAACAAATACTAGTTTCTAATCATCTGATTTTGTGCGGTGTGAAATCGAAAGATGATAATACTGTTGTTATAGAAGAAGTTTGCCTCAGATCCACTGCTATGAAGTAAAAACCCCACACACAATTAACTGTTCTTTAATAAACAATGAAAATGTGTGGAACATTAAAGATGTTGAATGTTCCTGCAAAGCGGGTAAAAACAATACCTGCAAACATTACGTTGCAATTTTGTTGTACTGTAATAGGTAAGTAGTTTGTTATTTTCTTAATACATCATCGTTCCATTTTATTTTAATGCAATAAAAATAATTACTAAAGAGAATACGTATGAAATAAAACATAATAATAGGATGCAATGACAATTATTGCGTTTCATTATTTAATAATTCCACTGTATTTTAGCTGCATCTATATGTTATCTTACAACAAAGGTACGTTTAAAAAAAAAATGTACAACTATAGAGTTAGTCTATAACTGGAATTGGCGATTTTTCTTTGGCACCGTTTTGAACGATAACGATGCCTTTCTGGAATCTTTGCAATAAAATACGCTTTTGTTTACGCTTGGAATCCATCGCAAACATTTGCAAAAGTGGCATTTCGCCATAATCACCAAAGAAAAATCGCCAAATGCATTTGTGGACCAATACTATAGTTGCTCCATGACATCCATGAAATGTGATCGTTTTGCTTTGCTCGTTAGCCAAGGTTGGTTGAATGTCTTTTCTTGGCGTAAGGTCCACAGTAGGACAAGCTGCGCCACTCGTTAGCCAAGGAAACGATCAGCTTCATCTGAAAGATTTTATAATTAAAGCAAAATTAAACATATTATTACTTGTGGAATCCTGAGGTATGAAATGTTTTGAACAAACAGTCATTCTCGGTGATACTTATTTCCCAATTCGTAAAAGTCTAACCCATTCAGATTTTCTACTAACTAAAGCTTTACTTCCATTATCCTAAGCAACAGAAATTTTATATTTATCATTTGGAAATAAATGGGGGTTTCTGGATCCTTTGGAATTACATTGGGGTACACAACAGTATGTGTAGTCTTTTTTTACCGAATTTATTCATTTTTATTCAATAAATAAGTGAAAGTAAACATTGAATATACAGAACACAATGGCGTTTTGACGAAAGCTATCCACGTATTGTAATTTCACCTTAGGCCACCAGAGGGCGAGCATTTCATTACAATCGCGGATAGGATAATATTGAATGTGCTTGTTTACGGCAGTTCAAATTTGTATATATCGAAATAGAATTTGGATTAAAATTCGCAAGATCAAAATATATTGCATTCTTACATATTTAATTAGAAGTTAGTCTAGATGATAAATGTCCCATGTCAATGTTTATCTCAAAATATGAAAACTTTTAAAATTAAAAATATTTTGTAACGTCAAAGTTTGCTACCATGGATACAGGTGTTTATTACAATAAGGAAAGAGCAGCTGACGTCACGCTCAGGGCAAAACATTGGTATTTCCACCAATACGATTGTCCTTTTGCAACTCGTGAGTGGAAAAGATTGATTAAAAGAGCGTTTGTTTGTAAACATGCCCTTTCCTTATAATGATTTATTTGATTAAAAAATTTGTTCAGTCATTTTAATAAATTTTATTCGGACTATTATGTTTGGTTATTCGCTTTAAGGTTATTTTTTGGAATCTGTAGAAGATTGCTTACTAAGCTATCAGATGCTGCTGGAAGTGTGATGACAATAGTGCACTGTTAAAAATTTCAGTTCAAACTTGAACCATTATATGGAGTAAAGTTATAAACAACACCATAACATGGTTCAACCTCGCTGTTAAGTTTTCTAATTTTTGCGATTGAATTTAATTTGCACCAAAACATGAAGCTACCATATATCCACTCACAAGGGAAGTATGAATTAATAAAATTCCTACTGAAAACAAACCAAGCTTAAATTAAAGAGCGTGATCGAAAACACAGGGTAAAGTTCAAATTTTGTGCAACAACTCACCCATGGGCCAAGACCCTAGAAAATTTAGCCCATTTTATCAAAATCAGCGGAACAGAATTAGTGTGCAAGAAAGCATGGCACGGTGCTAGAGTGTTTGACTTGAGACAAGAAAGTCTTCAGTTCGATCCCCGCCCCGGTCGAATATTGAATTTTTCTTTTTATTTAAAACATAATACCAATATTTGGTTCAACATAAAATTACCAAATCATCGTAAAAGGTTAAACCACATGGTGGTTGCAGTTACTTCAGTATCAAGCTGATTTGCTGAAACTAACATTTTTTTTTTTTACTAAACTATGGTTCAAACTAACACAAAAATTTTTAACAATATTTGACATTTTTGCTAAAGTAGACCAATCCTTGCAGCACCACCGCTATTAATTTTAGAACACTGTTGGCAGTTGCTCTTTTAAGCACCTATTGTAAAAAGTTCAGTTATAAGAATTTTTGTTTCCTTAGATTTTTACCTACCTTTCTAAAGCTGGGCTCATATTTCCGCGTAGTGCCGCGCGGCAAAATGTCGTAAATTATTCGTTATCGGAAAGTGACCGTTTACATTTTTGACACGTGGACAATCAATAACATTATTTTTATTTATTTATTTATTTTTGAAGAATTTTACAAAAGGAACCCAAATTTTCCATGCCAATTATCGAAGTAGTAAATTTGTCAGATGCAGAAATCGCCCTACGACGCGCGCGACTGTTAAAAATTTACATCAGAAGGAATTTAGATAAAACCGACTTGCCGCTTGTTAATGTGAATCAAGCTTAACTTTCCTGTAATTAAAGTCTTTTTTATTACGTACAGATAGAAATACATTTCCGTACCGTCAACCGTACACCGAATCTGATTATTTCGGTTTCCTCCACCATATTATAATAACTGCACCCTATATTATAATAACTACACTGCTAATAAAATGCAGTTTTGTTGCCAGAAATTCTGTGTGAAAATTACAGAATTCAGGGAAAATTACGGTAAAATACGTTTTGTCAACGTAATTTTCCCGTAATTTACGACTTTTCTCTCAAATTCTCTCAAATGAGTAAGTTTATTTTATGAGTAGACGTTGTGAGAGACAATATATGATTTTCAATTTTCAAGTGTTTAATTGTCTCAAATGAACAAAAACTAATATACGTCACAGAAATTAAATGTAACATATCTTCCGCCAAAAAGATCCATGTACAGTTTTGTTTACAAGGACACGCAAAAAAAATTCGAATACATTACGATTCGTGAACAATGTGTTTCGAAAATTATGCTATAGCTGAAATTAAATAAAATATATACGTTATTCGGGTTTATTACAATGATTGAAAACAAATATGAGATGTAAATAATTGTTTTACAGGGTCACACAAATGTGTGCACTTTTAATATTTATAGAAGCATTTCACTTTAGTACCTGTGGATATTATTAAGAATATCATATTACTTACCGGGAATAATTGTGTGACGTACAAATAAACTTGTGTTACATTATTTAGCTCGTAAATAATTTTATATATGATTAGCATTTTATCGTTCTTTACCGAGAGAAAACTTTAAAAAAAATTTTAACATACCTAAAGAATTCAATAAATTCCCATATATAGTTAACCCCTATATAATAATCTATACTTGATAAAGTATTTCATCTCCTTGTTATATTTTTAAGAGCTAACAAGAGATTTTTAGGATCTGATTTTGAATTAAATCACTAAAACGACTGCTTAATAAAACATAATATAAAAAATCTGGTGTGTAACAGCCACACGACTTCCATTACCCAGTACTACACAAATTATAAACATTTTATATACATTTTTGATTTAAATAAGTAACAAAATTGCTCTATCCGTCAAAAAAGTTATTTAAAATAATAATTAGAAAAATAATAATGGGCGGACCTGAAATTGAGCTAATTATACAGGACGCCTATCAATATTCCTGAACTAACCAACTATATCATTCGAAAGGACATCTAATAGAGTGTTTATATAGCAAATTGTTTTTGAGATACGGACTTACGGTCCCACTTCAGGTTTCCGATGTCCCACTTCCGGTTAAACTCAATTAATGACAGGAAAACAATAATTACATACAAAAGCATATTTAAAAGTAAGTTAAAATGGCGAGTTTGAAAAAAATCCGTACAACCGTTTTTAAAGGAACGCCTTTGCGAGGCCTGAAATTGAGCTATTTATACAGGACGCCTATCAATTTTCCTGAACTAACCAACTATATCATTCGAAAGGGCATCTAATAGAGTGTTTATATAGCAAGTTTGAAGAAAATCGTTAGAGCCGTTTTTGAGATACGGACTTACGGTCCCACTTCCGGTTTTTCAATTTTCACCAAAATTTGGAAATTTCATCTGTACACCAGACGTATTTCAATTCTAAAGTTTCGTAGCTCTATCTTTATTAGTTTCTGAGCTATAATAGCCAGAATATTCTCCACATACATACATACACACACACATACATACACACTGACCAATTGCCAAAAACCACTTTTTTGGACTCAGGGGACCTTAAAACGTGTAAATCAGGTGAAAACCCGATATCGAATTTTCAGACCGAATACAATACTTCCATTACCTACGGTAGTAGGGTAATGGAAGTAATAAAGGAAAAATAAAAGGAAAAGGAAAATTGAAGAATTTATTCAATCATTTGTGCATATATGTGTGTGTATATTTGCAGACATACACATATATTTAAAAAAAGAGAGGGAGAGAGAAAGAGTAAAAAAACAAATACACTTTATTTAATCAAACAGGTACTTAAAAGAAAAAGTATCCCACTTTAAAATATTATGAAGATAGTTCAAATATTTAGACTTTGATAACTTGTGATAACATATCCTTTAATCAGTGTCGGTAGCGCTTTTCATTCGATAAAAGAAAAGAAAATAACTCTAAATGATAACTCGACCGCGATTTTTCTTTTTAAGCTCCATTATCTTTAACCATCCAAAAAATAAGAGTTATACAATTAGAAGAAGAGTTAAATAGCCAGCGTTCAAACAGTAACCCACGACATAAGTTCGCTGAACCTTAAAATACACCCGTTAAGAAAACAATATTTTTTTTTTCTTTTTCTTACATTATATTTGTTTTTCAGAACATTTATGCATACATGAATGATTTTAAAGCTATGTGAGATCAGCAATCTGTTAACGAATATCGTATTATCATATACATACTGAAATTCTTTGGATATGTTAGACTGAATATTTCTTACCGTTACCCATCTCAATCTAAGTTTGTTACAGGTTGTTGACTATAGTATTTACTTTCTGAACACTATAGTGAGGAAAGTATTGTAATCATGTCAAAAATCCGAATTTGAGATTTTGATATTTCTATACGTTTCGAGGTCCCCTGAGTCCGTTTTCAATATTTTTACGATGATGTACGTGTGTGTGCGTGTGTGTATGTGTATATATGTCTGTGTGTATGTGTGTATGTCTGGGAGTGAACACGCTAGCGTCTAAGCGCTTTATTCAAATAAGCTGAAAGTTGGTACTTGTAATAAGCTGAAAGTTCAAATAAGCTGAAAGTTGTAAGTCACCATAGTACGAACCCTATAGATTTTGATGAATCTAGCACTTATAGTTTTTTTACAGGGACACCAGGAAAAATTCTTTATCATTGTGGCCTATGGGGCCAAATTTTTAAAAGTGCGATAGCTTCTAAACGCTTTATTAATCTGAGCAAAAAATTTGTACACATGTTATAGGTCACAGTTGCACCAACTGTATAGATTTTGGTGAATTTAACACTTTCCGTTTTTTGCAGGGACACAAAGAAAAATTATTTATCATTATGGCCTATGGGATCAAATTTTTAAAAGTGCGATAGCATCTAAACGCCTTATTCAGTTGAGCTGAAAATTTATATGAATATTATAAATCACTGCTGCACTAATTATAAGAATTTTGGTGAAACTAGCATTTATAGGTTTTTACAGAGACACAATGAAAAATTCTTTATCATGATGATCTATGGGCTCAAAGTTCAGTAGCGTTAAATAAAACATCGTGTAATAGATGGAGAAAAATACTCAAACACTCTATTATGGTTTTCTCTCTTTTGTTTGTTTAACAACTCCTCTTTCTTTACTTTATCTACAAAATTACTCAATGTTCGGAAATTCGAGTGGAGTCACTCCAGATTTTTTTAATGTAAAACCGGTCATTTATAATATGCTAATTGTTGTTGTGGCATGAATGTAGAGAGGTAGATTTGATGTCTTTTTGATTTTCAGTTTTTACTTATTTTTATTAGTATGGAGGACTATTAAGTCTCAATCTACGGATAAAACGTTGTCGCCAGTTATATGATGATTGGACATTTATTGAAATCGAAAATTTATCGAAAATGTAATTGAATAATTTAAAAGCTATAACATCTATAGACTGCACTAAACCAAATGAAACGAATGTATATTTTGTGTAATAGAGATAGTCAACTCGGAAAAAAATTTATGTATGTAGGAGCCTCGCCTACCCCCTGGGGGGGAAGTTCCCCCTCGAGGGGAGTAAATTTTCATGATGGGTATATTTCAAAAGAGCTCGCCAATACATTTAAAACGAATGGTTGAACCATCGATATGCGATAATTTAAAATAAAGTTATAGATTTTTTTTTTTTTTTTTTTCATTTTTAACATTTTTTTTTTTTTTTCATTTTTTATTATTTAGTGTTATACTACTTCTCTAATATGGAAATCGTCTGCAAAACCAAAAAGATAATTTTTTTAAATAATAATTTTAATAAATTATTTTTTAAAAACAGAATTATTTTTTAATAACCGAATTAAATTCTATATATATGTAGGTGCATTAATGAAACGGGGGTTGAGGGGGGTGGTAGCCCTCTCACACAGATCTAATTATCATAT
The DNA here is from genome assembly GCA_963930645.1 of Salticus scenicus. Taxonomy (NCBI): domain Eukaryota; kingdom Metazoa; phylum Arthropoda; class Arachnida; order Araneae; family Salticidae; genus Salticus; species Salticus scenicus. Next base: position 6,991,570 of record OZ005658.1, on the reverse strand, counting down.
AAAACTCTTCCGAAGCCTAATCTGAATTGTTTAACACAGGTTTACATAACAGTACTCGTTATCTTACCTCTTAATCCGCAACCTATATTTATAGTATTAAATTTCAGAGTAAGAGAAAGTCGTGTGAGTGACACATCAGATTATTTTTAAATATAAAACGAGCTTTACATTCGTTTAAAAAACAGTTTTTCCCCGAAAGGAAATAAAAAAAAATATCCGTGGAAAGCAGATTTCATTGAGACTGTTTTTTTTTCACACGGTTTTACTGTCTACAATACTCTATTATCATTTCACTTCATTACATGCTCGACCGATCGTATACATGACGGTATCTATTTACCGCATCATTAAGTTAAGAAGTTTGCCCCAGTTCAGTAATAAAGAGGGAAATTTTAAATTCAAAGGGGAAAAATAAGGGTTTTTTTAATCAGGGAAAGTTTCACAAGTTATAGTGGAAAGAGACAGATGAAAAGTTAAATATAATTCGTATATTACTAATGTTAAAAAGTTTGCCCCATTTCAGGTCGAGAAAAGTAAACAAAGACGGAATTTTTAAGTTTAAAACGGATAGAGTAACCGCCACTTAATGAAATCACTGGTTAATAAAATCAGCCGCTTAATATGATCAAATTGCCAGGATCGGAATCAAATTAATGCAAACCAATTTTAAAACTGCCGCTTAACAAAATCAGCATCGCCGGTTAATAAACTCAAAAAAAAAAAAAAAAAAAAAAAAATTCTTCAGCAGCGAAAATACCATTTATGCACATTGAGCAAATTTTTACTTACACTATGAATTTTAATTTTTTAAATAAAAAAGAAATTAAATGCAGAAATTTATCTCTCTTTGTCGAAAATTTTACATTTACAACATTAAGTTTTACATTTGCAGAAATTAAACACGTTTCATCACTTGTCTTAGGAATCATTTCGAATTTCAAGGAATGCATTTTTCAAAGAGCGGTAATAAGTCACAAATTTGATTTAATTCGCCAGGGATTTTTGTATTTAATTTTTAATTATTAAAAGACAATTTCTAATTCTTTTTCTGAAACAACTAAGAAACAAAACGTTTAAACGGAAAAAATTTAAATTTTAAAGAAAGGCGTGAACTTTTAGCAAAGTAATGATGATTTTACTCAAAGGAAAGCGCATTGGAAATTGGGATGTGTTTAATTCTATTATTTTGAAGGAACAGTTAAATAATTATCTGTAAAAATTTAATTAATACTCTTTAATAATTCCACTATTTGTTATCTTTTGAAATTTCTTTTCAAATTCAGGGAAGTAACACCTTTTGCTCGAGTACAGGAACGTTCGCCGGATATAAAAATCAGCCGTTTAATAAAATCACTTTCGCTCAGAACGAATGTGATTTTAATAAGCGGCGGGTACTGTATTAGAATGCTGTGGGTCACCGCAAGACTTTCTTTCTACATTTTCATTTTCTTATACAAAATTCACCCAGTACAAATTATTTATTAAAATTATTATTTATTAAAATTATTTTCCATGAAAAATCCTTTAAAAAGAAAATAAATAAATAAATTGATAGATGTATTATCATCTCCATAAACTTTTCATTTATTTACTGTCATTTATTTCAGAACTATAAACAAAGTAATATCAACTATAATTAAATTTGACCTTGAACACCGCGAGTGAAAGATTTATAGACTCATAATGACTTTCTCTTCTCTAAATAAACATTTTCAAACCATTATTTATTTTACAGAACTATTAAATTCAAACTTTATGGGAAATCATGCTATTCTAAATTACTGTTTTATTTATTTCAACAATGTAATTTAATGATAGTATAAACAAAATAAGATATTAATTTTTCCTTTCAAATGTCATAATATAATATAATATAACAATTTATGATCCATAATGATATACTTAAAAATTGTAATTTAAAAATTCTTCTTGCTGTCTGTAACATTTCCTCAACTAGTAAGGATGCATAAAAATGCATCCCTTAAACTTTATCCAAATAAAAAGACATTTATAGATCAAATTATTTGCAGTATTATTTTAGCTAATTTGAATGAACATTCTTTTCATTATTAGTCAAACCTCGTTAGAATAATAAGTTACAAATGAAATTAGGATTAATTCACCAGTTTGAAGATGACCCTTTTTTGGACTACAATATTAATTGCCGGAGACAGAAGCTCCTACTGCACTACTAAATACAAGGTAAGTGAAGAACTTATTATTTTTCTTTAAAGTCTTACCTTGTTGTGATTTTTCAATAATGATTTCCTCAACATAAATAAATAAAGTAGCATCGCTTGTGCTCGCATAACAATTTCCTATAGTTTTAACATAAGAAATTATTCCTACGGTAGATTTTACTTCTGTAAAATTCAAAAATTCAAACTATATAACAAAATGGAACCAACATCGTTGCTTTCTTTATTCTATTCTATTTCTTAAAACAATTTTTATAGATGCCCCACGCACCACATAAACTTTAAATTTTACTTCTACTTTTTAAGATAGCACGCGATCATGTTTTATATAAAAATTAAATCATTGAATTCATTTTTTTTACTTATTTTTATTTCATTTTGCACGCGCACATTTTATTTCCTAATTCAAAATTATTAAGGAAAAAAAAAAAAAAAAAAAACTTTTTCTATAGTGTTTGTTTCGATACTGATTATTATTAATTTTCTTTTCTTTTCTTTTTCTTTCAATAAAATAAAATAAAATAATAATAATAATAATAATAATAATAATAAATGATTTTGATGAAATTCTGGCAAAAGCAGAATTTAGTTTAGGACGGAGGACTATTAGTTTTTTTTTTTTTTTTTCAAATTATAACATTGCTTTCAAATTATTAGTGCTAGAGGCCTATTTCAGTCGGTACAGTTGTCGAATTTTTATACGTCACTCTTAATAGTGCTAAGGGCCTATTTCAGTCGGTTTATTGAATGGGGATTTATTGAATGAAGTCCCACCAAGGCACAATTTTGACATGAGAGCCCCCCCCCCCCCAAGGTACCCCTATTTCAGTCGGTACAGTTGTCGAATTTTTATACGTCACTCTTAATAGTGCTAAGGGCCTATTTCAGTCGGTTTATTGAATGGGGATTTATTGAATGAAGTCCCCCCAAGGCACAACTTTGACATGAGTCCCCCCCCCAGGCACAACTTTGACATGAGTCCCCCCCAAGGTACCCCTATTTCAGTCGGTACAGCGTTGTCGAATTTTTATACGTCACTCTTAATAATGCTAAGGGCCTATTTCAGTCGGTTTATTGAATGGGGATTTATTGAATGAAGTCCCCCCAAGGCACAACTTTGACATGAGTCCCCCCAAGGCACAACTTTGACATGAGTCCCCCCCAAGGTACAACTTTGACATGAGTCCCCCCCCCCCAAGGCACACCTTTGACATGAGTCCTCCCCAAGGCACACCTTTGACATGAGTCCCCCCCAAGGCACACCTCCCCCTCATTGGGAAAAAGAGAAAAAACGTTGTTTTGCGGCTATAAGACAGTTTGGACTTCCAACGTTATTTGTTACAGTATCTGCAGCTGAAACACATTGGTTTGATTTAATGAAAACTTTATCATGGAATTTAGATCGTCACGAATTAACTAAAGAAGAATTTGTCGATATTAACAAGTTTAGCAGTAGGCTTCTGGCACTAAATTAAAATCTGTCAATGTCAGATTTTCATGTTTTAAATAATGAAATAATGTCGTGTCTGTATAATTTTATTATTATTATTATTGAAAGAAAAAGAAAAGAAAATTAATAAATAAAAAATTCATGAAATGTTGGGAAATTTGTGTACAAGGGGAAAAAAAACAATCTGAATTTCCTTTTTAAATTTACAGATTGTATGTTTCAATAATACATTGTTCAATTATATTTTCGATAAATTTTAGATTTCGATAAATGTCCAACTATCGAAAAATGGCACCTGAAAAATCCCAGATTGAGAATAATAGTCCTCAGTCCTAAAAAAAAAAAAAAAAAAAAGAAAGACACCTTTGCTGTATATCACAGACCTATGGTTCAACAATTCGTGTTTTAAACGTATAGGGATATGGCATGTTTACAAACAAGCGCTCCGTCAATCAATCTATCAAATTCCCGTGTGTCAAAAGATCAAACTGTTTCCTATGACGATGCATGTTAAACTTAATGAATATTATTTAAACACTCTTTATTTTGTTGAATTTCTTTCCCTCCGAAAAGATTAAATATCTAAATTAGCAAAAATCTTTTTAAATAAATATTAGTGTAATGACATGATCAAAATTTTATTAATAATTATATAAATGCAATGATTGTGCATAATCATTTTTTCAATCATTATTACAAACTATTAAAGCCTTCGAATTCAGAATATATTCAGATTTATTTATTAGAATTAACTAAAATTATAAGTTTTGCAAGAACGTATATTTAGAAGTTCATCATAAAATTTATCAGTCCAAGTGATATTTGAAAAATTTAACTATGAATTATAATGAACTAATTATCGAACTTAATATAAATTAATTAATAACATAAAATTAAAAATAATAAAATCAAATATAATTCATTTGTATTCTTTATACATAAATTCTAATTTACAAATTAAAATTTTTAATCTTTAGTATAAAGTGCATTTCATAAAAATGCATAATTATTAAAAAACTATGTACAATTTTCATTGTAATTAATAATTATATTTAATAAACTAATTTGTTTTTTCGTAATTATTCTGATTTATGCTTTCGGTATATGTACTTGAAAGCTTTAAGCAAAATTGTACTGTTAAATGGTCATGAACTATTTTATAAATAAATTATTAAATAATATATTAATAAAATATCAAATAAAATATTTAAAAAAAATTAATTGTATAACAGAATATTTTAAATATTTACTATACACTGCATTGAATAAAAATATATGATTAATAAATAACGTTAAATAATGTTTCATAATAAATAATTGTAATTAATAAATTAATTCGAGTTTTTTTACCCGTTTTCATACGTAATTAAAAACTATAAATTAATTTTAAATATTAAATGATCATGACTATATTGTTAATTGTATATCAAATATTAGGTCGTTGCAAAAGTTTGTGCGGACGCGGATCATTTTATTGCCTCCAAAGACGAGAGCTTCTATCGCCGTGGTATACATTTGTTACCCGAAAAATGGGCAAAAGTTGTAGAAAGTAATGGAGAGTATTTTGATTAAAAATTGTCATTTGATTTGATGTATTTTTAGGAAACGAAGCAATAAAAAACCGCACGAATTTATGCAAAGACCTAATAATATAAATAAGCAAATATTTATACTAGCACATTAATAAGCTGTCAGTTATTATTTCTAATTGTTCTGCAAACTTTTCTTTTTTCTTTTCGGTTTACTCAAGGGGGAAAAAATTAATTTTAACATTAAGCCCTTAACTGCCCCTGGCGTATATAAACGCTTTATCGAAGTACGATCCTTGGTATTGTACGACTACCAGTGAAACTACTGACATGGCTTGACAATACAATAAAATAACCTGGAATGTTATCTTGACAGTGTTTTCAACAAATTTACTCATTTTAGAGTTAAAAGAGAATGGTGACGTTTTGAAGCGAATCTCGTAAATATTCCTCGGCAGGTATGGGATTAACAAAAGCTCTGTCTTAGCTTTCTTTACATTCTAAAGTATTAGTGGCAAGATCAGTTTTTGTCACCCTACCCATAACTTGTCAGCGAGTGATATCATGAGCACTTTCTTTATTGACGAGTTCTTTTGAAAGATACCATATTGAAAATTTACACTTCATGGGATGGAGGGTACTCTCTTTCCCAGGGAGGGACGATGTTCTTACATGCACACAATCTTTTATTCCTAGTTTACTATTACTAAACTAACTAGACTAACTTTTACTAAAAACTAAATTACCAATAATTTATATTAATTTTACAATTACACGTTTAAATTAACTCTCATTATGTACATTTATACGAGATTTTGTTTTATACAACCATATCAAAAATATGAAAAAAATAAAATAAAAAATAAAAATAAAATGATAGCGTCACCTGTTAAGCGATTATTCCCAAAATGTAATCAACACCAGTTTAGTTTAAGGTGCAACTAAATACTAAGCTTTGTTGAATTTCGTTTGTTGGTTTGTGAGATACAGACAGAGTCTGAAAACTTTATGATACATGCACACACACACACGGAGAGGAGAGAGATGGACAGACAGACATTTTCTAAAACTGGTCAAATCGTATTCAAGATAACTTTAAACGTGTAAATTAAACAAATACCAGAATTCAAAAATTTTCGCGAATCCAGTAATTTCTTCTTATATACATATATATAACTACAAATGGAATACACTTCTAAAACTATACAGCTGATTACGTGGGGCTCATGAATGTGTCATGTGTGTACCAAATTTCAAGTGAATAGCGCGAATTTTGCGGCCGCTATCGCGCGACAGACAAATGAACAAACAAACACACAGACGGAACCCAAAACCGTTTGTATGACTGAAAACATACATTATAATATCTTATATTGTTTTACGAAATCGATGCAGCTTTCACAGCTTTATGAAGTACTCGCCCCCTGATGAGTATCTTACTTCTAATTTTAAGCATTTTTATCCAATTATTTCTGTGGTTAATTATTTGTTTTCTCTGTCATTAAGTTTAATAATCCTTTTTTATAATCATTCATGTCGGCGTAAGTATTTTAAGTTATTATTGTCTCTTATTGGTTCTTAATCTAAATCGCAACAATTTTGTGTCTGTCTTTCCTCTAAGTTAAATTCAGTTCTATATTTTTGTGTGTTGGTATTGTTTTAGATCTATTAATTGCTAAATTTTAAGATTAAATTTTATTACGTTATCTATCATATATATATATATATATATATATATAAGAAAGTAAAAATAAGGCTCTTTTAATTCAGGAAAAGTTTTACAAGTTACAAGGAAAAAGGGAAGACATAAAAAGGTTAAATATAATTTGTACATTACTAACGCTAATGATTATGTAAGGTTCGGAAAAATTTTATTAAAGTACAATCGATACAAATTAGATTATTTTTTTATCGGGGACAATATCTTTAGACATTTGCTTTATTAATTGCGCTTCCAATCTGCTAAGTATCAAAGTGCAATACATTTAAATGATAGATTAATCTTTTGATAATATAGATGCTTTGATAAAAATCCTTATAAAAAAATTTAGGATGATATACAAATTATGATTAATCAAAAATATTTGACTGATAAAAAACAGTTTTAAAGACCTAAAATTGTATTTGCTGTTAAAATTTATACACTCACACACACAGAAATAACTACGAAATACATGAGAAAGGATATCTAAAAAGATTTTATGTAGCAATTTAAAAAAAAAAAAAAAATATTATTATTATTAATAATAATAATAATAATAATAATAATAATTAGAGCCGTTTTTGAGATACCGACTTTTACGAAACTTGGCATATTCAGTTGTTTACCAGAAAACAATAATTTCATATAAAAGGATACTTAAAAGGGAGATAATATGGTGAGTTTGAAAAAAAATCGTATATCCGTTTGTAAAGGAATGCACTTTCAAGACCTAAACTTGAGCTACTTATACAGGATGCCTATCAATTTTCCTGAACTAACCAACTAATTCATACGAAAGAAAATCTAATAGAGTGTTTAAATAGCGGCATTGAAGAAAATCGCTTGAGCCGTTTTTGAGATACGGACTTCCACTTCTGGTATCCGATACCCCATTTCCGTTTTTCCTATTTTCCCCAAAAGGTGGAAAAAATCCTCTGTACACCAGACCTGCTACAATTCTGAAATTTCGCAGCTCTATTTTTATTAGTTTCGGAGATATGATAGTCAGAAGATTTCCCACATGCATACACGCAAACATACAAACACAGTGATTAATTGCCGGAAACCACTTTTTGGGGCCTTTTGGCATGTAAATCAGGTGAAAACTCGATATTGAATTTTTTAACTGAGTATTATTGTCTACGGTAGTCGAGTAATGGAAGTAAAAATTGGTTGAATTTCTAGAAGATGTTTTAATACATACATTGTTCCAAAATTTTTTTCAAATATAATTCTCAGGTTGAGAGTATGAATTTAACCCGTTAACGCTCGAATTAATTTTAAAAAATATTATTTGCTGATTATTTCACTTCTAAATTAATCTAGACAACTGACAGTAAAGTATATTAAATTAAACAATTCTTCTGATAGTTTTTTTTTATTTAAAGTATGTCCTTATTTGATGACGTTTAGTGTTCTAGTGAGAAAAATTCAAAATGAAAAACTTTGAGATAACAGATTAATTTCTTTTTATACGTTGACAAAGATCTCGAAAGTAAAGTATTATAATATATATTATTACTCAACTTGATTTAAGCTAGTATATCTGCGCAAAATGCAAATACAGTTCCTGCCGCTTATTAAAATCACATTCGTTCTGAGCTAAAGTGATTTTATTAAGCGGCTGATTTTTATATTCGGCGAACGTTCCTGCACTTAAAGAAAAGGTACTGCTGCCCTGAATTTGGAAAGAAACTTCAAAAGGTAACGAATAATGGAATTTGTAAACAATATTAATTAATTTTTGATTGATAAATAATTGTTTCTTCGATATAAGTAAATTAAACGCATTCTACGTTCCCGTGCACTTTCGTTTGAGGAAAAGTCATCATTACTTTACCAAAAATTCACGCTGTTCTTATAAATTTGAAATCTTTCCGTTTATACCTCATGAATTATAATAATTTCAAAATATGAACTAGAAATTGCCTTTTAATAATTAGAAATTTAAAAAAAAAAAAAAAAAAATGAAATATCATTTCAAATCAAATTTGTAACTTATTACTGCGCTTTGAAGAATGCGTTCCTTGAAATTGCTACGGAGATAAGTTATGGGGCGTGCTTGTAACTGTGCTGCAAGTGTAAAATTTTCGACAATGAGCGATAACGGAGGGTTTGTTGTGCTTTAATTCTTTTTTCTATTAAAAAAAAAAAAAATCACAATGTAAATAAATTTTTTTTTTTTAATGTGCATAAATGATATTTTTCGCTGCTGAGAAGATATTTTTGAGTTTATAAACTGGCGATGCTGATTTTATTAAGTGGCGGGTTTAAAAGTAGTTTGTATTGGTTTGATTCCGATTCTGGCAATTTGATCAGATTAAGCGGCTGATTTTATTAACCAGTGAATTTATTAAGCGACGGTTACTGTATATGTGCGGCGAATGAAAAATCATAAAATAACTATCCAAATTATGAAATAATAATTAATAGTAGGCACATAAAACTTTCAGGGATCATTTAGAGTGACGCTATAAACTGTCACCAAAAAGCAGAAATCTTTCCAAGAAACCACAAAAAATATACCTGCCATTTTATTAGCTGTCCTCAAATGAGGACACTGGGCGCTAACGAGTTAATCGATGTCATTTTATGTTAAATGACAAAAAACGCACAAAAAAAAAAAAAAAAAAAAAAGAAAAGAAAGAAAAAAAAGAAAAAGAAAACGAAAGGAAGGAAGAAAAAGAAAAAGAAAAAAGAAAAAAGAAGAAAATTCTGTTTGAACAGCAAAAATTTTGTCGCCAGAATTTAAAGAAGCACACCGCTCTCTCATCGGTTGTTTACAGGGAAATCTACGACAGGACTTATCGGACTGACCAGTGACAGTTTTCGCTCAGTTGACAGTTTTGACTCTTTTCTCAACTATAATTCTTTTGGTCAATCGAGGCAAGTTGGTTTGGTTAATATGAACAAAATTATTCTTCAAAAAACAAAACTAATATATAAATAAATAAATAAATCTATAAAATCAAGCAAAGAAATGTATTTGGTTTTTCCTGCGAAATATTTGTTAGTGCAGAATAAGTATAGTTACGTTTTAAAATCTTAGATTGCTATCTTCTTTTAGGGACTGATCGAGGTTTTAATTTTTAGGGATCATTTTTGTGAAAAACATCATATTTTTTGTAAAAAAGAAATTTTTTTTTAATGAAATTAATATTTATTTTTGTAATATATATATATATATATATATATATATATATATATATATATGTACGATGCAGCTTCCACAGCTTTATGAAGTACTCGCCCCCTGATGAGTATACTTCTAATTATAAGCATTTATATCCAATTAATTCTGTGGTTAATTACTTGTTTTCTATGTCATTAGTTTAATGGTCCTTTTTTATTATCATTCATGTCGGCGTAAGTATTTTAAGTTATTATTGTAACTCATTGGTTCTTAATCTATATCGCAACTTTTTGTGTCAGTCTTTCCTCTATGTTAAATTCAGTTCTATATTTTTGTGTGTTGTTATTGTTTTAGTTCTATTAATTGCTAAATTTTAAGATTAAATTTTATTAAGTTATCTATCATTTATATATATATATATATATATATATATATATATATAATTTATAGTGTAAATCCTTTCATTTTAGCAGTCACTCTACACTGTAAAAATAAGGTTCTTAAAAATAAGTATATATTGTCTCAAAATAGCTCCGAAACAATATATACTTGAATTTGAAAACCCATGTACTCATTTTTGAGTATATTGACATACTCAAAAATGGGGTTGACCAATAAGAATCCCAATATCCCCATGTTTGACATGTCAATGTACTCAAAAATGAGTACATGGGTTTTCAAATTTAAGTATATATTGTTTCGGAGCTATTTTGAGACAATATATAATTATTTTTAAGAACCTATTTTTTACAGTGTACATAATGTTTAACATCAATAGTATTGGTGTTAATTTCATTGAATAAAGAGTAGGCAGTCATATGAAGTAATAACGAAAACACTTTATAAAAAAAAACTTTATAAAAAGGATCATATATATATATAATTTTGTAAAATGACCGTTTTTATGAATTTGCCTTTTGTGACGGAGCCCATTTTATAAATTTGAATTTTGTGAAGGGATCAATTTTTTATGGATATGTATTTTGTAAAAGGGCCCCTTTTATGAAGTGTTATTTCGCAAAGAGGCAACTAAAGGGTCCCAATTTATTGTCTGGATCAGTCCCTACCTTTATTATAAATTTTTTTTCTTCTTCTTCTTCTTCCTTGCGGAGAAAGAGGGAAGATGGTGTCTAATGAGGATTTTCTAAATAAAAATTAAATCACGTTGTTTAAATTTTAATCAGACTATAAACGTGCAGCGGAAAATAAATTGTACATTCAGATGTTTCACAAAAAATAATTACTATAATACTAATAAAGTTAAAAGAAATCATATTAAGAAATATTTTTAAAAAAAATTTATTTTTATTTTTATTTTTTTATTAATTTTTATTAATATTTTATTTTTACTTTCCAAACACTATAGTGAGGAAAGTATTGTAATCATGTCAAAAATCCGAATTTCAGATTTTGATGTTCCTATACGTTTCGAGGTCCCCTGAGTTCGTTTTCACTATTTTTACGATAATATATATGTGTGTGTGCATGTATGTGTGTATGTATGTATGTATGTATGTGGGTGTGTATGTCTGTGAGTGAACACGCTAGCGTCTAAACGCTTTGTTCGAATAAGCTGAAAGTTGGTACGTATGTTGTACGTCACCATAGTACGAACCCAATTGATTTTGGTGAATCTAGCACTTACAGTTTTTTTACAGGGACAGCAGGAAAAATTCTTTATCATTATGGTCTATGGAGCCAAATTTTTAAAAGTGCGATAGGGTCTAAACGCTTTATTAATCTGAGCAAAAAATCTGTACACATATTGTAGGTCACAGTTGGACGAACTGTATAGAGTTTGGCGAATTTAGCACTTACAGTTTTTTTACAGGGGCACAAAGAAAAATTCTTTATCATTATGGCCTATGGGACCAAATTTTTAAAAGTGCGATAACATCTAAACGCCTTATTCAGTTGAGCTGAAAATTTATACGAATATTATAAAATCACTGTTGCACTAACTATAAGCATTTTGGTGAATCTAGCATTTATAGGTTTTTATAGGGACACAACGAAATATTCTTTATCATTATGATCTATGAGCTCAAAGTTCAGTAGCGTTCAATAAAACATCGTGTAATATAGGGAGAAAAATAGTCAAACACTCTATTATGGTTTTCTCTCTTTTGTTTGTTTAACAACTCCTCTTTCTTTACTTTATCTACAAAACTGTTAATTACTCAATGTTCGGAACGTCGAATGGAGTCCCTCCAGATTTTTACTTTCCGAACACTATAGTGAGGAAAGTATTGTAATCATGTCAAAAATCCGAATTCGAGATTTTGATGTTTCTATACGTTTTGAGGTCCCCTGAGTCCGTTTTCACTATTTTTACGATGATGTATGTATGTGTGTGTGTATGTGTGTATGTGTGTATGTGTGTATGTGTGTATGTTTGTGAACACGCTAGCGTCTAAAGGCTTTGTTCGATTAACCTGAAAGTTGGTACGTATATTGTAAGTCACCATAGTACGAACCCTATAGATTTTGGTGAATCTAGCACTTATAGTTTTTTTACAGGGACACAAAGAAAAATTCTTTATCATTATGGCCTATGGGACCAAAATCTTAAAAGTGCGATAGCATCTAAACGCTTTATTCAATTGAGCAAAAATTTTATACCCATATTATAGGTCACAGATACTCAATCTGTATAGATTTTGGAGAATCTAGCACTACAGTTTTTTTACAGGGACACAAAGAAAAATTCTTTATCATTATGGCCTATGAGACCAAATTTTTAAAAGTGCGATAGCATCTAAACGCCTTATTCAATTGAGCTGAAAATTTGTATGAATATTATAAATCACTGTTGCACTAACTATAAGCATTTTGGTGAATCTAGCATCTATAGATTTTTACAGGGACAAAACGAAAAATTCTTTATCATTATGATCTAAGGGCTCAAAGTTCAGTAGCGTTAAATAAAACCTCGTGTGATATATGGAGAAAAAAACACTCTATTATGGTTTTCTCTCTTTTGTTTGTTTAGCAATTCCTCTTTCTTTATTTTATCTACAAAACTGTTAGTTACTCAATGTTCGGAAAGTCGAGTGGAGTCACTCCAGATTTTTTTTAGTGCATCTGAGATATTACTTATTCTGTCAAACAAGTTTTACAACATAATTCAACTTTCAGAGAAGATAAGAGAATCCCATAACAATAAATCGATATTTCGAATATCAATAATCGATAAAAATTCACGTAACTGTAACATTAATATATATAGAAAGAGAGATTTATGTTTCAATAATATATATATATATATATATAAATATGAAATCTAAAAGTGCGTTATTTCTCAATGACAAACTTAATTTTTTTTCCCTTTTTATTTCCATTCATATATATAAACTAGCAGGCGACGCCCGCTTCGCTGGTCCCTATTTTTAAATGAATCACTATAATTACTGAATTCTCAAAATCGCATTAATTTTTATCACGTGAAAAAAAAAAAAGAGAAACAAAATCTGATTGGGAAAAATGTCGCACCGGGTTCTCACTGCCTTCGGAAAAAATTCCCAAAATGCTCTAACTCTTATTTCTATTATTTTCCCCCTTCGCCCCCCCTTCCGTCTATCCTAATAATTTTACAAATTCGAAAATATCCGCAATCGATTTGTAAGTATCAAAAATCTCTATGCACCAGTTTTGAACGATATATCTCTATTTTTATTTTTTGCCCCTCTGCTCCTCCCCCCCTTCCCGCCCCTCCCAATAATTTTAAAAAATCGAAAATATCCGCAATCGATTTATATGTATCGGAAACCTCTATGTACCAATTTTGAATGATCTAACTCTATTTTATATTTTTTTTGCCCCTCCGCCCCCCCCCCACCTTCCCGGCCCTCCTAATAACTTTACACTTTCGAAAATATCCCCATTCGACTTGCAGGCCTTTAAAACCTATCTGTACCAATTTTGAACGGCCTAACTGTATTTCTACACAGATGGAAAAAAAAAATCCCAACACCAAGAAAAAATTATTGTACAGTAATGAAATTTCAGCAATACATTTGTCTAGGTAACATATTTAATTGATTAAAGTTTCAAGATCACAGGTAGAGCCATTGGCGAGAAGAGCCATTTCAAATGTGAAATGTTGGTACATTAGTAACCGGTGTAACCGCCAGAATTTTGAATGCAAGCATGCAAACGTGCATGCATTGTGTCGTACAGGTGTCGGATATCAGTTTGTGGGATGGAGTTCCATGCCTGTTGCACTTGGGCGGTCAATGCAGGGACGGTTAATGCTGGTTGTGGATGACGCTGGAGTTTTCGTCCAATGATGTTCCATACGTGCTCGATTGGAGAAAGATCTGGTGATCTAGCAGGCCAAGGCAACATGTCGACACTCTGTAGAGCATGTTGGGTTACAACAGCGGTATGAGGGCGAGCGTTATCCTGTTGGAAAACACCCCCTTGAATGCTGTTCATGAATGGCAGCACAACAGGTTATATCACTAGACTGACGTACAAATTTGCAGTCAGGGTGTGTGGGATAACCACGAGAGTGCTCCTGCTGTCATACGAAATTGCTCCCCAAACCATAACTCCAGGAGTAGGCCCTGTGTGTCTAGGCCGCAGACAGGTCGCTAGCAGGCGTTCACCTGGTCTCCTTCTAACCAACACACGGCTATCACTGCGACCAAGGCAGAACCGGCTTTCATCAGAAAACACAACAGATCTCCACTCCGTCCTCCAATGAGCTCTAGCTTGACACCACTCACGTCGCAAACGGCAGTGGCTTGGAGTCAGTGGAATGCACGCTACAGGGCGTCTGGCTCGGAGCTGTCCTTGAAGTAACCGATTTGTAACAGTTCGTTGTGTCACTGTGGTGGTGGTCCGACAACCAGGTGTGTTGGTGCCAACTGCAGCTCGAATTTCAGCTGCAGACGCAGTACGATTAGCCACAGCCATAAGCCGAACACGGCGGTCTTCCCTCTCAGTAGTGCCACGTGGCCACCCGGAACCCGGTCTTCTTGAGGCAGTACCTTCCCTTGACCACTGCTGCCAACACTCATGCACAGTGGATACATTCCTGCCAAGTCTTTCTGCAATATCGCGGAAAGAAAACCCACCTTCTCGTAGCCCTACTACACGACCTCGTTCAAACTCAGTGAGCTGTTGATAATGGCTTCTTCGTCTTCTTAGAGGAATCCTTGACTAACATTAACCCACTACGTCAAATCTCAACTGTAAATAACGATCACGAACCTTACAGCGCTTATTTAAAGCAAACCTCATTTGCATGTTCATAGTGTCTCTACTAGCGCCACACTTATGCGCGTAGCTCGAAATTTGAATTAACGTCATCTTTCAGATGTATAAACACGCCTACCAAATTTCGTTTATCTACACAGCTCCTTCCTGGTGTTGGGATTTTTTTTTCCATCAGTGTATTTTTTTTTGCCCATAGCCCCCTTACAGCCCTACCCCCTTCTTGCCCCTCCTAATAATTTTACAAATTCGAAAATATCCGCAATCGATTTGTAGGTATCGAAAAACTCTATTTTCCAATTTTTAACGATCTAACTCTATTTTTATTTTTTGCCCCCCTCTCCCCTCCCCCCCTTCCTGTCCCTCCTAATAACTTTACACAATCGAAAATATCCTCATTCAACTTGCAGGCCTCTAAAACGTATCTGTACCAATTTTGAACGCCTTAACTGTATTTCTATTTGTTTTTGCCCCATAGCCCCCCCCTGCTGCCTCACCTGGAGGCTGAATTTCTAAAATTCCAGAAATTGGTTTTTAGATATTTGCATTAGCTATATTTTAGAGCAAAAATTTCACGTATATCTATTTTTTTGTTTGAGATGTATAGGATTATGCGAAATAACGTTTTACGCATGTGAAATCACGTTTTGCCCCCCCCCCCCCCGCCTCCCTTGGGGACCGAATTTCGAAAATTCCAGAAATTGGTTTTTAGACATTTATATTAGCTATATTTTAAAGCAAAAATTTTACGGATATCTGTTTTTTTTGTTTGAGATATGAAGGATTTTTTGAATTCACGTTTTGCCCCCTCCCCCCCCCTTGGGGGGGGGGCGAATTTTGTAAAATCGCTTCTTAGTGGATGCCTACGTCATAGAAAGAACATTGTCACAAAATTTCATGCTTCTAGGTCCAGGGGTTTGGTCTGGGCGATGATAAATCACCCCCTCACTCACTCAGTCAGTCAGGAAGTACTCTTTTATATATATAGATAAATAACATGTTATAAAGTCTAACAAATATTTCAATTTTTCTTAAATATATACTACTAGCAGGCTTTGCCCGCTTCGCTGGTCACTATATTTAAAGGAAACTCTTTTCTATATAGTTTTATGAAAAAAAGAGAAAATAATAATACTGAAATCGCTCAAAAGTTCGCTTTGGGTTCCCGCTACCTTCGGCAGCGCCTTGTTCGTCCTCGCATTCTGCGATACCTGTCCCTATTGCCTGAGACAATGACTTACCCGTGGGCTTCCATTTAGGTGCTTATCATATATGACAATTTCGATACGGACAGTATCGAAAATTTTGAAGTAGCCCTTTATATTTGAATCCTAGTTATATATGAGCAACATTATACGTGATGTACATAATATTTGCTTTCAAGTTATTCTCTATATTTATTTGATTTAATCGATCAACCATAGAATGACAGTAATTTCAAGCCAAATATAATATTACAGTATGCTATGATCGGCTACTTCTATCGCATGAGACAATTATTATTATTTTGTGGTTATATATACTTCATGCTTAGTTAATAGTAGTTGGTATACAGAAAAATAAATAAATTAATATGTAAACTTGATCATGTTACAGCCTTAATGCCCTTGGCGACTTTTAAATTTTTGTTGCCGTTTTAGACCAAAATATAATTTATGCGATTATTGTTCCTATACGCAAGCGAAGTGTGACGTCAATGACCGTCCGTGGATGCAAGAAAGTGATTTCCTATGTTAATCGCCCACTGGATTTTTTGTAAAAAATGATTAAAAATCGAAGAAAATTATTTCCCGATTTTAATCTCCATATTTGGATACATATATGTATTATTTATCATGTGCATGTGTTAGATTGAGTTATTTTGCTGTAAAATTGACAAAATTTTAATTTTAAATTTCAAAACTCTGTCGTTCTTGGCGCTTATTGTATTTGGTGATCAAAAACGTAATACGAAAATATACATGCCAGATGTATATTTTCGTAATATGCATTGTACGAAATATTGTTTCATATTATTCATTACTGTCTTAAAATAAGTTGTTAAAATAACCATGATTTTTGAAAGGAATTAAATTATGTTCGCCAAATAATTTGGCGATATTTTATTTTTCTACCAAGGATGACCGATATCAAATCTATTCCGCTACAACATATTAGTATCTTATATTAGATACTTTATTTAGACATTTGAAAACAAATTTGACTTCAAATTATGATAGAATATTTATCATGGAACAACTATAGTATTTCCCCTCAGCTAGATTTGGCGATTTTTCGTTGGCGATTATGGCTAAATCATAAATCTAAAAATCATAAATCATACAGCATAAATGATAAAATCGTAAGCTAAACTATAAATCATAAATCATAAATCCAAAATAAATAACATGTAGGCTGCCATATTATATCGCAAACAATCCAGAACGACATCGTTATCGGTCAAATCAGCGCCAAAGAAAAAACGCCAAATTCAGCTGGGGGGAAATACTATAGTTGTACCTTTATCATTTCCCTTTTAATCAGTATATTAGTTGGATATTGTGTAAATATCATCCTTTGAAATGAAATGTTTGTGTTTTCAATCGAATATGGAAGTTTGGCATTTTTTTTTCTAGAGTTTTGAAATTAAAAATTCAAATTTTGTCAATTTTACAACAAAAATAACTTAATCTAATGCATGGACATGATAACTAATACATATCTATACCTAAATACGGGGATTAAAATCGGGAAATATTTTTCCTCGATTTTTAATAATTTTTTACAAAAAATCCAATGGGCGTTTAACATAGGAAATATTTTTCTTGCATCCACGAACGGCCAGTGACGTTATCACTTCGCTTGCGTATTTCTTTCTATCTTTTCCTTGGCGAAAAATGTCCGATCTACTTCAGTATCAAAATTATAAAAAATTGTCAAGAATTATCAATAAGAAAATACCTTTAATATATTGCTGAATTAGCGTTTATGCCAAGCGTGTTTCATCCGCCATACTAAAAAAAAAAAAAAAAAATCTGAAGTTGAGGTATATAAAAAAATGCTGTGAAATAAAATTCAGAAGAAATATGTTAGATTTGTAATATTACTATTTTATTTTAAAATTATAAAGTGTCATTTTCTCATCGACCAATTTAACATTTAGTAATTTCTTATTTTTCGCGTGAAAGCATATTTCATTTTATGCTGAAAACAATAAATAAATACATCTCGTAAACTTTTTTTGGCAACAATTAAAAATTTAAATGGCTTATATTAAGTCAATATAAGTCAATAAGTTTATTATTTTCATATTTTAATTAATTTTAAAGATTTTTTCAATTTTTTTTTCCTAAACCATCCCTGACCTGTAAGGAAAAAAACAAAAAAAGAATGATCGAAATCGGTCAAGCCGTTTACGATTTTATAAAGCACATACAGACAAACATTCATTTTTATATATATAGATTTAAATGGGTGTCTTTTAAAATACAGAATAATTGCAAATACAATTACATTTCCTTTTTCTTTTTGGAACAAGATACAAATTAGTTAAACTTACTATCAATTATATCTCCGATATATTTGTTACAAATTATTTCATTCTCTGTAAAAATAAAATAAATTAAAAATACTCACTATTCAAAATACATAAATGATCTTTTGAAACAAATTTTCTAAAACAGTTTTATGACGTCTTTATCTATTTTTATGTAGGTTTTATTTGTTTTATAACATAAATTTAACAGAAAGCTTAGGTTTCCGAATAAATTACAGGTTATTTGAAATATTGCCTTTCATAGCTTCATAAAATTTCCGTTTATTTTTTGTTCATAACTAAATATTAAACGAAAAATTCCGCTTAAATTACATTACAGCCTATTTAAAATCAATAGCGGTTAAAGCTTAATGACGTCTTTGTTTATTTTTATGATACTTTTAATGATTAATCAATAAACTGGTCATTTATTACAGTGCTTCACTTTCCAAATATAAAATATATGCTATTTAAAATTAATTACTTAATATTGTCTGAGAAATAATTAATTTTTCTTTCATTTTATTTTCCGAAGCAATTTTATTTTCTATTTTTACCGAATATAAAATTAACAGATGCTTTGGCTTTCAGGTACAGCATGTGGGACGAGAAAAATTAATGCATTTAACATTTTTAAAATGCTTTTTTATTCACACGGGTTGTCTGTCATTCTGTCAGTGTGTCATCGAGTCACTTTTCTGCTATATTTTGAATCAAGGGTCATCCCTAATCCCTATGAATATGAGTGACCATGGGCGACCATGAGTGACCCGCGAGTGACCCATGAGTGACCAGTGAATGACCCCTGCACTGAGAAAAAATATATACCTCCTTCCTCTAGAATGAATAAGTGGCCATTTTCTAATTCCCTTAACCAGATATATAGCTTTCCAAGCTATGCGCATAAGGCACGCCAATAAACTGAATAGACGAAATGATCGAGAATTTCTAATTTACACATTTCTAGATGGTGCAACAATATTCTGAATCTTTTGTATTGGAGAAATTCTCGCTCGATTTTCTAGAATTGGGTAATAAACCAAGATTGTAGTTGCTGAAACTCGCCTCTTGCAGTCTCATTTATTTGCAGAGATTTTTAAATAACTTTGCCCTCGATAATATAGGCAAACGCTCTAGAATTCTAATAGGGGCTTCTAGAACTCGCTTTCCAAAGGGACTAGAATTTATAAGGATGACATGGAACTATTTTTTCTAGAGCCACAATTCAGATTCTAGATGTCAGTTACAGAATTTTTTCTCAGTGTATATACAGCCTACTGCAAAAGTTCTAAAAAACTTCACGAAAACACGCTGTTTACCATTTAATAAATTTTGTGTTCAAAATGTTTTTTATTTACTTTAAGATGCGCAAAATTCTTCTTATATGCATCAATTATGATTTTTTTACAACTACTCGGTATCCGGTACCCGGTTATTCGATATTCAGCGAGAGTAGTAAATAGCCGAGTACTTGGTATTCACTGAGAAAAAATTCTGTAACTGACATCTAGAATTTAAATTGTGGCTCTAGAAAAAATAGTTCCATGTCATCCTTATAAATTCTAGTTCTCTTGGAAAGCGAGTTCTCGAAGTCCCTATTAGAATTCTAGAGCGTTTGCCTATATTCTCGAGGGCAAACTTATTTAAAAATCTCTGCAAATAAATGAGACTACAAGAGGCGGGTTTCTGCAACTATAATCTTGGTTTATCACCAAATTCTAGAAAATCAAGTCAGAATTTCTCGCAATTCAAATGATTCAGAATATTGTTTCACCATCTAGAAATGTGTACACTAGAAATTCTCGATCATTTCGTCTATTCAGTTTATTGACGTGCCTTATGCGCATAGCTCGGAAATCTATATTTCTAGTTAAGGGATTTAGAAAATGACCACTTATTCATTCTAGAGAAAGGCGGTATATTTACTTTCCGAACACTATAGTGAGGAAAGTATTGTAATCATGTCAAAAATCCGAATTTGAGATTTTGATGTTTCTATACGTTTTGAGGTCCCCTGAGTCCATTTTCACTATTTTTACGATGATGTATGTATGTGTGTGTGTATGTGTGTATGTATGTGTGTATGTCTGTGAGTGAACACGCTAGCGTCTAAACGCTTTGTTCGATTAACCTGAAAGTTGGTACGCATATTGTAAGTCACCATAGTACGAACCCTATAGATTTTGGTGAATCTAGCACTTATAGTTTTTTTACAGGGACACAAAGAAAAATTCTTTATCATTATGGCCTATGGGAGCAAAATCTTAAAAGTGCGATAGCATCTAAACGCCTTATTCAATTGAGCAAAAAATTTATACAGATATTATAGGTCACAAATACTCAATCTGTATAGATTTTGGAGAATCTAGCACTTGTAGTTTTTTTACAGGGACATAAAGAAAAATTCTTTATCATTATGCCTATGGGGCCAAATTTTTAAAAGTGTGATAGCGTCTAAACGCCTTATTAATCTGAGCAAAAAATTTGTACACATGTTATAGATCACAGTTGAGCTAACTGTATAGATTTTGGTGAATCTAGCACTTACAGTTTTTTTACAGGGACACAAAGAAAAATTCTTTATCATTATGGCCTATGGGACTAAATTTTTAAAAGTACGATAGCATCTAAACGCCTTATTGAATTGAGCTGGAAATTTATATGAGTATTATAAATCACTGTTGCACTAACTATAAGCATTTTGGTGAATCTAGCATTTATAGGTTTTTACAGAGACACAACGAAAAATTCTTTATCATTATGATCTATGGGCTCAAAGTTCAGTAGCGTTAAATAAAACATCGTGCAATAGATGGAGAAAAATACTCAAACACTCTATTATGGTTTTCTCTCTTTTGTTTGTTTAACAACTCCTCTTTCTTTACTTTATCTACAAAACTGTTAATTACTCAATGTTCGGAAAGTCGAGTGGAGTCACTCCAGATTTTTTTTTTTTTTCTCACAGTTCGACTAGTAGGTACAGCACTGTAATATATTACGATATTTTTTGCGAGTTGTAATTAGAATCTAAATCTTACAACTTGATTTAAAAGAATTTAGTAAAATTTACATGAATAAAAGCTTAGAGCCAGTTAGCAAACTAATATTACTTACACTTATCTATACTAATCTATACTAATATATAAATGCGAAAGTTTGGATGGATGGATGTTTGTTACTCAATCACGCCACAACGGCTAAACGGTTCTGGATGAAATTTGGTACAGAGATGTAGAATAGTCTGGAATAGAACATAGGCTACTATTTATACCGAAAATTTGATTAGATTTAAAAAAAAAAAAAAAAAAACGGTAATTTTGAAAATAATAAACCGGTAATTGACTTAATAAAAGCCATTTAAATTTTTAATTGTTGCCAAAAAAGTTTACGAGGTATTTTTATTTATTTATTTTTCAACATAAAATGAAATATGCTTTCACGCGAAAAATAAAAAATTACTAAATGTTAAATTGGTCGATGAGAAAATGACACTTTATAATTTTAAAATAAAATAGTAATATTACAAATCTAAGATATTTCTTCTGAATTTTATTTCATAGCATTTTTTTATATACCTCAACTTCAGATTTTTTTTTTTTTTTTTTTTTTTTGAGTACGGCGGATGAACACGCTTGGCATAAAAGCTAATTCATCATTATATTAAAGGTATTTTGTTATTGATAATTCTGGACAATTTTTTTAATTTTGATGCTGAAGTAGATCGGACATTTTTCGCCAAGGAAAAGATAGAAAGAAATACGCAAGCGAAGTGATGACGTCACTGGCCGTTCGTGGATGCAAGAAAAATATTTCCTATGTTAAACGCCCATTGGATTTTTTGTAAAAAATTATTAAAAATCGAGGAAAATTATTTCTCGATTTTAATCCCCATATTTAGGTATAGATATGTATTAGTTATCATGGCTATGCGTTAGATTAAGTTATTTTTGTTGTAAAATTGACAAAATTTGAATTTTTAATTTCAAAACTCTAGAAAAAAATGGCAAACTTCCATATTCGATTGAAAACACAAACATTTCATTTCAAAGGATGATATTTGCACAATAAATATCCAACTAATATACTAATTAAAAGGAAAGTGATAAATATTCTATCATAATTTGATGTCAAATTTGTTTTCAAATGTCTAAATAAAGTGTCTGATAAAGATACTAATATGTTGCAGCGGAATAGATTTGATATCGGTCATCTTTTGCAGAAAAAAAAAAAAAAAAAAATATCGCCAAATTATCTGGCAAACATATTTTAATTCCTTTTAAAAATCATAGTTATTTTAACAACTTATATTAAGATAGTAATGAATAATATGAAACAATATTTCGTACTACGCATATTACGAAAATATGCATCTGGCGTGTATATTTTCGTATTACGTGTTTGATCACCAAATACAATAAGCGCCAAGAACGACAGAGTTTTGAAATTTAAAATTAAAATGTCGTCAATTTGACAGCAAAATAACTCAATCTAACACATGCACATGATAACTAATTGCATATATATATATATATATATATATATATATATACCCAAATATGGGGATTATAATCGGGAAATAATTTTCCTCGATTTTTAATAATTTTTTACAAAAAATCCAATGGGCGATTAACATAGGAAATCAATTTCTTGCATCCACGGACGGTCAGTGACGTCACACTTCTCTTGCGTATAGGAACAATAATCGCATAAATTCTATTTTGGTCTAAAACGGCAACAAAAATTCAAAAGTCGCCAAGGGCATTAAGGCTGTACCATGATCAAGTTTACACATTAATTAATTTATTTATTTTTCTATATACCAACTACTATTAACTAAGCATGAAGTATATAAAATACTCTTACCAGACAAATGTCGTCATTTTTTCTTATTAAATTATTGAGCTTATTCCACGTGTGTAAATATTGTCCATTTATAAATATTATTTTTTATCCCCATGTATATCGTAATAGAGCATTTCCTCGTGACGTCTGGTGGTTGGCAAAAAAGCGCACTCGACTTTCCCGCGCAATTTACTATATTGGTGATCCTCCATCGCTATGCTTTTCCTAAGACTTTTTGCCAACCACTCATAAAAGTTGAGATGTTTGTTTACAAACAAGGAACAGCCCTATTGGACCACGTTAAAGAAATATTATATAGATAAGTAGAAAGCATTACACGTTCAATATTTTTGGTTAATTACTATTCTCATTTTTAACTTTTTATTTCACTTTGTCATTTAACGTGCGTTTTCTTACTTTTTTGAATTATAATTTACTTTTTATTTGTTAGTAGTTTTAATTCTTTTGATTTGTTATTATTTCATAGTAGTACTTTGTTTTTAGTTCCCTTTTAAGGGTTTTATTATTATTATTATTATTTGATAGTTTTTCGAAATGCCCGGGAAACGCAAATCTAATCTTTCCAACAGAAATAATAAAGCTCGGGCTATGAAAGTAGCTAGAAGTCAAGAGACGAGTTGTATCACAGAGCTGGGTATTAATATTATAAAATGTACCATTATTACAGGAACTGCTAAAGGAGACAGCGTTTTGATTCCCCGCATACCTATTATTCCCAACAACTTGCCATTTCATTTCAAGAGATTGCAATTTCCATTGAAATTGGCTTTTACAATGACGATCAACAAATCCCAGGGGCAAACCTTAAAAGTGGCAGGCATTCATTTAGGAACTCCATGCTTCTCACACGGTCAATTATATGTTGGTTGTTCACGTGTTTCAAGTGCCCAGAACTTGCATGTGTTGACGGAAAATAATAAGTCATTTAATGTTGTATACAGATCGGTATTAAAATAAAAATAAATTGTATATTTTTCCCGTAGATCTTTCAATGAGTTACAAATTTTTTTTAGTATACTTTATCAGACTCTATTTTGCACAGCACCACAATGATAAGGTTTCATTACATTACATATTATGATCAAACCGTCAGTTCCCACACATACACATCAAAATTTCTACGTGAACGAAGTCGCGGGTAACAGCTAGTTTTTATTATATTGCCTAAAATTTATTCATATAGACTTTTTAAATGAATGAATATATGAAACGTAATAATGTGCCTATATATATCAACAAGTGCATATAGAAAAAAAAAAAAGTCATCCATGTTTAAAAAAAAAAAAAATAACTGAAAAAATCATTACTACGTAAAAATTAGGACGAATATAAATAACTAGGTTAATATTAATAATGAATGAGTATTCATTATTGAAATTTAACACAGAGAGTAACGTGAGATTCTTTAGCAGTGATTAAGAAGTGGTTGCAGAAAGTTTCAACGATCGAAAGAGTCACCATGGCAACGTGATAGTTAAAGAATGAAAATTAATTACGATCGGGAAAATATTATGAGTCTTCTAAAATGAAAACAATCCATTTTCCTTCTAATTGAACGAAAAAAAAAAGAGAGAGAGAGAGAGAGAACGTAAATCAGCTTTTTGATTTTCATCTTCCTTCAAGTTAGTGATTTAATGCCTTAAAACACGAGTTTTTTTTTTTTTTTTTTTTTTTTTTTTCTGGAAAAACTGGTAAAAAATGATCGAGTTTTTTATTTTCAATTTCAGTTGTGAGGAGTGACTACGAAACGAGGGGGGGTTGAAGAGGTAAAATTTATTTAATAATTTAATTCCTTTGCAACACTCAGCAAATGAAAGATAGATGAAAATACCAACATATGAAATTTTAAATGAGATGTATTTCGAATAAAATTATTGTCACGACGATAATTTAATTTAAGTACACTGAGTAGTAAAAACATGTTAAAGTACTTACGCAGAAGAGAAATGACACAAACATAACACATAAGCTTAACGATGAGATAAATTGCATAATTCATTAATGCAATAGAAACATTCATGAAATAATAGAAATGGAAAGCGATAAATTAACCAAAATGTTCTATTTAAAAAAAAAAAAAAAAAACAGAATTCATGAAATGAATAATATCTTTTTGTAAAAAAAATAGAACCGACTCCAAAAAGCAACTACTGTTCAAACAACTAAAAAAAAAAATTGGTATGAAATGAAACTGTAAATTGCGCCTAAATGTATAAAATAATTTCCTTCGCCAAACAACCTATAACACTACAATTAATCATAACTTTTGAAGTCGGCGCAAAATTAAATAAAATTTAATTAGTTTTTAAAGGTTTATTTTTAGATCGGTAGCAGCAAATGCTGTTGTCTCGAATGATCCATTTTCATGTTTATTATTTCATCGCTGTATACAATTGGTCCATTTGTAACATCTGCATAGAACAGAGAACTTTCTTCACAATGCGGTATTTATGTTTCTACGAAATTAGAGTTTTCTTTGCAAATTTGGTATAACTTTCATAACTATCATCCTTGGTGGCTTTTGAATTTGGCGATCGAAACGTAATGTACAATATATATTATAAAAATATACACGCAATATGTATTTTTTCATAATATATATTGTACGAAATATTGTTTCATATTCTTGATTACTCTCTTAATATACCTTACCAAACAAATCATGATATCCCAAAGAAATTAAATACGTTTGCCAGATAATGCTGCGATTTTTCTTTCACCAAGGACGTCAGATGTCAGTCTCTTCGCCAACTTTTGCTGCTTAGGAAATCTTATTTGTTTTCTTGAATCAAAGTAGTTTTCGGCTGCGTTTTGCAGGTGACAATGTGAGATGTGTATTTTGAATAGGATTTGATTTTTGTATTGAATAAAGGTATCAATTTTTATTTAATTTTGCGCCGACTTCAAAAGTTATGATTAATTGTAGTGTTATAGGTTGTTTGGCGAAGGAAATTATTTTATACATTTAGGCGCAATTTACAGTTTCATTTCATACCAATTTTTTTTTTTAGTTGTTTGAACAGTAGTTGCTTTTTGGAGTCGGTTCTATTTTTTTTACAAAAAGATATTATTTTTCTCTTTTCAGTGAAAACTTATTCATATAGCAGAACATCAGAAGACGTTCGACGGCAGTTTCACCAATCACAACTTCCAAGAAAAGTGACATAACTCAAAAAATGGTTTATGTCACTGAAAAATACATGAAATGCACCCAATGTGAACACAAGAGTTACATCTCCATCCACTCGACAGACAGTTGTGCCAGTTTTACTCTAGTCAAGTTATTTTTATGTTGATTTTTTCTCAAATGCTGCATTTTTAAGTTGTGTCTCTTTTCTTGCATTTATCGGATATGAGCAAAAAACTATCTATTGAATGAACATACGTTAAATTAAAAAGTCTTTAGAAATGTAAAGAACGGATACGCTGTATTCGTAACCAAAAATTCTGTCATGCATATATATTGAACTTTACATTGAATATGTGTCACCCGCTGTGCTAGAAATTGCGCAGCGTAAAGTTCAAACAAAGAGCAAAATATGCATTGCAGCTGACGGAGAGAAGTTTCAACATCGATTCTTACATACTGCTTTTACCAGTGTAGCTGCATGCGTTCAGCAGTTAGAGTGAGAACAGACTTTTGTGAGTATCTGTAATTTGTTTATATCTTAATGAAATCATAATGAAACTTATTTCAGGCTAAGATCATTACGACAACAAAAAAAAGTATTAAAATTAAATCATCTCTTACGAAGTTATAAGCTAACGAATTTCAACAACTACAAGAATGAGAAACATGGTTTGTATTGAGAACCTCTTCCTTTATGAAGTC
The DNA here is from genome assembly GCA_963930645.1 of Salticus scenicus. Classification (NCBI taxonomy): domain Eukaryota; kingdom Metazoa; phylum Arthropoda; class Arachnida; order Araneae; family Salticidae; genus Salticus; species Salticus scenicus. The sequence continues at coordinate 6,964,129 of OZ005658.1, read as the reverse complement.
GGTTAAAAACGTCTAAGTGTTAATCGATGTGACCGCTTACAGTAACCATACTTTGAATTTTACATAGCATAAATATCACCCACTGCACTACAACATATGCAATGTCGTTCAAGTGTGCACAAAATAGGAAATTGTGAACAAACAAATGCACGTTTTAAGCGTTCTGTTTTTAGCATTATTGTCTAAACTATCTTTTCGTACTAAATCGATAATGCTCTCTGCAATTTTATAATTAACTTTTTTCCCCTATCTTGAACCGTTTCCGAGACAAGAATGCTAAGTCCACTATTTTCCACCAGGCGGCGCTGTAGGTGGTTGAATCACGTAGCACATTTCCACTTTACTATACCTACATACCTCTTTTATGACTATAGCTGCCGCTGTTCAACAGTTAAAAGAGTCCGGACTGACTTTTTTGGGCACCCTGTATTTTCTTTTGATCGTAAAGATATTGCAATGGGACCTATTTCAGACCAAGACCTTTACAATAAAACAAAAAGTATCAAAATCGGATCATCCGTTCAGAAGTTATGAGCTAACAAAGAAAAACAAAAAAACATACGCTTTAAATTCAGAACCTCCTCCTTTTTGAAGTCGGTTAATTGGAGCAACTCTAACGAAGTTATAAGCTTACAAACACATAGCTGGAATTAAGAACACCCTCCTTTCTGAAGTTGGTTGAAAACGGTTTTGCGCTAATTGATTGACCGCTTACAGTAACAGTACTTTGAACCACAGACTATACGTGTCATCTGCTACGCTGCAAAGTGTGCAACTTAGTTCAAGTGTGCACAGCGTAGGAAATTGCGAGCAAACAACTGCACATTTTAAACATTCTATTTTTAACAATAATGTCTAAAAACTGTCCTTTCGTAGTAAATCGATGATGCTCTACAACTTCGTAATTAACGTTTCTCCCATCTTGAACCGTTTTTGAGATAGGAGCGCTAATTCTGCTGTTTTTCACCAGATCGCGCTTTATTTTCTTTAGATTGTAAAGATATTACAATGGGACCTACTTCAAACCAAGATCGTTACAACAAAACAAAAAATATCAAGTAACCGTATTTTGAACTATATAGCGCATGTCTCACCAGCTACGCTACATCATGTGTAATGTAGCTCAAGCGTGCATTGTGTAAGATATTGCGAACGAACAAATGCATGTGTTTAGCATTGTACTTTTAGCATCAATGTCTAAACTATCTTTTCGTACTAAATCGATGATGCTCTGCAATTTTATAATTCCCTTTTTCCCCCTGTCTTGAACCGTTTCCGAGATAGGAAAGCTACCATGAATGTCTAAACTATCTTTTTGTACTAAATCGGTATTACTCTTCAACTTTGCAATTCACTTTTTTCTCTAGAACCGTTTTCGAGATAGAAACACTAACTCCGCTATTTCCCACCAGGTGGCGCTGCAAGCGGTTTAACCTTGTACTGCATGGTCACTTTGTTATACTTAAATATCATTTTTGTCAGTACAGCTGCAGCCGTTTAGCAGTTAAAATAGTTGGGACTGATTTTTTTGGGCACCCTGTATTTTCTTTAGATCGTAAAGATAATACAATGGGACCTATTTCAGACCAAGACCTTTTCAACAAAACAAAAAGTATCAAAATCAGAGCTTCCGTTCAGAAGTTATGAGCTAACAAACATAAAAAAAACATACGGTTTGAATTGAGAACCTTCCTTCTTTTTTTGAAGTCGGTTAAAAATAGAATTTTAAATGCTGAAAACCAGAAATGTTTACTCGTCAGGAAACTTGCATCTCTGTCAGCATTATGCAAGATTTCGGAAAGCTGTATAGCTAATTCAAGCAATATACAACTCAAGTCTCTATCTTGCAACAAAACAAAGTAAAAAAAGGAAATTAGATTAAACAGTAACACAAACCAAAATTAAAAAATTATATATTATACAAACAAAGTGTAAACGATTTGATTACATGTTTATTTTTGAATTTCAAAATATTAATATCAAATTAAATTAAATTTTCATTCTTACAAGTATAAGAACGGCTAAAAATTCAGTTTTATCTGATATACCATGAAGCATGGTACCGCACAAAGTCCAACATTACAGTTCCTACAATAGTATCTTGTTTCTTTACTTACCTTTTTACCCCTCTTATCTCTTTTACTGCAACAAACGGAGCAATTTTTACAAGGGGTCGCTTACTTTTCTGTCGGTGGTACAAATTCGGGAAAGTGCCTTTTGATTAGTCTCAAAGACCCGGGTTGGTACAGGCAGACCTGTTCTTTTGTATAATACTTTTGAATGGTATTTTTCAATTAATTTTTCCATGAGAATTTTACAGAATTCCAAATGGTCCCGTTTTCCTCCTTTTTTTTTTTTTTTTTTGATACTGTACAAATGAATTTCATACGGATATATTGACAAGATGAACAAGTATTTTCTTATAGTACCTATAGCATAAATAAGTTTATAATCTAGCCTATCTATTTTTACTAGAATGGATCTCAGACGGGCATTAGAAATAAAATAACGCGAGATACAAGATCACCGGTGTGAGACACGGGCATGTGCAAATTTACCGGTAACTTTTGCCCGTGTCAGACAGAGGCAGATGCATTAAGGGGTTAAAGAAGCAGAAGAAAAAAAAAATTGATTTTGTACTAAAAGCGATTTTATCTTTTATGCGAAATACAATAAAATATACAGTTAAGCAAAAGAGTATATTTCAGTTCTGTAATTTTTGTACCAAAACATATATAAAAATTTATTTTAGCAAATTTTGAAAAGAAAAGAATCATTTCAATTTAATGAAGTTAATAAAAAAATATATTGTATGTGTTTTTAAATTGCAAAAATTTATATTTATAGGTAACTAAATTGCAATATTACTCTTTGTGTCAAGCTGTGTTCATTATATACATAAGAACTGAAAACCATGAGAAACAAGGGTAAAATCCAAACAAATGAAAGTGAAATAACATTAAGATGGAGCAGAAGCCACTACGGCTTAAGACGGATGGAGTGCGTTAAACCAGTTTTACGGGCCCTCTACTTTCCCCACATCTTCTGCAAGACCATATACACTGAGAAAAAAAATATACCGCCTTCATCTAGAATGAATAAATGGTTATTTTCTAAATCCTTAAACTAGAAATATAGATTTCCGAGATATGAGCATAAGGCACGCCAATAAACTGAATAGACGAAATGGTCGAAAATTTTTAATCTACACATTTCTAGATGGCGAAACAATATTCTGAATCTTTTGTATTACGAGAAATTCTCGCTTGATTTTCTAGAATTGGGTCATGCACCAAGATTATAGCTTCTGAAACCCGCCTCTTGTATTCACATTTATTTGGAGATATTTCCAAGTAGGTTTGTCTTCGATAGTATAGGCAAACGCTCAAGAATTCTAATAGAGGTCTCTAGAATTCGCTTTCGAAGGGGACTAGAAAAATTTTTGTAAGAAATTTATAAGGATGACATGGAAATGGAACTACTTTTTGTAGAGCCACAACTTAGATTCTAGATGCCAGTTATAGAATTATTTCAAAGTGTACTGGTGTGCCTTATACTCATAGCTCGGAAATCTATATTTCTAGTTTAGGGATTTAGAAAAAGACCACCTATTCGTTCTAGATGAAAGCGGTATATTTTGCTTCTCAGTGTAAGAAGAAAGAAAATATAAAGATTTTTAAATTATTAGGTAAAAAATAAATTACTTTTGCATAATTATTGATATTTATTAACCGATTTTATATAAACTAAATTAATCATGCATATTATGATCTAAAATAATTATTGATAGTTATAAATCAATTTTATATAAACTTAATCAATCATATATCATATTTTTAAAATATTATCTACTCTGTATAGCCATACTTAATGATTATATGAGATCGTAAAATACAGTGTGCCCTAAAAGTTCCAGTACTAACACTGATGTATTTTTTATTTACAAAACAAACCTTAAAACGATTATTTTTGTGCTAATGATAAAAGGCACTTTTAAAATAAAAAATACAGAACTTACTTTTATAATAAATGTTCAAAATGCCCACCCTTTCCTAGAAGGCAAAGCTGAACTCGTTTGCGCATGTGTTTAGAAACGCGTTTTAACATGCTGGGAGTGATTTCTTGTAGAGGAACCTGTACACACCTGCACACAACCTGTATTACGAAATTGTCGAACGAGCTGATATAGCCTATTTTTACTCGGTATCGCATCATCTGGATATTTATATCGCCAAACATCTTTGCATCTTTCATACGATTTACTTTCAAAATAAGCTTCAAACAGCTTAATTCTCTGAATGCGTGATAAACTCATTTCACTATGAAGAACAAAATAACATAAAACTTTATTCTCACACAACTTGAGCGAGAAAAGAAACAAACGATGAAAATTAAAGAATTGATGCAATAATAAGCAGACGATAAAATATAATATTAAAATCATGGACACAATGAGTTCTTTAAGTTGGAGTACTGGAACTTTTAGGACACACTGTATTACGGAGATGTTTGAAAAATGTATAAGGTAAAGCTATTAAAGTTTGCGCACAATTCAAGAAAACGTTATAAAAAAAATCTAAATTTTAATTTTTTGCTAAACTGTTGGTGCATAGATTTGAAGTAATCCTTCCTCTACGCATTTCCATTACTATTTTGTTATTATACTATGATTTAAATCAACAGCTTCAATAAAACTAAGAAAGCTATTTATCTACTTATAGGGTAGGAGATGAGAGATTGCGCAAATGGGTACGAGAGATTGCGCTTAACTTTAACTACAATTAAATTGTCCCTATGATAATTGCACAAATGACACTGGTATCAGGTTTCTGTAAACAAATGTTTTTGTATTACATGTAGGTATTTCAATTTAATAATTAAATAAACAAAAAATGAAAAAAAAAAAAGGATTAAAAATTTTAAATTAAAGAAGCATATAAAAAAATGAGACTAGATAATAAAAAGTAACATTTAGTTACTAGCAGGGTTTAACCTGGCAAAAAAGTTTCTTTAGCATTTTAGCTAAAACATATAAGCAGTATTTTAGCTTTTTCGAAAATTAATTCTTCGAATAGTATTGACTTCTTTTTCTTAACTGGGTTATCCCCAATTTTGTTTTCTGTTTGTTTTGTTCACTGATGATTTTAACCAAGCATATATTGCAATTTAAGAAAAATGAATCAGCAAAATTTTGTTTCGATTTCAACAAACGCAATACTAGCACTGAGAATACATCTATGAAGCAAATTCTTAATTATGTTTTTAAATATTTTTGCATTTAAATTCAACTATTAAAAGTCGAAATTTAATCCGAATATACTAAATAGATAATGATTCCTAATATTTTGAGTGATTTTGTAATTTCCGTCCACAAATATTTGTATAAAAACTAGACGTAGTTATATAAAGATATTTTATGAAGTAATCTAGTTTTAGCTTTTTAGCGAAATTCCTACTAACATAGTTTAGCAAAATGCAATATCTTTTAGCAAAATGCTAAAAAAACTAATGGCAGTTTAAACCCTGGTTACTAGATAATATATTTAACTTAAAATTAATAAAGTTCCTTTTCAGTTTGAACGGTTTCTTGTTTGTTGACCTAAATCTGTCGCTGTATAATCGTTGCGCTCGTTGTTATAAATGATGCCACTTTCATGCAATCACCTGCCACAAGTAAAATTTATAAACGAGTCCATGGGAAATCGTTTAACTTAAAAATATTTTGTAATACTACCATTCTATAAAAATTCCTAGAAAGGGGCTTGAAAATTTAAGCAAACATTTTTGAAAACGAGACAAAATAAGCAGGGTTGAGCTTAGACTGTTCAAGCAATGAACATGCACATTTAATTGGGCACTCCATTATCGATATTGTATAACCGCCTGGAGTTTCAGAGGGCCCATTGGACTCCTTCCTGCCGATCCCCTATGTGCGCAATCTCTCCTAGCTTTACCTTAGAATCGCCCGCAATCCTAAGGCTCCTATAATACGAGCTGACTCACAGCTGATCATTGTTGCCCAGCGGAAATATAGCTTGGCGACGTTTAGTTGCAGACGTATTACTCGGCGTCTTTGTCGCCTAAAAGGGCGAGTTTGCCTAAACAGAAGAGCGAATTATTGTTTGCACTTGATAAGTTTGGCGGTAATATTTGGCGAAATTTTCTTATAACCCTTGTAAAAAGCAGCCATCACTGCTACTGTTAAATTAGTTAATTTTAAACATTTATACACGTTGAAAAGTAGTGTAGGTTGTAAAATACAACAGTTAGATAATCAAACAGCAATAAAAACAAATAATTGATACAAAAAATGCAAGAAAACATATCATAATTACACTTCATATTTGCAATCGAAAGCTAAGCGTACAATTTTCTTTTGGACAATTAATAGCCCATTTCTTTCGCCTTTCTTCATCTGTTGGAAATCTAAACGTTCTGAAAGCAGTTCTGGTATGCTTTGAGCAATTTTCGGCTGCAAAACCTCCATTTTATGTGATTTGATAACACTTGAAATTCGGACCGCGTGGGCAACAATCGCTGAGTGGGAAACAAAATGCCTGATGAGCCAGCCTGTATTGGAGGATCTCTAATCCTACCCGAGTCACTCGTCACAATATTTAAACATGTCATTTATAAATATAAAATCTCATATCACCAAATATAAAAAAAATTATGAACTCCAAAACCAATTCCATTAAAATCGGTAAAAGCTTCGATAAGGTCCTCGTTGATGTCGGCAGCGTCTATTTGATTGCAGTTTGCCGGTGACAGAACCCATTACCCACGGCAGTACCTTATCTGGGAGAGTCTTGTTTGGTTGTTCTGTTTCATCAGCCAGTCCTGCAGTGAATTTTAACCCTTTTTTACCGATCCGATTTTGCTAGAAATTTGCATACGAGTTCATAATCGATGGAAATACAATATGCAAGTATTTGTAAAGATTTATCTTGCCAAAGTTATGTTCCACAGACAAAAATGTGTCCGCCTGTGTCAAATCGTGCGATACAATTTGATTCCATTTCTGCCGAACTGATTTTGATCAAATTTTAAATATAAGTCTATAGTCGACGACTTTATAATACGGAAGTGTTTTCGAGTTCCTGTCTCATTCCAGTGTCAAAAACCTGCCTGCTTGTTTCAAGTCTTTTGATTACTTCTTAATCCACTTCTGTTTTATGATAATAAATTTGGCAGGTTCTAGGGGTGATAAGTTTCCTGTCTCTGAAACAAGGCAGAAAACTATGGAGAGTTTTTAATACATTTTGCAACAAAATTTTAACTTAAATAATGATAAATTATACTACTACTACTACTAATAATAATTATTATTATTTATGTGCCGATTTAGTCTAAATTCAAATTTTAATTTTCAATAATTGAAAAGGGTCTACATTCGATTTAACCCTTTATCTACCACGGTAGTTTAAAATACCACATATCAAATCATATATTTGTATGGTACCCCGTGTAAAATCGATTTTATGGAGTAAATGTCAAATACATTTATAAAAATCTGGTGTGAAACAACCACACGACTTCCATTACCCACTATTACACGGATTATATGCATTTTTGAGAGATAATATGATCAGAAAACTTAAAAGTGACCTAAAGAGAAAATCGTTAGAGCTGTTTCTGAGATGCCAACATTTACAAAAAATCAATTATTGACCGGAAAGCAATAATTACATACAAAAGCATACTTAAAAGTGAGTTAAAATGTCGAGTTTGAAAAAAATCCGTACAACCGTTTTTAAAGGAACGCCTTTGCGAGGCCTGAAATTGAGCTATTTATACAGGACGCCTATCAATTTTCCTGAACTAAGCAACTATATCATTCGAAAGGGCATCTAATAGAGTGTTTATACAGCAAGCTTGAAGAAAATCGTTAGAGCCGTTTTTGGGATACGGACTTACGGTTTTTCAATTTTTTTCGGTTTTTTTACGGTTTTTCACTTCCGGTTTTTCAATTTTCACCAAAATTTGGAAATTTCATCTGTACACCAGACGTATTTCAATCCTAAAGTTTCGTAGCTCTATCTTTATTAGTTTCTGAGCTATAATAGCCAGAAGATTCTCCACATACATACATACACACACATACATACACAAAAAACCACTTTTTTGGACTCAGGGGACCTTAAAACGTGTAAATCAGGTGAAAACCCGATATCGAATTTTCAGACCGAATACAATACTTCCATTACCTACGGTAGTAGGGTAATGGAAGTAAAAATAGAACGTATATACCTCCCTTTAATCTCACTACAAAGCACTAGACGCTACGTGTAGCCGTTTTTATTCCAGAAAGGATTTTATAATGTGCTCTAGTTGTTTTTTCTTAACATTTTTCATGACTTTCGCTCCTGTTATACTTAATTCCTACATTATTTCAAGAATCCTCCATCAATCTTAGAAAAAAAAAATAAGAATATAAAGAACTTTTTATGTAAACCAAGATAAAAAGAACTTTTTATATACCATGTTTTTAAATTTTCTGTTGAATCATATAAACGCTACCGAGGGCAGCGGGAACCCGATATAATTGGCTAAAAGTATTTAAAAAATGCATTGTCACCGTGTCCTAAGCTATTCTGAAAATTTCAAATGTCTAGCTTGTCGGGTTATATATGATTGTTGAATAATATAAACGCTACCGAAAGTAGCGGGAACCTGAAACAATTGGCTAAAACTATTTAAAAAAGGCATTGTTATCGTGTTTTGAGCTATTCTAAAAGCTTCAAATGTCTAGCTAGTCGAAAAGTTAGTTAAATAAATTTCTGTTGAATCATATAAACGCTACCGAAGGCAGCGGGGACCCGAAACAGTTGACTAAAAACATTTATGAAATGCATTGTCACCGTATTCTGAGCAATTCTGAAAGTTTCAAATGTCTAGCTAGTCGGGATCGGGAAGTTAGTTAAAAATCGATTGCAAGATTTGTACCGGACAAACAAACAAACAAACAAACATACAAACATACAAACAAGAATCGAAGTTAATAAAAACATGGTAAAATAAGAAAGTAAAAAGTAAATACTTTTCTGAACATTTTTAAGATCCAAACGTCATATATAGCGTACCACTGGTCCTCGATGTACCAGTGGTACACTAAATTACCACCTTACAAAATCTTCATTTATGACTATGGTGAGGTGATCGTGAATACTTTTTAATGAAAATATTTAAAAAAATTACTCTTAACTAATTAAAAAAAATCAGGAGTGACTCCACTCGATTTTCCGAACATTGAGAAATTAACGGTTTTGTAGATAAAGTAAAGTAAGAGTTAAATAAACAAAAGAGAGAAAATTATAAGAGGGTGTTTGAGTATTTTTCTCCCTATAGTACACGATGTTTAATTTAACGCTACTGAACTTTGAGCCCATAGATCATATTGATAAAGAATTTTTCGTTGTGTCCCTGTAAAAACCTATAAATGCTAAATTCATTAAAATTAGTGCAACAGTGACTCATAATATTCATATAAATTTCCAGCTTAATTGAATAAGGCGTTTAGACGTTATCGCACTTTTAAAAATTGGGTCACATAGGCCATAATGATAAAGAATTTTTCTTTGTGTCCCTGTAAAAAAAAACTGTAAGTGCTAAATTCACCAAAATCTATACAGTTCGTTCAACTGTGACTTACAACATGTGTATAATTTTTTTGCTCTTTTTAACAAGGTGTTTAGACGCTATCACACTTTTAAAAATTTGGCCTCATAGGCCATAATGTTAAAGAATTTTTCTTGGTGTCCCGGTAAGAAAAAAAAAAAACTATAAGTGCTAGATTAACCAAAATCAATGGGGTTCGTGCTATGGTGACATGCAACATACGTAGCAACTTTCAGCTCATTCGAGCGAAGCATTTAAACGCTAGCGTGTTCCCTCACACACATAGACACACGCAGAGACACATACATACATTATATCACCGTAAAAACAGTGAAAATGGACTCAGGGCACCTCAAAACGTACAGAAACATCAAAATCTCAAATTAGGATTTTTAACATGATTACAATACTTTACTTACATATGTATGTTCGGAAAGTAAAAAGTATGTTTCAAATACAATTTTTGTGTGTCTCATAAAGCGGTATATAAAGTGTTAAATCGCATACATAGAATTATTTTATGTAAAAGTAAAGTGCATCCCAGTTAATAATAATAATAGTAATATTAATAAATAAAAATCAGATCTGGCTTATTGATGATACTTTAAATTTACACTTTAAAGGAAATTCCAATAAAAAATCTTCTTAAATCGATTGTGTAACAATTATTTTCGGTTACAACGCTTTTATTATATTATTATTCACACAATATTTGCCATCCCATACAATATAAATGGTTAGATAATCCCTCCTGCCAAAATCATTAAATACGTTGCCATTAAAATGGATTAAAGACCATAAATATTCTGAATGAGCATGAGTAAAACATGCGTGGCTTTGGCAACACCATCCATCCAAGACGGATGTGGTCAACCAATGGGAATCCAGAGGTCATTACTCTTAAATTATTCTGTTAGACTTTGATCTCGAAATTGAAAAACCTTTAAAAGAAAATTAGAAACTGTTTTTATGTTCCTGTAGACAGGTTTTTTTTTTCTTTCTTCAATATTTATATAAACAAAGTACTGTATTCTTAAAGTTTTTCGCCTTGCAGTTTCTGAGAGTTTTTGTTTTATGCGTTTTAAGAGTTCATGAAAACTTTTTGAGAATTTCTGGAATGATGTCAGTCTATCTCTCTATCATTGACAATAATTTTGTAGCAGCTCTAGATCAAAAATTAATATACAGAATTTCATGAAATTTCATATTTAGTTGCACCTTGATATAAATTAGTGTCTATCAACGTTTGATGCATATCACTCAGCAGGAGCCGCTGTTGTTTAGCTTATTCAAAAATTTTATATGGCATTGAGATTAATTTCGACTAATCAGTATGAAATTATATGTACAGTCGGTAACAAAAGTGTCCGAACACTAGCAAAAATTCCTATGTAAAAAAAGTACACTTCATACGGTTTTTTTAAATAAATCCTTGTCGACTCTTGTTCTTAGTCAGTGTAAGAACATGATTCGATTAGGATTTATTTAACAAAACCGTATGAAGTGTACTTTTTTTACATAGGATTTTTTGCTAGTGTTCGGACACTTTTGTTACCGACTGTATGCATACACATTTATAATAGTAATAAATCAATCAGGATAAAAAATTTTCATACATAAGATTATCGATCCCTCCGTTGGGGAAGGAGGCGAATTTTTCATATGGCTATCTTTCAAAAGAACTCGTCAATGCCTTTAAAACGAATGATTGAATCATAGATTTGTGATAAATTGAAACAAATTATTTTTCATTTTAAGTATAATAATAATCTCCAAAAAAAAAAAAAAAAAAAAAAATTAAAAAAGTCGTCTGTAAAATACAAAATTGATTTTCTTTCGACATTTAAGATTATAATTTTCTGAGAAGAAAAGTATATACACTCATCATGGAATATTAAAAAAAAAAAAAAAAAAAAAAAAAAAAAAAAAACATAACTTCATGAAATAATTTGTACTGCTTGAATTTAAATGAAAAATTTTTAGAAGAAATCTTCGCAGGAGGCTATACTATGCTAGCTTTACATACTTTTTATTAAAACTAGAATTCTTTTTCTCCAATCCGCAAAATCATCATTTATCTAAAATAAATAGTATGACTTGTCATACTGAAAAAAAAAAAAAAAAAAAAAAAAAAAAAAACTAGTATGTTGTGGCCACCACAAGACTTTCTTCTATATTTTCCTATACAAATTCACTCAGTAACAATATTTAAAAAAAAAAAAAAAAAAAAAAAAAATTCTAAGTTTTTTTTGTTAAAAGTAAAATAAAAAAAAATTGATAACTTTGTTTTAAATTATCACAGACTTATAGTTCAACCATTCGTTTTAAAGGTATTGACGAGACCTTTCGAAAGAGACCCATCTTGAAAATGAACTCCCGGGGAGGGGGGAGGGGGAATCGATGCCCCCACATGCACAAAAATTTTTTCCTAGTTAACTACTACTATTATCAATAATTCATATTAATTTTACAATCACAAGTTTAAAATAACTCTCATTATGCACATTTATACGAAATTTTGTCCTATTCTGCCATGTTAAAAGTTTACAAAAAAATGCGATCACAGCGCCACCTGTTGAGCGATTGATCCCCAAATCTAATCAACACCAGTTTATGTCAGGGTGCAACTAAATACCAAGTTTGGTTAAATTTCATTCATTGGTTCGTGAGATACAGCGTCCACAAAAAAGTGATACACACTGACAGACATTTTCTAAAAACTATCAATTCGTGTTCAGGACATCCCAAAACGTGTAAATCCATCAAAAAACGGAGGTCGAAAATTTTCACGAATCCAATACTTTCTCTATATTACATATAGAAGAAAGTGAAAAGGAAGAAAAAAACTCAGTTTATGCACAGTTTTTATGAAAAATGAAGACATATTTCAGTTAAAAACGGACAATAACTAATCTTGCCGACAGCCAACGTCCATGTTAATTTAAGGGGGAAAAGTGTTTACCCACAATTACTCATTACCTAATGTATTTTATTAAATTTCGATTTTACGATTAGAAAATTCGCAATCGTTCAATTAATAGTAGATTTCAAAAAATTGATTTTTCGAATTTTTGATATTTTATTTTCTAGATAAAAAAATACGAAAAATGCATTTAGTTATTTTATTTTTATTTATTTATTTATTTATTTATTTTAACACAAAAGTAAATTATTAAAATTCAGCATATATAGTTTCGCTCATCACTGATTGAATAACTCTGTCACGCTGAAAAAGGCTAACGGGTTTCCTTGGACTCTGTGTGTAAGCGCTAGGTGCCACCAAATTTTCATACTTTAGTTAATTAAAAAAAAAAAAAAAATCTAATAGTCGGATCGATGAGCTGTTTAATCCGACGAATTCAGAAAAATCCACCCTTTCATTTGGTACCTGATTAGAAACGAAATTCTGATTCGATTTTTTAAAATTAATTAAAATATGAAAATAGACATAGCTTCAAAATAGACATTTAAATTTTTAATTGTTGACATTTTTTTTTTTTTTTTTTCCACCAGCATAAAATGAAATATGCTTTCACGTGAAAAAAAAAAAAAAAGAAAGAAAGAAAGAAAAGAAAATGAAAATGAAAAAGTGAAAAAACATTAAATTTGCTCATGCATATGAATTAAATGACGTCTATAAAATAATAATAATAAATTTAAATTTTAAAGTTAACGAAGAGATAAATAAAGTGAGAAAATTTCTCACGGGTTTGCTAGCAAATGGATCATTTCTCATTTGAAGTGAGAAATAAATAAAATGAAATGATCATTTTTCAACGGGCGCCTTAGTCGCCCTACAACTAACTAGTACATAAATAAATAAAAAAAAAATAAAAGCAAGTACTAATTTTATGGTTATGAATTTTCTGAATGTGAAAACGGAAATAAAAAAGATTCATTAGGTAATAAGTAATTGCGACAAAAAAAAAAAAAAAAAAAATCTATAGACTAGCACGGGTCTTCTTAACTGTCGGCAAGATTAGGTATTGTCTGATCTTAAATTACTGTGCATAAAAGAAAATATATTCACCATCATTGATTTACAATTACGCGAATCTACTTTCTCTGCAAGTAGCTGAACTATGCAAGGAAACAAGTTTGACAGGCTGAGTTATGAATCAAATTTGGAGGTAAAAATCATTTCACAGGTTCAAAATAAAAACGCGACAGAGAAAGAAAAATATATTAACGAATGTTTATATATTATTATTTTTTCCTCTAGTGCAGCTTAATTATTTTTAAGACTTAAGGTATAAGTACACTTTTAAAGGTCTTTTTTTTTTTTTTTTTTTTTTTCTTTTTTTCTTAGGACGGAGTACTATTAGTCTCAATCTACGGGTAAAACGTTGTCGCCAGTTTTACGACGGTTGAGAATTAATTGAAATCGAAAATATAATTGAATAATTTGAAAACAATGTTATAACTTAGAAGAAAAAAAAAACTAATAGTCCTCCGTACTAAACTTAATTGTGCTTTTGCCAGAATTTCATCAAAATCTTTTTTTTTTTTTTTTTTATTAAGAAAAAGAAAAGAAAAGAAAAGAAAATTAATAATAATCTGTATCGAAACGTACAGTATCGGAAAAAGTTGAAGAAACCCTTTTTTAGACAAAAGTATATAATTTATTTTAATTTTTAATTGTTGCCAAAAAAGTTTACGAGCTGATTTTAATTTTTTTTTTTTTTATTGAAAAGAAATTCACGCGTAAATATTAAAATTGACATAAAACTTTGTGGAAAATTAAACTTGCAGGGTAAAATTGACGTCATTACAGTTGTTCCAAAATTTCTTTTTTCTTTTTAAAAATACTTACATTATTGAAGTTTTATTCTTTTGAATTTCTTCATTTGTATTAAATAGTATTATAATATATAAAAGAACTCGATTTTTTTTTTTTTTTTAAATAATAAAAATAAAATTAGTAAAAACACCTATGATTTGTCTAAAAAATGACAGTTACACAAAACGTAAAATATTACAAAATAATTAATATTTTAAAAATATTTCAAAAGCATTTTACTCGGAAAATTTTGTCTTAGGATCTGAACTACTATTATAAGTTTATATATAGTTTAGAAATTATATGCTGTCAAACTAATTGTATGGGAAAATTTCAGAAATTTTCGACGCATTTCTAATTTTTTATCCCCAGAAAATGAACAAATTTTAATATATTTTTATAAAAAAAAAAAAAAAAAAAAAAAAAAAAAAAAGTTCAAAACCTGGATAATAAGACTTATAAACATATATGCCAAATTTTATAACTTTTAAAGTAAGAATGTAGGAAATATCATATTTTGTGGTAAGTCGTACACATAGAAAATGCAAAATAGAGAAAAAAAAAAAAAAAAAAAAAAACGTAATTTGAAATCTAAATACGTCAAAGATTTGTTTATCAGACTCCCGGGTTCTATTTACTCTAAAAACAAAATTCATACAGATAATTAACCCCTTAATGCGCGCTGTCTTTGCTGCGAGGACGCAAAATTTAAGATCCAGCTGCAGAAATTCATCCCGGAAACTTTTTAGCAAGAATTTACGTTTATAACATATCAGAAAAGGCCGGTTTTTTTAACCTTAAAATTACAAATTTCTTTTAGTTTAATTTAGTTCATGAATTCCGGTGGCAGTATAATTTAAATGATCCGAATTATCTTGCGCCGCAAAGGGTTAAAGCTAAAGGTTTCAAGATTATTCTTTCATGAAAATAGAAGAATGTATTTTTCGGCGAAAATCGTATATCAAAGGTATTTGTATACCTTTAATTTTTAACCGTTATTTATTTATTTATTACTTTCTTCTATATTCAACAGAAGAATGTATTAGATTAAAAAAAAAATTTCGACTTCCGTTTTTCGATGGATTTACACGTTTTGAGAGGTCTAGAACACGATTTGATTTGACCATTTTTAGAAAATATCTGTCTGTCTGTGTGTGTGTGACAAAAATTTTGTGGCGACTGTTTCTCCGGAACTACTGCTCAGAGTTGTACATACATTTATAAGCAGATGTACCTTGACCTAATTTAGTGCCTATGAACTTTTGGTGTCAACTGCTCCACAGGTGGCGCTGCTATAGGGCGATTTTCGTAATTTAAAGGTAGGCTATATCTCAGGAACTACTGCACAGAATTGCATATAAATTAATATGTAGATGACATAAAATTAAGCCTTTCAACTTTTGGTGTCAACCACTCAACAGGTGACGCTGCAGTACCGCGATTTCTGTAAGTTAGGGGAAGGCTATATCTCAGGTTCTATTGCGCATCATAAAAAAAAAAATTGATATATGAGAAGGCTATTATGAGACATTATGCCGATTCAATTCGGATTCTTATCGGACAATAGGTGGCGCTGCTATACAGCAGTTTTCCTCGTTAATGGGAAGGCTATATCTCAGTTTCTATGACATATAACTGTACGAATCCTAATATGTGTGATAACCATTATAAAAACGCATTTTTTAAGATGCTATTTATAGGCAATAAAATTGTCTTTCTTTGGATATATAACATTAGTTTTCTCTAAGATGAAAATCGTTTGCATTCATTCTGTTAGATAATTATAATAAATAATATGTTTAATAAATTATTTGCCCTTTGTTAATTTGTATAAGAAAATATAGAAGAAAGTCTTGTGGTGACCACAACATACTAGTTTTACTTTCGTCTCTCTATATAAGAAAAAAGTATTGGATTCGGGAAAATTTTTCGATCCCTGATTTTTGATGGATTAGCATGTTGGGAGAAGTGCCGAATACAATTTGACCATTTTTAGAAAATGTGTGTTCATTTGTGTGTGTTTGTGTGTATGTATGTCAGTGTTTTAGTAAAATTTTGCGAGCACTGTATTTCACGAATTAATGAACGAAATTTAACAAAACATTATGTTTGGTTGAGCCTCCACTTAAAATGGTGCTATTAGATTTCGGCGATATTTGCCCAGAAGTTGGCGCTTCTATGTTATTACTTTCTTCTATATGTAATATAGAGAAAGTATTGGATTCGTGAAAATTTTCGAACTCCGTTTTTTGATGGATTTACACGTTTTGGGACGTCCTTTCAGCGTTAGCCGCTTTTCGGTACATCTGTGTAATGATTCATAAAATTAATACTATGCACAGTATAAATATGAGAATTTAATACTGTATACTACACATGTTTATTAATCTTATTTTCTTGAAAAAAAGCAACATATATTTCAAAATTTAGCTCTACCAGCCTTTTATTTTGACTGTGCACGCCGGAAAAAGACGGGTTTAACGCTTATAGGGTTAAAATTGAAAAGGGCTTTTATTTATTTATTTATTATTTTTTTTTTTTTTGTATTATTTCTTGCATAAAATAGAAAGCCTATTTTTCTAATACTTTTATCGGACACCTTTTCGCTAATATATAAGAATCTTTCATATTCTGTTCTTTTTTTTTTTTTTTTTTTTAACTAAAATAGCATTCGATAAAATTTAATAAAATTAATATTGATATATATATATATCGATGCATATGCATACAAAATTACATAATTATGAGACAGTTAAAAACAACTAATTTTAACACCTCCCACCATCCAACCTGACTCTGCCTTCCTGACTCCTGGCAACATAACAATACACGTTAAAAAAAAAAAAAAAAAAAAAAAGGAGTTTTTATAATTAAAGCATAACTGCAAACTTATCCGTTAAAAAAACGCATGCCACGCATTTAAAAAGAAAGAAAGAAACATAAAGGAAGAGAGAAGGGGAAAAAAAAAATCTTAAAATGAAAATATTTTATGCAAATTAAAACTTTGTATCAATTCTTCCCAATACAAAATATATTTAATGAAATTTGTGTCTAAACTTAAAAATGAATGAATAATAAAAACACTGAAGTACTTTGAATTTTTTTTTTCTTTTATAATCCATAGCCTTAAAGATTTAAAAGTGAATAAAAAATCTTATAAATACGTGATCAAAATGAATTTAATCGAAAACATTTGTTTAAAAAAAAAAAAAAAAAAAAAAAAAAAAAAAACGTGCATTACGGTTTATTTACTCCTGAATAATTATACGACAGGACAAGAATTTTAATTTTCTAATACAATGCTAAATCAATCAATATTTTTTTTTTTTCTTTAAACGTTCAGAATGATATTACAGGATATAAACCGGAGAAAGATCCTAATTTTTATTTTATGTTGTTTAATTGGGTTTATATCGATTGCAGGAAAAAATAAATACAACTTTGTTAATTATTATTATTATTATTATTACTATTAAAAGATTAAGAACTATGCCTTTAAAAACATTTCAAATTTAATTCAAGAGCCCACTAACTCTAAATAAAGTTGTTTTTTTTGTTGTTGTTTAATAAATTCTATGTGATCAGGGAAAAAACATAAATGTTTAAATAAAGAAGTTATATTTAATAGCCATTTACAAAAATATATACTTAATACAGCATATTTATTTCCTCATTTATTCATATAAAGCGAACGATTAATAAATGTTGCTGTGTTTAAACCAGTGTTGGGCATAATTGATTAAAAAGTAATTGAATTGCAATTGAATTACAATTACAATTACAATTATAATTATCTTACTGTCAATCAACTAACAAGTTATTGATTACAAATAAATTGAATTATTTATTCAATTTATTTGTAATCAATTACTTGTTAATCGATTGACAATAAAATAATTATAATTGTAATTTAATTGTAATTCAATTACTTTTTAATCAATTATGCCCAACACTGATTTAAACATTTGGGATTAGGATAGAATGACCATTTTTTTTTTTTTTTCATTGAATTTGAGGATAAATATGGTGGTGCCCTCGAATTTCGAGGACAAAAAATAAATAAACAAATAAATCACCTTAAATTGTAAAATTTTAGTATTTTTTATGTATGTATAAAGCACCTAGAATAACTTATTTGAGCTTATTTATTATACTTATAATAAATTATTATAATAAAACATTAATATCTTTATAAGTGGCGTCTCCAAATTTGTTGTAATTATTTGGGGACGAAGGTAATTTTCGAGGATTGTCCTCGAGATTCGAGGAAGTCTGGGCAGTCTAGATTAGGAGAAAGTACGCAAATATTTAATGACGAAACAAGTAAAAAATTTAAACTAAATTATGTTTTTCAAAAAAAAAATAATCACAGGATTAAGTAACATTGTGCGTCTCCATTTCTGTTTTACCTCATAAATAAAGTTGTAACAGTCCAACAGTGTTGGAAATTGTCTCTTACACTTACAAGGAAACATTCAAAAGGTGTCATCTTCAAAAAGTATTGAAAAAAATATATGTGATTCTACTCTTCATGAAACACCAGAAAATGAAAAAATTATCGGCTGAAATTAATTACAGCGACCAGAAAAAATAATCAAAATTAAGCATATTTGGCGATTTAGCGCTGTTAGGCATCCAGTTCGCTAGCACCGAGATTGCCGTGTACGAAATCAATCGCCTAGCAGTGTGAAATCGCCAAATATGCTTAATTTTGATAAATTTTTGTGGTCGCTGTAATTAATTTCAGTCGATAATTTTTTAATTTTCTGGTGTTTCATGAAGAGTAGAATCAAATATATTTTTTTCAATACTTTTTGAAGATGACACCTTTTGAATGTTTCCTTGTTAGACAAAGTTCAAACAATTATACTTCAGTGTTAGAATAGTTCCCACATCCGTCAGGTTTAAGGGTAATAAGAAAAACCAACGGGTACTCTTTTAAACTGATCACCTTGTACATTTTTATGTGCATATTTCACACAAAACATCGTATGGAAGTTATTTATATTTCGCTTACATACAGCACAAAAAATTTCGCCGCACAAAAAAATTCTTAGGTATTAGGGCTATAAATGCAAATGACTTGAGGTGAAATTCATTTTATAGTATGAATTTTGTTTTGCTAAAGCACAACATACAGTTGCTGCAGGGTTCACTTATAGACAATATATAGGGCTATTCAAAATTAATCAAATAATTTTTAATGAATGGTGGGAGGTGTCCTCCTCGCAAAGAAATATGCGTCAAATAAAATTGTTTCTAAAATTACTTTTAATTGTTTTTAAAATATGTCTGAAATGCTCAAAATGTCTATATTAATGTAAGATAGGAGAAAATGGCGCGAGTGCCGCGCAACATTCTTCTCTCTGAAAAATAAGTTTAACTAAGAATTATCTAAATCTAATAAAATGTGTCGGCATCGTTATAAATGTAAAATATCCACAAAGTTACATAAATTATTTCGCATTCGTGGAATGTTAGAGATAATCTTTGCAATATTGGTACGTTTAATGGTTGCAAAAATGTTTTTAAGGGCTTCGTAATAATTTGATTTTTGTAGCTATATTAAAAATAATTTAAACTTTAGATATTCTAATTACAAAAACATACTTTACTCTAATTTTATTAAAAGGTAATGCACGCAAAATTTGTTTTCTCCACACTGTTTTAATCATTGGGAAAATGATTTTACAGGCTTTATTTAATTTGATTTTTTAAAGGATATTTCTAAGGGATATTTCAATAATTGCTTTCTGTAAACTAATACTGCAGCTGTTAAAAAGCACGTTTCACAATTTTTATCTGTGAAAAATATTATTATAGAACGCCAAATATATATATATATATATATATATATATATATATATATTTGAGCTAATACTCTAATTGCTGGTAAAGTGGTTTTACAGGCTTTATTTAATTTGATTTTTTAAACGATATTTCTAAAAAATATTTCAATAATTATTTTCTTATTTGTAAGCTAATCTGCAATTGCCAGAAAATACGTTTCGCAGTTTTTATCTGTGAAAAATATTATTATAGAACACCAAATAATGCTTTCTCTGAGCTAATACTCTAATTGCTGGGAAAGTGGTTTTACAGACTTTATTTAATTTGATTTTTTAAATGATATTTTCATGAAATTTCAATAATTGCTTTCTGTAAACTAATACTGAAATTGCTAGAAAATACGTTTCACACAATTTTTATTTTTGAAAAATATTATTATGAAGCACCAAATAATGCTTTCTCTGAGCTAATACTCTAGTTGCTGGGAAAGTGGTTTTACAGGCTTTATTTAATTTGATTTTTTAAATGATATTTCTAAAGAATATTTCAATAATTATTTTCTTATTTGTAAGCTAATCTGCAATTGCCAGAAAATACGTTTCGCAGTTTTTGTCTGTGAAAAATATTATTATAGAACACCAAATAATGCTTTCTCTGAGCTAATGCTCTAATTGCTGGGGAAATGATTTTCCAGACTTTATTTATTTTCCTCATTACAAAATACGAGGATCATATCAATATCACTTTCTCTTGGATCATCAAGGTATACACCAATAATTGCTCTCTCCCTGCTTTTATATCAATTTCTGAAATAGTTCTTTCAAAAATTTTACCCCCAGTTTTATTTGCACGGGACTATTTTTTGGAGTGTCAAAATTTGCATTACCTACGCTAACATCCCAGTTGAAATTACATATATATATATATATATATTAATAAAATTGAAAAAATGTGTTGAAATGCTCCATTATAATAATTCGCAAGAACCAATAATGATAATAAATGAATAAATAAACATAAATCAGTAATAATTTTAAGAAAGGTATGAAAAAATAGTAATCAGTAATAAAGTTAATAAAGATATGAAAACTCACACACATTCACACAAAATGTTCACTACAATATTATCTCTATAAACACGTAAAATAAATAAGGATGTTCGTCTTTAATATATTTTAACGAAAAGGATCTCATTTAAAAAGAAAATGAGAAATTATTATACGTTGACATTAATCTAGAATGTTCACTCATACCATACATATATACAGATTTTATTCTGCTTTTATTGTTTATTGGACATCGGTATACTATAACATTACAAAAAATATTATTTTCTGTGTTGATACCATAGACTAATAATCAATATCGTTACAAATCAATGGTTGATAATCGCTTGCTGAGAAAGTGGTTTTACAGGCTTCATTTAATTTGATTTTTTAAACGATATTTCTAAGGAATATTTCAATATTTGCTTTCTGTAAACTAACACTAAAGAAAACACGATTCACAGTTTTTATCTGTGAAAAATATTATTATAGAACACCAACTAATGCTTTCTCTAAGCTAATGCTCTAATTGCTGGAAAAATGGTCTTACAGACTTTATTTAATTTGATTTTTTAAACGATATTTCTACGAAATATTTCAATAATTGCTTTCTGTAAACTAATACTGCAGTTGCTATAAAATACGTTTCGCAGTTTTTATCTGTGAAAAATATTATTATAGAACACCAAATAATGCTTTCTCTGAGCTAATGCTGGGAAAGTGATTTCATAGGCTTTATCTGCTTTTCTCATAACAAAATACAAGGATCATATCAATATCCCTTTTTCTTGGATCCTCAAGGAACGTATCAATAATTGCTCTCTCCAAGCTTTTATTTCAGTTTCTGAAATAGTTCTTTCACAGTTTTTACCCTAGTTTTATTTGCATGGGACAATATTGTGGAGGGTCAGAATTTGCATTATCTACGCTAACACCCACTTGGATATATATATATATATATTATATATATATATATATATTATATATATATATATATATATATATATATTTAACAACGTTGAAAATATATGTTGAAACGCCGCACCATAATAATGAAAGAACCAATAATAATAATAATAAATAAATAAATAAATATAAAAATTGTAATCAGTGATATTTTTAATAAAGATGTGAAAATAAATAATAATCAGTAATAAATTCAATAAAGATATAAAAATACACACACAATACTCACTGGAATATTATCTCCATAAACCAACAAAACAAATAAGGAAATACATTCATAACATACTTTGTCAAAAAGAATCTGATTTAAAAAGAAAATGAGGAATTATACGTTGACACTAATCAATAGTGTTCATACGTTTCACACATATATATAGATTTTATTCTGTTTTTATTATCTATTGGATATCATTACACTATGCCATTACAAAAAAGTTTCTTTCTGTGTTGATACCATAGACTAATCATCAATATTATTACATATCAATGGTTGATACTCGCTTCTCCGGTTTTACGGTACAACAATTAAAATTCTTTGAATTTTAACATTTTACTCTTTAAAATACATTATTTCGAAACATTATATTATATTATTTTGAACATACTAAATTATATTACATACATATTACACATACATACACAATAAATTATTTTAAAACATTATTGTAATAAACCATTACACGGTTAAAGCTAAAGGAGACAAAAGATTAAAGGCTTCGGTTTTTAAAAATGATGAAAGTACATCATTTTTGAAAACTGAGGCGTTACGCTATACTATATTAATGAGTGCTGCTATATTCGGTCTAGTATCCGAATACTAACCAGAAAAATAAATAAATAAATAATCATAAATACGGTAGTTGAACTTCTGTAGGTTTTTATGCAACTTAATATTGCTTAGAACAGAACACAAACTTGGGCAGAGAGAACGCTAAAAAGTACCGTCACACTGTCAAAAATGTCTGTAAATTTAATATACTTATCCAGAGCCTCTGTAAATTTACAGTAATTCTTAGTTAAAAGTGAATAATCGAGATTCTCAATCTTTATTCTGTATTTTTACCTAATTTTATTACTTATTTTTTTAATTAAAATTAAAAACTGACTGTTTCTACTTTAGAAAAAGCATTCCAAGTCCGAAATATATTCTCACCAATAATTAATTAAATTAATATTAGTTATTAAAATGAATGTATAAAATATGTTTTTTTAACATCTCCGTTTATTTTTCTTTGTAATTTTATGTAATTTTAAGACTTAAGATAATAGATTACACAGAGTTTTTTGATGAAATTTTTAACTGCGTATAGTAGGATTTGAATTGAAAAGGACTATCTCAGAAGCTTTACAAAAAGATTCCTGTATTATCATATGGTCATATTATCATATCAAATAGTATAAAAAACATTTATCCTTTGTTTACAGGGCTATACAAAAGAATTTTCATACATTAGGGCTATATTTGCATTTGCAAATATATTTGCTCGCAGGGCAAATATTGTGTCATTTCAAGGTGTGTTATTCGATTTTATTCTGTGGCTAAATTTATGGCTACTCAAAATTAGTCTAATAAATTTCAAAGAGTAGCGTGGTCGAAAATTCTTTGAATAATTTGATAGATTTTTTATTTATTTATTTATTTTTCTTAAATGCTTTAAGGCTTTTTTGAATGTAGCTAAAATATTCAAATGGAAATTTCTAGAACTCTATTGAAATGTTAAAGCATGCAAGAAATTTTTATCTTCTTAATAATAAAAGCCTTGTTTTTCCGGATATTACTCTCAAAACTAATGTCATAGTAACAACAATGTATTGAAATAAAGAAAGCAAAATTCTACCTATGGCTCCTACGCATGCATTTCAAACTAATAAAACTATGAAATAAAAAATAATTATAACTTAACAGAAAAACTTACATCGCAATTTTTCTACAACACAATGTATTGAGAAAAAAGAAAAAAATTCTAACCCATGGTTTGTACGGTTTTTGGTGATTCGTTCACCGACTCAAATAATAAATTAAAAATTAAACATACAAAATTTATTAGTTCATTTCTAGAGAAAATAGTATTTTAAAAATTCGTTTGCAGTAAATAAAGCGTTAATAACCAGATAATTTTTCAGAATTTACTTATACACACACACACAAATGTTTGGAATTGTGTGAGAAATTTTTACTTGTCACGGGAAAATAATAATAATAAATGAAATGTGTAGAATTTAGCTATACGTCACGATATAAATAACAAAATAGACACATGGTTATAAAATTTGAATTAAAGGATTACTATGTCATTTGTAATTTCTTGTCGACGTTTGGACTTCAAAACATATAAATAGTAGGATGTACCCTAACGACACACTTGTCCAAAATACATCCTGAAGGTGCCCATAGGATGTCCATAGATGTTCTTTTCATCCATAGGAAATCCTGAGGATGCCATTTGAAGATGATGTGTTGTTATGGTAAAAGATGGCGTCATTTGCTTTAAATATCATCTGAACTAATGTTTAGTAATTTAAAAGTGCAAGGAGAAATAATTTGAAATATACATGTGTAAAAGTCGGGGGCAGACCTAGTAGTATATAACAAATATCTAATATCTCACACATACACCCCGCGACAAAAAGATAGGTACAAAGGGTTTTTTCTTTGATTTTTCATAAAATAACAATATCTAAATTGTGCTTATCATTTATTTTGTCATAAAATAACACTATTCCCGTACTAATTTTTGTTTTAAGACTAATTTAGAAAAATTTTAAGACTAAAATTTTTCTAATTTAAGACTACACACCGCGACAAAATGATAGGCACAAAGTTTTTTTTTTTTTTTTGAATATGATTATTTTGAATATGAATATTTTGAATATGATTCAAATATTTAATATATTTTTGATGCGATAATATTTTGTTATGATAATAAATGATCAGCACAATTTAGATAATGTTATTTTATGAAAAATTTTAAAAAACCCTTTGTTCCCATCTTTTTGTCGCGGAGTGTAGTCTTAAATTAGAAAAATTTTAGTCTTAAAACTTTTCTAAAATAGTCTTAAAGCAAAAATTAGTCCGGAAATAGTATTATTTTATGATAATAATAAATGATAAGTACAATTTAGTTAATGTTATTTTATGAAAAATCAAAGAAAAAACCCTTTGTACCTATCTTTTTGTCGCGGGGTGTATATGTTTATAATAATGCAGGGTAAAAGGAAGTAGTCTGCAGTGCCACAAAATATTTTTTTTTTTTTTTTTTTTTTTTTTTTAGATAAAATTTTATTTTGTTTTCTCCAGCTCGGCTCGTGAATTTTCTAATCAATAGCGCATAGAGCTTATCAAAAATCCTCTGATATAATGAACCCCAAATGCTATATTACTAATACTATTGTCAATATTTACAAATGAGATTTAAAAAAATATATATTGCGGGAAATTCGCCTGCCAATAAGCGCACGCAGCTTCGGTCAAACGTAAATAAATCAACTTACCTTTAATAAATTCCGCCACATGGACGATGTTGTTGCGGTTAAGAACATCCATGTGCGCGGTGGCATGCGGGATGGTGCAAAATAATATGAAGAAAAAAAAAAAAAAAATCACCAACTAAAAATACATAAATCCGAGGCAATTAAATACCTCGAAAAATAGGTCCGTTGGGTAATTTTAATATCCATGCAGAACGCGAAAGAATGAACGATAGAGAGAGAAAATCGAGCACAGAAAACATTCGTTACTTCTCTCAAAGAGATATTGAAGGCACTGGTCGGTAGATTGAGAGCCCGAGCGGCCCGAGCTTGCAGAGAGGCGGTCGCACGGATTGCGCATGTGCAAAGGATAATTCATTTTTCAATTGAAGGTGAATGAGTGAAAGGATCGGCGAGTGAGGTAATCAAAGTTTTTGTTTTGTTTTAGTGGCAGACGAGATAGTCAGTCAAAAGTTACAATCGCAAAACATTTGAAATATAAAAAGCGTGGTTCTTTTTTTTTTTTTTTTTTTCGATATTGACACTTTTTAAATCTTTATCAATGTTTTAAAAGTAATGGTATAAATGACAATATGCCTATATAAAATTATATATGTTGAATATAGTATAATATATTATAAATTATATAAATCTTCTATATATATAAAAGTAATATATATAATTATAATTTTCTTTTGAAACATTCCTTTGAATGTTTTTTTTTTTTTTTTTTTTTTTTTTTTTAATATGCCTATATAAAATTATATATATTGAATATAGTATATATAATTATAATTTTCTTTTGAAACATTTCTTTGATTTTTTTTTCATTTAATTATCATTAGCGTTTCATCATCCAATATTAATTTGGTTCTAATAATAATGTGACTTCTGATAAATTAAAATATATTATAATATATTATAAATATTATAATGTATTATAAATGTATTATAAATTTATAATATATAATACTATATTCAATATATATAATTTTATATAGGCATATTTTTTTTTTATTAAAATAGCTAGTATAATATATTATAAATTTACAAAATATATTATACTAGCAAACACATGCGAAACTTTTGCACTTTAATTTTTCTCTTATTTAATTTTAAAATTTTAAACTCATAAATTTTATACTAATTTCCCAACCCAATTTCAAAATATTGGATGATGAAGCGCTAATGATAATTAAATGAAAAAAAAAAAAAAAAAAAAAAAAACATTCAAAGGAATGTTTCAAAAGAAAATTCGTGTTTGACGACCCAGTTTTCATACTTTCCCAGGCAGTACAGCTTTAGGACAGGATCCTATGGAGACTTAAATTTTTGTCGCCATGTTGCCAATGCATTTTTGTTTATTTTATTTATTAGGGCATATTTTATTTTTTGCTTAGATCCTTTTTTTATTATTCTTTATGTTATTGCGTTTTTTAGTGAATTTAGTATCATCAATTTTAGATAATAGTTCACTTTCTGTTTATATTTTTAAAATATTAAGTATTGCTAAGTTTTAGATGACGCTTGCAAAGATGGTAAAGATGAAACATTTAAAAATGCATATGTGGGATGAAACGCTGATCATTTTCAATAAAAGGATCTCATCTGACAAATGACGAATGTCCGCCATAGATACAGTAATAATATAGTATAGATTGATCATTGGGAAGAAAAAAATGATTCCTTTTTACTTGCGAAAAGACGGCAATTTTACCAAAATATGGCCGTCTTTGCCCGAGTGAATACACACGAATATTTTAGCAAATAAAATTTATGAATAATTTATTTACTAAAGGTGAAGAAAAAAAAAAAAGAAAAACACTCCAGATACCATTTAAAATGCATTTTTTTTTTTTTTTTCCAGTACCACTTAATGGCTGATT
Source organism: Salticus scenicus (assembly GCA_963930645.1). Classification (NCBI taxonomy): domain Eukaryota; kingdom Metazoa; phylum Arthropoda; class Arachnida; order Araneae; family Salticidae; genus Salticus; species Salticus scenicus. The sequence continues at coordinate 6,936,575 of OZ005658.1, read as the reverse complement.
CCAAAACATTTTTTTCGGCATCAAAAATCTTTGCACGATAACATGAGGATAATAGATCTATATATATTACTATATCTATGATGTCCGCGTGCTTAAATGTTGTCCACGTATTAACATTTCTTATCCTCGTGTATTTTACGTTTTAGGAAATTGGCAGTGTTAAATAATAAACAACTATATTTTTGCCAACTTTTAAAGCAAAATACTAAATAATAAGAAAAATACTGAAATTTCAGATTTTTTTTTTTTTTCGACGACAGTTTCTATGTGGCATAATGATTCACTAAGCTGCAAATGATCCTGATCCTTCCAATTTTACATACATAAACACTTACTTCTATTTATAAAAAGTTCACTTTTCATTTCTTTACATGACGTCACAATCGTATCGTTATCGTAACTGATCCACGCTACAGAAATATTATATAAATTTTTCGCCGAAATTTAGACGTTGAAATAACAAAATAACCTGAGGCAATTTCTCTCTCACACTCACTTTCTTTCTTTTTGTCATCTACATAAAAGGAATCGTTTAATATTTTAAAATATCATACGGATGTAAAGTTGCGCTTTCACAGTTTGAACTTTTTTATGAATTCACAGCCTTCAAAACACTAAAACTTCTACAGATATTTAAAAAAGCACTTAAAAAAAAAATGTTTAATAGAAACTACTTAAAAGTATTAAGAGTGGATTTTACAATATCTTAAAGAAAATATACATAATAATAATAATTAATAAATAAATAAAAATAAAAATATAACAAAATCATGTTTTTCACAAATTTTTATATAGACATGGACTTTTTAAATTCCCCCCCCCCCCCAAAAAAAAAACAAAAAAAAAAAAAAAAAACTAATTAATAAATTTTAAAATCCACCCCTAACTCTTTTAAACAGGTTCTATTAAACATCAATATGTGTGTATATACAGTCGGTTACAAAAGTCTCCGAACACTATAGCAAAAATTCCTATATAAAAAAAAGTACACTTAATACAGTTTTGTTAAATAAATCCTTGTCGAATTCTGTTCTTAGTCAGTCTAAAAACAGGATTCAACAAGGATGTATTTAACAAAACTGTATTAAGTGTACTTTTTTTACATAGGAATTTTTGCTAGTGTTCGGACACTTTTGTTACCGACTATATATTATGCATTTCCTTAAATATCTGTAAAAATTTTAGCTTTTTGAAGATCATGAATTAAGGAAAAATTGTAAACTGAGAAAACGCAATTGAAAGTTTTCAAATTGGTAAAAAAAAAAAAATTAAAAACCACATAAATATATATTTTATTGGAAAAATATATATAATATATATTTGCCTACAATATATAAATATATATTTGCCTAATATATATATAAATATGTATATAGATAAATATATTTATAAATATATATTTTAGAGGTCTGCACGGGCCGAACCTTTCAATCTGTTCTCGGGCAGGGCCGGGCTCAATTTTTTTTTTGTGTATACTCGGGCCGGGACTGAATGAAATTTTTTCTGGGCCGTGTCGGCCCGAATGTTTTTCTGGTTGCATCGTTAATCAACGAAAAAGGAAAATGATAAAATATTTCTTCATCATTTAATTCACATAATTTTACAGTCTCGTATATCACATAAAATTTTATTTTGTTAAAAAAAGTCCGTAACTTCAATTTAATTGCTTATCAGTCTGTTTGTTCGCGATCAGATTTTCCGCAAATATTTTTAGTATGTCTCGAAATTAATATATTTTATTTCAAGTAATAGTAAATGGTTTCCTTGCGTTAATGGTTAATTGCGTTTAACAGTTAACTAAAAAAGATATTTTATATTAAGTATTGTTTTTAAGTAAAGAAAGAATAAATGTTTATGTTATTACAAAAAAAAAAAAAAAAAAAAAAAAGATCTGAAAAATACTTTTATATTTAAAAATAAATTTCAAACTTGAAGCACTAATTAATCCAAAACATTTGAAAATCTTCCTATTTGAATAAGTTTACACAACTTGTAAAAAAAATGTTTCACAATAAAATAATTACTTTTGAAGTCATCTGTAGTGTTTGCTGTTTTATGCTCCCTCAAGGAAATTTCAGTAAGCATTTCTTTGTATTCATTCTATACTGTTATTCCACTGAAGTTCTACAAATACAATACCCTGTATTTAGTAAGATAAGACTAATTTTACTAATTTTATTTTAAATTATTGTTAGATATATGATAAAAAATAATGAGTATTACTGTTTGTATTTAGAAAAAAAAATATTATTTCTAGTTTTGGCGGTTAATGGGTTAAAATGCATTCAAAAGAAATTCTATCTATAGACCATAATAGAGCTAGGCGAGTCGTATTAATCCTGGACGATAGGACCCATGCCCCAGCCCGCCCGGTTCCCGCTGTTCAATGTATTTTTCTAGTCAACTTTGTCCCCTTATTACTTCCGGTGTGAATTTTTTTTTTTTTTTTTTTTAACATACTTGACATTGTGAGTTTTTTTGCTTTTCTTTCCATGCTATTCCTATGGGGTTTTTAGCCTTTTTTCCCTTCTTTTTCTACATTCTAAAGTAGCGACTCTTTTGTGTCTCCCTATACGTGAGATAGAAACATAATATATACAAATAACAGCTATACTCCTAATTCGATGCAAACCATATATACTTGTACCAAAAACTTCATTTGGATGAATGCATAATGTTATCGGAATTCTTTTGTGTGGACCTGTGTATAATTATTAAGTCTATGCACATATTTTTGTAGTAAAAACATGCTTTTATCATCTTAATAATATATGTTAAAATGTTAATAATATATGTTAATAATAATAATGTTAATATATGTTAATAATAATAATGTTAATATATGTTACTAATATATGTTAATGTATGTTAATTTTAATATTTTGTAGACAGGAGAAGATTTATAAGCCATAACTAAGATATGACGAGGCGTTTCATTTTAAACACACAAAATTTAATAGATGACTATGACAATTACACATGAAAAATACAAGTAACATGAACGACTACATTTTTAAGACTGCGATCTGTTCTAGCAGAGATAAACGTAAAAAAGGAATGAACAGATCATTGATTGGACGTGACGTCACTTACCAACAGTCCAATAGATTTAATCAGGAATACAATGACGAAATACACCACATTTCTCCTCCCCTTAATTCTGTGTACCATACCTGATGGGAGGTTTTCTTACTCTAGATGATCGTCTTACAACCTGTTCAGAAAAAGACAAATTAGTGTTTTTAAGTTTTGAATGTTCACATTTTAGTTCATTTTTATTTAGAGTACTGTTGATATTTTTATCACAGTCAATTTCTCCAGGCTTTGTAGACACAGATCTACTGTCGGTTGGTACTGGATCTGATGTAGTGGAAGGATTGGTTGGCAATGGATCTGGTGTAATTGCAGGCCTCCTACCAGACTTAGATTCTCCATTGCTTTGCAGGTGTGGACTCTTGCTATCGGAAACCATGGGAATATTTCCATCAAGAGTGTTCTTTTCAATTTCACCAGGATTTGTAGTTTCCTCCAGTTGTACTCTGGAACCTACACTTTTTAGTTGATCAACGTGTCTTTTCCATACACATGAACCTACTTGAATTTTGTAATGTAGTTTACCTAGTCTGGCAATTACTTTACCTATTTTCCATTTATCTCCTGATATGTAATTGCGTACTGCAACTTTTTCATTTGTTTCGAATTCTCTTATCTTTTTCTTGTTAAAAACATTTTTATGTTGTTTGTTTTCAACATAATTTTTAACATTTGGTACAAGCAAATCTAATTTTGATCTGATATTGCTTTTCAGAAATAATGATGCGGGACTCTCCCCTGTTGTAATATGAGGCATTATTCGGTATTGGAATAAAAATTCGTTTAACTTAAATTGGAGATTTCCGGGTTCTGAACTTAAGGATTTCAATCCTTTTTTAATAATTTGGACATATCTTTCGGCTTGACCATTTGTAGAGGGATGATATGGTGCAGTTAAACTATGTTTTATGCCTTTACTTTGTAGAAAATGTTCGAATTTTTCTGAAATGAATTGTGGCCCATTATCAGACACAAGGGACACAGGATAGCCATATCTGGCAAAAAGCGAAGAAAGACAGTTTATAGTGTTCTCAGCCGTAGTATTAGGAACAATGAACACTTCTGTCCATTTGCTGTGGGCATCTACTACGATTAAAAACATTTTCCCCATCATTGGACCAAAAAAGTCTACATGTATTCTGTTCCAAGGTGTTGTAGGCCATTCCCAGTGATGATTTTCCATTTTAGGAGGATTATGTTTTAATTTAATACAAACAGAACAGTTATTTGCTAAATTCTCAATGTCTTTATCAATACCTGGCCACCATACAAAACTACGTGCCAGTGCTTTCATTTTAACTATGCCAAAATGGCCAAAATGTAAATCTTCTAACACTTTTTGTCTATGAACAGTAGGAATTACAACACGATTCCCTTGTAGTATGCAATTATTTAGTATAGAAAAATCTTCTTGTTTATGTCCGAAAAGTAAGTAATTTGGCATCTGTGTGCCTGATATTAAATGTCGGTACATTTCTTTCAATGTTGGATCTCGCTTAGAACTTGCACATAATATCTTTGTATTTAACGGTAACGATGTGATTTGATGAATAAATAAACAATCGGATTCATCAAGGTTGCCAAATAAATTTGGTGACAAAGTTGGTGACACTTTTTCTGGTTGTAGCGAATCGGACGACGGCAGCAGTAAGTCTTCACTACGTAATGGAAGACGTGATAGAGCATCGGCATTTCCGTGCTCTGCAGATTTTTTATATTTAATATCATAATTAAATGTCTGTAAGTATAATGCGTATCTTTGCATTCTAGCTGCCGAAAGTACCGGAATACTTTTTACGGGTGAAAATATGGAAACTAGGGGTTTACTATCTGTATACAGTGTAAATCTCCTACCATATAAAAATTGAAAAAATTTCTTTACACCAAAAATTATTGATAACGCTTCTTTATCTACCTGACTATACCGCTTTTCTGCAGAAGATAAAGTTCTAGAAGCAAAAGCTATGGGTTTTTCGGAGTTATCTGGCATTGTATGCGAAAGTACTGCCGAAATTCCATAAGGAGAAGCATCAGTGGCTAAAATTAAGGGTAATTTAGGATTAAAGTGGGTGAGAATCCTTTCGGAAGTAATTTCCTTTTTAATTGCATTAAATGAATTTTCACATTTTTTAGTCCACTGAAAATTTACATTTTTACGTAATAATTCATTTAGAGGATAAGCAATCGTAGATAATTTAGGAACAAATCTAGAATAGTAAGATACTAAGCCTAGGAACGCTTTTACTTGAGTTACGTTTTGAGGTATTGGAGCATTTAAAATAGCAGAAATTTTTTCTTGCGTTTTGTGTATGCCATTTTTATCAATTTTGTAACCGCAGTATGTAATTTCATCATTCATGAAAAAAGATTTTTCTTTATTTATTTTAAGATTATATTCACGTAACCTTTCTAGCACTTGTTTTAATCGCTCTAAATGTATTTCATCAGTTTCCCCTGAGATACATATATCGTCAATAAAAACTGAAATACCCTCTATACCTTTTAAAATTTGTTCTATAGTTCTCTGCCATATTGCTGGCGAACTGGCAATTCCGTATGGTAATCGCGTAAATTTAAATAAGCCTTTAGGAGTGTTAATTGTAAGTAATTCTTGTGAATTTTCCTCTACCGGTAAATGCAAGTATGCTTGATTTAAGTCAATCTTTGTAAAATGTAATCCACCCCCTAAAGTTACTAATATATATCCTCAATTTTTGGTAGCGGGTATTTGTCAACCTTTAAAAATTTATTTACCGTGACTTTAAAATCGCCGCATAAACGAATTTTCCCATTAGGTTTTACCACCGGAACAATAGGTGTTGCCCATTTACTCGTACTAACAGCTTTTATTATCCCTTCATTTTCTAATCTTTCCAATTCTTCATTTACCGCATTCCTTAATGCATACGTAACTGTTCGCGATTTACAAAATATTGGTGATGAGTCTTTCTCTAAATGTAATTCAGCTTTAACATTTTTAATTTCACCTACGTTATTTGTGAATAAATCCGTAAATTTATTTAGTAAATTATTTAAATTATCCGAGATTTGTACTTTGTTTACCGGAACAGTTTGTAAATTGTTTGGAAATATATTAAATGTAGTTATCCAATCCCTACCTAGCAATAAAGGAAAATTGTCTTTTTTAACTAAATATAACTTAACATTCCTAGTTTTGTTTTCGTAAGTTACATTTACTCTAACAAATCCCTCGGGCTGAAAAATTTCTCCCGTGGCTGTCTTTAATTGTACATCAGCAGGAAACATTTTATGTTCTGGAAATAATCTCCGAAAACGATTTATCGGTACAGCGGATATCGCCGATCCTGTATCAAGCTCCATTTCTGCTTTAGCACTATTTTCTATCAAAACCCAAATTTTTATAGGTTTAGTGCCTTCAGATTGTAATGACAAAATGTCTACAGTATCAAGAACATTTACATTTTTCTTTTGAGTAACATTGTTTTGTGCGTTCCGACACACCTTACTCAAATGACCGCGTTTTTTACAAAAATTGCAAACTGCATTAATAAATTTACAAACATTTGCTAAATGAGAACTATTACCACAACGATAACAATAAGTTTTACTTTTATTTGCACTCGCTGTTTTGTTCACGTTTTGTTTACTTACTAAGTTATTTTGAGAATAATTTTGTTTTGGTTTCCTAACACTAACAGAAACTTTATTCAAATTCAAATTTTTATTCTGTAATTCTATCATGTCGTTTTCAGTACTTTGCATAGTTACAGCTTGTTCTACTGCTTTTTCAAATGTTAAATCTTCAACCTGAGACATTAATTTGCTTTGGATTGTTTCATTTTTTAATCCGCGTAAAAATTGTTCTAACAAATTTTCTGACAGCGATTCGCCTGTAAACGCGCAATGTGTTGTAAGCTTCTTTAATCGAACACTAAAATCCTGCACAGATTCGTTATCTCCTTGACAACATTTTCTAAATTTTATCCGTTCACTGATTTTGTTTGGAATTTTACATAGATGTTTTGTTAAGACATTTACTAATTCAGTGTAAGTTTTTGATTCAGGGAGATCTGGGAACAGTAAATTAGTAAGTAAATTATATAATCTCGGGCCTATAAAAGTTATTAAGGCACTAACTTTTTTTTCATCCTTAATATCAAACAAAATAAAATTCTGTTCTAGTCTTCTAATATAAATCTCAAAAGATTCAATTGAATCATTGAATTCTTTAAAATTTTGAAACATTTTTAATGAAAATATACTAGTTCTAACAATAAAAACATGCAATCTAATAAAAGAACAGAAAGAAAAAAAAATAAAATAAATGTGTAAATACCTTTCTTTTTCTCTTTCCCGAAAAATAAAAAGTCGCAGATTATCGCAGACGATAATACACTCACTGGCGCCTAAATCGTACCTGCCCGCCACCAGACAATGATATTAACTGCCGCTGTCTCCGACCGCATAATGATTCATTTCAATAAATAATTTTCTTTATGAAATAAGTAGATTTTGAATAAACACATGTGTAGAAGATATTCCGTTCTTTTTTTATGAACTGCAGATTTCATTTTTAATCATCTTGAAGTAGATATTATTATTAAAATGTTGAAGAGCAAAACTTCTTTTTGCTTTTTTTTCTTTTTCATCTCGTCGCCATTTTAATATTTTGTAGACAGGAGAAGATTTATAAGCCATAACTAAGATATGACGAGGCGTTTCATTTTAAACACACAAAATTTAATAGATGACTATGACAATTACACATGAAAAATACAAGTAACATGAACGACTACATTTTTAAGACTGCGATCTGTTCTAGCAGAGATAAACGTAAAAAAGGAATGAACAGATCATTGATTGGACGTGACGTCACTTACCAACAGTCCAATAGATTTAATCAGGAATACAATGACGAAATACACCACATTAATAATATATGTTAATTTCATAATGTTGATTGAAATGTTAAAATGCGTTTAAATGAAATTCTCTCTGTAAGCCACAATGGCAAGAAATACTTTTGTATATCCCTGTACACGAACCACAAACAATATACACATTAAAAGGTATTCATCCATTTATTTTTTATGGCGTTTGGACATGTGTATTAAATTTGCACAGCAATGGAGTAATTATTTGGACGCTGTCGTGTTGCATGGAAATTCTATTTATAGGCCGTAATCAACACTGAGAAAAAGAAATATACCGCCTTCCACTAGAATGAATAAGTGGCCATCTTCTAAATCTCTTAACTAGAAATATAGATTTCCGAGCTATGCGCATAAGGCACGCTAATAAACTAAATAGACGAAATGATCGAGAATTTCTTGTCTACACATTTCTAGATGGTGAAACAATATTCTGAATACTCTAAATATTCTGATTCATTTGTATTGCGAGAAATTCTCGCGTGATTTTCTAGAATTTGGTAACAAACCAAGATTATAGTTGCTGAAACCCGCTTCTTGTAGTCTCATTTATTTGCAGAGATTTTTAAATAACTTTGCCCTCGAGAGTATAGGCAAACGCTTTAGAATTCTAATAGAGGTTTCTAGAACTCACTTTGAATGGAACTAGAATTTATAAGGATGGCATGGAACTATTTTTTCTAGATCCACAATTTACATTCTAGATGTCAGTTGCAGAAATTTTCCTCAGTGAAAAGAAAAACTTTGGTGTGTATCTGTAATAGAATATACACTCAAAAATATACAGTTAATTCTGTGTGGCGCATTAATATGTGCACCAATTTGCAAGTCGATCGGGTGATTTTAGCGGACAATAATGTGGTACTCATAGGCATACAGGACAGAAAAAAATTACGCGCCTGAACAGAAAAGTTTCCACTAACGTTTAGACAACTACAGTCAGCAGCAAAAGTATCCGAGCACTAGCAATAATCCCTGTCTAAAAAAAAGTACACTTAATACTGCTTTGTTAAATAAATCCTTGTCGAGTCATGTTCTTAGTCAGTCTAAAAACATGATTCGACAAAGATTTATTCAACAAAATAGTATTAAGTGTACTTTTTTGACATCGGAATTATTGGCTAGTACTCGGATACTTTTGCTACCGACTATAGCAGATCTCAAGCAAATTAGTTTTAATTATTTCCTTATTTAAAATTATTATTAATGTATATGTATATAATTTATATAATTTTAAATATAAAATGTTTTAACGTAATGTGAAACGTAATGAAATTTCGTATACAAGAAATCCAAATGCAATTAATGCCAATTTCCTCCAAAAAAATACGTTAATAAAGCTATAATTAGTAAATTAAAGATGAATTAGAATATGGAAAAATACTCACTCATGCCAATGTTGTATTAATAGAACCCACGAAAAAAAAAATATATATATCAGTTATAAACCTTTAATGTATAAGAAGAACCTAACTAATTTAAAAAGTAGAGGAGCATAATAAATGTAATAAGCAGTGGAAGGGGGAAATGCCTAGAAGTATTGAAGGATTTTTCATGGTGGGGGACATACAATCTTTCGTAGAGTTTATTATCGCACAATTTCAAAAATTGTGTGCACACATACATTAATACTATTTATGATTAATGCGCTGCGTATACTATATATGCTACAATTTTAAAAATACTGGTCAGAATGACTGGATATTTTACCAGAACAATCGTGAGGCGATGAAATTTTGTTTGGCAAAGGAAAGAAAAAAGTAATTCCCAAATGTGCAGTTAATCTAAAGTTCTAGATTAGCAGTCGCCAGTCGGTGACCATTACACTGAAAATGGCTACCAAAAAATCAAACCCTAATCGCCAAAAATGGCGACCATGTAACATTTTACCTATTTTACCATGTTTTTATTAACTTCTATTCTTCTTTGTTTGTTTGTGTGTTTGTTTGTTTGTCCGGTACAAATCTTGCAATCTATTTTTAACTAACTTCCGAATAGCTAGACATTTGAAAATTTCACAGTAGCTCAGAACCCGGTGACAACAAATACTTCGAAGTCAGATTTTTGAATAGTTTTCTTTTAATTAATTCAAATATGAAAATGATAAGCTCCTAATAGCAATAAAAATAGTCATTAAAATATTAGCTATAATTTAATTGTTGCCAAAAAAAAAAATAAATAAATAAAAAATACGAGTTCATTTTCTTTCGACATAAAAATAAATACATTTAATTAAACGTAAGCGTTAATAAATTGTAAAAAGTTAAATTATGCATCTGGCAAAAATTGACGTCATTATCATGATTTTCTACACATTGATAAAGTGCTAATGTAGTTCATGATGCAAATATATGTTTTCGGAAAGGATTAATATTTTATTTTTAAAACCAACTTTTTTTTTTAAATTCAAATTTCAAGTAACTCTTTAACCAATCACATTAGAACGTCCGTCTTTGGAATATCGATAATAAGGATTTTCTCGCCAGGAGTCGCCAAATCCATTAACTGCCTATTGGAGCTTTTTAATGCATTTTAAAGGGAAGATTAGACTATTTTAACGCGAAAAAGAGCTGGAAATGCAGAAAATTGACATTTTATCATCTTACTAAGCCCCTTTGAAAGAATTTATACAAAAATAAATACAATTATTTACAATTTCGTAACAATACGCATTGATAAAGTTCTATAGCTATGATTCAACAGAAAATTTAAAAACATGGTTTATAAAAAGATTTTTATCTTATAATTATTTAAAGAAATCAAGAGCATGGATCCTACGATTATTTACTCGGCGCACTAAAAAGCCAGAGGCGAGAAGAAAAGACCACAAAGAACCGCTAATAACGTCATTGCTGCACGGGGAACCTTATTCTTTTCTAACTTTCCACGTGCGTGCGTGATAGCATCATCCGCGTGAATCCTCCTGAAAACAGACCCTGAAGAACGACCAAATGCTGCACGGGCGTAAGAACATCCGTTCTTGAAAAGAGACAGAATGTGAAAATTACATTGGAGATTTATTGGAAGGAACATCATTTTTAGAATTCTTTAGTGAATGTAGAATTTACACTGATGGAAAAAAAAATCCCAACACCAGGAAGGAGCTGTGCTAGATAAACGAAATTTGGTGGGCGTGTTTATACATCTGAAAGATGACGTCGATTCAAATTTCGAGGTACGCGCATAAGTGTAGCGCTAGTAGCGCCACTATGAACATGCAAATGAAGTTTGCTTTAAATCAGCGCTGTAAGGTTCGTGATCGTTATTTACAGTTGAGATTTGACGTAGTGGGTTAATGTTAGTCAAGGATGCCTCTAAGAAGACGAAGAAGCCATTATCAACAGCTCAGTGAGTTTGAACGAGGTCGTGTAGTAGGGCTACGAGAAGGGGGGTTTTCTTTCCGCGATATTGCAGAAAGACTTGGCAGGAATGTATCCACTGTGCATGAGTGCTGGCAGCAGTGGTCAAGGGAAGGTACTGCCTCAAGAAGACCGGGTTCCGGGCGGCCACGTGGCACTACTGAGAGGGAAGACCGCCGTGTTCGGCGTATGGCTGTGGCTAATCGTACTGCGTCTGCAGCTGAAATTCGAGCTGCAGTTGGCACCACAGTGACACAACGAACTGTTACAAATCGGTTACTTCAAGGACAGCTCCGAGCCACACGCCCTGTAGCGTGCATTCCACTGACTCCAAAGCACTGCCGTTTGCGACGTGAGTGGTGTCAAGCTAGAGCTCATTGGAGGACGGAGTGGAGATCTGTTGTGTTTTCCGATGAAAGCCGGTTCTGCCTTGGTCGCAGTGATAGCCGTGTGTTGGTTAGAAGGAGGCCAGGTGAACGCCTGCTAGCGACCTGTCTGCGGCCTAGACACACAGGGCCTACTCCTGGAGTTATGGTTTGGGGAGCAATTTCGTATGACAGCAGGAGCACTTTCGTGGTTATCCCACGCACCCTGACTGCAAATTTGTACGTCAGTCTAGTGATACAACCTGTTGTGCTGCCATTCATGAACAGCATTCAAGGGGTGTTTTCCAACAGGATAACGCTCGCCCTCATACCGCTGTTGTAACCCAACATGCTCTACAGAGTGTCAACATGTTGCCTTGGCCTGCTAGATCACCAGATCTTTCTCCAATCGAGCACGTATGGGACATCATTGGACGACAACTCCAACGTCATCCACAACCAGCATTAACCGTCCCTGCATTGACCGCCCAAGTGCAACAGGCATGGAACTCCATCCCACAAACTGATATCCGACACCTGTATGACACAATGCATGCACGTTTGCATGCTTGCATTCAAAATTCTGGCGGTTACACCGGTTACTAATGTACCAACATTTCACATTTGAAATGGCTCTTCTCGCCAATGGCTCTACTTGTGATCTTGAAACTTTAATCAATTAAATGTGTTACCTAGACAAATATATTGCTGAAATTTCATTACTGTACAATAATTTTTTCTTGGTGTTGGGATTTTTTTTTCCATCAGTGTATTTTTGTCATTCAAAATGTGCACACCTTTGCTCTATCGAGGACCAAAGTTCTTCGCAGGCAATTAACAAACAATAATTAAAGGTACACAACACGAAATCTGGTAGTACACACTACACTGCCTTAATGTGCTGATAGATAATGACCTTATCCACAGACTTTATTTCATAAGTGGCACACATAGTCAAATAATGAGAATGAAGCACATAATTTGGAGCTTAAACATAGACCCCATTCTGTCCTAGTCTATGAAAGTAAAGCATTTTAGAGATAGACTGGTTGAGGCACTTAGACACGTATGAGTATCTGAAGAGAACTGTATTATTGCCGTTGATTTTATTAGATTTATCCTTAAATGTGACTATGAACAGCAACCAATTGCTGCACAGGCATTACAACATCTGTTCTTGAAAACAAACAGAATGTGAAAATTGCATTAGAGATTTATTACAAAGAATATCATTTTCAGAATTCTGTAGAAAGACTGACTGAAAACGAGAAGCTTGTTAGCAAAGAATCAAATGTAGAATTTAATTTTGACATTCAAAATGTGCACACTTTTGCCTTACCGCAGTTCTTCACAAGCAACAAGTGTAGGAAACAATATGTGGCAGTATGGACTTCTGTGCCTGAATGTGCTGATAGATAACTACTTTGTCTGCAGACGCTGTTTCATAAATGGCACACATAGTCAAATATTGAGAATAAAGAACATAATTTGGAGCTTTAATATGGATCCCATTCTGTTGTATTCTATGGAAGAATAGCATTTTAGTGATGAAGTAGATGAGGTATTTACTTATGTATGGGTATCTGAAGAAGATTGTTCTTTCGTCCTTGATTTTATTAGATTCCTCCTGAAAATTGACCCTGCTGCACAAGAGTTACAACATCAGTTCTTGAAAAAAGATAGAATGTGAATGTTGCGCCTGCGCACTCTGTAAAGTTCGCTCCTTCGTTACGGAGCTCAGTTAGTTTGTAACTCCGCTCATGGGAGGCTGGCAGCTTTCTTTACTCCCATTTTTAAAGTTTAAATAAATGTAGTAGTGATGTTGAAATCACCTCTAGTGTGTCAAGTTCTTATTACAGTCCACTTTTTAAGTATTCAATTTGTTCTTATATAGTTTTAATTCTCTGATCTAACATTTTTTGGTCCGTGCGACCACAGCGTAACCAGCACAGTTTCGTTTTCAAAAAGAAAACAATAATGGCTCTAACCGCATTAAATAGAAAAAAAGGGGAATATTAAATCCCAATTCACAAAGTTAATCAATATTCCTAATGACGAATTAACCACAAAGGGAGAAATAACTTCGAGAATATCAATTTTAGAAAAACTTCAAAATAAATATGAAGATTTAAAAGCGGAATATTACCAAGTGGCAAAGGATGATGAGTTTCCTGCAATAGAAGAAGAGTTAAGTGAGTTAGATTCTCAATTTCAAGAATTAGAGGTAAGATTCAATACCTTACTAATTAACTGTAGTGACAATGTGAGTAACATAAATTCAAATAATAGCTCGTTAGGAGCTGAAAGAAACATTTTTCCAAATCATAGTATGCATTTACCCCAGATACCATTACCTGTATTTTCAGGAAAATTTGAAGAATGGAACATATTTAAAACGCAGTTTCTAAATTTAATGGATGATAATCCTTTATTAACTCCAAATCAAAAACTGTTTTATTTACGCGCTGCGTTGAAAGGCGAAGCAAAAACAGTAGAAACCAGTGATGATACTTATGATTCTCTGCTAAAAACATTAGAACAACGGTTTGAAAATAAAAGAGCTATAATAGATGCTCATATCAAAACAATTATTAATTATGAAAAAATAACTCATGAATCTGGTAAAGAATTACGAAAATTATTGGATTGTATTTTAAAGAATTTAAGAGCGTTAAAAGTATTGAAATATGATCGCGATAATCTTTCTAATATTATGTTATTAAACATTGTTTTGCAAAAGTTGGATCGGGAAACTCGCAAAAATTACGAACTCACGTTAAAAAATAACGATGTTCCTGACTTTGATCAGTTTCTAGAATTCCTTGAAAAACAGTGTTCAGTTTTAGACAGTGTACATCGAAATTTACCGCTTAAGTCCTCAAAATATACTACTGATAAGTCTGGTTATCCCAGAAGTTTAGTTGTAAAAACCCAAGGAAATAATTCTAACTTGTGTATATTATGTAAAAATAGTTCTCACACGCTATATAAATGCGATATATTTTTGAATTTCACAACAGAAAAACGATATGAATTTATTCGAAAGAATAATCTTTGCTTAAATTGCTTCGGATTCCATAAAATAGCAAAATGTAATTCTAAGTATGCATGCAGTAAATGTGGCTCCAAACACCACTCATTACTTCATAAAGACAAAGATTTATTACTTCCGTTATCAAAAGAGAGTGCAACCCCTCCAACAAACTGTGATATTAATAGCGATCGTCTGCTTGAAGCAGCAGGTGGATCGACTGAAAACAATCAGTCGGCGCCGATTACTTGTTTTGTTTCTGAAAATAAAAGAGTTATATTAGCGACGGCCACAGTTTTTGTATTAGATGAATACGGATTTTATCACCCAGCTACAGCGGTTCTTGATAGCGCCTCACAGTCTAATATTGCAACAGCAAAATTTGTAAATAAGTTAGGATTGAAAAAAGAAAAAATAAACATTCCTCTTTCGGCGTTGTCAGGAATTCCGATAAATATAAAAACGAAAACACAAGCACTGATAACAAATGAGAATAATTCGTTTTCAGCTAATCTGGAATTTTTGATTGTACCAAAAATCATTGATGCGTTACTAATAAACTATTCTAATATATTAAAATTAAATATTCCAAAGGGAATTAAACTGGCCGATCAAACACTATTCAAAAATAACAACAATGTTGATTTACTGATTGGGGCCGAAATATTTTTTGAATTAATGTTAACCAATAAAATCAAAATTCCTGAAACGGGTGCAATTTTACAGGATACTGTGTTTGGATATGTGCTTAGTGGAGCTGTTCAAGGCACTCCACATCCATTGTATTGTGCTATTATTTCCCAGTCAGATAACTCCAATTTAGAAAGTATTATGAAAAGATTTTGGGAGATTGAAAATATACTAGATTCACCTAGTTTGAGAAATAAGGAAGAGATAGAGTGTGAAAAGCAGTTTGTGAAAACATATCGCAGAGATGAAAACGGGAAGTACATAGTGAACTTACCAATGAAAAATAATTCTGAATTAGGAGATTCTTTCCATTCGTCCAAACAAAAGTTAAACAATTTATACAGACAATTAAATAGAAATCCCAACATTTCTGAATTGTATGTAAATTTTTTGCATGAATATGAACAGTTAGGCCACATGCGAGAATTAAATGATACTGAAATAAACACTGTTAAATATTTTCTTCCACATCACGCTGTGCTTAAACCTGATAGCAGCACTACAAAATTAAGGGTTGTATTCAACGCCAGTTCACCCACTACCAATGGGTTATCATTAAATGATTGTTTATTAAATGGAGGTGTAGTACAAGATGATTTGTGTGCCATTTTATTACGTTTTCGTACGCACAAAATAGTTTTCACTGCGGATGTTAAAAAGATGTATAGACAGATATGGGTTAATCCCGAACATTGTAATTGGCAATGTATTCTTTGGAATAAAACCCCCAAGGAAAAGCCTAAAATCTATAAATTATTAACTGTAACATACGGCACAAAATGTGCTCCTTATTTGGCCACTCGTGTACTAAAACAAATAGCTAATGAGGAAGGGGCTAAATATCCGTTAGCTTCTGCCGCCACACTTAAGGATTTTTACGTTGACGACATTCTAACGGGAACTGGTGAAGTGTCGTCTGCTCTGGAACTCCAGAAACAGTTGGTGTTAATGTTATCGGCTGGTAGACTAGAGTTGCATAAATGGGTTTCAAATGCCAGAGAATTATTAGAACAAGTCCCTTACAGTGAGCAAGACTATCACTTCGAAAAAAAATGATAAAACTTCGGTGAAAACACTAGGGCTAAAATGGAATCCCAAAGATGATAATTTCAGTTTCACGGTATCATCAGAGTATTCTAATACAATCACCAAACGTGGTGTTCTGAAAGAGATCGCGAGACTTTTTGACCCATTGGGTCTAGTAGGACCAGTGATAGTACAGGCTAAAATACTTTTACAAAAATTATGGCTTTTGAAAATTGATTGGGATCAGGAACTTCCAACACAAGAGAAAAACACATGGATAAAATTCCGAAATGCTCTAAACGAGCTTAAAGATATTACGATCCCACGTTTCGTGTTCTCACACTCTAATTGTCGAGAACTGCAGCTCCACGGCTTTTCGGACACGTCACAAGTAGAGATGTAAAAAACCCGGGAATTTTGCTTCAGGGGAATAAACATGGGAATTTTCGGGTTTAAACTGGGAATTTTAGGAACTTTGGAAACTTTGATGGGAAGAAACTAATATTCAATGTTTAGATTTAATTTAACTTTTTTTAAGTGTACAAAGAACTTTTTTAAGTGTACACTTAAATACTTTTTTAAGTGTACAAAGAAGAAATAAAAGTGATATAAAAAATTATGTGATTATTTTACAAAAAATTGTAAAAAATTAAACATTTACGTTATTGACAATAATAAATGATGAAGTTTTGTCTGCCTATTTAAATAACTTTAGATTTTTTTTTTTTTTATGAATACCATAATAAAATATGTTATAAAAAATAATACAATGAAATTAAATTATGGTTAGAATACTTTAACATTATTAAATTTTATTATAATTCATCGAATTAGAGCAATAATTTTTTAATGCATCAAATCAATACATAAAATATTCAATAGCTAATAATTAATAATTTGGCTGTTATTTCTTTCTTCATTTATTTTTTGAATATTAATATTGTTGAAATTTTAATTGAAATAATATTTCCCAGTGTAATATTATTGATTGTTTTAGTATATGCAGAATATTTTGAAGCATTTTTGTTTTATTTTTGAAATAAAATGTTAAAGATATACATCTGAAACATGCGATTGCGATTAAAAAAAAAGTGTTATATTGAACTCAGTGTGCATACAGTCAGTGTTGAAAATTATGACAATTATCTGCCCAATATAATTCACAGACTATCAAAACATTTTTCTTTCGGTTGGAACTCTAAAGAGAAAACAAATGAGGTATCTGCGCATGTCTATAAAAAACCGCTCGCACCTGCATCATGTATATGTATTTTCTGCACTAGTCGTAATGTAGTATTTGTAATGTTCGGAGCGTTTTCAGTTGCTCCGTAACTTAAACTCATTTTATTATTTTTCTATTCTTTTATTAAATAATTCTAAGACAAAGTCATCTCATAATTGAGTATGCTGAATTAATCACATCTAACAGATAATTTCTTTCTAGAAGAGTTTATGATTTAGCCGTCTAAAGAAGAATAGATTGGCCCGATCATTGAATACAGGTAAGAAGATTCTCTTAATTAAAACTACCTGTAAGATTATTCTATCATATATATATATATAATTAAAATAGATATGTGTGATATTTGCGATATTACAAAATATAATTCTGTTCTACTGAGGCGTTTAATATAACAGATTATGATTCAGAATAAAAAATGTCACACTTTCTATATATATAAATTCATTTATATAAATATAAGAAAAATACTAGTATTGTATTTTTTAAGATAATATGAAATGGAATGTATTAAAAATACAAAAATAATAAATGAATTGAAATAAAATTAGATTTAAAAATGCATCTGTTCAAAATAGAACTGAAACCAAAAGTTTTGGTTTGAAAAATATATGTTCTAGAAACAAAAAAAAAAAAAAAAAAAAAAAAAAAACTCAATTGAATTGTAATTAAGTATAATAAGAAAAGAAATATTATATAATCAAAATATTTGCAGTGATTAAATAATAAAGTTAAAATGGCTTTTGCGAAAGATGTTTCAATAATCGACAAACTGAATTCCACAAATTATGATTTGTGGAAGTTTAAAATTGAAATGATGCTATGTAAAGAAAATTTGTTTGAATTGATAACAGACGAACCTCCAAATCCTGTCACTAATGAGTGGACAATAAAGGATCGCAAAGCCAAAGCGATCATTAATTTATCGATAGAAGATGACCAAATCGTACATATAAAAAATCTCGCGACAGCTAGGCAAACGTGGGACACTTTAAAAATAATTCATGAGCGTTCGAACTTGTCCAGTAAATTATTTCTATTGAGAAAATTATATTTTGCTAAACTAGCAGAGGGTGAAAATCTATCTCAACATCTAACGCACATATATGAGATCCGTGATAGACTGACCGCTATAGGTGAAGTGATAAATGATGAGCACATGTCAGCTCTTATGCTATGCTCACTTCCCCCAAGCTTCGACACCTTGATTACTGCAATTGAATCTAGAGATCAGGAAGACTTGACACCAGAACTCATCAGGGGAAAATTACTAGACGAAGATTTAAAAAGATCAGAAAACAATCAAACAAATAATGAAAGCGCATATAAAATGCACATTAAAAATAAAACACCACCACGAAAGTTTTGCAATTATTGCAAAAAGAGTTCGTATAATAAAAGCGATTGTTGGCATTTAAAAAATAGAGAAAGCAACGAATATAAACACAAAGAGAATGACTATAAAAATCCAAATAACTATCAAAGCAATTTCTACAGTCGCAATAAATATAAAAACAAACAAAGAACAAACATGATGCAAGAAACGGAAAATAAAATGAAAAATCTGACTTTTGTGGTAGGAAATTCAAACAGAAACTCGTTCATTGTAGATAGCGGGAGTTCAAGCCATGTATGCAACAATATAAAAAGGTTCATGTCATTTAAAAACAATGATAAAACACAAGTTATGTTAGCCAATGGTCAATCTGTAATCTCACAAGGTTGTGGAGATGTAAAAATAGAAGTGAGAAATTCTAAAAACGAAATCAAACACATTACACTCAAAGACACGCTATTCATTCCTGAAATTGCCACAAATTTAATTTCAATAAAAAAGGCAACCGAGAATGGTTGTCAGGCAATATTTAAAGAAAACACTTGTGAGATTAAATTTGAAAATGAAGAATATATTTTTGCAACTGTAACTGACAATTTGTATGAAGTTAAAACAAATTATAACATACAGGAAAAGATAAACATGACACAAACTTGCGATAATAAAAATTGTGTTAAACTATGGCACAGTAGATTAGGACACAAAAATATTGCACAAATAAAAGAACTCGTCAGTAAGAAAATGGCAACGGGAATTAAACTGAACAATTGTAAACACGATGATAATTGTGAAATTTGCATTATCTCAAAATTGGAAAACGACTCATACCCCAAAGTAGCTACACACATGACAAAACAAACATTGGAAAGAATACATTCTGACCTTTGTGGGCCATTCCAGATACCTACGGTGGGTGGAAAAAGTTATTTTCTCACTTTCATCGATGATTACAGCCGCTACACTTATATATATCTGTTGAAAAATAAATATGAAGCTTTAGAAGCTTTCAGAAACTACCATGCACTCACTTCCAATATATTTGGAAGAAAAATTAAAATTTTGCATTCTGACAATGGTGGTGAATATATGAACAAAGAGTTTGAAAAATTTCTTCAAAATGAGGGTATACAACACCAACTAATTGTGCCCCATTGTTCTCAACAGAACGGCGTGGCGGAAAGGAAAAACCGTACTTTAGTCGAAATGACCAGATGCATGTTAAATGAGAGTCAATTAAATAAAAATTTCTGGGGAGAAGCGTTAATGACAGCAAACTATTTACAAAACAGACTACCAACAAATGCCCGTGAAAAGACACCATATGAGCTTTGGACTGGTGTGAAACCAGACCTCTCAAAATTAAGAACATTTGGCTGCAAAGCTTATGTTTATGTGAACAAAACTGATAGAAAAAAGTTAGACAATAAAGCGAAGCGTGGAATTTTTATGGGTTATGATCTAAAAAGTAAAGGATATAGAATTTATATAAATAACAACATAAAAATCTGCAGAACAGTGAAATTTCTCGAAGAGCATGAAACTCACGAACATTCTCGAAACATTGACCAAAACGCAATTAATGAGGAATCTAAAATTCCTGTTATTCTAAACAATGAAAATGATGTAACAGAAGAACACAATGAAATTCAAAATACACAAACCCTAAGGAGATCAGATAGAATAAACAAAGGGGTACCACCTGATCGTTTTGTTTTTCTGTCAACTGATACAAATTATATTGAACCGAAAACATTTGACGACATAGTAAACATGAAAGATCCTATTGAAAAAGAAAAATGGTTAGAAGCAACGGAAGAAGAAATAAAATCATTAAATAAAAATGAAACGTGGGATCTTGTTGATCCTCCACCTAATACACACATTGTTGGTTCCAAGTGGGCTTTTAAAGCAAAATACAATGACTCAGGCAAAATTGAAAAATACAAAGCACGTCTAGTGGCAAGGGGTTTTAGTCAAAAGTATGGAACTGATTATGATGAGACTTTTGCCCCAGTGGCTTCTCATACAACAATCAGAACCTTCTTGATAAATGCATTGTACAAAAATTTGCAGTTAACTCACGTTGACGTAAAAACCGCTTTCCTACATGGAGAACTAGAAGAAGACATTTTTATGAGTCAGCCAGAAGGCTTCATAATACCAGGACAAGAGAAAAAGGTCTGCAAATTACGAAAAGCCATATATGGCCTCAAACAAGCAGCCAGGTCTTGGAATACCAAAATCAATGACACACTAATCAAATTAAATTTTGCTGCCTGTGAATCAGACAAGTGTTTATACAAAAGGTCAAAGGACAATAATACAGTTTACTTACTTATTTATGTCGATGACATATTGTTGGCAGGAAACAAAAATGAAATACAAGAAGTAATAAAGGAACTCGAAAACGAATTCGAAATCACAAATCTAGGTCAAGTAAACAAATACTTAGGAATACAAATAGAAAGAGATGATAATGGGACATTAGCTATACATCAGAAAAATAAAATAAATGAACTTGTTAGAAAATTTAATTTGCAAGATTCCAAACCAATTAACACACCACTTGATCCAGGATACCAGAAAGATGACAAAATTGAAAATATTCTACCAAATAACACCAAATATCGGCAAGCCGTAGGAGCTTTGTTATATATAGCAACGTTAAGCAGACCGGACATCTCGGCAGCAGTTAATATACTTAGTCGTAGAAATGAACAACCTAGAGAAAAGGATTGGCAAGCCGCAAAAAGGGTAATCAAATATTTAAAAAGTACTAATGACTATAAAATAAAATATAATGTTGATCAAGAACCTATTTTAAAAGTTTTTGCTGACGCCGATTGGGCAAATGACACACTTGATAGAAAATCTACAAGTGGTAATATATACTTTGTTGGGAAAAACCCGATTAACTGGACATCCAAGAAACAGAACTGCATAGCACTATCAACAGCTGAAGCTGAGTATATCTCGGCTGGAAATGCAGCAAAAGAAACAATATCAATATTAAAACTATTAAAAGATCTTGATATGGAACAAAAACAACCAATCGTTATTTATGAAGACAATCAGGCCTGTATTAAACTCACTGAATCTGATAAGTACCAAAGTCGTACAAAACACATTGATGTGAAATATCATTTAATTAAACAATTATGCGAACAAGGAATTATTAAATTGAAATATATCTCAAGCAAGGATATGACTGCTGATGTGCTCACTAAGGCACTACCTAAAGCAGCATTCATTAAACACAGAGACAAACTGCAGCTTATAAAAACTTAATATATATTGTGCAAGGTGGAGTGTTGAAAATTATGACAATTATCTGCCCAATATAATTCACAGACTATCAAAACATTTTTCTTTCGGTTGGAACTCTAAAGAGAAAACAAATGAGGCATCTGCGCATGTCTATAAAAAACCGCTCGCACCTGCATCATGTATATGTATTTTCTGCACTAGTCGTAATGTAGTATTTGTAATGTTCGGAGCGTTTTCAGTTGCTCCGTAACTTAAACTCATTTTATTATTTTTCTATTCTTTTATTAAATAATTCTAAGACAAAGTCATCTCATAATTGAGTATGCTGAATTAATCACATCTAACAGATAATTTCTTTCTAGAAGAGTTTATGATTTAGCCGTCTAAAGAAGAATAGATTGAACGGATGCCCGATCATTGAATACAGGTAAGAAGATTCTCTTAATTAAAACTACCTGTAAGATTATTCTATCATATATATATATAATTAAAATAGATATGTGTGATATTTGCGATATTACAAAATATAGTTCTGTTCTACTGAGGCGTTTAATATAACAGTCAGAACTACTAAAATATAAATGTACGACAATAACAGAGAATAAGTCTATTAATTAATGAAATTTGAAACTTGTACTTTTTAAATTTATAGACGTTAAAAGCACTATTTAAAAATTGAAAGATCATAAAAAACATCTGAATGTGAGGTAACATTTTGAAATGCCTTAGAACATCTCTAATATAAGGGGGGGGGGGGGGGGGAAAGATAAATTCGCAACTTGTGAAAACTTTCAAAATTCCCTTGTTTTGGAAACTTTCAAAATTCCCTTCCCAAAAAACGGGGTTTATTCCCTGGTTTAAACCCGGG
The DNA here is from genome assembly GCA_963930645.1 of Salticus scenicus. Taxonomy (NCBI): domain Eukaryota; kingdom Metazoa; phylum Arthropoda; class Arachnida; order Araneae; family Salticidae; genus Salticus; species Salticus scenicus. The sequence goes on along the minus strand of OZ005658.1, from coordinate 6,913,387 downwards.
TTTTTTCCCCGCTCACATCTCTAGTCACAAGAGGCATATGGCGCAGTGGTTTATTTACGTGTGATCACTAGTTCAAACGATGTACATGTGAGCTTACTTTGTAGTAAGTCCCGAGTTTCTCCTATTAAAGTATTGACTATACCTCGCCTAGAACTTTGTGCCGCTGAATTGTTATCTAAACTGATATCAAAGGTAATCACATCATTAAATATACAATTAAGTTGTGTATATCTATACACCGATTCAACAATCGTTTTGTCATGGATCAACTCATCACCCCACTTGCTTAAGGTTTTTGTCTCCAATCGAATATCTCGAATCCAGGAACTCATGAAGAATTTTTGTTGGAGGCATGTTAAGTCAACTGAAAATCCAGCTGATCTTGTTTCACGAGGAAGCCATCCTCATCAACTTTCTGAGTTCTGGTTCAATGGACCAGATTTTCTTCATCACGAGCCTATAGAACTTTTTAATGATGACATTACTGACTCTAATGATGAATATTTAGCTGAAGTAAAACCAACGCAACTGTCGTTGGTCACTGTGAAGAAAACTTTTTTAGTCAATCTCCTTTCCATTACTAATGATTTTTGTAAATTAATTCGTATTTTGAGTTTCATTTTTAGGTTTTTTAACAATGCCAAGAGTCCATCTTCGAAGACACGCGGACCTATCACTCTTCAGGAACTGAGTAAAAGTAAGTTAATTTTAGCTAGACTTGTTCAAGAAGAAGAATTTAAAGAAGACGTTCAAAATTTGAAAAAGGGAATTCCTGCAACAGGTAAAATTCGAAATTTAAATCCATTTTTAGATGAATTCAATATAATTAGAGTGGGAGGTCGATTGAGTAATTCTAGTGTTAGTCATAATCGAAAATTTCCTATTGTACTGCCGGCGAAACATAAATTTACGGATATGATACTTGTACACTTTCATAAAAAGTACTTACATATTGGTCCTCAGAATTTACTTTATTCTGTTCATGGGGACTTTTGGCCCTTAAGAGGGAGATCAAATTGCCGTAAAATTGTGCATAATTGTGTAATTTGTTTTAAAGCAAAACCTGTAACAGCTGAACAAATCATGGGCAATCTGCCCAAGGAAAGGGTTAATTTTAATTTTCCGTTTAATTCTACAGGGGTGGATTTCTGCGGCCCATTTTTTATAAAATATCGGGGTCAGCGAAAGGGAATTTTTCATAAGGTCTATGTTTGCATTTTTGTTTGTATGGTCACAAAGGCTGTTCATTTAGAGCTTGTTTGTGATCTTACTTCTGAAGCATTCATCACCACCCTCAAACGGGTTTTCGCTAGACGAGGAAAATCACAAAAATTGTTTAGTGATAATGCAAGGAATTTCTTGGGTGCAAATTTGGAATTACGCCGCTTGCATAATTTACTCAATAAACCTGATAGTGAACTCACAAATTTTCTCTCTTCTGAATCCATTGAATGGAATTTTCTCCCACCTAGAGCACCCAACTTTGGTGGCCTGTGGGAGGCTGCGGTCAAGTCTTTTAAATATCACTTTAAACGTGTTGCAGGCAACTATAAATTAACTTACGAACAGTTGTTAACTATAATTTGTCAAATAGAGAGTATTTTAAATTCCCGCTCATTGACTCCTTTATCGGAGGATACTGATGACTTGCAGGAGTTAACTCCTGCACACTTTCTAGTTGGTCGACCTCTCACGGCGATCCCAGAACCTAGTATGACCCACATTTTTGATAACAGATTAACTCTTTGGCAAAAGACTACAAAACTATCACAGCGTATTTGGAAGGGATGGCAAAATAATTATTTGAGCACTCTCCAGCAGAGACACAAATGGATGACAGCAAAAAATAATATTAAAATAGGTGATATGGTTGTTATTAAGGAAGATAATCTTCCTGTAGGGAAATGGATTCTTGGCAGAATAGTTAATGTATTTTATGGAGGGGATTCGAAAGTCCGTGTTCTTAATGTCAAGACTAAACACGGCACTTTTAAAAGATCCATTGGCAAAATAGCAGTATTGCCTATTGAAAATTAATGAAAATTAAATGTGCATTGTTGAATTATTATAGTGTTTTACTATTTTCTTGCTTTATTTTCTTATAAAGGATAATTGTTAATCTAAACTAAATCATCAAAATATTAATTTCATTTTACTGCTTATATTCGATTGAAAAAAAAAAAAAAAAGGACAGTTTATTATGGACATTTGTTTTATTCTTGTTTAGATATGAAAAATGGTATATTATAAAAAATATATATTTAAATAAGTATTTATTGTACTTAAAAAAAAAAAAAAAAAAATCTATTAAAAATTGAGAAAAGAAATAATACAGAATTTTCTTAATATTGCTATATAAGTTTTCCTTTGGTTTTATTTACTTACCTTGCATATATAGATTGTTTCACCTATAAGTTAAAATTGTGTTAATTATTGTTTTTATTTTCAATGTGATTAATCTATAATTCAGTTTGTAGTTCCAACATATATTTCCATGGTTATGTCTCATGTATAATTTTGTGTAACTCTTTGAAATTTGCATTTCAACGCCGGGTGGTATGTTGCGCCTGCGCACTCTGTAAAGTTCGCTCCTTCGTTACGGAGCTCAGTTAGTTTGTAACTCCGCTCATGGGAGGCTGGCAGCTTTCTTTACTCCCATTTTTAAAGTTTAAATAAATGTAGTAGTGATGTTGAAATCACCTCTAGTGTGCCAAGTTCTTATTACAGTCCACTTTTTAAGTATTCAAATTGTTCTTATATAGTTTTAATTCTCTGATCTAACAGTGAAAATTACATTGGAGATTTATTGGAAAGAACATCATATTTGGAATTCCTTAGAGAGGAAGAGTGTGATAACGGAGAGCTTGTTAGCAGAGAATCAAATGTAAAATTTATTTTTGACATTCAAAATGTGTGCAAGTTTGCCCTACTTTTAGGTATTTGCTATAGTGGTATTTTGCCTCACTACAGAGTGCCAGAGGTCCCGTTGGATTGAAGAGAAAAACATTTTCTGGTTTTCTCTAGGGATTTAGAGTTTTAGTTCAGTTTTCTAATACAGAGAAACCTCGCTAACGTGAATTATTTTTAACAAGAACTGTTTCCATAATCCCCATCAAAATGAAGATTAGTTACTGATAACATAATCAAATTTTTTATTCCTCTTGAGATTCATGTTAACGAGGTTCGATTGTAATTAGTTACAGTGGGTAGAGCAACAAATGGTGTTATAGTGAATTGTTCTCCAGCCTCTTTTGGCCTAGTTAAATAGATATAGAGCCACCATTGTCATCACGAAATTGAAAACTGGTGGCTCAGTAATTAAATAGTGAAATAGAAAATTTTCTGTGAAAATATTAGAAAAATTTATTTCGTATATATCTTCAGTGTAAATATCATTTTTCAAGTCATGGATAACTCTATTTGATAAACTTTTTATTTTTCAAGAAGGAGATTTGGGATAATCATCTAGTTTTTCATTTCTTACTGAAGCTGTTTACAGGTAAGAATATTCTTGCCTCATTAAAATTATCTTCCGTTTTATGAATTAAATATTTCATCATTCTCAATCAAATTCTAAGAAGATATATTTCTATTAAACAAATATTTGATTTATTTAAAAGTACAAGTTGAAAATCGATACCTGAGTCCAATCAGTAGATCGAGCAGATGTATTTTATATTTTTGGTCTCCTAATGACAGGACAATAGTTAAAAGATGTATGCAATATTTTTACTTTCTTCTATATGTAATATAGAGAAAGTATTGGATTCATGAAAATTTCTGACCTCCGTTTTTTGATGGATTTACACGTTTTGGGATGTCCTGAACACGAATTGATATTTTTAGAAAATGTCTGTGTGTGTGTATCACGTTTTTTGTGGTCGTTGTATCTCACGAACCAATGAATGAAATTTAACTAAACTTGGTATTTAGTTGCACCCTGACATAAATTGGTGCTGATTACATTCGGGGATTAACAGCTCAACAGGTGGCACTGTGATCGAATTTTTTCTAAATTTTTAACGTGACAGTATAGGACAAAATTTCGTATAAATGTACATAATGAGAGTTATTTTTAACTTGTGATTGTAAAATTAATATGAATTATTGATAATAGTAGTAGTTAACTAGGAAAAAAATTCTGTGCATGTGGGGGGCATCGCCTGAAAACACACGTCAGTGTTTTCAGGCCTAGAAAACATTGACGTGTTTTCTACATATGACAGTATTTTAATAGTTTAATCCATGGCTTAAATTATCAAAAAGTTATACGGGTAAGTTAAATTTAATTATTAAATAAAAACAGCAATATATAGAGATTCATAAGAAATTTTTTTGGCAAAAGTAAAATCTTGCTTAAAAAAATGAAGGTTTGTTGAAGTTTTGAATAAATTATAGGTATAACTTTAAAATCTTCAGAATAATGGAGAAATGTTTGAAAATAACGGAGAGTGGAAGACAGTCTCAAAATAACGGAGTCTTCGTTGAAATAAGGGAGAGTTGGCAGGTATGCTAATATATATTTTAAAATTCTGTTTTCAAGTTCAGAAACTTCACAACTATTAAACAATTTATCGCTTTCTGAAAATTATTTTTTTAAATTTTTAATATTTTATTTTGAGGTTGTAAAATGTGAAATTTTTCATTTTTTGAGCTTAAAAATGAAATCTTAAGAATAAAAAAATTTTTTAGAAAGCGATAAATTGTTTAATAGTTGTGAATTTTCGGAAAGTGAAGACAGATTTTAAAAATATGTATTAGTTAATGAATTATAATGGGACAAAATTTCCCATAGAGTAACATTGGCTTCAGCTTTCGGAGACGACAGGTAGAGCAGTGTTGAGCATAATTGATTAAAAAGTAATTGAATTACAATTAAATTACAATTATTTTACTGTCAATTAACAAGTAATTGATTAAAAATAAATTGAATTACTTATTCAATTTATTTGTAATAATTTAATTTATTTGTAATCAATTGCTTGTTAATCGATTGACAGTAAAATAATTATAATTGTAATTCAATTACTTTTTAATCAATTATGCCCAACACTGAGGTAGAGAGTCCCCTTAATCAAAATATCATAAGTAGAGAAGTAAACAGCAATTTGTTTCCTAAGAAGAAAATGACCATTTTAACAGAAAATATCAAATACAAAAAAAAAGGGCCTTTTATTTATTTATTTTTTAAATTAAAATTTGATTTGCAACTTTTAAAAATGGAGTAAAATTTATTAATAGACACATATATAAATATAAGTTCTGAAGAATAGCATTCTCATACTTTTTTGTTAGAAATTAAGCTTTGGTTATATCTAAATATACAAGCTAGTGCATCTGACATTTTTTTTGCCTTAGGGTTTTCGAATCAGGGTTGCCACTCAAATATGAGAATGAAATTCCCTGACTTTTCCAGGTTTTTCAGGCATGTTTTAAGAAAATTTCAGTCTAGCCATAGATTGTGCATTGGCTATGTTGAGGGCAAGATAATTATGGTACCACTTGAAAATACAAAAATTACATATTACTTTGACCTAAGGAGAGATTGCTCTTCATGGGGGGTCCTTCAAGAGGTCTTGTTTAAAAAAAAAAAATGGCGGAAGCTAACAAAAAACACGAAAAATGACTCTACGTTGCAGGAAAAATTATTTTTTGCGGGGCAATTATTGTATGTAATTCCCTGACTTTTCCAGATTCTGCCTAAAATATTCAAATTCCCTGACTTTCACAGTCAATTTTCAAATTCCCTGACTATTCCAGGCTTGTTTTATTAAAAGAGAGAAAACCGTAATAGAGTGAGTATTTTTCTCCATATATTACAAGATGTTTTATTTAATGCTATTGAACTTTGGGCCCATAGATCATAATGATAAAGAATTTTTCGTTGTGTCCCTGTTAAAACCTATAAATGCTAGATTCACCAAAATCAATAGGGTTCGTACTATGGTGACTTACAATATATGTAACAACTTTCAACTTATTCGAACAAAGCGTTTAGACACTAGCGTGTTCACTCACAGACATACACACAAACATACATATATCATCGTAAAAATGAACTCAGAGGACATCAAAACGTATAGAAACATTAAAACCTCAAATTCGGATTTTTGACATGATTACAATACTTTCCTCACTATAGTGTTCGGAAAGTAAGATGGCAGCTGATGCATCAGTCTGTATTATCAGGGTTCACACTAGAAAAAAAAAGAAAAAAAAAAAAAAAAAAGAGTAGGATTTTCCCACTATAACAAAAAATTCAAGTGGAATTTTTTTTAATTTAAGTGAGTAAATACATTTTGTTTTTCCCCCAGGAATTATCGACATTAAAATCAAACAATTATAAAATTAAATAATTGTTAAATTGTCAATACTTTCTTTGTTGTTAAAAATGTTGCTGCTTCTAGTCAAAATATTCAGAATCTAAAAATTTCATGAGAAATTCAGATGTAATTGATCAAATTGTTGTCACTTATTCTGGTTTGAAGTATATTTTTAATTTATTTGAATAATTCAAAGAGTGCTCATAGAAACAGAGTTGACTGGAATAATCACACTCATTTTATATATTACTAGCGAGCATCGCCCGCTAGCGGGTCACTATTATTAAATGAATGTGATACTGAATGAATTCTCAAAATTGAATTCTCATTAACACTATTCTTAAGAAAAGGAATAATTTAAAAAAAAATTCATTTCTGATTGAGTAAAAAGTCGCACCGGGTCCCCACTGCCTTTGGCAGCACAGTCCCGAGAGGAGTAATACGTGCACTGCGTGCCTGTATTCCCTCACCCACCCTTCTTAATAATTCTACATTTTCGAAAATATACACAGTCGATTTATCAGTCCTTAATACCTAATAATTTACCAATTTTCAACACTCTAACTCTATTTCTAAAATTTTGCCCCTTTGACCAGCCCTTTTCACCCCACCTAATAATTTTACACTTTTGAAAAAATAAACATTAGACTTGTAGCCTCCAAAAACCTATATATACCAATTTTGAATGGTCTAACTCAAATTATAATTTTCCCCCTTGCCCCCCTGTTAATTTTACACTTTCGAAAATAGCCTCATTCGACTTGTAGGCCCCCAAAACCTATATATACCAATTTTGAACAGTCTAAGTCAATTTCTAATATTTGCCCCCCCCCTAATAAATTCGAATTGTAGGCCCCATAAATTTATATATACCAATTTTTAACGGTCTAACTCAATTTCTAATTTTTTGCTCCCCCCCTCCCCCTCTTTCTTGCTCTACACTTTCAAAAGTATCCTCATTCGACCTGTGGCCTCATAAACCTATATATACCATTTTTGAATGGTCCAACTGAATTTATAATTTTTTGCCCCCTTGCCCTCCCTTCCCCCCCCTAAAAATTTACTCTTCCGAAAATATTCTCCTTCGACTTGTAGGTCCCAAAAACCTGTATATACTAATTTTGAATGGTCTAACTCAATTTCTAATTTTTTTTTTTTTTGCTCCCTCCTGCCCCCTAATAATTTTACGCTTTCAAAAATATCCTCATTCGACTTGTAATCCTCATAAACCTATATATATACCAATTTTTAACGGTCTAACTCAATTTCTAATTTTTTGCCCCCCTGCCCCCTTTTTCGCCCCCTAATAATTTGACTTTTTCAAAAACATCCTCATTTGAATTGTAGGCCCCATAAACTTATATATACCAATTTTGAACAGTCTAACTGAATTTCTAATTTTTTGCCCCCACCCCCCCCTAATAATTTTTCGGATTGCAATATATCTGTACATACATCAGTATACATGTATTTAAAAAACACTAGACCAATTTTCATATTCTCGCGTGACGAAAATTTTGAAAAATTCGGGAGATATTAATATTTTTCGGGAGTTCGGGAGATTGCCTCAAAATTCGGGAGCCTCCCGAATTTTTCGGGAGAGTTGGCAGCTATGTATATTTATACTTAAAAAAAAAAAAAAAGTTGCTGTTGATGATGATGATTAACGTAGCTGAAATCGTCCAGATTTTTGGAGTCTAGATTTTCGGCTTTGTACTGTATAGTGAGATTCTTGTAGACCCAGCCTCTATTGTGAGTTCTGATCGTAATATGACTCTAGTTATACCAAATAAATAAATAACACAAACAATAGGAATTTTTTTCTGTCTTTATTATATAAGGATTTAAATTTTTTAAAACGAAAATCACAGCTTAGGTAAAAAACAATTATTTAAAACCTGGAAAAATAATATTTAAAAAAATTACAGCTAAAAAATATTTTGGTGATTGGAGATGTAAAAACCTGCTCCTAGAGAATGAAATCACCCATTGCTAAATTAACACTAAAATACATTTCAAGTGAAATTCTTTTCAAAAATACAATAATTGATGTATGAGGAAAAAAAGTATTTTTTTTTTTTATTAAAAATGAATATGATGCCATATTTAAAAATTTACAGCATGTCCAGATCAATAACCTGAAATTTTTTTAAAATCCATTTTATGTACAAATTTAGATTTGTACTTTGGATTACAACAGGAAAAACAAAAAAAGATACACAATTTTAAAGAAAATATATATATATATATATATATGTATTAAAAGAAATTCTTTCAATGTTTCTCTTTGAAAAAGCAGAATAAGAATATTGATACAGCTAAATCACTAAATATACATAAAAAGAAATAATACTATCTACAGCAATAATAAAAAATCATTTACATGAAGTGCCAGTTATAGTAAATAAATAATTTAAAAAAAAAGTTATGAGTCGCAATATTAAAAAGTAAAGAATTAATTTTTAATCTGATGTAATTAAAAATTTAATTTTGTTGGGGAAAAAATTATAAGGAAAAAAAAAAAAAAAAAAAAAAAAAAAACTATAGAAAAAATTTTTATACATGAAAAGAAATTATCAAAACGCATAAACTCCAATTAAGAGTGGACAATATCCAATCTCGCGGACAAAAAAAGGGAAAATTTGTTTCTGCAATTACACATTATCTAATGTGTTTTTTCAAATTCCGTTTTCACATTTAGATAATTCACAACTGTTCAATTAATACTCTTTTTTAAAAAAATTGATTTTTCACATTTTTAATATTTTTTAGTTAGGAAAAAAAAAAAAAAAAAAAAAAAAGAGAAAAATGCATTTAATTATTATTTTTACCTTATTTTTATTAACTTCAATTCTTGTTTGTATGTCCGGTACAAATCTTGCAATCTATTTTTAACTAACTTCCCTACTAGCTAGACATTTGAAACTTTCACAGTAGCTCAGAACCTGGGGAGAACACAATACTTCAAAGTCCGATTTTCCAATTTTTGTTATTAGCTTTCTTATAATTAATTAAAATATGAAAATAATAACATCCTAACAGCGTTAAAATAGCCATTAAAATATTAGCTATAATTTAATTGTTGCCTATAATTTAATTGTTCATTTTCTTTTGACATAAGAATAAATACATTTAATTGAACATGAACATTAAAAATTTATAAAAAGTTAAATTATGCATCTCACGAAAATTGACATCATTATCACTTTAAAAATTTTATGCACATTGATAAGAGCTCTATGATTCATCAGATAATTTAAAACATGGTATATAAAAAGTTTTTTTTTTTTTTTTTAATCTTATAATTTTTTAACATAAAAAAAAAAGAAAAAAAAATCATATTTTTTTTTTAACTAGTACTAATTTAATGTTTGTGAATTATCTGAATGTGAAAACAAAATTAAAAAGACGGGAAGAAAAAAAAAATACATTAGGTAATAAGTCATTGTGGAAAAAAATTTCCCATAGAATAACACGGGCCTTGACTTAGGCGAGATTACATATTATCCAATCTTAAACATCTTTTCCAACTTTTAAGCAAAACTTTACTTTTCACAACTTGATTCTTAAGAGAAAAGACAAAAATACTAAAAATGATAGATATGAATAAAAAAAAAAAAAAAAAAAAAAAAAAAACACGCAAAACAAAGTATAAAAAAGAAAATTACAATTTCAAAAACATATACAGAAAACTTGAAATATGGTAATAACAATAAAAGAAACTTGCTAGAATAATAAATAGCCAGACTACAAGCTGCAGATAACCTTTAAAAAAAAAAAAAAAAAAAGTTTACAAAACTGCAAATATTAGAGATAAGCCACACTGTCATTTTAAAAAGGTTTTTGTTTTAATAAAATCGGCTTAAAATTTAAAATATTTAAAATTACTTTTTTTGCTACTTACTAGTATATTAGAAATGTTAAAAAAAAAAAAAAAAAACATAAACATGATTAATTATTCGCATAGAAATAAACTAAACTTCATGTCATATTATCTGCAAATTTTACTACACATTCATAAATAAATAAATATATGCAGGAGTGATTGTAAATTTGTGAAAAATAATATTTTAGCGAGAAATAAATCTTTGTATTTTTTGGGTGGGTAGAGAAGATAATTTATTGCAAGTAGGCCTTTAAGTAGTAAGTAGCAAGTAGGCCAAGTAGTAAGTATTGCCTTCATTATAAAAAGTATTAATTTTAAATAGATTAAATAGTCATAGAAATTTCATATTTTAGTCTTATTTTATGAATCGGAACTATCAGAAAAACTGGAAATGAAATAATTGCGTAAAATCAGGTAAATTACCCGAATACAATCACCCTGTATATATATATAAATTAACAATTAATAATACAAATTATGTGACAATTAAAATTATTAGCAAGGATTTTTAAGAAATAATTATTTAAAAAATACATATTCTTCGCCTCAATTTCACAAATATACACCAGGTTTTTAATTACATAATAAATGCTAACTTACGATCCAATTTCACATTGTATACAAGATATAAATACACAATAAATAAAAACTGTTTAATTAAATTATAATACAGATTGAAATAATTGATAATATTAATTAGTGTATGGAATTTTACATATAATCAGAGAACTGTATTTTTACACAGTATTCAACAGTCCAAGAAAAATCTCTAAATAGAAAATTAGATGTTTAAAAAATCAACCAACTTTTCTTGCTAAGCTGGGAAAACACAGTAAATTTACTTTCTAGTCAACGAGCATTAGCTAATAAGCTAATTATCGGAACTAAGTAAGAACTTGAAGAATTCATTACTTAAAATAGTTAAGAAAGATCTTTAAAATTGTTTTTTTTTTAACATTAAATATTAAAAACACAAGCACTAAAAAAAAAAAAAAAAAAAAAAAAACAGGAGTTAGATCACAGTTATAAAATTATCACTTATGCAATTTTGAATACACTACTATCTCAATTTTACAAAGAAAAAAAAAAAAAAAAAATTATAGGAAAAACATTATCACACAATTACTGATGGTAATAATTAATTTCTTAATAAGACAAATAGATGAATTAAAATGTGGAAATAAATAAATAAATAATCCAAAAAAGAAGTAACAATTTGAAATTTATTCGTTATACATTTACAGGGGTGATTGTGACTGAAAGATAAAAACCCTGAAAATTAGAGCCTCAAATTTAAAAACTCCCAAAATATCACATAATACTCAAACTGATTAGGCCAGAAGCACTCAATCCTATTACATTTCATTCACATATCACCTGGATAACAAATAAAACACCAATGAAAGCAAAAAATAACTTTATAGGAAATATGAAAATACATATGGGTTGAGTAAAAACCCTGAAATCAGGGGTAAACCCTGAACACAAACACCCCTGTATTATAAAATTCGATTTTGAACATTTTTTTCTGTTAAAATATATGTGTCATAAAATAGAGTAATGTCGTCATTAATGATGTCTATAATATTTCCAGATACAAAAATGACAAAGTAAATTGATAATAAACTTAATTTTTAAAACTTGACAAAAAAGTTAAAAAAAAAAAAAAAATTATTTAACATAAAATGAAAAAAGTGACATAGTAAAACTACAATATGCAATCTGCATTGCATGAAGACATGAATATACATTACTACAATTTTTTTATAAAATCTAAAAAAAAAAAAAAAAAAAAAAAAAAAATATTGGTGACTTTTTTACTATTTCAAGATTATGCATCCCACCACCCATCAAAAATATTCATAATTTGCACATGTTAAGTACATCAAATCAAACAGAACAAATACTTTGAAATGTAAAAAAGGGAAAAACTACACGAAAGTCTTTTTTTTTATAAAAAGAATATCTCTCTATATATACACACACATACATGAATTCATTGTATTATAACATATGTAAACAAACATTTTGTAATTTAAATGTCCAAAAAAAAAAAAAAAAATTAGCTGCATAATGTTTGCAGTTAGACAATTTCAAAATGAATCTTAAAAATAATAATAATAATAATAATAAAATAAATAAATAATAATAATCAAGGGTTGATCCAAGTTTTAATTTTTGGGGCCCATTTTGTGTGAAAAATTATTTCTTTTTGCAATAAAAAGAATTATCGCATGAAACCTTTCACTTTAGCAGTTACCCTATTTGATGTTTAATATCAAGTTAAATGCATATTATTGAACCAAGTATAGACACTCATTAAAAATAATACTGTTAACATGGAAAATTTTTAGGAAATCATCATTTTTTTTTAAAAATAAATCTTGTGAAAGGGCTGTTGTTATGAATCTGAATTTTGTGAAGAGGCCCATTTTAGAGATTCGAATTTTATGAAGGGGCAAGGCAAATGGGTCCCAATTTTTACCTGGATCGACTCCTGATAATATAAAAATTATTGGATTTATAATTTGGTCATTCAGAATAATTAATAAATAAAGTTATGTGTCTTAAAATATAGCATAGATATAGTGATAATATCTATAATTTTAACACCTACAAAAAAGAAAAAAGCTTCACTATAAACTGAATTAAAAATAAAGAGATTAAAAAAAAAAAAAAATTAATAAATATATTTTTTTAAATATATATATATATATATAAGAAAACTGAATTTTCTACTATGTTTAAATCAAACAAGGGGGGGGGGGGGAGGATAGGGGGTGGACTGTCCTCTCTACCTCTTTCATATAATAGTCACAACTTGGCACAAATCTAAAAATATCTACTTTATGATTTCAAAGATTTTTTTGGAAATGTGTAGAAAAGGTTACTAACCTTTAATACTTTAAACAGCTTAAAACTAAAATGAGAAAAAATAAATTAATTAAAATAATAATAATAATAATAATAATATGATGGACTGCATAGAGAATGGTTTAAATGTAACAATTTTGCTTAGTTCTTTAATGAAAGAAATTTTTCTATCGTCTTCAAGCAAATTTAATTGGCAAACTAAACTAAATTCTAAAATTACACATTAATCAGTAATGAAATTTGTAATAGTGGTCAGCATCCTATAGCAGACAAATCTTAATTAAAAGCACTTATTAAAATCAGGGCCTGACTAAGGCAGGGGCATGTGGCGCAATTGCCTAGAGCTCCTGCACCACAGTGGACCCTTAATTCAAGCACTTATACGATTTTAAATTAAAATGAAAAGGAGACCCGGAAAAAATGTTTGGTCCAGACTCTAATTAGGTTAAGTCAGGCTTTAATTGTAATTAGAATTTGAGAAAAAATATATAATAAACAAATATTACAGATAATACAAAGAATTATAAAATAAAATTTGAAGGGAAGTAAAAATTGAGATTCTATCAATAAATATATAATTAATATAATTCTATTATTGATATAGGTGCATCATGAAAATTATATTAAAATATCTGCAAGAGAGTATCACAAGGTTTGTTAAATTGAAAAAAAAAAGAAAGAAAGAAAGAAAAAAAAAATAAAGAAAAATAAATAAATAAAATAAAGTAAAATGAAAAGATTGAAATTTCAATGCCATTTTTTGTCATTGAGCAAAATGTGTTGAAGTAAAGACATTCTTTAAAGAATAGGGGAGAATCGGCAATTCTCGATAATATAAAACCACAAAAATGAAACCAAACACTGAACGTAGCAAAATTATTTATGGTTTCAAATTAGATATAAAATTTTACTGTCATTACAGTATAAAACAAAATATCAAGATATTGAACATTGACAGATTTTTTTTTTTTTTTTTTTTTTTTTTACGATTTCAGTTAATTTTCCCTCAAAATTTTACTTGTTACGAAGTTTGACCGTTTACGAAACAGTTAATAAAATCATAGAAGCGTACAAATTATGACTTAGAATTTTGAGAGAAAAAATATTTTAATATAAAATCTGTTTTAAATCCATGCTCGATTTAACATATAAAATCAATCATCTACAATACAGAAGAATTGCTACCAATAATTTCGTATACATGAAATTGGGAAATTTTGTGAAGAAATTAAATAAATAAAAAGATACACAATAATACCTATTACAAGTACTTATAAAGAGTAGTGTATAAATACTTATAACAGTACACTTTTCTGACCAGAAGTGGTGCACCAAGAAATAATTTTTACGCAAGGGAAAAATACATTCACTATATAATTTTTCTTCATAATAAAGCAACAAGCTTTGAAAAATAAATCAGAAAATGTTTTGAAAAGTAAATTGCAAGTACTACGCTACAAATAAAGCAACAGTTTGACCCACATAACAATTTAATTCATATTCATTTTAACATTAACTTTAAACAATATATCCATTTTGACAGTTCCATTAAAATATGTCATTTAATTAAAACACAGAAATAAATCTGGTTCTAAATAAGAACTGGATTAACTTACACAAAGTTAAGTGTCATAACAATGTAAAAATAATTTAGGAATAAATATGCTAAACATAATAATAATAATAATAAATGGTTCAAAACAATAGTTGATTGACTAATGACAAATTCACAAATTCGTGTAATTTTGATTGAAAAGAAAGAGTGGAAAAAAATCTTGCTTGACATTTTTGAAAAATGAATGTCCAATATAAGGCACAGGTTTCAAATGTTAAAACTTTACCTTTTACACTCACTGAACTTTTTCCATTACGGCATTGCATTACAATTTAACAACAAAAAGATCGCTTTCAATTTCATTGCAATAATTAGGAGGCTGAATTCTTACACTTTGAATCTAACATAACAAAAAGATTAACATAGGTCATTTGAATGAATTTTTTAATGAAATGTATGATTTTTGGTAATGAAAAAAAAAAAAAAAAAAGTGTGCTCAAACAACTGGTGAATAAAAGGTACTACTTTTTTAAAAAAATTACTTAACATACACTCAAAAGTGCATAATTCAGCAATTATATCACCAACAATAAAAAATGGCCAATGACAAAAGAAAACAAACATGTTTGTATACCTTTTCATAGGCAAACATTTCTCAGGAATTAACAAGCAAGCCTTGTGCAAGTCTGTTTTACATTTAAAAATAATTTACCCTTCAATCTTCACAGTTATAACCAAAATCCCCAAACAACTACAGCTCAGACTTAGTCACATACTGGATGCTTTTTGCCTGAAGTTATTAATTAATTGGTCCTTTTTCTACGATCTGAAAACTGTTGGGGCATTCTGTTACCTGGCCACATTCTATGATGCATAGCATCTGGAGAAGGCATGGGCAATTCATGTCTTACATTCATAAAAGGCATACGCTCATGAAATATACCGCCACCCATGAAATTCTTTGGAGGCGAACTACTGTAATGCTTTGGTGGACTCTGAGATAAGTTACTCATGGGCATTCTTGGAAAAGGAGCAGGGGAATTGGGAAACCTGAATTTAGCGTTGTTTTCATGCATAGCCTTAAAACCAGGAGGAGGGCCCATGATGCCTGGCTTGGCAAAGCCCGGTGGGGGATGACGATGAGAAGGAAAGCCCATTTGCAATAACTTTCTTGAGACATTTCTATCGTCAGAATTCATTGACATCAATGGGTGAATCTGATTGTTAGTTCTTTGGATGTCACTACTATGTGCTTGCAATGGATGATGACCTGGCAAAACTGGCTTATTATCCATGCTGTTCTTGGATTCAGCTGGAAAAGGTTCTAAAACATCAAAAGAAAGAAAATATTACATTTCCTAAACTGAAACTTTTAAAAAAATTATTAAAGCTGTTATCTAAATCATACAAATAATAATTTTAATATAGTTTTTATTTTTTAAATACCCTTATATTAAATAGAAATATAAATAAAAATTTATAATAAACAACATTTTTCTGACATTTATGAAACATAGTAGTATAAAAGAATTGTACTTTTAACATTAAGTGCTCATGCTACAGTGTGGCACAAAAGTTTATGCACAAACTAAATTTTTGAAATAAAATGAAAAACATATACCGGAAGGCTTCAAAAGTTTTACTGTATCTAAACAATTGGATTACAAATTCCTGCTTTGTATTCGGAAACAACTGACCGGGGGAAAAAAAAAAAAAAAAAAAATGTGATGTCACAAAAGTTTATGCACAAAACCGAAATATTTAGATTTTACAAAGCACAAAAGTCTTTTAGTTGTCTATGGTGTTTCCATTGCACCTGATGAGATCAAATATGTGATTTTCAATTGATAACATAAAATTACAGAAGATTTCGGGAGCAAGTCTGTAACAAGCTACCTCAATCGCTGATTTGAGCTCTTGCACTGAGTAACACTGCTTCTCATTCTTATAAATATTCCACAAGAGGATTACCCCAGATGTTCTCTATTGGATTAAGATCTGGGCTGAGTGCTGGCCAGTTCATGACGTTGATATTTTGATATCTAAGCCTTTTTTGTACAACAGGAAGAGTGTATCAATGAGCTGCGTTGCTGAAAGATCCAGTTGGAACAACAAACTTAGGAGTTCACCAAATTGCAACAAATATTCACTCAGAGATTTTTCATACTTTGAATTTTTCCTGCTATTTAGGATGCAAAGAGACCTTTGTCCATTGTAGCCAAAAGCGCCCTATACCGTGAGCAAGCCAACAGCTTGTTGCCTGCTGAATATGTTCTTTGGAATTTTCATCAAGTGACGCCAATAGACAATAGAATGAGAATCTATCTGGACCATACAAATTCAAGGTTCCCACTCTAAAAAAAAAAAAAAAATTCAAGGACTTTTCAAGGCCTATTTGAAATTTTTCAATGACTAGGGGAAAATCGCAGAATGCTAGGCCTATACACAAAACTTTAGTAACTACTTTCATTAGTAATATTTTTTTTTACAATTAGAATAACTTTGTCTGTCTTCACAATGCATTTTTGATGGATTGACCAAATTAACTTTTACAAGAATCAAAAAATGATTAGTTCAAGATTTGGAATCATTATGATTATTCAAAGTTTTTAGGTTTGAGTCCTGGTCTAGTCACTTTCTGCTCAAAATTAATGACCAGTCCATCAACCAGGTATGAGAGTGTCAAAAAAACCCAAATAAGTTGAAACTATATGCAAAAGCAAGACAATGAAATAAGAATTTTATGACAAAATCATTATATTAGACCATGGCGTGTGCATGTGGAGATGGAGATAGTTTAGCCTTGACAGAATTCGTGCTAAGCCCATCTATTGGAGTGGAAAACTCAAAGATTTTCAAGGACTTTGCACAAAATTCAACTACTTTCAAGGACCGTGGGAACCCTGAAATTACACATTTTTTTTTTTTTTTTTTTTTTAAATCACCAGAGAAAATAATTCTTATCGATTTGTCACAATAATACATGTGCTGTTTTGTCTATCCAAGTCTTGCTTGTTTGTGACACTGTTTCAGATTTTTTTTTTTTTTTTTTAAATAATGAATATTGATTCGGTTACTCATCTGCATATGGCTTCATGTGATATTTTTGATCCAATTTGTTTTGATTTCTGTTTCTTAATCTTTAAATGCTGTTAGTGCCAGTATCAAGATTTAAAACTGAAATTTTTTACAACATTTAGTAATATATGGACGGTTCATTGTAAAAGTGGTGCAACTCCTTATTTTTTAAATGCGTATATTTTTGCTTAATTGTATCACATTTAATCACATCTTTCATTATAAAAGAGAAGAAACTGCAATAACTGCATTAAAATCCCCAAAATGGCACAACATTTTTTTTTTTTTTCAGAAAAATAAAACTTCTAAATATTCATTATAAAAATGAAATTTCTAAATTGCTTCAAATTATTTTTCTTATAATTTAATTTAAATTCTTATAATTCTGATTTGTATTAAACACTAAAAACTGACTAAATACTTACTGAATCTGTACTTTTTTCCTACACATAAATTTGCGAAAAGCTCGTTATTTCAAAATCCATTTACAAGGAGATAATTCCCTTTTACAATGAACGACCCAATGTTATTTATATGATATGTATATTAATTTTAATATAATTAAAGTACTTATATATAATAGTAATAGGCCTCACAACAACTTTTTACTTCTAGCAAATATATAGGACTTTATAGATTAAAATTGGAAATTTATAGACTTAATAGACTAACATTTAATAAATTAATAACTAAACTTAATAGATGAAATAACTGTAACAGTGATACACAAATTAAGATTTCTATACAACGAAATTTATCTATATAAATAAAGAGAAGTGTCTGTGTCTGTCTGCGCTCTGGTGCACACACTATTGATCGCAGAGCTTCCAAAGGTACCTGGGACCCTGCAGGTGTGCATCTCATCGAGATTTTTTTTGAATTTCGAATTTAAACTTTTTAAAATAATGTTTTATTGATTTTAAATATTGGCTTTAATGCTTCATTTTTCATAAATTTAATTCTTTGATTGTAATCGTCTGTGTATCATAGCAATGGTTATTTTCCTATTTATTTTTTTATTTATTATATTTATTGAAAATCAAATGGTAATGCAATATAAGTAAATTGTTATGTTTATGTATAATTTTTATAGTATAACAACTTTTTATTTTTCATTTTAAATTAATTCCTTTAAAATAAAAATCCCTTTTTTTTTTTTAATTTATAATATTTATTTGGGGGGGGGGGGGGGGGAATGGTAGTATATAGTGGAAAAGGATTAAACTGATTAAAATTTGTTTTTCATGTATTTAATTCCTTTATTATCTACTTTTTATTTTATTTTGTTGTACTGGTCAGAATCAAATTGTAATACAGTATGAATAACAGGGGCTATAAAACACATGGATCAAAAACAAAAACATATAATAGATGCTGAGATACAGTCATCTTTAAAATCGTAGTTCTTAAATAACAAAAGATGCACATGCCATCAATAAATATCCAGATTGAAGTGCCCGGGAAAGACCTTTTTGCAGAGAGTGAGAACCTGGACCTCCCGATGCAGCACGGGCGGAAAAAAGAGTTGCCGTAGGCAGTGGGTACTTGAAGCAAGGTCTAGAGCAATTTCAATGTTTATTTCTTTATGTATAAGTTATTATTATTTTTTTTAATTAAGTTTCTATTTATAATGTGATGTAAAAAATAAATACTGATCCAATTCTTTTGAAAATTCATTTAAATATAGTGGCCAGCGAAGCGGGTGTAGCCTGCTAGTTATAAATAAAATACTTAACTAATTTTTAAACATACATTTAAAAAAATGAGAGAAAATGCCTACCACACAACAACCACCCTCTTACATTCTTTCTATTAACTTTAGTACCTGGGTGACAGAGTTCACTTGGTCTTATTTGGTAAAAATTATTAGTTGTGGAGATACAGTGATTCGTTTAAAGATAACTATATTTATTATTTGTTTGCCTAGGGTGAAGCACAAGTTCCCACTGAAAGTTAATTTTCCTGGAGATAATAAAAATTTAAATTGAATTATAATATCAAATCTTTAACAATAATTTCCTATCAAAATCATTCAGGCCGTTTCCTAGAAGACAAGATTTCTACTATACATTATTCTAGGGTTGCAAATGCTAATTTTTCTGAAGAATAAAATAACTGAGACCATATTTCATCTAAAATAAAAAAAAACCTCTAAACATTTTTTTTTTCAAAATTGTTCAGCAATTTCCAAGAAAACAAAGTTTATGCCACATTTTTTCCAGGTGGTGTGTGTGAACCAGTGAACTCTAATTAAAATGAAGTTGAGAGTTATTTCAGTTCGAAATGTCATCTCAAAAACACACTAACTCTAAATATTTTTCAAAATTATTTTAGTGCTAAAATAGGTAAACGCTAAATGTTCTAAACAGAATGTCAGATTTTTGCACTTACTACTTAATTGTAAACTCAAAAATTCCCTAAATCTAGATTTTTATCAAAATCTTTCAAACAGTTTCTCAGAAAACCAAGTCTCTGTCATATTTTACCTTATGTGAAATGAAAAGGTTAACACTGAACACTAATTTTCACAAAAATGGAAAATTAGACTGGTTTCTCATCTCAAAAAACCATTAAAGCTATGTTTTTATCAAAACCGTTAGAGCCATTTTCTAAAAAGTTTCTATTGTAATTTTGCAACGGGCAGAGTGAAGGCTAAGAGTAACATTAACTTCCTGAAGATGAGGAAAATTTATTTTGGATTGTGACATAAAAAAACCCACCAAACCTTAAATACTTATCAAAATCATTTGAGCTTCCAAGAAAACCAAATTCCAGCCAAATTTCACCACAGTGGAGTGAGGGTTAACACAGCCACTGAATGCTAACTTTCCTCTAGAGGAGGATATATCAAGTACGTTTCTCATTTAAAAAAACAAAAACTTATTTCTATGTTTTTATTAAAACTGTTCGATTTATTTCTGAGAAAACCAAGTTTCTGCCACATTTTGCAATAGCTGGAAAGGAGTTAACAGTGAAGGCTAGTTCTTGTGAAGATGAGGTAAAGTCATATGGATTTGTCATCTAAAAAAATACTTAAACCTGAGTTTTTATTAAAATCGTCATATCCATTTTCTAGTAAACCTAAATTCTGTCACAATTTTCAACCGGCAGCTGATGGGTTAGCAACAAATGCGAATTTTTCTAAAGATGAGGGTTTGTCCAATCAATTTAGACCTCTAAAAACACTTAACCCCAAACTTTCATTGAAATCGTTATATCCATTTCCGAATAAATCCATTTTCCGCCATTGTTGCAAATGGCTCTCATCAAAATCGTTAGAGCCATTCCCAAGATCCTCAAGACATATATATATATATATATATATATATATATAACAAGTCATGTGATTTACTCGTTTAATATAAGAGAAGGATATACATTAGCAATATATTCATCACAAGTTACCAAAATAACACCATTAACAATTTAATAGGTAATAATGATAGAAATTATAAGTGAAGTCATATAAAGAGAGGGAAAAATATAAAAATGACATCTGAAAATTTTATATGTGTATCTGCTGAAAAGATATTTTTTAATATGGAAGTTCTTAAAAATATAGACTTTATAGACTAATTTTTTAAAATATAAACTTTTACAGACTCAATGTTAAATATATAGACTTTATAGACTAGTTGTGAGCCCTGTAATAATAATAATAAAAAAAAGTTAAACAAGTCATAATAAAAAATAATAATTTAAAATTAAATAAAAAAAGAACCTGAATTCCTTAAAATATATATTCAAAATTAATTACAAAATAATAACCTTTAATATTTCTTTCTGGATGCTGTTTGGGTTTTGCCTTCATTTTGGTTTTCCAAGGACAATTCCTTTGTAAATGCCCTGGTTTTCCACAATAAGAACAAAGCCTTTCTTTAGGGCAGTTTTTGGCTAAATGACCAATTTTTCCGCATTTCCGGCAACCTCGATCATGTGGAGGATCTGTTCCAGAATTCAGGAATCGACGATCGAAGAAATAAGCCTAAAAATAAAATAAAGTTGAAAATAAAAATAAGTATCAAATACATTACTAAGATCATTATACAATTTCTCAAAAGAAATGGGATTAAAAAAAAGAAAAATCACTAAACATTGAGATTGATAAGAATAGAACATAAATGGAGACAATTTCAAGAAACAAGTTTTTTGTGGAGTATTTAAAACTGCTCTGTGCTTAGGTTTACTTACTCTCTCTTACAACTTCCCTATCTCTGGTCACTAAATCCCACACGGTGAAATTTGTTTATAGAATTATTTAAAACTAGTATATAACCCCCGTCAAAAATGATGGAATGTAAAATCAGTTAAGGTAGTGAATAAACGAATGCTTTGCCAGCTTTGCTGGACACTATATTTAAAGGGGACTAATGTGCAAGTTGTACCTGACGGGACTAATGCGCAAGTTGCACCAAACGAACAAACTATTTCTTTTAACGAAAATACCTACTAACTCTGGACGATAGGTCTAATATAACGTATCATATTATATATCGTATTTATCGTAATATAACTCAGTACTTATTTCGCTTCCTTCCTCGACTCATTTTAATACAGAAGTATCTTTTATATGCATGGGCAAATTTAATATTTTTAAATTTTTAATTATAACAATAACTGGTAAATTTTTTTGGCAACAATCCTAAATTTAAATGTCCAGATTTGAAATTATTTTCATATTTTAACTAATTCTAAAGTATCTAATCAAAACTTCGTTACAAATAAGGTACCAAATGAAAGGTACCATATTTGTAATGAAGTAACCTTAGGTACCTTATTTTGTAAGCTTATTTATTTTAACTAATTTGATAAATATGACGTCAAAATCAACTGTTTGTTTATATCAGATAAGTACATTATCATTTTGTACCTTATATTCAGGTACTTTATTTTGTAACCTTATTTATTTTAACTAATTTGATAAATATGACGTCAAAATCAACTGTTTGTTTATTATCAGATAAGTACATTATCATGATTGCAAGAAAATGATGCAATAACTATTAGCCCATAATTTTTATGATTGAATTTTATAATTTTATCCTCCATGAGTATTTTAGAATTGCAATGGTAGTTATAAACTTTCATTGAAATCTTTTTACATATTGAGATTAAGGAAAATGTGCAAGCATAAAAAATGTTCAGTTTTGAAAAATCTTTCTAATGATATAACATTTATGCAGATTAATAATAATAATTAAAAAATAATAATAAAATAAAAATAATAATACATAGCATTTCTAAGGGAAAAAAAATGGCTACCAAAAGTCTCTGTTTTGAAGCGGTCTAAACTGGAATCGTTCCTGACAGAAGATGGTCATTATTATTATTAATGGTATTTTAAAATTCTGTTTGCCACATTCCGAGAATTCACAAATGTAAAATTAGTATCCATTTTACAAAAATTGAATTTTTTTAATTTTAATATTTCATTTTACAGCTAAAAAATGAGAAAAAATGCACTTAGTTATTTTTTCACATTTTTAAACTCAAAATTCAAAGAAAAAAAAAAAAAAAAAAATTGGAAAATGAGTGCTAATTAAATGATTGTGTATTTTTAAGAATGTGAGCGGAATTTAAAAATAACAGTTCAGTAATGATTAAGTCTATAAACAATTTTACCCATATAATGATACAGGCCCCAATAGCAAAATACTCTTGAATGTTTTGCAAGAAGTTTTCAGATGATCTAAAATGATCTGAAGGACATGTATGCATTTTACAAATTTACTCTCAATATTACTGAAACGTAAAAATACATATCTTACACGTTTAAATATATTTTTCCTGAAACTTGAAATAAATAATAATGATAATAATAATAATACAGGGTTCATACTAGAATTCTGCACGGGCTGGGCTTACGGCCCGAGCCTGAGCCTGGCCCTTGGGCCAGGTTCGGGCCGAATTTTTCAATCTGTTCTCGGGCCGGGCCTGAATGAAATTTTTTCCGGGCCATGTCGGCCTGAATCTTTCTCTGGTTTCATGGTTAATCAACAAAAAAGGAAAGTGATAAAATATTTCTTCAGTCATTTATTTCGCATAATTTTACAGGCTGGTATATCACAAAAAAATTTATTTTGTTAAAAAATGTCTGTAACTTCAAGTTAATTGCTTACCAGTCTGTCTGTTCGCGATCTGATTTTCCGCAAATATTTTCAGCATGTCTCTAAATTAATATATTTTATTTCAAGTAATATTAAATAGTTTCCTATTCAGTGGCGTAGCATGCGGGGGTAAAGGGGTGCGCTTGCCCCAGGCGTGGAATTTTAGGGGGTGCCAAATATTGTTCCTAAAAAATAAAAATGGTCATTGTGACAGTTTTTTACTTTATTACAATTTTATCGGACCCTTCTTGATAATAAATGAAAATATTTTGGGCGCATCCTAGCTTTAAATTTTTCACCCGGTGATTATTATAATGTGGGCGCTAATTTTAATGGACTCTCCTCTCAATTATACACCTTACACTCACTAATTAGCCAGCACACTATAGTACAATCAA
Organism: Salticus scenicus; assembly: GCA_963930645.1. NCBI lineage: Eukaryota > Metazoa > Arthropoda > Arachnida > Araneae > Salticidae > Salticus > Salticus scenicus. The sequence continues at coordinate 6,889,166 of OZ005658.1, read as the reverse complement.
TACAAAACTTTAGTATAGAAATATCCTAATTTTATAAAATAACTATGTATGAAATTTGATACAGTTTCATTCCACAGGTGACAAAATATATAACTATCACAAAATCTTGAAGAGCACGGCATAATTGCACCATTTTTTGAGCAATTACATATATGTACAGTTAGTTAAAACACAAACAGACAGACAGATAAACCAAAGTTATAAACACTTTTCAATTATGTTGGAATGTGTTTAAAAAAAAAAAAAAAGAAACACAAAACCTTTGTAAGACAGCCATTCACAACGATGTAAAAAAAAAAGAGCCTTTAAAATTCGCTTTTTTCTAGAAGAAATCATTCAGAAAATAATAATTTAGAGAAAAATCTATAGTAATAAAAGAAGATGTCTGTCGGTCTGTGCATCTATACATTCAGCCCTTACTGAATGTAGAAGTACAAAATTTGACATATGGGTGCTCAGAAGTCTTCCCGAGGGGATAGTGAAAAAAGAACTTAAAAATTTTAATTAGTTGTGGAGATATTAATTAAAATGTCAACCTATGTCTACTCAAAAAGCGACCACAATGACTGAGAATTCACCGCAATTGCATAAAGATAGATATTTTAACAGAGTTAAATGCAGAAAAAGATGATGTTTACTGAACTATGACAGATAATTATTTAAATTGATTTTACTGAAAATCTTATTCAATCATTCCAATATAATTTCAGTTGTTTTCCTTTAATTATAAGTTTCGTGATTTTTTTTTTTTTTTTTTTTTTTTTTTTTTTTTTTGGGGGGGGGGGGGGGGAGCTTCAGCCCCCTATGCTTACTCCCCTTGGATCTGCCACTGTAGTGGTGGTGGCAAAGAAAGTAATTTTTTTTAAATAAGTAAAATGTGAATTTATAAATTACTTTTGGATTGTTTATAAATATAATTAGTTATTTGGGTTAAAAATCATAATAAAGATGTACATTTAACTTCATTTCTATAGAAGTAAACCACCCATATCCAAGAGGTTCTGCTCCCGAAGATAGGAGGCAGGAAGTACCGGATTCGAACTCAGGTCGTACTTGTCCGCTTAGCAGTTCGTAGTTTTCTGCTTTTTTCCCCTTCTGAAACTCACGTTAATGCGGGTTAGAACCTCTATTAGAAAGATTCCCCATGAGAGCCAATCGCATGCAGGCCTAGGACTCTCACATAGTCAATCGGCTTACATATATATATCATCATTATGGGAAGGAGGGGGGTGCATAATTTTGAATTGCCCCGGGTGATCTTAAACTACGCTATGCCACTGTTCCTATTCAAAATAGTATGCATGTCACTACTAGTTTGCGCACATGTTCAAACAAAAGCAATTAGATACATTACTGTGTATAAGGCTTTGTGTCCTATGGTCTGTAGAGTTTAGGTGGTGTGAAGGTTATAAAAATCCTGCCTCTGTAACTTTTTCTTTAAACTCCTTTTTCTTTTCTCCAGTGCACTGTATTGAGCAAATTTACTTTTTTTCAGTAAAGATAACTTTATTCTTTTCTAAGTAAAAAAATTAAGCACTTCATCAACCATCCTGAGATAACTCAGGGAAAATGTAGCCTTCCACACACTACAGTGCCCGGTGAAGTGGTTAAATAATATTTTAATGCAACTTGCATTACTCTATTTTTGTAAAAAAATAAAATATTGTGTAATATCTTTCATTTTTAGAATCACTGTATAAAGTGTTTAATATCAAGTTAATAGAGTTCTGTTGAGCCAAATTAAGACATTAATTAAAAATACTGAAAACATGAAAACATTTAATAAAAGAATCATTTTTATAAAACAAAATCTTGTGAAGGGACTTATTTAATAAATTTGAATGTTGTGAAATGTCCCTTTTTACGATGGGGAATTTTGTGATGTGTCCCTTTTTACGACAGGGAATTTTGTGAAGGGTTCTTTTCTACAATGAGGAATTTTGTAAAGGGTCTGCAAAAGGGACCCAGATTTTGTCTGGATCAGCCTCTATAGGTATTTCAAGTAAAGCTAAATTTTTTTGAAAGTTATATTTAGCTGCTAAAATACTCTCATCTTTTTCCCACCCTGCCTCCCAGGAAAAAATGAAGCAGTGCATGCTCTGTCAGGAAAGGCTTAAGTAAATTAGAATGTATTACTTACAACTTCACGCCCGTAAATTTCTTGTAATTCAGATATTGTCAATGGCATCCCAAAGCGTTCTCGTCCACGTACGAATGTCTTGAAGATATACATATTCACTATTAAAAAAAAAAAATACAAATATTTTTCATAATGTTACTTTAAGCAAATAAATTAGACACATTTTCTTATATTATGGTACACAAAGCAATAAATTGCTCACACTTTTTTTATTTATTTTTTTTAAGATTACCAACAATAATAGACATTTCTTTAGTAATTGGAGACTTAGCACTTAATAAACAAACATAAAGTAAAAACAACGTTGATACACTAAAGGTCATGACTAAAAACTTTTGAAAATAGCCAGTGGACAATGGATAAGTAACCATGTAACTCAGTGGTCACTTACAAGTAATCTTAGAGATGTAGAATTCTCATGTAATTAAAAAAAAAAGTTTTCTGTGCAGAAAAAAAGTTTAAAGTTACATAATGAAAATTAAAGTTTTTGAACGAGTATGTATTCCTTAAAAAGTTAAATATTAGCTTACATTTATATTAATCAGGCATGAGAGTGCAGAAAATTAAAAAAAAGAGGAAACAGGCGTGTTCATAAAATGTATTTCAAATTAAAAATAATGCGCACAGGAAAAAACTATACAAAATATTTTAAAAGTGACAAATTAAACTAAAAGAATAATGCACAGTAACACAATAAAACCTGTGTGTAAAAAAAACATTAGCTAGCAATCAACATTTAATCATTGATTGGTGATGGAAAATGGGAAAGGGGGGGGGGGGGGGGGAGTAATTCATGAGTGAGAAATATTAAACACAATTCTACTTCTTTATGGGTTCTAGAATATCCTAAAGTAAGTTTAAAATTAATATTGATATTTTTATTGTGGATGGATAAATATTAAAAAATAAAAGGTTTCCTGCAGAATGTTTGATCGGCGACGGTTAGAGATGAAAAAAAAAAAAGGGGGGAGAGGGAGCAGGACAAAAAAAATTACATGAGTGAGAAATATTGAATAATTCTATTCTTTCATAAGTTATAGAATCTGATAAAGCACGTTTAAAATGAATACTGACATTTATATTTTGGATGGAGAAAGACTGAGAATCTAAAGTCTTTCGTGGAGCGTTTGATTAACCACTTTAGTATGAGTTTCATATATAAGTTAAAATGTCTTTATGTAGTTTTGTTGTTGGTAATTCATAAAATATGACATTTTCCTATAGCAAATTTAAATGTGCATTTTTAATTAGTTAATTATTAGTATTTCATTTTAGAGGAAAAACGACAATACACAATTTTTTGCAAACCCCTGCTGAAATATGGCATCATTTTGCTGTTAATTGACAAAAACTACAATTAATCACAAGTAATTTCTGAAATTTCACAGCTGTATCAATGCATGTTACCAAAATGTGCAATTCGCTTATCCGAACTTTTTAAAATGATCTGATTACATATGAAAACTCAATTTTAAGATTGTCAACTTTTGAGAGGAAATCATCTTCAGAACCAAGCTTTTTTTTTTTTTTTTTTTTTTTTGATACTAGGGGGCTTTGCTCCCTGCTCGCTCCACTTATCAACCCCAAGTTCGCTTCCCTGTGAGACTCAACACTGAATATGAATATTAATAGTGTATAACACAAGACAAAAGCAGAAAAATGTTATAGAAATTCCCATATTTAACGTCAAATTGAAATACATAATATTACACTTTTTTTCCCCCTTTGCTTTTTAAACGAAAAATCATGCTTAAAAAAAAAAATAAATAAAAAAAATAATAATAGAAAGAAATTCATAATATTTAGACCATTTTGTGCTACAACTTTTTTACATATGACTCCCTTGGCAACTTTTAAATTTTTGTTAGTATTTGGCGATGAATTTTTTGGTGCAATTGCTTGTTTAAAAAAAAAAAAAAAAAATGAAAGAAAGAAAAGAAAAAAGTTTAGTACTTATAATCTAAAGTCTGTACTTTTTCCAAATACTTATACTTTTTTCTGTTGCCTACACTTTTTAGGTGATGAATTTTTGTCTTGCCATAATTAGAAATATGAAATGTGTCAGCTGAAATGCCTTCCTTGAAGTAGTCAGAATACAGTGTTATATCTCATGACGCAGAGAACCCTGTCCTCCATGAGAAGTTGCTGTTGCAAATTAAAAAAAAAAAAAAATGATGCCAGTGACAAAAAACTTTATTTTACAGGGTTGTCACTCAAACAGGAGAATGAAGTTTCCTGATTCTTCCAGGTTTTCCAGAAATATTCTACGAAAATTTCAGTTAATCGTATATTGAGCATTGTCTGTTTTGAGGGCAAAATAATTAAGATACCACTTGAAAACATAAAAGTTACATATAGTGATAGCATCTGTCACTTATAAGCGAGATAAGAAATTTCTTTCATGAGCAGAAAAGAAGGGTGGAAGTGTTTTTAAAACAAATGGGGCAAGCTGGGGGGGGGAAAGAAATCACCCTACATTGACGGAAAAATTGTTTATTTTTTGACAATCATTGTATGAAATTCCCTGACTTTTCCAGATTCTGGCTCAAATATTCAAATCCCCTGACTTTTATAGTTAATTTTTGAATTCCCTGACTTTTCCAGGTAGCGTGGCAACCCTGTTTTTAATACCGTAATTTTGCGCGCATAGTCCGCAGGTGAAGCTTTATGTAAAAATTATTTTAAATATCACCAGATTGCCCGCACTACCGTATAGTTCGCGGGAGAAAAATATAACCCCAAGAAAACAGCAAGTAAATCACTATTATGTAGTTTTATATGAAAATACTAAAGCATTCCCACTATTAAAATAAATAGTATAAAGAAAAGAAGTACTTGTTATTAATAAACCATATTTTAAAAATTATACATAAGAAACCTCAAAGTTGATGTTTACATTTTCTATCGGAATTCCCGGTTGAATGGTTGAGTCATTGAGTGAGTTTTACTTTCCTACTAGAAATGCAGTATGGCTGATTGTATGTGATTCAGCACTAGGAGATATATTTTTTGGAAGATTATCTCAAAGTTTGTCATTGGTATTGCTCAGCAGTAAAACTTCGACGATATTTTGCGAACATAATTTAAAAAATAACAGTACAGGAATATTCAGCAATGTACTATCCTAATATAGTGATCTTTTGCTTTATGCTCCATGGTTCGCTACCGATACGATATACGATACAATGTTTTCTTTGTGTCTTATTCTTTTGTTTATGTTTATATTTGATCGTCAGAATTGGCAGTTCGTAGTATTCGCATGTTTAATTCTGATTTTGAGGATTTGAACTGTGAATAACTAGCAGATAATCCGCACCACCGTATAGTCCGCGGGTGAAAAAATTTGCTTTTTAAACACACATAGTCTGCGGACTATACACACGAAATTACGGTATATAGAGAAAAATAAAAATTAGTGATTGCAACTAATATTTTTTAATCGCCCCTTTCTTAAACTTGCTCGCCACATGGCGAGTGGCAACCTTTAACCTTGACCTTTATGAGACACAAAAAATTAACGAGCAAAACTAGCATTTAGCATACAAAATAGCCAAGTGGATTTGTATTGAAGATCAGGGCTGATTGTGCCTCTACTTTAAAAATCGTAAAATAACATGAAAAGAAAAAAAGTTTATGTGTGATCAACATTTTTTAATGATTGTAACCAATAAAATTCATTTAAAGTTTCTGTCAATCTAAAAAATTACCAGTTAACTACAAAAAAAAAAAAAAAGTACCTACATTTTTATTAAATAGATATTTTCCCTTAACAGTCACTGAAAAAAAAATCCTGGTATCAGGAAATTTATTAAGCGAAAATTCCTGAATCAGAAAAAAAAAAAAAAAAAAAAAAAAAAATCAATATAAACAATCATCCCTGTTAAATATGTAAGAAAAAGAGATTGAGGGGATGAGTGAAAAACCAACATAATTGTTGGGATTTTTAAGCAATTAGCCAATAGGAAACTAAGAAATAGGTACTACCAAAAAAAAAAAAAAAAAAAAAAAACAGCATTGCTAAGTCAGAATCTAGTAGATTTTTCATGCAAAAAAGAGTCATAGTTAGAATCACTAAAATCAAGCTGACTCAGATTCCAGCTTTTGTTGGACAGTTTGAAGTGAAATAAACAAACTATATTTTAAATTTATTAACTTAATTTTATTGTCATGTTAACAAATGAAAAACGGAAAAGAAAAAATAATTTTAAATTAAGATTTTATAATAGGTAAAGGAAAATCCTATTAAAAATTATAGATTGTTAATAATTCTTAATCTGTCCCTGTAAGCTTACTTTCAGTACATGGTACTTTATAAAGCAATAGGTCAAAAAATGGACAACTTTAAAAGAAATACAATAGTCCTTTTTCTGTAGTTAGTACTTGCATATTAATTAAAGGCCAGAAATTTTTCTTGAGCCCGTTATTGTCAATTTTGAGCTAATTAACCAATAAAAAGAAAGAGGAGGTAATTATGCCTTTAGCGATGAGTTAAGGAACTATAATATTAAAAACCAGCAATTTACAGTAAGAGAAAGACTTTTCACATGTAAGAGTTGCCTAATCAATTTATGGTACGTTAAAGGCTGGTACATGCCTGGCCGCTTTGTGAGACTTAGTGCAAATTGGATGCTCAGGATGAGTGTCCACTTCACAGGCAAAGACTGCTTATTTCAAGAATAAAGAATAATTAGTTTCAACCAGAAAGAGCTTAGTTCTATCATTAAAAAAGAAAAAAAAAAAAAAAATCCAAAATCATGACACACATCTGAGATTGAATCCTTGTAATTTTAGGAGACTGTCTATCATTTTTTTCTACCAATTCCACAGCTGTGCTGAAAACTATATAAACAAACTTTAAGAAAGCGTAGATTTTATGTAAAACTTCCAACATTCAGCCAGACGGGAATGTTAAAGATGGTGCAATTAGGGACTAAGACCACTATATGAGGATAAGTAATGTACCTACAGAAATATCCCCTGTGTGAATGGCAAGAAATTACCCATAGTCTTAACACATATTCACACAAGTTTTAAGAGAAATTTTCAAAAGGCTAAATCGATGAACGTGGCAGAACAAGATCAGTGTTCGAAATTACCAGTAGTTATTTGTCAAATGCGACTAATTGCATTTGATGACTGTAAAATTATTTCCGGTCGTCAAATCTGACGCCTAGCTTTTTTTTTTTTTTTTTTTTTTAAGACTTATTTTTGTTTAACTTTGAAAGCTCCAAGTTCGTACTGTATTTTTTTCCCCTGCTGCGCACGGACTATGCCATTTGAACATCTGGTATTTGGGGCATATTTCATCCCCCCCTTTACAGAGATAAAAAAGAAAAAGTTTTCTTTAATCCCTTTTAATCTTATCTTTTCTTAAAACTGCAATTTGAAACCCTCTCGCCGCACATGCATACAAATAACCTATGTAACAAACACATTACATCTGTGTGCACATACTGATATGATGTGTAAGAAAAACACACACATATATAAATATATTTATTTGTGTTTCAGAAATTTTGACGTGTAGTTCAGAAAATATTGTTTTACTCAGAATCACTCGATTAGTCATGTTAAAAGTGAATTCTGGAAATTGCAACTAAAAATTTCAATTTGACGCCTAAAATATTTACAGCAGGCGTCCTCCCTTTCCTTCCCAATTTCTATCACTGAACTAGATCCTAGAAAGGGCCTGATTCCCCAAGGGGCAATTGAGGCAAGTGTCTAGGTCCTCATTTATAATAGAGTCCCCAAATCAACTTCTTTTTGAAATTTAAAGTATTTTGCATATATACAAAATTCAGTTACAGCACTTTATTATAGAAGGGGTCCAGTGTTTAACCTGGCAAAAAAATTACTTTAGCATTTTAGCGAAAATAGGCAAGCACTATTTTAGCTTTTTCGAAAGTTAATTCTTTGGATACCATTGATTTCTTTTACTTAGCTTTGTTATCCTCAGTTTTATTTTCTATTCTTTTATTCATTGATGATTTTAATCAAGCATCCATATTTGGGACTTTAAAAATATGAATCAGGGAAACTATGTTTTGATTTTAACAACAGAAAAAGAGGTACTCATATCATATGTGTAAAATGAAAAAGCAATTGAAAAATTAAGTAAAGTGTAGTGGTAGATAATCGTGAAATACTAGTGCTAAGAATGCTTCTATGAATCAAATTCTGAATTCTGACATACTTCTAAATATTTTTGCATTTAAATTCAATCATTAAAAATTAAAAATAAATCCAAATTACTACATAAATAATCATTCCCAAAAACTTCAGTCTTTCGTAGTTTTTGCCTGCAAATATTACAGAAAAAAAATAAAAAAAATCCGAGTTATTATAGAGATATTTTATACAGTTATCCAGTTTTAGCTTTTTAGCGAAATTCTGACCAACATGTTTTAGCAAAATATGATACCTTTTAGCAAAATGCTAAAAAAACTAATGGCAGTTTAAACCCTGAAGGGGTCCCAACAATTGGTGATTTTGCTCTGGGCCCCCATTTCTATAAGTCAGTCCCTGATCCCTGCACTTCCTGTTTACAAGTTTTGAGAAGAAATCTCTTTAACATTAGTGGGATTTGAAGCGGGATATTGAAAATCATACTTTTACTATTAATCAAATGTACATTACGATGGGATAATGTATTTTTTTATCCAAAACATTTCCCTTACACCCACAAAGAAAAAACTATGAAGCTTTGGAACAAAAATTAAAGTACTATGTATGCTGACAATTTAATTAATATCTCACTTGTTTTCTTTTTTGCACTTAATAATTATTACTGCTATTTTAATCAACCTGTATAATATACTCATGTTTTAAATCAGGAAACAATACTTACTTTTACAACTAAGTCCAGCTCCTAAATTATGATTGAGGTCAAAAGGATCTAAAGAAAAAAAAGAAAAATCATAAATTAAGAATAATTACTAAATAGTTAAACAAAAAAAAAAAAAAAAAAAAAAATTAGGATGAATGGTTGACTTTTTCTTTAGCCATTCTCAAACACTCGCTAATACCAGAATATTTACTTTTAGAAACATTACATAATACAGTACGAAGCCAAAAATCCAGACTCCAAAAGTCCGGACAATTTCGGCGGCATTAATCATCATCATCAACAGCATTTTTTTTTTTTTTTTAAGTATAAATATATCTAAATAAAGAAATGAAAAAGTATTTTATTTCTTAGTAATCTTCAAAACCGTCATTTGCAATGTCTGAAAGAGGAGGGAGAAGAAGATTATAATAATAATAATTCTTAAACATTTATCTAATTGAGAACTAAATTCCATAATCTACTTCAATTATACTCAAACTTTTAATTAAAAAAACCTAAAGTACTAAAAAAAAAAAAAACACGGAAATGTTTTAAAAATGGCAAGTTTTTCTTATTTATTTTCTTTTATTGTAACTTGTACTAATTTTTGTATGCAAATATTTAAATAAATCTGTTTGGTTTTTCAAGTTTAATGTTTAATTTTAATTATTTATTGTTAAAGTTGATAAAAAAATATAACAGAATATATTTAAAAATCGTAATATATTACTTTTTACTTGAATTTGCATATTATCCAAGTACTAAAACTAAAATATTATATTTTATGGACATGACCAAAAATCCGAAAAATCTGAAAATCGGGAATCGCTGCGGTCCCGATGATTCCGGATTTTTGGCTTTGTACTATACCACTGTGGTTAAAGAACAAACTATTTTGGAATTAGTGGAAAAAAATTAATATTAAAAGCAAAACAAAATCAGTATTTTCAAAATTCATCAAATACACATACATATATATTTTTTTAATTAATTAATTAATTTATTTATTTTTTTGCGATAATAAAACACTATAAATCAATATTTCTGTTTCCTCTATATTGCTGCAAAAGATTGAATAATTACATATCCATCCAATATCATACCTAGAATACAGATTTTCATTAACACAGTTATATATCAGTATACAAGACCCCCCCCCCCCCCCAATAAAAATGGTACAACTTGCTTCTCCATTATAGGTAAGTCCATAGTTTTGATCAGAATTAAGCAATTTAAGAAGGTTTATATTTTAGAAATCCCTATAGAAAGGACAGCAAATTCAAGGATGGGAATGAAGTGTACAAGTAATTTTTTGATTTAACAAAATTATTTATAAAAGCATAAATAAATAAATAAATAAAAAAGGGTAATAAATACAGATTAATAACTAATAAAAAAAAATGAAAACATGACTGCATAATTTATCAACATTTTAAATATTAAATTAGCAGGTTGTGCCCACTTCACTGATCACTACCCACACAGCTACTTACATCTATAAGACACCAGAAACACATATAAAAGTTTTAAAACGATCCATTAAACTTCTATATATATCCTACAGATATCTATTAGCACGACCCATGTCACTCTTTTTTACATCCATTAGATGTCTGTTACATATCCGATAAATCTCCAAATATCCAATAACTAAACTTGTTAGATCTAACAGATATTGAAAATATCTAAATCTTGTTTTGATCTAACTTGCTACATCTATTAGACACCAATAATGGCACGTCTAAATTTCGTCTACATTTAAACATCTAATAGATATCTATAACTAGTACAGGACATCCAGGACTTTCAATGGACATTTTTTAGATATTTTGTACCTTTTATGGATCATCTGAATGTAATTTAGATGTCTAATGGATATCACTGACTGTATGGGTAGTTTTTTTTTTTTTTTTTTTTTTTTTAATTGAATCACTATTTTTATATTACTTTCTAAATAAAAATAAAAAAATTCTGTAAGACCAAAATCGTACGATCTGGGCAAGCACGAGAAAATTTTGAACCAATTTGGAACAGGAATATTCCTTTCTCTTTATGTAGTGCAATACAAATACCAATGATAGCGACTGAGCAGACGACATTAATATTTCATATGTCTATGCCTAATTAAAGCTCAATCATAAAAATAATTCACATGATTAATTCATTGATTCATACTTTCCAAGGCAGTATATTAAAATAAACCAATTCGCGAATTCTTATCAGTTACCGTCATGTGCATTTTCACTGAAAATTTTCTGACACAGGATAGTATTTTAGGATTTTATACTGTGGCGCCATCTGTTACCATATAAAACATATATATTCCTAAAATTATTGTTTTCCATTCCTTAAAAGAAGAAAAAAATCTGTTAAATTTAAGAAATTCTCAGAGTTCATTGTTCTTTAAAAATTAACTTTTACCTTTTGAAAACTTCATTTAGAAAAGATGGAGATATATATTTAAATTTAAATTTTTTTTTTTTTTTTTTAATTTAATTATTATAATTTCTGATATTTCATTTCCATAATATATTATAAAAAAAATAATTGAGAAAGAATAACCTTAAAGTATTGATATTTTATACGAGTAAAAATTTACATAGCATAATTTATTATAAGAAATTTACTGATCAAATTAACTTGCTAAAATATTAGATTCATTCTTATTTTTTATTTATTTATTTGTCTAACAGTATACTTTGAAATATATACTATTTTGATAGAATAAAGTGTTATGTTATTCATTTATTTTTAAGTAGCATAGTCTATTTCTAAGTGTAAATAAAATTATTTTGCCTTTGAATTTGTGATTTAAAAAATATTTTTATAAATGAAAAAAAAAAAAAAAAAAAAAAAAAAACCTGAGATTTTTTTTTTTTTTTTTTACATTGATAGATTACAGATGGCGCCACTGTCATACTGTAATTGAAATGAAATACAGTAGAAGATCTTTATAACGCAAAGCTAAAAACACAAGGTTTTGCGTTATATAGAATTTTGCATTATATAGATCACATTTCACACTTCGTCAAACTTACCTTGTAAACATGGCCAAATATGTCTGAAACATATCAAAACAGAGTAGGACATTTTAAAGTTACATTTCTTGGAACAAAAAATTGGGTGGATAATAACTTTCATTCTAAAATTTACTTTATAATGATAGTTCATACATGCCTGTACAAAATCATTTATTATACTGCTCACTTAAAAAAAAAATTAATGATAGCAATTTTTTCATTAAAAATCTCTGAATTAAGCAGATAAAGAAAAACAAATGTATCACACTTTTTCTTAACTGCAAAATTTATTGTTTATATCCAAGAAATTTTGCGTTATATAGAGAATTGCATTATATAGAATTGCGTTATAAAGATCTTCTACTGTATTATCATTATCGATGCTCGATAGATTTTATTTCCATGACATGTATAGTCGGCAGCAAAATTATTGAATCGCTAGCAATAATTAGTATTTAAAAGATTTGCACTTAATATCATTTTGTTAAATATTTGTCGATCATGATCTTTGCCTTATGTTGTTTGTAGAAAAGTATGTTGAAGATAAAAATTTGCGATCAAATTAAAAAACATATGAATGAAAAGAATTGATGTATGCTTTCTTTCTCCATTCTTACCATAATTTATAAATTCTTTCTTTTAATTACTTCTCACATTCTTCTGGTCATATTTAGAGTAAAATTAGGAAAAAGCTTGAGATTTTATTTTTATTAGATGGAGCACGCTTAAATTTTGTATATTGAAATTTCATGGAATTTATTCCCCCTTCCCCTCCAACCAAAAAACTAGTATGTTGTGGCCACCACAAGACTTTCTTCTATATTTTCCTATACAAATTCACTCAGTAACATTTAAAAAAAAAAAAAAAAAAAAAATATATGATTTTTTTTCTAAGTTTTTTTTTCGTTAAAAGTAAAAAAAATCGATAACTTTGTTTTAAATTATCACAGATTTATAGTTCAACCATTCGTTTTAAAGGTATTGACGAGATCTTTCGAAAGATACCCATCTTGAAAATTTACCCCCCCCCCTCGGGGTATTTCCCCCCCAGGGGGGGAAGCGATGCCCCCACATGCACAGAAATTTTTTCCTACTTAACTATTACTATTATCAATAACTCATATTAATTTTACAATCACAAGTTAAAAATAACTCTCATTATGTACATTTATACGAAATTTTGTCCTATACTGCCATGATTAAAATTTAGAAAAAATGCGATCACAACGCCACCTGTTGAGCTATTGATCCCCAAATGTAATCAGCACCAGTTTATGGCGGGGACCAACTAAATACCAAGTTTGGTTAAATTTCGTTAAAAAAAAATAAAAAAAAATTGATTTTTTTTTCTAAGGTTTTTTTTTTTTTGTTCGTTAAAAGTAAAAAAAACCGATAACTTTGTTTTAAATTATCACAGATTTATAGTTCAACCATTCGCTTTAAAGGTATTGACAAGACCTTTCGAAAGATACCCATCTTGAAAATTTACCCCCCCCCCCCCCAGGGTGGGGAAGCGATGCCCCCACATGCACAGAATTTTTTTCTTAGTTAACTACTACTTTTTCAATAATTCATATTAATTTTACAATCACAAGTTAAAAATATCTCTCATTATGTACATTTATACGAAATTTTGTCCTATACTGCCATGATTAAAATTTAGAAAAAATGCGATCACAACGCCACCTGTTGAGCTATTGATCCCCAAATGTAATCAGCACCCCAGTTTATGGCGGGGACCAACTAAATACCAAGTTTGGTTAAATTTCGTTTAAAAAAAAAAAATTGATTTTTTTTCTAAGTTTATTTATTTTTTTGTTAAAAGTAAAAAAAAATCGATAACTTTGTTTTAAATTATCACAGATTTATAGTTCAACCATTCGTTTTAAAGGTATTGACGAGACCTTTCGAAAGATACCCATCTTGAAAATTTACTCCCCTCGAGGGGTGACTCCCCCCCCCCAAAATTGACTATCTCTATTATAAATAATTCTTGTAAATTTCATAATGATTATTAAAAAATGATTCTCTTTATGCACATTTATACAAAATTTTGTCCTATATCACCATGTTAAAAATTTAGAAAAATTGGGATGGCAACGCAACCTGTAAGACAATTTTTACCAAAAGTTGATAGGCACTAATTTATGTCAAGGTGCAACTACATGCCAATTTGTATGAAATTCTGTGCAGTAGTACCTGAGATACAGTTACCACAAAATTTTGTCACACACACACACACACAGACAGACAGACATTTTCTAAAAATGGTCAAATCGTGTTCTACAGCTCTCAAAACGTGTAAATCCATCAAAAACCCGAGGTCGAAAATTTTTCAAATCCAATACTTTCTTCTATTGAATATAGAAGAAAGTAACAACTGATTACAGCAAGGGGTTTTAAGAGCAATGCAAATTAAGTTGCACATGATCCATCAAATTTTGACGGGTATTAACTAGTATACATTTAAATTGCTTGATAGTTCCTTTTGGGCAATTACACATAACTTTGGACTTATAGGTTTCTTTAACCTTCTACTGACAGTAATCACTTCTTTTGCTATGAGAATATAAAATCACAATTACAAATAGTACAATAGGCATAAATATTCATTAGTTTAGAATACTTAAACAGACCAAGTAATTTCATATTCTAGCTTGAAAATTTGTGAGATTTGCGATTCGTATTGGTAGGCATAAAATTTTGAATCCAAAGCACAGAATGACTGCTTCAAAACAAGAAATTTCCTATTATTTCAGATAAAATAAATAGAATAATGTTACATTGCACATACAAAATAACACATCACTGCTTTCAGCAAAACATTATTCTACCGCTGTTTCTTCTTATTGGTTGAAATGAAATGCGTGTCATTCAGGTAAAAGAGATTTCTTTTTATCAAAGGAAAATGGAAAAAGAGAAAAATTGAAAGGAATTCAAGGGAACTTTTATCATAATTTAGCTTCTATAATAGAATATATAATTTCTACATGCAAATCTATCATGTGGAGAATTTAGATAATGAAATTAAAGAATGTGGAACCATTAAAAATGCTATAAAATATTGTTTTATTTAGCAGGATACCCCCCCCCCCCTACAGATGCAGATTTCCAGAACAATTAACATAATGGGTGGAGTTACTAATTTCCCATGTATTTGCAGCGTCACTTTGCACAATTACAGAATCAGAAACCTTGATCTGAATATAAATAATGATATGCTTACTTTATTAATAGGGGTGGGAATCGATTAAGAGTTTTAACTGGGTTAATCGTAGTTCATTAATCGATTAGTCGGTCGATTAATCGGATTTTTAATCGGTTTTCATTTTTCTTTATATAATTTTATTTCAATGATGAATAAAACTCTCATATTATGTATATATATATATATATATATATATATATATTATATATGTATAAGCAAAATAATTAAAGCCAGATGAAAAATTAATCCCAAAACACACGAGGGGGACTCCCCCATGTAGGGATAAGAAAATGAGAATTTCTGACGAAACACTGGTAATTTAACCAAATAACACGTTTCTAGCCCCCAACTTCTCACAGATGGAAGCAAGTGCATACAGCAAAAGAATTTTAATTAATATAAAGCATAAAAAGGAATTAAATTCAGAAATCAAGTGCTTAATATAATACATCAATATAAAATACAATAATATAAATAATACAAGAATACATAAATACATACATGGACAAACTGGAATAGTCATTAGAATATGGAAAATTGAAAGCCACCCCCTATTATAAGCATAGAACCCGCTTCAGCTAATAGGGCCACTTACCAGCACTTAAATTTCGCCCAAAATGGAACAACAAACCTTAAGTGGGATTCTGATCAAGAATACTGAAATGATTATTGATTACAAAAACAGGATAGCGGTTAACAGTTAGTATGTTTTTAAGATTTTTCAAAGCCAGATTCAGGTCTAAATTGTTATTGCAAATCATCTTAATTCTGTTTATTTGAGTGAACATAATATTTTTTAAAAATAAGACTAATACAGGAGAACCAATTTGTTAAATTACAAACTTTAAAGTTAAAACCTTGCCTTTAATTGCCCTAAATTTTATCTTATATATATTATTCATCAGTTTGACTGAGAATTTTTTTTTAAATTTTTTTTATAAATTATCAAAAATTTTGTCTAATTATATCTGTTTCATAGCGGAAATTTAAATCAATTTTCAGAGTAATAATTGGTGACTTTAAGTGTTGATTTTATATAAATATTTTCACTTATTCATTTTTTTTTTTTTTTTTTTTTAATAAATTAATTTTTCAATTAATTTTGAAAGAGACATTAAATGAATTCACACAGATTTTAGTTTTATATTTGCAAGCCTTGACCATCTCGCTTGTCACTATTTTTAAATGAATTCTCAAAATTCCATATTATTAACATAAAAATCTGAAATTCTTTTATTTTAGTACTTCTTTGTCACTTCGGACTAGGACTCTTACATCAGTAGTTACTATCAGCAATTCTGAACAGACAATAAACGCTTGAAGATATTGTGAAACTCTGTTGACATTTCCTCCCCCCCCCCCCCCATCAGAGGGATAGTGGAAAATCTCAATTCCTTCTTTTTTTTTTTTTTTTTTAATTTTTAGCAATTCTATTTCTTGAAAGCTTTTTGTTTCTGAGAATACTATTACCCTAGCCAACACTTTCCGTAGAAGACTACAGACAAGTGGTGTTGCTCCAGCATGCACATGGAGCGGCATTTTGTTTCATAACTGTCCTCTCCCTTTTCTCTATCAACAAAAGTGCAACAACTTCTTTTGAGAGGTTTTATTTTTATTTATTTATTTATTTATTTTATTTTTTCATTATTTGATGAATGTTTGTTAGCAAAATACACGAAAAAATATTTTGTAGGCGGAATAGCATTTTTACTTTAATTCGTAGTTTCAAAATTTTAGTCGGATTTTGAAAATTTTTAATCGAATTAATCGATCCGATTAACTCGATTAAAAAAATTGATCGGGACTAAGCATTGATCGATTAACCGAACCGATTAATCGGCACAGCCCTATTTATTAATGCTTTTATGAATCTAGATTTTAAAAATTATTTTGAACCAAAATAAAAGTTCTATTATCTATATATGGCACACATACTATATAATTATTGACTAAAAAGTAAATCTATAAGTGTTACCTTCAATAGCAATCTGATCTGTCATCCACATTTTCCTAAACCTTGTGAGAAGGGCTTTTTGTCTTATCGAAATGACATACTCATGCCAGTCAAAGTCATATGCATAAAATGAGAGCAGGCCTAACCACAATTCAGCTGCACTTTCTTTATTTTTGCCATAATCTGGCCATATTTTAGGCTGAAAAAAAAGAATGATAACAATGCATTGAGCATAGATTTTGGAAACCAACAGAATTAAACTTAAAAAAAAAAAAAAACTTTATTTACTTTAAAATATGAAGTGGCATCGATTACTATTATATATTAATTTCTTAAAATTTCTTTGGTATAGTTTTAACATAGGAGTCCTATAGTGGCTTTTACATTTTTGTTGTCACTTTGGCAATAAAATAAAATGGATATTGCAATTGCATAAATAAAGATCTTGGCACGAAACTTTCAAGCTATTTCCGGGACAAATTTCAATTTTTCTCCAGGGATTCTATACAAAAGCTGTTCTATTTCTTCAGAACAATTTTTCTCAATTTTAATTTAATTATTTTTTCAAAAATGCTTGCACATTCTACTTTTTTACTTACAACATAAAAAAAAAAAAAAAAAAAAAAAAAAAAAAAAAATTAAAACAATTTACTTATTTATTTTTACCATCCAATTATTTTTTTTTCTTTTAAACAATTATAAAGTAATAATGGGGTTTTTATTTAATATATTCTGAATCAATTATCCGACTGAACTAAAACATACAGTGTTAGTTAGATTTTGTCTTTATTAATAAGTGTACCAATTTTTGATAATACCTAATAATCCGGACAGACACAAAGACAAACTCATAGCTTTATATATTATAAATATAAACAAAAAAGTTTGCATGTTCATTCAAAATAATATATTTAAAAAAATGTTAACGAGGCAAAAACAGCTGATTGAAAGAAACAATATGACCTATCATACTAAAAAATATTTAGACAAATATTTAAATTCATAAAATAGAATTTGAAAAACTTTTTAAATGAGATATCCTTACAATAAAAAGCAACAAAATCCCCACTAGATTTTACATGGGGAAGAGAAGAGTGAATCTGATATACTAAATCCCCCATCTTTCAAACGAAAACAAATAAAATATTGAGATTATATACATTAAAGAATTAATTTCAAGTTCTAAAAATTAGGAAAAAGAAAATGTTGCCTTACATTTATAGCAGATTTTGCTTTATTAAGAAAAGAACAATTAAAATTTTGTTCATAACACTTTTAAATTAAATTTTCATTGCATTTAGAAATTAGAATGTTGTACAGATTTTTATCAAATAATAAGGATCAAAATTCAGTTTTTAATTATGTTATCTGGCTGAAAATACACTCACAATGACTAAGTAAATATATTTAATTGTAAAAGCATTGTTTAAAAAAGCCCGAAAATTCAAGATTATTTTGAGATAATTAAAATCAATATTGCAATTTTTACACATACATTTAATAAGCCTCATTCCATTAGTATATTTATTCTCTCAGAGCTGCCAACCTAATTCGGAAAATTGTTAGTACCGCCCCTTTTTCTACACCACTTAATTTTTAAAGTAATTTTCTTCAAATATATTTACGATGAATTAAGGAGAAATAAACTCTAAGAAAATGACTGGTGTAGAAAAAGGTGCGGTACTAACAATTTGCCGGATTAGGTTGGCAGCTCTGTTCTCTGCATATTTTCCTCCATATATTTTACAGGAAAATTGCTCAATTTTACAATTTTTCTTATAAGTTATTTGAAAACAGTAGATTTTTAACAAAAACCAAGTAGACTAGTAGAAATAGCCAAAAAACAATAGTCTACTGGTAAAAAAAGTAGAGTTGGCAAGTATGTATATCTCTTTTAATTAAGACAAAAACAGGATTAAATGACAGTTTAAAGCAGAAGAAACCAGATATATTTTATATATACATAACTGAAAGTTTGGAGATTTTTGGGAACTGGACCTCCTTAACGGACCTCCTTCACTTACCATCGCTGGAAGCCCGAGCCAATGTTATTCTATGGGGAAAATTTCTTTACAAAAAACTTATTAACTAACACATATTTTTAAATTCTGTTTTCATATTCAGAAAATTCCCAACTGGTAAATGGACGGACCTTTTTTAAAAATGTATTTTTTTTATTTTTAATATTTTATTTTAAAATTGTAAAAATTTCACATATTGAAAATTCGTATTTTGCAGCTTCAAAATAAAATATAAAAATTAAAAAAATAATTTTTTAAAAAAGGTCCGTCAATTTGACAGCTGGGAATTTTCAGAACGTGAAAAAAGAATTTAAAAATATGTATTAGTTAATAAGTTATTTGTAAAGAAAAATTTCCCATAGAATAACATTAGCTTCGGCTTCCGGCTGTGGTGAGTGAAGAGGGCCATTAAACAAAACACAGGATTGATACAGGAGGAAGGGATAAGCAAAAGGAAAATGACATACCACTTTGTCTAAATCTTTAAAATACCAAACGTTACAATCCTCAAGAATATGGGATGGTTTTTCTTTATCAGCATAAAGCTAGAAAAAAAAAAAATATTTCAACTAAATTAATATGAATAACTTAACATTTCTTAAAATACATGGTAAATCAATACATGAAATGCTTGCTTATGTATAAAATATTAAAAATAGAATACTTTGTGCAATTTTTGATTAAGCATATAAAATAGTTTTTGGGAGTTACAATGAAATCAATTAATTTCACAAAACAAAAATAATTTTAATTGCACATTAATAGATAATTAGTTAATTTTACATGAAAGCTTTAGCCAAATCAATACATTGCAGCTGACAGACAGAAGTTTCAACATCGAAATAAAGATTTTTTGATTTGTTTACAGTGTAGAAAAATTTAAACATCCTGTTTTTAACATTTATGCCTACAATGTATCTTTCCGTACTAAATCAATGATACTGTACAACTTTGTAATTTAGTTTTTCTCTCGTACCTTGTATTGTTTTAGAGATAGAAATGTTTACTCCGCTATCTTCCCACCAGGTGGCGATGTAAGCAGTCGCATCTTGTAGCACATGCCCACTTTACGATACTTACATACTACTTTTAAAAGCATAGTTACAGCCGTTCAGCAGTTAGAGTGAGAATGGACTTTTGCGAATACCCTGTAATTTGTTTAGATCTTAATGAAATCATAATACCTATTTTAGGTCAAGATCTTTAAACAACAACAACAACAAAATATTAAAAATAAAGCATCTCTTATAAAGTTATAAGTTAACAAACCTCAACAACAACAAAACACATGGTTTGAATTGAAAACTTCTTCCTTTATGAAGTCAAGTTTAAAACGTCTATGCATTAATTGATGTGACCACTTACAATAACCATACTTTGAATTTTGCATAGCATAAATGTCACCTGCTACACTACAACATATGCAATGTTGGTCAAGTATGCATAAAGTAGGAAACTGCAAAAAACAAATGCACGTTTTAAGCGTTAATGTCTACAAACTGTCTTTTTGTACTACATTGATAATGCTGTGCAACTTTGTAAATTCACTTTTTTTTCCTTACCTTGAACCGTTTTCGAGATAGGAATGCTAACTCCTCTGTTTTTCACCAGGTGGTGCTGCAGGTGGTTGAATCATGTATTGCATGACCACTTTACTATACCTACATACCCCTTTTATAACTATAGTTGCAGCCATTCAGCAGCTAAAAGAGTTGGGACTGATTTTTTTGGGCACCTTGTACTTTCTTTTGATCGTAAAGATATTACAATGGGGCCTATTTCAGACCAAAACCTTTACAACAAAACAAAAAGTATCAAAATCGGAGCATCTGTTCAGAAGTTATGAGCTAAAAACAACAACAACAAAAAAAAAAAACATACAGTTTGAATTGAAAACCTTCTTCTTTTTGAAGTCGGTTAAAAATGATTACATTTGGTGTGTGAACAAGAAAGTATCTACCAGAAATTCTGTAATACAAAAGGCAATAAGTGTGCAATTTTGTTGGATGAGGACGAAGAAAGGCACTATTTTTGTAAGCAAAAGGCAGGCAGAGCTCAGCATCCTCCTGAAACTGACTGGGGGAAACTCTGTTGTATCACCTGGATGACAAAAGCAGGGCCCGCATTAAGCATTCGCCACCTCGCCAAATGCGAACAAATCAGAAAATTGGCGATAAAATTTTTATTTTTGCGAAAATGTTGGCGAACGATTTATTTTTCACCAGTTTTCTCACAAGAATTTAAAAAAAAAAATCCAAATTTTTGTAAATAAATAAATTGACCGAAACATAAGTTGTAAAACAATGTGTGCCGAGTTTTCATTTTTTCATAACACGCTCATTCCAGATTCCAGCAAAATAAACAAAAGCATCAACGTGCGTACAGTTACAGTCAGCCTATGTTCGCGCTTCCGTCTCCGTCTGCCGCCTTGAATTCTTTCTTCTACCTCCATGTTCACGGAGGGATGGTTTCTCGTTTCTCCTTTGCGTTGATTTACTGCACTGCACATTCTGCCTTGTGCATGACGTCACATCCCACGTGCGCCGCTCTTCTCTTTGCATGCTTGTAAATGAAATACGTCGGTCGCACCGAGCCGAGATCATCTCGTTTCAGTTTTATCGTTTTAGCATCGTTTCTTGAAATTTGTTTTATTTTTAATGTGTTTTGAACACAAAAATCAAAATAGTGAAATGATACTTAAGGACATTTTAGATTATTAACTTAAAATAACAATTGAAATATTAACAGAAAATCTGTATGATGGCTGGAAGGCTATACTAGCCATTACTAGTTTTTTTTACCAAAACATCTGGTTCAAATGCTTCTCAATCACTTCAGAAAGAAGGTGTGAAGAGAAAAAAATAGAATCAACAGACACATTGAATCAGCCATCTCGGAAAATTCAGTCTAGGGTGTTTACAAAATATAAATGCTATATTTCTATACATTTTTGCCGTTCAAATACTTAATAAAAATAAAATGACATAAAATCTACAAAATTGGATTACTGTCATAAAATGAAAGTAAAACTGTTTTTAAAAATAATGTAGCAGCAATTATGAATTTGGAAAATCATAACAGTTCTGGCAAGTTGGCAGCAATAAAGTGTAATTAACCATGAATATGCAATTAATATTAAAATCAATTAAATTGGTATATTATGTTGAATTATAAGCACCTGTCGTTTTAAATGAGTTTTATGCACCGTAGTTTTACTGTACATTGTAAAAATTTCGTGTATAAAATGTGGCTAACACTTTTAAAAATTGGCTAATGATTTTTCAATTTGGCTAATTTATTGGCTAACAATTTGAAATCCTTAGCGCGGGCCCTGCAAAAGAACAGCCAATGAAAACAAAAGATAACTTTTTAGGAAATCCAGTAGCAAAATTTTCAGTACCTATCTGTAGCAAAAAAAAATTTATCTGCGAATAAGGAATGGGAGACTAAGTCTGGTATAAAAAAAACATTAGTAACATTTCCATCTACAAAGAAAATAAATTAATATAGAACAAGTACAGTAATATAGCGACATAATGTTATTACATTTGTATTTTCAAGTTTGGAATTTCTTTTGGAGAAATGTTAAATTAATCTACAGAGCTTTAAACAATCTGCAGCATTCATTGCTGTGTTACATTGTTTTCTGCTACTGATGAAGGAAATATGAAAATACAAATAGATTAGATTAAAATCCCTGAAATTAGAGATAGTCCCTGAATATAGTTATCTTTGTACAATTAATAAGTACAGGGATCCCACTCAATTTCAAGAATGAAATTCTCTGACTTTTCCAGATTTTCAGCTCCATTTTTGTACAATTCCAGGTCACAAACTTTTGTTCATGACATAAAAGATAGTTTGACCAGACCTGTATAAAATAAAAAACCTTCCGCACACATGACCTAAAAGCTAAAAATTTTCTGCAAGCTAGGAAAAGCTGGAAAAAAGCCGCCGAGTGGTGCTGCGCTAGGTCAGAATTGTAAACATCTCCAAAAGTTTTTTGTGTTTTATTTCTTATGCCAAAACTGTCGCTGCTATGTTTGGAGATTGGAAATAGTAAACTTCCTAAACAGCATACACCGGTCAGTGAGGACTTTAAAGAAAGCGAGAAAAATAAATAATAAATTTTACGAGTTATCCGTGGGCTCTGATTATCTATGGCTTGCTGCGTGATTCAATCCCGGAAATAATCGGGAGTTTACTAAATTTACAGACAGATAATCTCTCCTCATCCCCTAAAAATGTTTTACCCTCTTAAAAAACTAACTTTCTACAAGATAAGAAAATTTTCTGTGCAAACTTTCCATGCACGGAGTGTGCACGTGCGTCTATATTCTACAGCCCTGAGTTTGACAAAAAAAAATTGCTCACGATACAAAAGATAACATAGTACATTTTAAACTGAATGCACAAAAAGCATTTTCTTACAGATTTTTTTGTGTAATTATTTACAATTGAGCATCTTCTTAATTTTTTTATGATGACTTATGACTTATAATGGAGGGCAGCCCTCACCAGGACCTGAGAACTAGGCACATTGACCAGAAGTCTATTGTACCCGAATCCAAAAGCACCCTTAAGAGAAAAGTCTCATAGCTGAAGCAAAATTCAGCAGACACTGACAAGAATATCCTGCAGCTCCCAAGGCTCAATAAGATACCGACCAAGGTGCTCAAACCCATGAGCAGAAAAAGTCTCACAGTCATAAAATGTGCCGAGCAGTCTCCGCTTCCAGACAACAACCATGACAAATGGGATCAGAACTGATACCCATAATGTTCAGATGCCTCTTAAGAGCGGACAATACCTAATCTCGCCGGCAGCCTTGGCCCATGTTATTCTATGGGAAAATTTGTTTACATAATTACTCATTACCTAATGAATATTTTTCAATTCTGTTTTCACATTTAGAAAATTCATAAGCATTAAATTATTACTTGTTTTTCAAAAATTGATTTTTTAAAATTTTAGTATTTCATTTTGCGACTAGAAAATGAGAAAAATGCATTTTGTGAAAAATCACATTTTTGAACTCAAAATTTAAATGTAAAAATTAAAAAATAAGAATTTTTCAAAAATGAGTATTTATTTAACGGTTATGAATTTTCTGACTGCGAAAACAGAATTAAAAAATATTCATTAGGTAATGTGTAATTGTCGCAACAAATTTTCCCATAGAATAACATTGACCACGGCTGTCCGCGGGATTAGGTATTGTCTCCTCTTAAGGGTACAGTGACCAGTGAGAAAGCCAATAACCTTCCTCAAACCATTTCTGTTAAGCTATAAAAGCTCCTTATGACAAAGACAAGGACAGCCACGATTAAGGTATTTTGCTTGCCTTTGACCAAAGCTTTACAGATTAAGCTCGTTCACATAATATTAAATAATGTCGCAAAGTAAACTCGACTTTGGTGCTTCTCCTTGTGCAGTGGCTGCGGTACTCAAATAAAAGTTGTGAAAAATCCGCCCTTATTGTGCTTTCTTTTAAAATGTTATCTCTTATGGTTTTAATATAAACAAGAATTAATTCTAGCCCTAAATGAACAATATAGATGTGATTATTTACTTGAAGTTATTAGCGTACATTTGACTTTAAATACAAAATATGTTAGATGTTAGCTAGTAAACAATCACATTATTATTAGTTAACATCTAACATATGTTGTATTTAAAGTCAAATGTACGCTAAAAACTTCAAGTAAATAATCACATCTATATCACATTAATTAGTGTAAAATATAATTTTTTAAATCGATCTTCTAATGTTGTAAATTGTATTGTAAATACGAAAAAATTCATGTATTAGTAATTTGAGAAGAAATGTTAGCGTGTGCAATTTTCAAAATTAAAATTTTGGAAAAGAAATCGCTTATAAAAGAGGACTTTATCATTATCTCTTTTATTAAAAAAAGCAATATGTCATGTTCCATAAAATCAATCAGACGCAGACGAAACCATTCGCAAAAATTTTATCTTCTAAACAAAATATATTTGTAATCGCTTTATAACCAAATCTATAACTAAAATAACAATTAGGAATGAACAAATATAATAAAAACTAACTTTTTCTAACCTCATAACAAATCAAACAACCGAATTCAAAATTCCATAGATTATGTCTTGATCCGTAATGAATAAAATTCAAGAGATTAAGATTTCAATAATTTTATAAATTGTAAGAAGTATTAAAAAATAATTTTTAAGAAATGATTTAAAATATATTACTTATCTTAAAATACAGGAAAACTTGCAAAATATGAATATTCTAAAAATACATGAATTTTTTCGTTTAGATGTGCATTCGTTCAAACACAGTTCTATTTAAATTTTAAATATGGAGCAACACGCGAGTAAACAAATTCTATTCGAGCATGCGCAGTTTCAGCCTGAGTAGTTCAGGTACCTCCAACACAAGGGGGCTTTGTCATCGATCAGTGACGTAACTATGACGCAACCATGACATAGTACGCTACTCATTGCTCCATTGTAGTGAATACGCTTACTTTGTAAAGCTTTGGCCTTTGATCATCAGACTTCAGATTTTTTTTATTATAATTTGCACTATACCTCAATAAACTAAAATTTTAATTAATTTTGATAATTTTATAGATTTTTTATTTATTTATTTATTTTTTTATTGAAATTTGCATTTTTTGTAGAATTGCATTAAAAAAGAAACAGTACAATTTTTGGTACATTTTACCCCACGTATAGCTTTATAAAATTAATTGCAATCGGGGGGAAAAAAAAAAAAAATCCTTCGTTCAAGCACTAGTCAATCTATGTTGAAGAAGTGTGATGCAAAAGTTCAATACAATCAATGCATTAGTTTTTGAGAAATCACGTCCACTATTTTTCTAAAGGGTCACCACAAACCAGGACTCACTGACTTAATTTTCGGAAATTTTTTCATGAAAATTTTATAAAATATTGTTTCAAATGTTGCTCTTTTAGATGCTTAAAATTTCGAATAAAAAATTTATTATACATATTAAAAGAGAGAGAGAGAGAATATGCTTTTTTTTTTTTAGCCTTTGAAACATATGTAACCCCTTGAATAATACCCAAGTTTAGAATACATGAGAAAGGCATGCATTAAAATCTAACTATTGTATAATCTTAAAGCTTTAATATAGTAGTTCAAAGATCCAACTACATAGAATAATACATAAATACATTACCTCTTGTAAAACAGGAATGACAGGTGGATCTCTCTGTTGAAGGAAAAATATCGCCATCAAAATGTAAGCATAGGAAGATAAACTTCCACGAGAAGCATCACAAATACCTAGGACCTTCACAAAAAAGAAAAGACATTTTCAATTATGAAAAGGTTTATAACTAATAACTATTTATGTATAATAATGATTTATTAAACATTGTAAAAGCCAAGCAACAGATACAAGACCACTGAAACCACAAAGACCATATATATATGCAGTAAAAAAAGCATAAAAAAATCAATGTCAAAAGAAAAAAATGAGATGTTATTGAAGTATATACAGTGAACTCTCTTTAAGATGGCCCCGTTTAAGATGGATTTCTCGTTATTACGTACAAAAACAGAATCCCCGGCTAAGGCCTATAGTCATTTCATGTAATAAACATCACTTTATATGTACAATTCATTCGTTAAGATGAAAAAAAAATTTTCCCTCAAAGCTTATTTTCTTCGAAAAAGAGTCAGTTCCCAAAATCTTTTCAAATTCAATATATATTTTTTTTTAACATGAAAACATTCAATAATAAAAGGGTTAATCTCTTTCACTCTGTGCTATTACACTGTGGAAGGTAAATAGTATTGATTGACAGTGACAGTTGAAGTCAACAATTTGCACCTGTCTCCACTTCTATTGTGGAGACTTAACAAAGGATTTTGTTATCAAGTTGTACTATATGAAGAAAAGAAGTTTTGAAAGTAAGTATCGGTTTTCATGATTTTATATTTTTAGTGAATAAAAGGGTTCGAGGAAACAAATTTTCATTCCTGTTATACTGCGTATGTGTACATAATAGTGATTTTAGAGTTCATATAGAACTTCAGTTTATGAACTCCTGTTATAATGGACAAAAACTGCTAGCCCTCGATTGTCCGTTTTAACGAGAGTTCACTGTATAAATAAATAAAAGGGTGATTCCACTGTCACGTGTAGGACAATTAGACAGAATTTCCACAAACATTACTTAAAGCTAAAAGGTTTTAAATTACTGACCTAGTGAAAGTACTTTACTTACAAGATTTTTTAAGCATAAAATTTTTTTCCATTGTATTTTTTAATTATAAATTTTTTAATGAAATATAGCTGTCATGTGTAGGACACATGTTTTCAAGATTTTTACTTTTAGCAAAAAAAATCCTCTGAATCTACTGTATTCATGCATTTTCAAATTTTTTCAATATAGGGCAAGTGCACCAGTGATTGTCATCTCTGATGTTTTTAATGTTCTAGTCATCAGAAAATATTTTTAGAAATCTTAAGTTAATACATATGGCATGAAAAACATTCAGAACCACATACATGTTAAAAATATACATTTGATAGCAATTATTTTTTTTAATGAATTTTTATTTGACACCCACCCAATGTTCCAGTAATTGACATTGCCAGTTTTTCCTTTTATTAGTCATTGGCACCCTATGTTCCAGTGTTTGACACTGCTAGTGATTCATTTTACCAGTTATTAGCACCCTATGCTCCAGTGTTTGACATAAAATCTTAAAATTCTTATATGTAAAATATATGATTTTATTATTTTTCTTATTTATTAAATTATTTCGGGATAGATGTTAATTACTGGAGCATGCCAATCACTGGAGCACCAACCCTATATGTTAATTTCCCACTAATTATTTGTGATGCTGTTCGATTGAAAAAGTAAAATCTAGTACACATAATAATTTTTTTAATAAGTGTCACATGCTGGACATTTGTGTTATGTGTGGGACACCGTGCAATTTTCTGACTTTAAGAAAAAGAAAAAAATTCCATATTAATTATAAGAAATAGTTTTTATTATTTATTTCACAAAATCTCTAAATCGTTATGGAAAACCAATTATAAATTACAAAAAATGCACTAATTTAAACAAAGTTCAGTAAGATAATAATAGAAAAGGTTAATGAAAGCGGAAGTTTTGTTGTTTTGCTCTAAAAGATGAATATACAATTCTATTAAATGTGGAACTTTATAAGAACCTCTTCTATTTGCTGCAACAGGTGCAGGACACTGATGTTTTGTGACCAAGGACCTTACAAACATTCAAAATTACGTGTTACTGTACTTGTAGGGGCTAACATGTAATTTCAGTTTATGAACTCCTGTTATAATGGACTCTCGTTAATATGGTCAAAAACTGTTGGCCCTTGGCTGTCCGTTTTAACGAGAGTTCACTGTATATATACTCACACACATATCAAAATTTTGGTAATAATGGAATCTAATATATACATAAAATAATACCTTTGCAAAATATTTCAATGCAAATCCTATAATTTGTACACGTGGATCAATACGACTGTACATTTCCAGCATTTCAGTGTTAGCGAGAGCCTAAAAATAAATGAAGTGCAAAGTCAAGTTAAAGGGACAAAGAATGATGTAAATAGTTAAAATTGATGCAATTTTAAATATTCAGTTACTGTAATTTCTGGTAGATAACCTGCAGGTAAGATGTGTCATTTCTCCACCAGAAATTTTATTTAATACAGATATCTATACTTTTTTGAAGGAAGAGCTCGTACAAATATAAATTTATTTATCAATTGTAATTTCTGGTGCAAAACTGGATTATATAACCTGCGAGGTATCTACTGTTCCTCACACATTGTTTAAATACTTTTACAATATTTTAGTTTATTTTTCTTGGGTTCTCAATTTACTCCATGCGAATTTGTTTTCATGCAATTTTTTTAAAATCAAAATATCATTATTTATTACAAACTCTCAAATTCAATCTCAAGACATAAATTTAGAATTCAAATGGAGCAGCTTGAAATAAGCATCATTAATTTCTTTTTCAATTCCTACTATTAGTTCACACTCTCTCTATATATATCTTGTACAAATCTTGCAATTGATTAATAACTAACTCCCCGACTAGCTAGAAATTTGAAACTTTCAGGATTGCTCAGAACATGGTGACAACAAAATACTTCAAAGTCCGATTTTCGAATTTTTTATTAGTTTTCTTATAATTAATTAAAATATGAAAATAATAACATCCTAATAGCGTTAAAATAGCCATTAAAATATTAGCTATAATTTAATATTAAAATATGAAAATAATAACATCCTAATAGCGTTAAAATAGCCATTAAAATATTAGCTATAATTTAATTGTTGCCAAAAATTATGAGTTCATTTTCTTTCGACATAAAAATAAATACATTTAATTAAACATGGACATTAAAAAATTATAAAAAGTTAAATTATGCATATCACAAAAATGGACGTCATTATCACTTTAAAAATTTTATGCACATTGATAAGAGCTCTATGATTCATCAGAAAATTTAAAACATGGAAAATAATTTTTTTTTTAAATCTTTTAATTATTTTTATTTCATTTTGCATGTGCACTTTTTATTTCCCAATTAAAAATTAAATAATAATAAAAAAAGAATTTTTCGATAGTGATTGTAAGTAGGAATTGACTTTAAAAAATTCTTTTTTATTACTCGTTAAAAGAGGACTTTTTGTCTCTAAAATTATTTTTTAATCCTTTAAAATATTCTCTATCGATAAAAAATGATAAGTATACGATTTAAGAAGCAATAGATTGTAAAATTAAAGTAATTTCAACTTCTCTTGTCCCTGAAAAATAACTTTCTCCTTTGCAACATTTTTTTTTTACAATGTTTGCAAATATTTTAAAAGAATTAAAAAAAAAAAAAAAAACAGAGCAGCTTATAGCTTTGATTATTCACAGTAAACAGATGACGAAATTGCATAAAACATAATAATTACCAATGTATTGTATAAGCTGATGTCACCTTCTAAACCAGTTTCTAAGCAGGAAAATTTAACTATAGGGACTTTAGCACTCGTAACAGGAATGATACTTTCCAGTTTTTGGTATTCACGAAGATGCTTTGCAAGTTTCTCTATGATATCGGAGCAATCCAAATCCTAGAATCAAAGATAAATATTACGCATTAGAAAATTAGTATTATTTTATAAATATCCCGACAGATTAATTACATTATTAGTAATTAGATTACTTAGGGATAGGGTAATTTACTTAATATTCTTTTAAATAATTATATTACTTCGATGAGGGATAGTCAATCATTTTATACCTACTGCTCCAGTGGCAGAAAGTTTTGAAGCTGTCTGCGACAGGCTTTTAAAATTTCATAATCTGTCTGCAAAATTTGCGTGTAGTCAGGGGTGAAAATGGCTTACACTCAAAAAGCCTGAAAGCTGATTGGGGGGGAGGGCTGAACATCAGTGGTGATCTCGTGCAACAATACACCAATACAATTTTACTACAAAAACAATTTAGTATAAACAATTGTATTCATTCAATTCATCTCATTCAATTAAATATTTTATAGCAATGTTTGACACAACACAATATAAATAATTATAAATAATAAAAGAATTAGTTTTGATACAGAAATTTTTATAAGTGAATTGTTACCCGAATGTTGCAGACAAATTTTTTTCTCAGTGCAGACAAACATTGTACGCAAGCCGTTTTTCTGTGTCTGCTGTTGGGTCAATTATAGGCCTAACGATATTCTAAACTAGCAGAGTGCTGAACTAGAGGAAGCTGTATTAATAAACTTGTCTATGGAGAAGAGAAAACTAATATGTGCATGTGTAAGAAACAAGAACGACTAAGAATTTCTATTTTAAACTTAACATTCATTAACTGTATATATAACAACAAACATAAACAAAAAACTTAACAAAATAAATAAATAAATATAAATTTAATATATATAAATCGGAATTTAAATATTAATTAAATTAACCACCTAACAATTATCAACTCACTTTTAAAACCATGCTCAAGTCGTCAAAAAACCTAACTTTAAATATATTACATTGGCCATTGAAAAACTGGACCAGCAGACTTGAAGTTAAAACTTATTTAAGAAAAACACATTGCTGTAACATAAATTCATTTAAACATTGTTAACACTATCCAAAAAAATAAAGCATCGCCTGCGATGTAACACACAGCCGACCTGGCTGACAAAAAATAACAGGCAGAAAGGAGAAGCAAAAAGCAACCTCTTCAGCTAAGAAACTGTTTTTATATCACTCGCGAAACGAACGACTAGCTAACGCCCACTAGCACAACCAATCAGAGAAAGGCACATGTCGCGATTGCATAACGTTGACGGAAAAAGCGTCATATGACGTCACCGGAAGTACGATGCGACGCCTGATGGTGAAAAACAAAGTTAAGTCAGTTGCAGATTTAGCTGCTGTGTGAGAAGGTTGCAGAAATAAAAGATGAACAAAAACTAAATAAACAAAAGATCGTTTTACATTAATTTAAAAAGATTTAAGTGAGTAGAGGTATTCAATTACTTTTATACTTTAAATTATAATAAAGAAAACTAACATTAAAGTTTAACTAATTTTTATATTATATTTAGAAAGTTGAGTTTAAGTTGGGAAAATATTAAAATATTGACTTGGCTAAAAAAAATGCCATGATATTCTATACTTGTACTTAACATCCGCGACTATGTCGCCGTGTTTCTGCCACTGGGCTACTGCCCACTTTTGTATGTCTGTTAGTAGTAAAATTTTCTAATCCCTCACTGGTTCCACAAAAATAGTGATTCATAAACAAGGAAAGTGACTTTACTTTGTAAAATGTATAAAACAGAGTTATAAAAAATAAAGCATATAACAATAAAGCACTTTTCCATTTCAATATTTCAAAAATGTTATTTAAATTATTAAAAAAAAATGCTTTTGTATTGGACAAAATCCCTGCCACCCATCATAAAAGCTTGAATGCCCACTAGCAAGTGGTATGGACCAAGTTGACTACCACTGATTTATATTTATTTAGAATCATGAAGCAAGATGCAATATAGTAATTATTAATCATTTCCTTATTTCGCTTTATGGTGACAGCACATTCTAAAGTAATGCTCTTACAGTTAACTCCCAATTATCCGCGGTGAACGGGGAATAGACAACCGCGGATAATCGAATCAGCGGATAATCTACAAAATGGTCAAAAAAGAGGATATAAATGAACACATAAAGCCTTTTGAGCAATACTATTTAATTAACAGTTAAGCATGGCCTACATATACAATTTAACATACTAATAAAAATTTCTACTTACATTTTGCTCTATTTTTTAACAAAAAAAAAAAAAAAAAAAAATCGGTCAAGCAATTTTGTTTTTTTGTAGTTTCTCTTTTCTATAGTTTTAGGAGTCACTGGCCAGCCACACACAATCTATGCACATCTATGCAATCTTAAAAACTATTCTTACCTAGTCTTCAATAAAAATAATAAAGCAAATTATGTTTTTTGGAATAAATCCAACGCATTTACAGTTTAAGTATGAATTTTGAAAAATCTCACGTGAGATTATGGGAGGGGGGATCAAAAAATCGTCAAAACTGCCTCACGTAATTAATGGACGCCCCCTAAAAAGGGTCAAATTGTGTTCAGGACATCTCAGAATATGTAAATCCATCAAAAACCCGAGTTAAAAAAAAATCACAAATCCAATACTTTCTTCTTAGATATATTATATATAAAGAAGAAAGTAATAAACAAAGTCTTTGCAGGCATGTTATTGTTATGAACATCAATTCTTTTTTGAGAAAACAGTACTATATACATGAATACATAAATATGCTTTTGAATAAATGTTAATAAGTTTCATTTGGACATTTATTTTCTAGACTAGCACTGTTTAACACTAACACGACATGCAAAAATTAAGATCCCCCTGCAGAAACTGAACAGTTATGGAAATTTAAACTCTAATCTTCAGTTAAATTGCTAAGCAATTCAATTAAATCTTAAGGAAAAATTAGAAACAAAATTTTATATTTAACTACTTACCTTTCTGTCTTCTTTATCAGAAAAAGTCAGGCAAAAATCCATATCACTCCGGATTTTGAATCCAAATCCATTACAGAAAGAACCAAACATATGTAAATTTGCCTCTGAAAGAAAAAGATTCAATAAAAAAATTACTATTTCTATCACGACAATAAATCAAGTAGGCCAATTTTAGAACTTTTCCAAATTACATTTATTAATATCACACAATCAGCAGATTGGGAAGAAAATCATGGATATTGAAAATTTATTTTTCCAACTGAGTGAAAATAATGCGTTGTCCTTGTAAGTCAAAGATCTGGGGTTCGACTCCCGGTCCGGGCATTATTTTCACTCAGTTGGAAAAAAATTTTTTCAATATGCATGATTTTCTTCCCAATCTGCTGATTGTGTGATATTAATAAATGTAATTCTTCCAGAGTGTTGACCTTGTAAGTCAAAGATCTGGGGTTCGACTCCCGGTCCGGGCATTTTTTTCACTCAGTTGGAAAAATAAATTTTCAATATGCATAATTTTCTTCCCAATCTGCTGATTATGTGATATTAATAAATGTAATTCTTCCTCCCATTGTTTAATGGTGTTTACCATTACCTGCGGCTTATTCTGTCGAGCTATCTACATGATAGACCAGATGTTCTGCCTAAAGGTTATCTGAGCGAGTAATGCCCACCGGTTGTCGGCCTGGATAGCTCAATTGGTAGAGCGTTGACTTTGTAAGTCAAAGATCTGGGGATCAATTCCCGGTCCGGGCGCTATTTTCACTCAGTTGGAAAAATAAATTTTCAATATGCTTGCTTTTCCGAATTTCCTGACTATTTTTCACTATTTTCTCTGACTTTTCCCTGACTTACATTGTTTATTTCCCACAAAAATTTCACAAAATTAGCAACAAATTTTACAATTTACAATAACGAGCTTTCAAATATGGCTTATTTCCACAAAATTTGTCAAAATTCCCTGACTTTACATGAAATTCCCAGACTATTCCATGATTCCCTCACCATTGGCCACCCCCTGTAAGTAGTCTTATTT
Source organism: Salticus scenicus (assembly GCA_963930645.1). Lineage (NCBI taxonomy): Eukaryota > Metazoa > Arthropoda > Arachnida > Araneae > Salticidae > Salticus > Salticus scenicus. The sequence continues at coordinate 6,854,904 of OZ005658.1, read as the reverse complement.
TTTTTTCAGTTTTTATCAAAACTCAAATAGAAGGAATAATGAGGGAAGATAGTGCATAAAACTAGTTTTTACTACTACATTTAATCTTCAGCCAATTTAAATTTAGTTATAGCTGCAACTCCAAATAACTTATACTGTAATTACTTATAAAAATTACCTTTGATTATGCTCTGTTAAAAACTATAGACCTTTCAGGGCGAAATCCGCCCCCTCTTCAGTAGCTATTACATGATCTGCTTTGGTTGAAATTGATTCTATCTTCCTTTCTTTGTGCTGATCTTCTATGATGTGGTGCCACGCTCGATCTAAATCGGCGCACAACTCGTGCCCGTTTCACCCCAATTGGTCTTTTATTATTTCTATGGTTTCCCAGTAAAAACCATACATATATGGTTAATAAAACCATATATGGTTTACTGGGAAACCATAGTGATAAAATAATAAAAAAATATATTAATTAGATATCAATTTATTTGTTTGGAATGGATGAACGAAGCAAGCAGGGCCATGTGTGCTGAATGAAAGGGAGGGAGAAGCGTTATCGTATAGTGGTGGCTCAAGGCCTATGATGATTCATTGAGAGATAAACATTGCATTGCGTTGTTTACATAACAGCGGACATAAAACATGCGGCGATTTTTTCTAAGTGCCGTTTTATCGGCAAATAACCGGAAATTAAGTCTCTTGCTAAAAATTTATTTAAAAAAGAAATATGGTCATCAAAATATACGAGAAATGAAAAATAAATAAAAGCTTACCTTCAAATCTGTAGTATAAATCAATATTGAATTAAGTTTGACACACAAATAAGAAACATTTATATTATTTAATCTTTTTTAATTAAAATTCTGTAAATATTGCAGAGGTACCTCTTACATAAATAATTATTTATTTTATACTTTGAAGATTATCAAATTATTTCTTGGTGGTTAACAAATCAACCATACTTCATATTATTTAATTTCAAACATCGTTGTTTTAGTTTATTTTATTTTTCATATTGTACTTAAATACATTTTTCATTTTTATTTAATTTTTATAAAATCCACATTGTTTATTTTTAAGTTTCAGAGTCATCATGTTTATTTATAGTTCAAAACGTATTTAGTTTTTTTGTTTCATTTTATTTAGTAGAAGTAATTAATACTTTGATCCACTTGAAAATTGGCTGTTGAAAAATTGTTAAACATTTCAGGATTATGATGATTTGTGGAGATCACGATCTTGTTTTAGTTGATAATTTAATCCAATTAGTGGAAGGAGGACGGCACAACTTTTTAATTTTAGCTCAGCGCACATTCCCATGTTATGTTAAGTGAGATCGCTGAATATTATAGATATATAGAATTATTCTGATGCATCTTGCAGAACAGCCTATTCCCTCAGGAACTCCGTGGATCACATCACTTGATGTATTTAATCTTGATTCCAAACGAGCACGAGAAGGAGCCGGCTGTGCATGATCGAAAATCAGGAACAGTAATTACATCTCTCAATTTATTGAGGCATAATTACACGGTCAATGGAGACAGTTCCAGTTGTAATTCTTGTATGAAGATTCGTTTTTAAAGTTTAATAATTTGTAAACAATCATTTAGATGATTTAAAGAAGATTAATAAACAGTTAAGTTATAATAAGCTACCATACGATTTCTCATCGCACGCTAACGGCCTACTCTATTGGCGAAGCCGTTAAGCGTAACGAACGAGAGGATCGACGGAGCTGTTGACAGTAGTAGAAGTTTTCTCCAAGTGTGTGCGGCGTCTCTTTCCAATTCCCCACCTTCAAGTGCCGAAACACCGGCAGATTAATGAGCAATAAAATAGCTCGCTCCAAATATTTTTAATTGGAGTTGATTTTATGAATAAAAGTTAATTAAAGTTGATGAAAGTAAATTATCTTTATTCACTATTTATTTTTGATTTATTGAAAGAATAATTTATTTCTTCTATTTTTTGTTGAAAATTTTGTAATGACGCTATTTTTTGAAAATGCGTAGGAGTATATCCGGAGTGCATTGAACTCAAGCAGAATTTCTTGGAATTTGTGGCGTCATAGCATCAGCGAGAGAGGGAAACGATGTATTTTTGAAAATACAAAATATCAGAAATATTTTTTAGAAATAAATGAAAGGAATCCAGAACATATTTAAATAAATTTTCAGATGCTAATTTACCAAATACCTTGGGAAATATTCTGGATTTTTAGGAAATATCTATCAATTATTTTCTGGGTTTATTAAATAATTTTTCAGATCTTATTAACTGAAAAAATAGATTTTTCTGGATTTTAAATAAATTATTTCCAGAGTTTAAATATTTATTTCCGATTTTAATTTTTTAAATAAATCATCTCCGTTTTTATTATTTTTTATTAAAAATTCATAATAGCTGAATTTTGGAAGGAAGTTTTAGAATAATAATAATTTTTCAAATAAAATGTTAATGTTAAAAGTTTTTACCTTTTAACACATAGAATTAATAAAAGACCAATTGGCGTGTAACGGGCACGAGTTGCGCGCCGATTTAGATTGAGCATGGCGCCACATCATAGAAGATCAGCACAAAGAAAGGAAAATAGAATCAGTTTCAACCAAAGCAGACCATTTAATAGCTACTGAAGAGGGGGCGGATTTCACCCTGAAAGGTCTATAGTTTTTAACAGAGCATAATCAAATGTTATTTTTATAAGTAATTAAACTAAATGGTCTGTTTAAAAGTTTTAAATTTTTAACTTATACTGTATTGTTGCTATCCTTCAACAACAAATTAGAGATGTCAATAGTCATTGCTTTATTCTTCTTGGTTGCTACTAGACAGCAATTTTCCACCATTCGCCAATTAATGAGTTATGTGAAAAGTTTACTGTTTTCAGATTCATTCTAGCATTAACATTCTGCTATCTTGAATATACTTGCTGCAGTCTTTTTAAAATATCAGATAATTTTTAACATAACACATTGAATTAATGATAGGTTAGTGAATGACAAAACCTACATTTGATCACAACTAATTGCTTAAATAAGGATTATTTTACCCTATCAATAACTGAAAAAGGTAGTAATTTTGTGGTTAACCCTTTGCGGCACAAGACAATTCAAACCATTTAAATTATACTGCCGCCAGAATTCATGAACTAAATTAAACTAAAATTTTTAATTTTAAGGTTAAAAAAAATCGGCCTTTTCTGCTATGTTATAAACGTAAATTTTTGCTAAAAAATTTCCGGGATGAATTTTTGCAGCTGGATCTTAAATTTTGCGTCCTCGCAGCGAGGACAGCGCGAGTTAAGGGGTTAACTGACAAAATTTCACTTTTTTTTTTTTTTTTTCTTTATTTGTGATTACTTATTTACTGATCAGTGAAATACTTCTTTTTTTTGATATTCTATTTCTTAAATACGCTATTTTCTTATCTAAATTTTTAAACTCCTCAGATTTTTCGGATCTAAATTTCTGGTACATAGACTCTTTTTTAGCATATGCTGTACTTGACAAAAAAGAAAGACAGAAAGAAAAATCAGAAATAGTAGCCAGTAGTTAAAAAAGGAAAAAAAAAAAAAAAAAGCCCACAATGTACAAAATAGTTGTTACACTGCACTTTTTTGATAAAAAAAGCAGCCATAGTCGCTGTGGCCATAATGCTTGTGGCATAATGAATGCTTTGGATATACAAAACATTTCAGGGACTACCCCTGAATTCAAGGTTTTTGAAATTTTTGCTGTCTCTCGATTTCATGTTAAATTATTTTGTTGTCCCTGGATTTCATGTTGTAAATTCAGAGATGCCAACTTCTAATGACAAAAAAGCAGGAGATTTTTTAACAGAAATCACGAGACTTTTTCCAAGAAAGTTTGTAAGAAAAATGAGTAAAATAATGCAAATCTAATTTTAAGTAAAGCTTTATAAGCTTAGGAGGTATTTACAAAGCATCAGTATTAAAATTAAATGAATAATATATGTTTCTTGCAGTAAAACTATCAAAAAAAAAAATACCTCAGATATACAGTTGTATAAAATTTAAGTCAAAATAGGCAGATTTGATCATTCTGCTCCTATTATAAAACATTAAGGATCTTAATTATCTTTGTAAAAGAAAAGGTAATAAAGAAATGAAAATATCAGCTATATTCTAATGAAATCTGAATTCTTTAAAAATGAAAGTTAAAAATTTATTCTTAGCAAAAATTAGTTTCAAAACATTGTATAGTAATTCACATTCAAACTGAACTTGATAAATTGCAGGGCAAGATAAATTTCAATTTTCTTTCAAAATTTTTTTACCCAATCCCACAAATTTTAAGTATAAATTAGGCTAAGAGGGATAGATAAAAATTACATCAGAAAAGCAGGAGAAATGAGTGGAAAATCAGGAGCATAGAAAAACAAGCAAAAAGCAGGAGACTTGGCATGTCTGTAAATTATTTTGTTTTCTATAATAGAAATTTCTCATTTTCATTGATTAATTGGTCTTAAAATGTATTAAGAACTCTTAAAATATCAGTTATTATAAGTATAAAATATATATCATTAATAAGTCTTTCGTTGCCGTTCATTCCAAAATACATACTTTTTAGGATTTTTGCATGATAGGTAATTTTACCTATGAGAATGGCATTCATGCATTAATGCTTGAAAAAAAAAAAAAAAAAAATTAAATTTTAAGGGTGTTTTACATAACAATTATATAAAATTGGTATTTAAATGGTCTTTAATATTAATTCTTCTATACCGAATTTTAATGTAATTGTAATCAGTCAAAAATCTTCATGCTACAAACAAAAATATTGATTTTGTTGACCAATGTAATTCTAATTAAAATTTATATTTCATTAGATTTAAACTACTAAAAGTAACAATATGAACATTACAGGAAAGAAAATATATCTAAAAAATAAATCTAGTAAAATAAAATTATAGTCATGCATGAAAAAAAAACAGTACTTACTTGGGAAAAGTTTTTGAATGTATGCTTCCATTTCCTTCATTGTATGCAACATTGCTTGTTTATCTACATCTTCAACACAATTTTTATCTAAGAAAATATGCATAAGGAAAACCAATAAATTTTCAATTCACATTGTTTTTATAATTCCATTAAAAAAAAAAAAAAAAAAAAAAAAAAAAAAGCAATTTATTGGATAACAATATAGTCTAGTTGGCATAGGTAGACTCATACTCTGCTCAGTTCCTCCTCATATATATGTTCACATAAATTTCTAACAGAGACATACTATATTTATGTTAGCAGAAGTGAATTTGACCAATCACTCAAAATGGTGATAGACTGAAATTGCCCCATCTGATAAGCTACCCACTAATTCTGTACTGATAAGTATAAAGGATTTAAGTCAAAAAATGTCGATTTTGAGTTAAGTACATAGTCAGACCCAGAAAATAATTCTCTATCGATTGGTATAAAGGATTTAAATCCATGTCATTTAATCTTTGAGAAAATCCATTGGTAAAAAAAGATTCAAGTCAGAAATTTAGCATTAATCTTTAGTATAAAATATTTAATTCACATTTTTCCCTTTATTAAATGAAGATTGACAATCACTGAACGGTATAAAGAGTATAAATCAACCTAATCCTTTTTTCCTAATCGATTCTTCTGATTAGTTTTTAGTTACTTTATTTTTCGTCTCCTGAAAAATCAAGAATATGGACTTAAATCCTTTACACTTGTCAGTATAGAATTTATTGACTCATTTTATTGGAGACACTATAAATTGTTATTTTTGTATTCATCATCCCTGAAAACGTATGAAAAAAGTGAAAAAAAAAAAAATATATTGGGAGATCTGGATTATTTTAATAACACACCTTGCTGCTAGACAAAAAAAAAAAAAAAAAAAAAAAAAAGGTTGAAAATTATGATTACCTAAGTTCCTCATATGATATGCATCATACATATAGTATGATGAGGAACTAATACTTATGTGGTTAATATGAGAAAATTATTGCATGCTGAGAAAATGCTAACTAGTTGGTACCCATAGCATCAAAACCTGATAGTTTAATGATATTTTAAAGCGTAAACGAACTCTTCTCATTACACAACAACATGGAATTATGCTAATTAAGTTGACATGTTTAACAATATATTTTCATTAATGTAAGGGATGAAAATATATGTTGAGGAAAATGCATCAATGTTTGTCAAACAATAAAATATTTTACTATGAGAAATTATATTATTGTGATGCTTTACAGTGTGGATTTATATATTATCAAGTTCAAAATAAAGGACTTTTCTTAACCTAAAACATGCTTGCTTCATTCCATGGCCGTATATGTTTTCCTTCACCTTTTCACATTTCATCAATAACATCAGCATGTGCTTCATTTCATATGCATCAGATCATATCTCTGGCAATTTTATAGAATCTGTTCAACTTCAACATGATACGAGCAATCAATATATTCATCATAAAGCAGAGGTTAATCCAGAACAAATTTAGTGACGCATTGAGGTACTTACACAAAGTCAACTTTTGGCAAAGAAGCACTTTCACAAAGTCAATTCTCAGCAATATAGTGCCACACTAAAAATTTCTTTAAGCTTCGCTGTATCAAGCACATAATAATACCCTCAATTTGGATATTTACTGTAGACAATGGTAAATATCTAAGTAGTAAATACCATCTTACCTTACACATAAGAATTACTTGCCCCACAAATATATTTATTTTACAAGTCATTAAGAATTATTGGTAGAAAATTTAGTTAGTAGAAAATTGGTTTTGTGAGGTCTCTTCTGGAGGGATGAGATTGCCAAAAGGACAAAAAACCTGAGACTATGCACAAAGGCAATGCATTGAAATAAAATACTAGAATTTTAATCAAAAAATCAAATTAGAGAAATATATTTTCTAACTTTCAATAATAATTGAATCTATATATATATTTTAAAAATGACTATGCTTTACTATTCAGTCACTGACATGAATAGGATTTTATATTACTATCTGAGTAGCTGATAAAACACACACACATAAAGGAGGGAGGGGGACTTAGTTCAGCTAAAAAGTCAAAAACTTTCATTCTTGCATTTATATAGTCTTGATTAAAAAATAAATAAAATTCTTAAAATATATTAAACATCTTAATTTATAAAATATTTTTTCCACCTAAGTAAATAAATATAAAATTCTGCACAAAACAAAATTTAATTTAGCACGTCACGACTTATTTTAACCTATTTTTCCATATAGAGGCATGCAATAAATGTGTTTTATTTCCGAACTTTGGTTATTATATTCATTTCTTAAAAATTTTTGGGGTTAGCTTTAGGATAGAAGGTTGTTGGTAACTTATTTTATTTATTTATTTATCTTTATTATTATTATTTTTTTTATTTTGGTGATGAATTAAGATGGCTATAGCAATTGCTTAAGTAAATATCTTTGCGAGAAACATCCAAGCTACTACAGTGATAAATTTCAAATTTCACCGAGGCATATATACACTGAAACTATTCCTTTTCAACAGCACTATTTTTCTCAATTTTATTTTAAATATTTAATATAAATATACATATATATTTATAGCTCATTAATCACAAAATCTTTCAATATATAGTTTTACTTCATCATCATACTATAGGTATGGGGAGCTTTTCGACCTCGGTTTTTTTACTTTTTTACACGTTTTCAGATGTGAGAAATCAAAAAATGGCAAATTTGTATGGTGTCCGTCTGTAGGGTGTCTGTTGGTTTGTTAGTCCATTAGTCTGTATACACAATATCTCAAGAATAAAAAGTTGCAGAGAAGTCAGATCAGTTTTAAAATATTACTTTCAACACTGGCAAGAGCCCTGTTCATTTGCAACATTTGAATTAAACTTTGTAAGTTATTAGAAATTTACGATTTTCTTACCATGGGTGAATAGGTCAAAATTTCACTTAAAGGTCCATAAAATAGAAAATTCATACTATAAAAATGTCAGACCAGTTTTAAAATATCAGTTTTGATGCCAGAATGAACATCACTAACTATAAAAAATGCTACTTTGCATTAGTAGTACTACTTAACATAGCAGAATAGGGCAAAATTCCACATAAACGTCAATTTTGAGGGATATTTTCATCGTAAAGATATCAGACCACTTTTGAAATATTATTTTGGACACTGGTATGAATATAATTGACAATGAATTTTCCAATATAAAAAATTCTTAAGTTATTTTGAATTTATGATTTACATAACATGGCAGAATAGGGCAAATTTGATCATAAACGTCCATTTTGAGGATCATAAATTTATCAGGCAACTTCAAAATAATATTTGTGATATTTGTTTGAACATCATTGTCTACAAATATTCTAATGGGAAAATTTCGTAAGTTATTCGAAATTTAAGATTTTATCAACGTAGCAAAATTGGGCGATATTCCATTTTAATAAGCATTTTGGGAATTGTTGCATTCGAGATAGTAGCATGAAAACTAAACTACTAAACTGACCCCAATAAAATAAAGTATTAGATTAAAATAAGATAAATATATCGAACTGAGTGGTGGGTAGTCTATCAGGCAAAGATTTCATTTTGTCACTGTGTCAAGCATTTGGTTAAATTCATTTCTCTTAACATGAATATAATATGTCTTGTACTAGAAATTTATGAAAACATACATATGATGGGGAACTGTACAGAGTCCACCTATGCCGACTAGTTTACAGTTTTAAGTCAAATTTATGTCACAATGTTTACATTCAGATATTTCTTATTAAATTTAAACTTTTTCCATTTATTTTAATTTATTAGAAATTGCCATCATTATTTCAGAAACTTTATTTTCAGTAATTTTAAAAATGTTAATTATATTTTCAAATAAATTTCTTAGTAAACTAATGGCATCATAACCTTTTGAAATCGTAAATACATGCAAGTTAACATTACTTTTATGTTTTATTTTTCAACATATATAAATAATATATATTGTTCTATTCTGAAGCTGTTCAATTTCTTAAGCAAGATTTTTCTCAATTTTAATTATTTAAAGAAAAAATTTGCAAATTCTTCGCCAATGTAAAAATAAAGATATTTACTTATTATTTATTTATTATTTTATTTTATTTATTTTTTAATAAATGTTAAAATTTCAATGGGATTTTTATTTAACATTTTTTGAACCAATTATCCAATTGGAACTAAAAAATATGGCGTTAGCTAGATTTTGTCCCAATTAATAAGTGTACCAATTTTTGACAAAATCTAATAATCCAGACAGATACAATGGCAAATTTTCAGCTTGATTTGTTTAAATAAAAATTAACAGTGATGGCAAAATCGTTTTCTAAAATAAATAGTATTAACCTGTTGCAAAAAAAATAAAAATAAAAATAAATATCGTAATTTCGTGTATATAACCCGCAGGTAATCTATAAAAAAAACCTGACTTTGTATGTCTTGCGGGCTATCTATCGCACACAAGGAGAAAATCAAAGCATCTCTAGTGAAAGTAGTTGAATGTGTAATAAACGTTTGGGACTCTATTACTATCAAAACAGTAAAATCTGGATTTAAAAAATCTAGATTATTAACGTATAATGACGATGAAATTGAGGACAGTGAAAAGGAACTTGATGAGGAGGACAATAAGGATGATGTAGACTAACTGTCCCAAACAATATTGCAACATTTTAATTCTGATACAGAAAAATCCGAATTTGATGGATTTGAATGAACCTTGTAAATAAATTTATTATTGATCTATAATTTTCTTATAAATTGAATAAAGGTGTTAATCATTAGAATTTACTCCAGTTTATAGTAATTTATATAGAGACAAAGATTAATAATAAGTTATGATTATTTGCTCTTTCATTAAAGGTAAGTAAATTTATTTGTTTATTATTTATATTTATTTGTATATTTGTTTATTATTTGTATCTTTTCCTACTTATTACTAAAATAAGAGCAATTAGAACTGAAATTACAAATGGCGATTGCAACCATGTGGTTTTAGAAATGCAGGCTATCTTCTAGTGCGGGCTATCTTTCGGTTATAATTAATTTTAGATAAATTTTTTATGCTGCGGGTTACCTTCCGCAGCGAGTTATATACGCGAAATTACGGTAAATAAATAAATAAAAAAATGTACACAATTATTTGTGTTTGATGTTATAATCAATTTACAATAGCTTCCCATTTTTTTTTTTTGATTAGCTTTTTTATAAACTCTAATGTTTTAAATGCTTTTTTCCAACAAGTTCTTTAATTTTGTCGAATATTTAGAAAAATAAAAAAGACACTTTTTAAAAATATATAAAAATTTAAAAAATATATTTAATAAAATACATTTCAAAGCTTTTTGCCCTGATCAACAGGGCATCACATAAGCTTATTGTTATTTTAGCTTCACATAATGCGCAGCTATGCGTTCAATTATACATTATCGCCTGTTATTGTAATCAGGGTTCCCACTCTTAAAAAAGAAAAAAATTCAAGGACTTTTCAAGTACTTTTCAAGGCCTATTTGAAATTTTTCAAGGAATAGGGGAAAATCGCAGAACGCTAGGCATATACACAAAACTTTAGTAACTACTTTCATTAGTAATATTTTTTTTTTATAATTAGAATAACTTTGCCTGTTTTCCCGACACATTTTTGATGGATTGACCCAATTAACTTTTACAAGAGTCAAAAAACAATTAGTTCAAGATTTGGAATGATTATGATTATTCCAAAGTTTTTAGGTTTGAGTCCTGGTCTAGTCACTTTCTGCTCAAAATTAATGACCAGTCTATCAAACAGGTATGAGACTGGCAAAAAAAACCCCAAATAAGCTGAAACTATATGCAAAAGCAAGACAATGAAATAAGAATTTTATGACAAAATCATTATATTAGACAATGACGTGCACATGTGGAGATGGAGATAGTTTAGCTTTGACAGAATTCGCGCTAAGCCAGTTTATTGGAGTGGAAAATTCAAAGATTTTCAAGGACTTTGCACAAAATTCAAGTACTTTCAAGGGCCCTTGAAAAAGAAAATGAAATTCAAGTACTTCTTAAGGACTTTCAAGGACCGTGGGAACCCTGGTAATATATATAATTGAACGCATAGCTGCACATTATGTGAAACTAAATCATGTTATTTAAATCAAATTGGAGTGTAAAGGTTGATATTTTTATTTATTACCGACTATGTGAAAAATACCAGAGCCGGGAATCGAACCCGGGCACCTCCGCTTAACGCACATGACATAGACCAAAAGGTCAATCTTTTAATTTATCTTATTATGCAGATAGCATACAGTGGAAACAAATTAATTTTAAGTTTTAAGGGTTTCAATAAAAGTAACCTGACCAGTGTTCAATTGTTATGACACATCAAATACAAAAGTTTTAACAAAAAAACAGTTTTTATTCAACAAAGCATAAATATATATTAAAACTTTCGAAAATATGACAAAATCAAGATTACCTTTTCAGGTGATGAACAAGACAAAGCAATAGGCACAATCGAAACGTCTGTAAACAATGCACTTGAAATACAATCACATATTTTGTTTTTAACAACAAAACATCCGCGATCGCCATATTGACCAGCGGGAAATAGGATGATGAACTATACTTCCGCGATCGCCATGTTGACCAGCGAAAGGAAAACAAGATGTATTATCTATTATCACAGAGTAACAACGACGAAGATTACGCTTACACACTATTAATTCTATAATTTAACTCAGAAGACTTTAATTTAACTTTGAAACTTAACAATTGTATCTTAAAAAGACACTAAACAAGATTTAACATCAATCAAAAATCAAATATAACAGCCTCATTTCAAACATCGATTATCAATTTTGATTTCTAGAATTTCTATCGAAAAACTATAAACTTATCCTTTTAAAAGGAACAAACTTAATGAAATTTAAACAGAAACTTAACAATTAACATTTGTAAATTTTTAACAACAGCAGCCATCAAGGGAAAAATGCAACAGCCAAAAAGGACATAATTAGCTTAGCTGTAACAACGCCAAAAGCACACCTGCCAGTGCTTAGCCCACCAACAGCTTAAAGCTGCTCAATTATCCAAAGCTATCACTACTTCATCTTTAATTGAAGACTAGCTGGCCACTGCTGACAACTGCAATCTAACACACACGCTGCGATCTTTTTATACTGACTGAAAAGTCAAAATCTGCATATAAACAACACATCGCTATTGCCACTCAACGGTCATAACCGAAAATATAATTTACTATAACTATTTCAATAGAAGTGGCAACAGTCAAAATAAGAAAAATTATGCAGATCAAGATTGGCAACGGCAACAATGTAAACAAAGATCGATCTTTAAGGCATGATGCAGGCAAAGATGGCAGACCGAATTTTAAGTAAATAAAACAAGTAAACTTTTAATAAACTTAAAGAAAAAGGTAAGCTAAAAGTTATATCTTGAAAAATAAGTATTTATATTTATAAAAATTAACAATTTTTTATGTGTGAGGACATTTGATAGATATCAGCACGGATGCTCTACCACTGAGCTACCCTGGCTGACAACCAGCTAGGTACATCTCACATAATTATCGTTCGCAAAGTCACCGAGTCTGCAAACGCAGATATATCAGGTGAGACAATAATAATCGTAGCACAACTCCATAGACCACGAAATTTCAATTTAGAATTTTTTTATTATTCCGATTCCCGGCTCTGGTATTTTTCACATAGTTAGTAATAAATAAAAATATCAACCTTTACACTCCAATTTGATTTAAATAAATATTCACGGTTGATGAAGTCATGAATAAAAAAATTCTAAATTAAATCATGTTAATTTCCCGATGATATCCTTTGATCAGAGCGAAAAGTTTTGAAATGTATTGGGTTGTTCGGAAAGTAATTTCGTTTTTTCCCGACAGGATTTAATTGTATTTTTTGCACCCAACTTCACATGTAAGCCGTATAACTGTTATATGCTTTGAGAGCTCATATAGCAAGGCTTATGTATGAAAAATTCCAATTAATTCTACGCAGTAGTTTTTGGTTGGTGCCCTTTTAAATATGGAGAGCGATAAGCAGCATTTTCGACATATCTTACTGTTTTACTACAGAAAGGGTAAAAATGCTGTTCAAGCCAGAAAGAAATTGACCGATGTGTATGGAGAAGGTGTGTTGACAGTACACCAGTGCCAGAACTGGTTCGCTAAATTTCAATCCGGCAATTTTGATGTTGAAGATGCACCACGTTCGGGAAGGCCGGTTGAAGCTGATAAAGATGTGATAAAGGCATTAGTTGATGCGAACCGGCAAATAACAACACGTGAGATCGGATTGAGGTTAAATTTATCAAATTCAACAGTTTATGACCACTTGAAAGGCCTGGGATTATCCTCGAAGCTCGATGTATGGGTTCCCCATGTTCTCGCCGCATTGACGTCTGCGATTCGCTTCTCAAACGTCACGAAAATGATCCGTTTTTGAAGCGCATCATCACTGGGGACGAAAAATGGGTTGTATACAACAACGTCAAACGCAAGAGGTCATGGAGCATAAAAGATGAACCGGCTCAAACCATTTCCAAAGCCGATATTCACCAAAAAAAGGTGATGCTGTCTGTTTGGTGGGATTTTAAAGGAATCGTTCTTTTTGAACTTTTACCGGATAACACAACGATTAATTCGGAAGTCTACTGTCATCAGCTGGACAAACTGAATGATGCACTTCAACAGAAAAGGCCAGAACTAATCAACAGGAAAGGTGTAGTGTTTCACCAAGACAACGCGAGACCTCACACAAGTTTGGTCACTCGCCAAAAGCTTTTACAGCTTGAATGGGATATAATGCCACACCCACCATATTCTCCAGACCTGGCACCATCGGATTATTATTTGTTCCGGTCACTCAAAATTTTTTAGACGGTAAAACCTTCACCTCAAATGAGGAGGTCAAAAACCACCTCGATCAGTTTTTTGCCAGCAAAGACCAAAAATTTTATGAGCGTGGAATTATGCTACTACCAGAAAGATGGCAAAAGGTGTTGGACCAGAACGGCCAATATATAATTTAATAAAGTATTTGTTTATTATACGAAAACTGTCTTTCATTTCCACTAAAAAAAAAAAAACGAAATTACTTTCTGAACTTCAACCCAATATTTTATTATAAATGTCTCTTTTAATTAAATATATTTTTTAAACTTTTCAGTGTTTTTAAAAAGTGTCTTTTTCATAAATTAAGAATGGTACACGTGTTTTAAAAATATCTCTATATGAGATATGTTCTCTATTTAGTAAAATGGTAATCAACTCCATTATCAAACTAAGCTTTTTAATGGCATTAAGTGCATTCTAGCCATGTAATACTTTTACCCACATAAAAACAGGGTTGATACAGAGAGAGAGAAAGTAAACTGTTATCACAAAACTAAATAGAAAATCATTAACAAAGTAAAAAAATGTTTTTGGCACTGCTAACCTTTTATGTAATATAAAATTTTATTGATGGTTCTCAAAAATTCTTCAGTCATTGGAGGTAAATCTTTTTTCGGAGGAAGTGATTCATTTGGACAGTTCTACAGGATAAAAAAAATACAATTCAGAATAAAAATTTCTTTTCTTAAAATGAACATGCAAAAATTTAAATAATAAGATTTACCTTTGTTAAGTGACCAGATTCTTTGCAAGTTTTGCAACTAGAAGGTATATCCTGAAAAAAAAAAGAGATGCAATAAATAAATCAAAAATTAATAATCAAAAACAGCCTATTTACAATGTTGCTTCATTATTATTTAGCCTGTAAAGTTTACATTTATGAGCAATAAAATTTTCAATGCATTTAGGGTAAGTGCTCTAGTGATTGACACTTTTAGAGCAATCTCTGATGTTTTAATGTTCTAGTCATCAGAAAATATTTTTAGAAATCTTAAGTTAATACACATGGCATAAAAGACATTCAGAACCACATATATGTTAAAATATATGCATTTGATAACAATTATTTTTTTTATGAATTTTTGTTTGACACCCACTCAATGTTCCAGTAAATGACACTGTCAGTTTTTCATTTTATCAGTAATTGGTAGCCTATGTTCCAGTGTTTGACACTGCTGGTTATTCATTTTACCAGTTGGTAGCATCCCATGCTCCAGTGTTTGACATAAAATGTTCAAATTCTTATATGTAAAATATATGATTTTCTTATTTTTATTTATTAATTATTTCGGGATAGATGTCAATTACAGGAGCATGCCAATCACTGGAGCACCTACCCTACATGAGCTAAAAGCTACGCTTCAAGTGTTAGAGTTTTTAATTAGATGAAATACATTCACTTAAAAAATAAAATAAGGGAAAAAAATATTTAAAATAGGGGTTAATAACATATATCTACACATCTTGACCACAGGATTGATTAGAGATCCCCTCCCCCTTCTCAGAGATTGAAGAACACACACACACACAAAAACAAGATACATATTATAGGGAATAGAGAGGAAATCTATTTTTTTAAAAAAAAAGGAGTGACTCCACTTAATTTTTTAACATTAAATAATTAACAGTTACTTTATCTATACCAAGTAAGAAAAGTCGTAAAATAAACAAAAGAAAAAATTGTAATTTTACATAGTGTCCCTGTAAAAATTTATCAGTGGTAGATTCACCAAAATCCAAACAATTCGTGAGACAGTGACCTATAACATGTATATAAATTTACAGTTCAATCTGACAAGCAATTGAGATGTTATCGCACTTTGAAAAATATGAGCCCATGTCATAATGATAAAGAATTTTTCTTTGTGCCCCTGTAAAAAAAACTAAGTGCTAGATTCTCTAAAATTCTTACAGTTCATGTGATGGGGATCTATTAACATGTGTATAAATTTTCAGTTTATTTGAATAAAGCATTCAGACACTATCACACTTTAAATTATTTGAGCCTATAGGCCATAATTGTAACGAATTTCTCTTTGTGTCTCTTGGGAAAAAAAAAAAAAAAAAAAAAAGATAAATGCTAGATTAAAAATCAATAGGGTTTGTGCTATGGTGACCTACATCATATGTAACAACTTTCAGCTTATTTGAGCAAAGCCTTTAGACGCTAGCGTGTTCATTCAACTCACACACATAAATATATCATCGTAAAAGTAGCAAAATCTCATTCTAGCAAGGCTTTTTTTAATTTTTTTCTTTACATATCTTTCACCTTCTCCTAGCAATTTTAGAGCTTTGAAAATATGTGCAATTTGTTCTTCACCCCACAAAACCTAAAAACTATTTTTTTTTTTTTTTTGTTAGTTCCTAACTCCATTTGAATAAAATGAAATTGCTACCTTTCATGGCCTATAGCTCAATTTAAAACAATACATTCCTCATTTCTGAAAATCTATTACTATGAACTTTCAAAAGGCATATTTCACTTGCCCATTCATCAAAACAGAGATGACACATGAATTATATTGTACAGAAAAGAATCTTGTAGAAAAGAAAACAATATTTCACATTCTAATACACATATAAATCATTCTCATAGTAACCCCCACATTCCAATAATTATATCAACTACTGCACGTTTATGCTTACTCCCCCCCCCCCCCACTATTTAAGATTTAACATAGAGATAAATTGCATGTGCTGTGGGTAGCTATAATACGAGTGCTTTTGGATGTGTGTGTAGCAAAAAAATTTTATAACTTGAGAAATACTTAGAATTATACTTGAAAATTTTCAGAATATTTCATCTCACAAAGATCTTAAACCTTTTCCTCCAAAGCAAAAAAAAAGATAGAAAAAAAAAACAAAAAATCAAATTTTCTGAAAAATATTAAAATACAGTGAACTCTTGTTAAGATGGCCCCGTTTAAAGTAGATTTCTCGTTATTACAACAAAAACAGAATCCCCAGCTAAGGCCTATAGGAATTGCATGTAATAAACATTGTTTTTATATGTACAATTCCTTCATTAAGGACATTTTTTTCCCATCAAAGCTTACTTTCTTCGAAAAAGAGTCAATTCCCAAAATCTTTTAAAATTCAATTTTTTTTTTTTTTTTTTTTTAACATGAAAAGGTGCAATAGTAAAAGAGTTAATCTCTTTCACTCTGCACTATTACACCATGGGAGGTAAACAGTATTGATTGACAGTGACAGTTGAAGTCAACAATTTGCACTTGTCTCTACTTCCATCGACTGAAAATGTTCCAGATAATATTTTTGAACAATTGACTAAAATCGAAAATGACACTGAAAGAAGATTGTTTACCCCCCCCCCCCTCAAAAAAAAAAAAGCAAGATAACTTCTTTTTTTAAGATAGACTAACTAACTATTAAGTACTATCACCCTTTTTCCTTTATGTACTACATCAAGCTGTACTATATTGTATATTGTACTGTATGAAGAAAAGGAGTTTTGTAAGTAAGTATCGTTTTTCCTGCATTTATATTCTTAGTGAATAAAAGTGTTTGAGGAAACAAATTTTCATTCTGTCATGCAAAATCAAATATTTCGTTTGACATCTTTCTCTAATAGATAGTTTTATCTAATAAGAAACCCAAATTTTCTATTAAAAAAAAAAAAAAAAAAAAATAATAATAATAATAAATATGAAAGGGGTGAGGATAAACTGAAATAAATAAGAAGAAAACCATTTAATTTTTCTTTCTTTCAGCATATTACATCGTTTTTATGAAATAATTATAGTATAAAAACATAATTTAATTAATAGCCACTTTGTTCTCCTTTTAAAACATTATTCCGTTTTCAGAAAATAAATAAGTATTTTATTATACACTATTTGTATGTGGTATGTTCTAGAACTTTCGGTTTTTTTTTCAAAATTCTGTGAGCACCTTGTCAATCAATCTTATTCAACGCCATCCCGAATTTATTACTAATTTTTCCATTCGCCAGTTTGAGTTTTGAGTTCGCCTATGAAAAACGTAAATAATTATTTAAATTTGATTAGTAGAACTCTTTATACGTCATTTGGCTTGTTTTCCTAATTGGCATTAGTCAGGGTAACAATATATTTCTAAATTTCTCAATTTTGGCGATTATATAATCATTCTTTTCTTTTGTTTATAACATGTCCGTTAGCCTGTCAACTAGCTTTTCCGATCGTCTGCGTTTCATCTCGCACCTGGCGATGGTCGGTGATTAAGATAACCTTTTCCCCAACTTAAATAGTGGACACGTGCCGCGATCGTTTGTTCGATCTTTTTCTCCGTCTCCCGGCTCCGGCTCTCTTCTTTTTTTCTCCCTGCGTAAGTTAACGGTAAATGCCGGGCAGTAATTTTTACGATGTCTGATAAGTTGGATGGAAGATTTTGGGTCTTGGATATATATTTCTAGTGGACGTCTGATGCCCCGATGATAAATTGATATAAATTTATTTATGAAAAAGAAATATCAATAAAGGAAAGGTGGATCTTCAGATGTTCGGTGGAATCTTCTTTTTTTTATAATATTAATTTCAATTCCTGTTATCTGGTAAAGAACACTTGTGATAAGTCTCAACTATATATTATTTTGATGATTGAAAAATATAGATTTCCAACAAAATGTAGTGCTATCCAACCCCTGGGTTTATGATCATGGCGATTTATTTATTTTAGTTTATTGCCAAGATACTTTTGGCACGACACATTCGTATTATACTGCTTACATAATAGTAATTTTAGAGTTCATATAGAACTTCACTTTATGAACTCCCGTTATGATGGACTCTCGTTCGTTAATATGGACAAAAACTGCTGGCCCTTGATTGTTTGTTTTAATGAAAGTTCACTGTATTTAGTTTTTCCAAAGAGAGAGAAAAGATTATAATGTTGAAATCAGAAAGAAACTGCTGTTAGATAGTACGGATGTATTTTCTGCCTTTTTTTTTTTTTTTAAATGAAGTATATATCTCAAAAAGTTTGAGAACAAAATATTTAATGTCAAAAATTAATCCTGTGAAAATTTTTTACTTTGATGTGGAAATCCACATTTTGATAAAAATTTTACATGACTAGAGATAAAGGGCAAAATTAACGGTCGCCACCAGCCACGTGGCGACTAAATAAAAAAAAGTGGCGATTAAAAATTATGCATCGATCGCCACTAAAGTCGCCACTTTTTATGATCATTAAAATAATCTAAAAATCGAGCGACGATAGGCAATCGAAGCCTTGTGATTTCCAATCTTTTTGCATCCATGGCATAAATGTCAATGTTCATTTTAAACTTGCTTTATTATATTCTACAACCTATAAAGAAGTAGAATTGTTTAATATGTCTCACTCATATAATTTTTTGGACCCCCCCTCCCTTTCCCTCCCCCTAACGATCTGTGATCACACAGCTTATAGAAAGCTTTATAATTTCTAATCATTCTCCATTTGCTGCAAAAATATAAATATATATTTTAAACTTACTTTATTAGATTCTAGAATCTGTAAAGAAGTAGAATTGTTTAATATCTCTTACTCATAATTCTTGTAATCCCCCCCCCCCCCTCCTCCAACGATTATCAATCACATGCTCCACTGAAGTCTTGTGGTTTACAATCTTTCTCTATCCATAACATAAATGTAAATATCATTTAAAACTTTCTTGATTAGATTCTAGAACATATAAAGAAGAATATAGATGTACCCTCCCCCCCCCCCCCCCACACACACATGTGAGCTCCATTTCCACAAGCAGTTAATGACCAAATGTCCTGCAAAGCACAATCTTTTTCCATTATTATCTCCATAGTATTTAGTGTATATTTAACCCATTTAAGATAGTTGACAAACGTGTGTATCAAAATTTGATTTGACTTAAATGTGTATTTTTCAAAAATTTTTGTATTTGCTTTCTTTTGTGTAGAAATCTTCCTTTTCCCTTCCCATTTTAAAGTAGAAATCTCCCTATTTTTAAAGCTACAAATTTGGCAGCTAAGTTTCCATATCTATACTTTTTAAGAGGAAGTATTTTAACTCTATTGAAATAAAATCATTTAAAAAAGTGTGTCTTTAGAAATAAGAAAAAATAAATAAAACTGTTAACTGTATTTACACATGACCATGTAAAAGGTTGTGATGATGATGAATCAGCTGATTCATTTACTAGAAAATATCAATCTTAACTGTGAATGATAACAGCTTATTTCACTTAAATAAATTGAAAAAAAAAAAAAAAAAAGTACTACTGAATTATCTGAAAGATAATAACTTTAGCTGTTATTATTACAGCCCTAAGCAGATTTTAATTTAGGATGTGCAATTTAGGATTTTTAAAAAGAGTGTAATTACAAATTACAATTTCAGTGTCCCTGTGTTAATTTTATTATTATATGTATTTCTTATTTTCATATTTTTCTTGTGGTAATTATACCGCAAAATGGTGACAATACTTTTTGCAGTCTGAAAGAAATAGTCTTATCATGTGAAAAGTGGCCACTAACTTAAAAAAGTGGCTACTAATGAAACTGACAGTACCGGCCACTGGCCACTAATGAATTTTCCCAGTTTTGCCCTTTAACTAGAGAAAGAGAACCGATTACTTAAGAAATTATTTATATGATTAGAGAAAGAGAACTGATTACTTAAGAAATCATTTAATGCAAAAACTATGGAACAAGTAAATACACAAAAAATTGGCATGTTTGGTTGCAAAATGTTTTCCCATTTTACCCAAACTTGGATTAAAAAAATAAATAAATAAAATAATAACTTTTTAAAACAAGGTCTATCCAATTTGTTTGTTTGTATGTGTGTGTGAGCAGGAGGAGAGGAGAGGATGTGAAAACACTGAATCATTTTACAGTTTTTTTTTTTTTTTTTTTTTTTTTTAAGGTTAACAAAAGACACTATATATTTTTTAGACCAATTGTTAAAATATGAGTTGCTGGAATAAAGAGAAAATTCAAGCTTTTTAGAACAAACAAATAAATAAACACAACCAAGATAATTAATTATACAGGTCGACATGTAAAATTTTGATTTGATAATTTTGGCTGATCTTTATGCTTTTTGGTGTGCTAAGACTTAAACTGAAGCCAGTTTTTCTCTATTATGTACAGATTTTTGTTAATACAATGTGTCTACTGACACAATTTCTTCTGTGACTCTTTCACCGTCATTATATGGTAATTTTTACAGTATGTTTCCATGAATAACCCCTTACCTGCCGATGAAAAATTAAGAGATTCGCTTCCCAGTGCCACCATTTTGCACATTAGGTGTTTTAGTTCCCCATCATACTATAGGTATGGGGAACTTAGGTAATCGTGAAAATTTTCGACCTCGGTTTTTTTTTACTTTTTTACACGTTTTCAGACGTGAGGAATCCGAAAATGACAAAATTTGTATGGTGTCCGTCTGTAGGGTGTCTGCTAGCTTGTTAGTCCATTAGTTAGTCTGTGTAGTGTACACGATATCTCATGACCAAATGATCGCAGAGAGGTCGGATCAGTTTTAAAGTATTAGTTATGACACTGGCAAAAACCCTATTCATTTGCAACATTCTTATTAAAAAAACTTCAGTAGTTATTCGAAATTTACGATTTTCTTAACACGGGAGAATAGGACAAAATTTCACTTAAACGCGATGCTCCCACATGTAATTTTATTTTCCTAGTTAACTACTACTATTATCAATAATTCTTGGGAGCCATATTTGTTTAAATTAACTTTTAGTTTTTCATTTATATAAAGTAATGTTAATGGAATACTTTTATATGTTTAATATAATAAGAGTTAACATACTCAATAGTATCTAAAAATATGGCACAGGCCTTGTTTTCACTGCTCCAGAGCAACTGCAAGTGAATTTCAAAATGTAAACAATATAATGTAAAGTGACTAAATCACAGTGATCACTGCTACAGGACTGATCTGTTTTGTGAGAGTGGAGACAACTGGAATGAATTTTTATAAATGTTTTTTCTTATTGGCATCAGTCAAAATGTAAATTGTTTACAGGTAAAGACTATAAATGTAGAGTGTTTTGAGCAAGTCTCTCTCTTGCCTGTCAACTGGTTGGCACTTTTTTTTTTTTTTTTTTTTGTTTAGTTATGTTTCTTTTTACAGCAGAGTTTGCTGGATATGAAGATAGTTTTATTTTAATGTAACTTTAATTATGATTAATTAAAATAAGTTCGTTTTTTAAATCTGTGTTATTTTTGAAGTCTTCCACACACTCAGACCACTGCAATGTTCAAATTGAACTTTATTTTCCAATAATAATTCATATTAATTTAACAATCACAATTTTAAAATAACTCTCATTATGCACATTTTTACAAAATTTTGTCCTATACTGCCATGTTAAAAGTTTACAAAAAATGCAATCACAGCGCCACCTGTTGGGCGATTGATCCCCAAATGTAATCAGCACCAGTTTATGTCAGGGAGCAACTGAACACCAAGTTTGGTTAAATTTCATTCACTGGTTCGTGAGATACAGCGTCCACAAAAAACGTGATACAGACAGACAGACATTTTCTAAAAACTATCAATTCGTGTTCAGGACATCCCAAAACGTGTAAATCCATCAAAAAACTGAGGTCAAAAATTTTCACGAATCCAATGCTTTCTCTATATTACATATAGAAGAAAGTAACAAATCAAGAAGAAAAATAAAATAAAAACTAACCTTCATTTCTTTCAAATGCTTGGGGTCCATTTCATAAATAAATGATTTTGATGTGAGGTTAGGATGATTTCTGAGATCCCAGAAACACATCTCTCGAACTTTATCTCTTTCATCAACCTTTGGAGGTTTCTCTTTATTCTTTTTATTGGGATCTTTTCTGGGTGAATCAGATTTTGAAGGACTTAATTGGGGAGAGGAATTCTGATCAGTCAAATCTTTAAATATTTCTCCATCCTCAATAACATTTTCATCCAGCTGCATGTCCTTGACAACTGATAATACATCTTCAATTGGAATATCAGGGTCATGATCTTCAAATTCTTGCAAGAAACTTGATTCATCAGGTATTGAACAATCGTCATTATCAGAAGCATCTGAATCGTTGCATATATCTTCACTAGCTTCGTTTTTAAACAACAAAACTAAAAAGAAAAAATCAATAGCAACATTTTACTTAAAATATATACCTAAAAAATATCCTTTCTAATAACTGCACTTACGGCTTAAAAAACAAATATATTTCAGAAGCTCTCGTGCCCATCTTCAGTGCGTTGTAGTGACACTCCTTCTGTTTTGGCCAGCCTTCGTTTCTTGATCTTCGAATCTCTTCACTTCAATTGGTATTTTTCTTTATTAGTTGTTGCCATATGGATGGTATTATGCTGTGCTCACGGTCATTAATAGATAAATTGTTAGTAACTATTTCAATTGCTTCTCTTTTGAGAGCATAGTAGTGGTTATTATAGGGTGCTATTTTTCGGGTATTAATGGTATTAAAATTAATAGGGTTAGTTTTATGGGTGGTAGAAAGACCCTATAATAACCACCACTATGCTCTCAAAAGAGAAGCAATTGAAATAGTTACTAACAATTTATCTATTAATGACCGTGAGCACAGCATAATACCATCCATATGGCAACAACTAATAAAGAAAAATACCAATTGAAGTGAAGAGATTCGAAGATCAAGAAACGAAGGCTGGCCAAAACAGAAGGAGTGTCACTACAACGCACTGAAGATGGGCGCGAGAGCATCCGAAATATATTTGTTTTTTAAGCCGTAAGTGCAGTTATTAGAAAGGATATTTTTTAGGTATGTATATATTTTAAGTAAAATGTAATTCAATCCTTTTTTAAAAAACTAAGTTAATACGTATCAATAGCAACTTTAAATATACTAACAAAAAGCAGTACAACTAACAAAATAAATCTAAAAGCAGAAAAATATTCTTACAAGAACTCAGGCGCTCCTCAAATCCATCACTTTTTAAGAGCTGGATTTCTGCATCTTTAGTTCGGGGTATTGCAAAATATCGATAAGTTTTCATAAAACACTGTTGGATATATTGCACTACTGGATAATTTGGAATAACATGGGCAATATTTCGGCGTGTAAAAGGATCTAAAATACAAATTAAACATATCAGATAAACTAATTAATCAGTATTATTATATGCTACAAAACAAGCAAAATCTATTCAAACAAACATTTTAAAACATTTAAAAATCATTACGTCTCGTAGTTAAACAAAATTTTAATCACATTAAAAACTGAGACAGACAATATACACGAAAAATATATACAATTTAAAACATTAAAAACACAAAACATAAATTTAAATGTTTCAAGCCTTTTACAGGCTCCTCATCAGAAAAAACATCAAATGTAAATGCTGAGAAGAACAATAGATCTTCATTAAGATAGTACAACGTATTCAGCGGGAACTGTGCATGCCTCATTAAGTGGTGAAAAATGTTGATTTGTTAATGAGGCAAGCGCAGTTCCCGCTGAATACATTGTACTATCTTAAAGAAGATCTATTGTTCTTCTCAGCATTTACATTTGATGTTTTTACTGATGAGGAGCCTGTAAAAGGCTCGAAACATTTAAATTTATGTTTTGCGTTTTTAATGTTTTAAATTGTATATATTTTTAGTGTATATTGTCTGTCTCAGTTTTAAATTTGATTAACAAATATTTTACTTAGATGTTACACTGAGTGTAACAAAAAGATGGGACTGGTCAAATACCTTGAGAAACATAAATAAGATTGAGATTGTGTGGGGTCTTAAACTTTGAAATTTCAATACTTTTCTGCTACCAGATCTGGAATCAACAACATATGCTTTGCTAAACTTGTCGAGCAGTTCAAATACAAATGTTTCAGGCATTTTACAGACTATCTGCAGTTTTATCCACATTCATATTAATTTGTTATGTGGTACATATTTTGTTTTAAATTTTATATTTTAGGAAGAAAAAAAAAATATATATATATATATATATATATATATTTTCAATTTAATCAAAGTGTAAAACATTTTGCTACTTAATTTATGTTTCAAATTTTTGCCAATTGTAAATGCAATTTTTATTAAAATCACACAATCAACTGTGGAAGAAAATCATATTTATTGAAATTTTATTTTTCCAACTGAGTGAAAATAAGAGATCCGACTGAGTGAAAATTGTAAGTCAAAGATCCGGGGTTAAAAATGATGATGTATAAAAAAAATAACACAGATTAAATATGATTGATCAAAAATAAGAGTAGAAAATATGTTATTTCAGCAATTGCTATAAATAAACAAGACTGCGTCTGCTATTTGTTTTTCCTCTATCATGTGACCTCTGACGTCAGGTGGGAAGAGCCCATTTGGTTTAAAATTACAGAATTTTTAGAAAGTTATTTGTTTAAAGTCAAAGTTAGCTTTGGTTGATTTAACTGGAATTGTTCTTGCTACACATGTTATTTAGATAACCCTTCAATGTTCATTCCATATTTTCTTTTGAAAAATGCTAAACTAATTTTTAACATGGCTATTAGACACATAGCTGCTCATAAATACGCAAAAAAAAAAAAAAAAGATATTTTGCCACCAATATTTTTGAGGAGAAATTTTTATGGTATTTTCACAGTAATATGTCGTTATTAAACAGGTCAGATTTTTCTATTGAAATAGTGGTAGCAAAAAGGACAGAAATTTCTTTTCTTAAGAGACCTAAAAAAAAAAATGTTGCAAAGTCTGGCAACACTGTGCATCTTACAGGCTAATTTATAGGTAAGAGACAATGTTTATATAATCCATTTGTATTTTGCAATAAAGGTATCTAAGTTTACTATGTCTTAGTCTGAAGCTCGATGAAGAACTGAATATTCAATATGTTTCAAACTTTCAAAGAATCTCTATGAAGCAAACCGTTGTTCTTTGTTATTACATGTGCAAGAGCTTCTGTCTCAAGATGGAACTCTTACACCAGTATTTTTTATCAAAAATTTCTATCATATTTCAGGCATGAGATTCTTCCGCAGATCCACGATTTTCTGCTTTTATGTGATTTCCGCATTTTTATTTTTTATTGTTTGTTTAAATCAAACTCCAATAATGATCAGTGTTCAAACGCTCCACTCTCAATCTTTCTCCATCCAAAATATAAATGTCAATATTCATTTTAAACGTGCTTTATCAGATTCTATAACATCTAAAGGAACAGAATTATTCAATATTTCTCACTCATGTAATTTTTTTTGTCCTGCTCCCCCCCCCCCCCTTGTTTTTTTCCATCTCTAACCATCGCCGACTCCACAACAAAAATGTCAATATTAATTTTAAACTTACTTTATGACATTCTAGAACCCATAAAGAAGTAAAATTGTATTTAACATTTTTCACTCATGAACTACTCCCCTCCCCCCTTTTCCACCACCAATCAACTAATTGGAAGAAAACCATATTTATTGAATTTTTATTTTTCCGACGAGTGAAAATAATGCCTGGACCGGGAGTCGAACCCCGGATCTTTGACTTACAAGGTCAAGGCTCTACCAATTGAGCTATCCAGGTCGACAACCAGTCAGCATTACTCACTCAGACAACCTTTAGGCAGAAATATCTGGTCTATCATGTAGATAGCTCGACAGAAATAAGCCGCAGGTAATGGAAAACACCATTAAACAATGGGGAAGAAATATAATTTTTATTATTAAAAATTTTATTATTATTTTCACTCAGTCGGAAAAATAAAAATTAGTTGATTGTGTGATTTTAATAAAAATTGTATTTCTTTCCCATTGTTTAATGGTGTTTTCCATTACATGCGGCTTATTTCTGTCGAGCTATCTACATGATAGACCAGATATTTCTGCCTAAAGGTTGTCTGAGTGAGTAATGCTGACCGGATGTTGGCCTGGATAGCTCAATTGGTAGAGCCTTGACCTTGTAAGCAAAGATCCGGGGTTCGACTCCCGGTCCAGGCATTATTTTCACCCAGTCGGAAAAATAAAATTTCAATAAATACCAGTACCTTTTGCTAAGCTGAGGATTCTCTTCGCGAGATGTGATGATTGCAGACAAAGAAAAAAAAAAGTAATAATAACTGGACAGCAGCGGCAATAACTTTATAAACTGCATCAGAAATTATAAAAACAATTTTTTATTACTGTTTCCTACTTCTATAGTCATAGAAGAAAGTATTGGGATTAGTAAAAATTTTCAATTCAAAGTTTTTAATGGATTTACATATTTTGAGATAAGCCTGAATTCAATTTGACCATTTTTAGAAAATGTTCATCTGTGTGTGTGAAAAAAATTTCCTGACAGCTCTAAAAACTAACACACATAATTTCACAAATGTTTATAATTAGTTGCACTTTGACATAAATTGGAGCTTATCAATTTTTGGAGCAAACTTCTAAAAAGGTAGCCCTGCTATACTGATTTTTTCCATTTATTTCCAGCTATATCTCAGCTTCTGTTGGGTATAATTCATTGCATAAAACTTAATTTCTGACAGACTCATTATAAAACACCACAAGGATTGAATTTAGGACAACTTCTGCAGTGGCATTCTGGATAGGCAAGTAATGTTATTTTATTTGCTTTGGCAGGCTCATCCTGAATTAGGTGGTGCCTCATTTGGTCAATGTTAGCTTTGGGCTCACTGCCTACAGAATTACTAATTACTTCTATGGTTTCACAAAAAAAAAAAAAACGCTTAAGTTGGGTTTTCTTATTCGGCAAATTTCGCTGAATTTTATATTAATATTTTTGGTTTCTGCAGTTTTGGTTAAAGCTGTTATATTTGTATAAAATTTAACATCGAGTATGTGCTATTTTATTTTAATGTTTCTTTCCACTATTTCAATATAGCAACAGTTATTAGAATTGTGTTTAAGAAAAGGAATCTGATACACTAAGCGACAAAAAAAAAAAAAAAAAGCTGAACTACAGAAAAAATGACTTGCACCCGTTTTATATGTAATAATTTAAAATTAATGGTTGAAACAAATAAAAATGTCTTGTTTGCATAATACCAAAGAGAGGAAATGATACCTACGTACATTTTCGTTTTAATAATTTGCTTAATTACACTCTTCGAAGTACTTTATAAAAATCTGCACAAAACTTTCTTTTTAAGCATAATGCAATAACCATACACTTTGTATTCTATTATGATATTTTATATGAAATAAACAAGTTATATTTTAATATATGAAATAAAACTATTTATTTGTTAGATCTAAGCATTTTTTTTATTAAAAATATGCATTCTGCATTGGGTTAATTCCACCTTTATATGGAATTACTGCTTTAATGCACAATGGGGTAGTATTATACAGTATTTTAATATAAATCTCAGAAATTTCAATGTGCCAAATATCACAAATATTTTTTCCTAGTTCTGGCAGAGTTATAGACTGCAAAATTTCGAATCCTCTCCCCACTCCCCCCGCCTTTTTATAGACAAAACATTTTTGAACGGATCGCGATTAGGACTATTTCCATGTCTGGTAAAGAAGAAATTCTACTATATCCTTTGTGAGATTTAACTTAAAGAGAAAAAAGATATGATTACTTACAGAATTATAAGTTCTCATGAGAATGAATAGGAAATTTCGACAATTTGAAGTGAATAAACTTACCACAGACACCGTATAGTAAGGTGCATTATCATCTTGAAATCCTGTTTGCGGAAATGTTCAAAATACCTCCAAAATAGTCAGGCACCACTTTTATAAAGACTGTGTTTTATTTCGAGTTAATTGATCCCTTGAGCATAAAAATTTGCCCGATTGTTTGAAAAGTTATGCACCTCCGTACCACAATGTACGGAGAGTGTCACTGTTTTAAAAGTGCGATTTTCATCAAGTCGGTCATATTTTCATTGTCAGATCTGCTTGTTTTCTTTAGCCCGAAATAAGTTAAACTTGACTCATCGGAGAGAACCAGTTCAGCCCAATAATTAACTAATCATTTTTTAATTTTTTAACCATCTGAGGTCTTGCTTTCCTAATTCTCTTCAGTAAGAATGGAATTTTTTTCAAATTTTCTTTCATTTAAACCTGCTTTGTTTAATAGTTGCTGCACTGTAGTTGCTGATAGACACTTTTTCTGAATCTCTTTTATGTTCTAAATGAAATACAAATCGATTTTTTAAACATTTGCTTTTTAACTTGCGGTTATCTTGCTTGGATGAGCAACATGGCCGCCTAAATTCAAATTTCCAGTTTAAATGGCCAAATTTTATATCTTGCTAAAAACCATTTTACCAATATTTCGTTAACATTTAATTATTTTGTCCTCTCACGTATTAAAATATTTCTTGATTGTCATTCAAAAATTAATACTTTTTGTGTCGCCATTAACTGCCTTATTATTTTCCTGACAATTGCATTTTGTTCTTAACACTGGACTCAATGCTAAAGTGTATGTGGAGGACAACATAATAAAATCTGTTCAAAAATTTGCTTTTTAAATAATAAAATTGCCGGTTGTAGAAGGTGGAAAGGAAAATATCCAAGTGCGACTTTTTTTTTTGTCGCTTGGTGTATATACCAGCAGTTTCAAGAAGGTCCATTAAGTAAACAGAAAAGGATCTTATATATACTGACAGTTTAAAGACTAGAAACTGCTAGACTAGAAACCCCTTCCCTAAACACAATTTTAAAAGTGGTTGTTATATTGGAATGACAAAAAGGAAAATTAAAAATAGAATAAAAGCACACATCTCCAATGTTAAATTTAATAAAAATACCACAGTTTTAGCCAAAACCACACAAAATGAAAATATGAATATCAAATTCCATGAAACAATGAAACTTGCTGAATATAAAAACCTGACTAACGCATTTTTTTTTTTGTGAAAACATACTAATAATTAATAATTCTAAAGCCTGTAATGGAAACAAGCCCAAAGCTAACATAAACCAAATGTGGTGGCACTTAAACGAGAATGAACCTGCCAAAGCAAATACCATCACTTGCCTATTAAGAACACCATTGCAGAAGTCGCTTTGACGATGTTTTGGATCCCCAGACAAAGGATTTAGGATGAAACCTAAAGTTTTAATTATTTTTTAATTATAATAGTAGGCTTTATAAAGGAAGTTATTATTTATAAATATAAACCTTAAACTTCAAAACAAAAAATAATAAAAAGTATTTCATGCAAGATTTTAGAAAGAGCTTAAACATAAAATTAAACATTAATGAACACAATAATTCCTTTTTCAGAATAACATATATAAATGTCATATTTTTATCATACCTTCAATAGCGTAAAACTTGGTAGCCCATAATCTATCAGAACACAGTGTTTTTTCTAAATAACGGATACAGACTACATGTTTGCCCATTTCATATATAAAGTTATAAAAATAAAATAATTGTATCCACAGTTCACCAACAGAGGAGGTATTTTCAGACTTCCAAACTTTAGCCTAAAATAATAACAGTAATAAATGAAGACATTCAAAATAATAAAATGACATTAAAAATTAAAACTAAAGTTGCACCGAATAGTCCAAATACTTGAATTTCAATTTAAATATTCTTTCACACCCAGAATAACTTAATTATTTTTATCATTTATTGCATTTAAAAAGAATACAATGTGCATTAAAAAGTATCAGTGTAAAATCTAAGCATTAAAAGACAGATTTTTATAGCCAAAATAGAAATATATATATATGTACTGATAAGTATAAAGGATTTAAGTCCAAAATTGTCGATTTTGAGTTAAGTACATAGTCAGACTCAGAAAAAAAATTCTCAATCGATTGGTATAAAGGATTTAAATCCATGTCATTTAGGCTTTGAGAAAATCCATTGGTAAAAAAAGATTCAAGTCAGAAATTTAGCATTAATCTT
This sequence comes from Salticus scenicus, assembly GCA_963930645.1. NCBI lineage: Eukaryota > Metazoa > Arthropoda > Arachnida > Araneae > Salticidae > Salticus > Salticus scenicus. Next base: position 6,824,172 of record OZ005658.1, on the reverse strand, counting down.
GGGTATAAAATATTTAATTTAATTTTTCCCTTTATTAAATGAAGATTGACAATCACTGAATGGTATAAAGCGCATAAACCAAGCCCTTTTTCCTAATCGATTCTTCTGATTAGTTTTTAGCTTGTTTAACTTTATTTTTTGTTTCCTGAAAAATCAAGAATATGGACTTAAATCCTTTATACTTATCAGTACAGATATAATGTATGTATATTAACTACTAAAATTTTTGTAAGATCCAGAGTAAAAAAAAAAAATAAAAATAAAAAAAAAAATAAAAGTTGAATTAAACAAAGTTACCTAACAAATACAACAACAAGCTCAAAACACACACACACACATATATTTGTAAGTGTACTATCATACTTGCCAACCAATTTTAATAAAAAAAGGGAAGATTTTTGTTGAAAAACCAGAAGATTTCATAAAAAAAGGGAAGATTTTTTTTTCTCTTTGACGTATTAAATAATACAGTTTTACAATTTTAATATTTAGAAGCAATCTATAAAAACGTTTTACTATAGATTGATTATACTAAATATATAAAAGTTTTAAATGAAGTTATTCCTCTTCAACATATAAATATCTACAAAACAGAATCTGTAAGAAATTTATTTAACAATAGACAAAAAACTTAGTTAAGTTAAAGTATAACTAATTTTTTAAATGAATATAGAATATGATTTTTGTGTATGTACATTAATCATACATATAAGAAATAGTAGCAGTAGCTAATTATCAGTTTCAAACCTGCATAAAACCAACTGAATATTAATATTCTTAAATTGATTTGGGAAAAATTTTCCTACCTGAAAAAATTATTCTTCATTTTTCCCCATGTTTACACATTTGGTATAAATATGACATACAAATATTTAATTTAATTGAGAAAAAATAAATAGATTCATTAAATTCAGCAATAAAGATCTAAAAATAATTACATATGTGAGAAATATTGAGCACTTCCATTGCTTTATTGTTTCTAGAATTGATCACAATCCGGGGAAAGGATGGGGGGGGGGGGGGAATAATACAAAAATAATTACAAAGTAAGAAATATTTAAACTCTTTCAACTCTACTTCTAGAACCTAATGTAATAACTTTAAAATTAATAATATTATTTATGTTGCAGATGGATAAAGATTAGGAAAGAAAAAACTTCTGCAGAACATTTGATTGCTGATCACTAGTTGGAGATAAATAAAGGGAGGGGGGGCAAAAATAATTACATCAGCAAGAAATATTTAACAATTCTATTTCTTTAAATGTTCTAGAATCTCATAAAGCAAGTTTGAAATGAATATTGACATTTATATTATGGATGGAAAAAGATTGGGAATCGGGAGTTTTCGTAGAACATTTGGGTTTCTTTTTAAAACGAACGATATCTGCGATTTTTTTAAAAACGGAAGATTTCATCATCTGTCCGGAAGGCCGGAAGATACGTTAAAAAAACGGAAAAGTTGGCAAGTATGTACTATGTATCTGAAAATTCAAAAATAATTTTTAATATAAATCCTTTTTCCTATTTAAAAGACAAAAAAAAAAAAAAAAAAAAAAAAAATCATCTAAGAAAACAAATCCTGTATGAAGTTTTTTTTTTTTTTTTCTTTAATTTTGACTAATGATGTTGATGATAAAAAAAAAAAAATAATAATAATAAATAATAATTAAAATAAATAATTTTACACAAAAAAAAAAAAAAAAAAAAAAAATTACCAATTTTAATTTAATTTTAAATTTAACTCTACCATTTTATTTAAGTTATTAAATGAAGCATTATTAAATACTTAATAAAAAAGAAACCTGTTTATTTGCTTCCATTCCATGGGCAAAAAGATTTTTTACCAGAGGGCCCTCTGCGTCCTCAGTACTTCTTGCAGCAGTGGACGGCGACTACCTTGCTTCTTGGTCTTCAGTTTTAAAAAGGTAGTGCCCCATTACGTCAATTTCGGCTGATTCGTGGTCATTAATGGCATTACGGTTATGAGCTATTTCTATTGTTCCTCTAAAAAACATGTAAGTGGGATTTTATTATAATAATCCCACTTATTATTATAGTATAATATTTTTTATAATAATATATTTTTATAATAATCCCATTTATGTGTTTTTTAGAGAAACAGTGGAAACAGCTCATAACTGCAACACCATTAATGAACACGAATCAGCCGAAATTGACGTAATGTGACACCACTTTTTTGAAAGTAAAGACCAAGAAGCAAGGCAATTGCCGTCCACTGCTGCAAGAGGTACTGAGGACGCGGAGAGCCCTTTAGTGAAAAAGCTTTTTGCCCATAGAATGGAAGCAAATAAAAAGTTTTAATTTAAGTCAGTAATTACATTTTACAGAAAAAAAGTATTTTCAAGAAATATGCAAATTACTGACATGTGATTGCTGAAATTAGATATTAGCTGAAAAATTTTCACTAATATGATTGAGTGGATGATTAGTTGAATATTGATAACGTCACTTTCAATAAACTGATGACATAAACATTTATATATATAGTTTTTATCTACATTAAGCATTTTCAGGAGCGTAAAAAAAAATTCTTCTACCGGCAATAACTTTTATATTCACATAAAATCTTATTAAATATTCACAAAACAAATTTTTCAAACAAATATAGAATATGATTTTTATGTATTTACATTAACAGGGTTCCCACTCTTAAAAAAGAAAAAAATTCAAGGACTTTTCAAGTACTTTTCAAGGCCTATTTGAAATTTTTGAAGGACTAGGGGAAAATCGCAGAACGCTAGGCATATACACAAAACTATAGTAACTACTTTCACTAGTAATATTTTTTTTTATAATTAGAATAACTTTGCCTGTTTTCCTGACACATTTTTGATGGATTGACCTAATTAACTTTTACAAGAGTCAAAAAACGATTAGTTCAAGATTTGGAATGATTATGATTATTCCAAAGTTTTTAGGTTTGAGTCCTGGTCTAGTCACTTTCTGCTCAAAATTAATGACCAGTCTATCAAACAGGTATGAGACTGGCAAAAAAAACCCCAAATAAGCTGAAACTATATGCAAAAGCAAGACAATGAAATAAGAATTTTATGACAAAATCATTATATTAGACAATGACGTGCACATGTGGAGATGGAGATAGTTTAGCCTTGACAGAATTCGCGCTAAGCCAGTCTATTGCAGTGGAAAATTCAAGGATTTTCAAGGACTTTGCACAAAATTCAAGTACTTTCAAGGGCCCTTGAAAAAGAAAATGAAATTCAAGTACTTCTTAAGGACTTTCAAGGACCGTGGGAACCCTGATTAATCATTCATATAAAAGTAGCAGTAGCTATTATTAGTTTCAAACGTACATAAAACCCACTGAGAATTAATTTTCTTAAATTGATTTGGAAAAAAATTTCTTACCTGAAAAACCTATTCTTCATTTCCCCCATGTTTACAAATTTGGTATAGATATGACACCCCATAAAGATTTAATTTAATTGAGAAAAAATAAATAGATTCATTAAGTTCAGCACTAAAGGTCTAAAAATAATTACATACGTCAGAAATATTGAGCACTTCTATTGCTTTATTGTTTCTAAAATTGATCATCGATCACAATCCGGATGGGGAAAGAGGGGGGGGGGATTAAAAAAATAATTACAGAGTAAGAAATATTAAACTCTTTCAATTCGTCTTCTAGAATATAATAAAGCAAGTTTAAAATGAATATTATAAATATAATTTATGTTGCACATGGGTAAAGATTGGGAAACAAGACTTCTGCAGAACATTTGATTGCTGATCGCTAGATGGAAATAAACAAAGGGGGAGGTGGGCAAAAAATAATTACATGAGCAGGAAATATTTAACAATTGTATTTCTTTACAGGTTCTAGAATCTCATAAAGCAAGTTTGAAATGGATATTGACATTTATGTTGTGGATGGAGAAAGATTAGGAATCGGAAGCTTTTGTCGAACATTTGATCGCTGATTGTTCCATTCTTATTTATTTATTAACGAACGATATCCGCGATTTTTTAAAAAATGGAAAAAAATTAATTCGCGGAGTTCAATGAATTAGGTATTAAAAATAAATAAATAAATAAATAAAAATAAAAAATGTGGAAAATCGCTGGAAAATAAGTGCGGGAAAAGCGTGCATACGAAAATTTTTTATGTGGGATTTTTTTTTAATATTGCGCGAACCCTGAGTACCATCTGCCGAATAGGTAACTTGGTAAAATAATAAGTCAACAGTTGGCCTTTTTTTTTTTTTTTTTTTGAAAGTATCGTAATAAACTCTTACTTCTTTTGCTAAAGTTATTAGACAGTAATAAATTGCATAAAGCACAACTTACCAAGTTCATATTTAAATCTTAAAAAATTATCTGATTTTTCCAGATCATTTAAAAACAACACACTATATAATTTGATAGGCAGCATCTGCTGCCCTTGGAACTTTGCTACTGCACTGAAAAAAAAAAAAATTGAATACCATTCTTGTTGTCTCTTAGGTAAAATGACCTCCTGAATTCGAATAGGACTACCATTTTGCTCAGTCACCCACCGTTTTCTCGGGACACCACACCCTCCACCAATTTTTGTCACTTTCGGTAAATTTTATGGCCATGAATTTGATTTGGAGAATGAATAAGAATTAATTTAACACTTAAAAACAAAAAATATATAATATTTAATAAATGACATTAATAATAGATTAAATAAAATATAAGAAATGTAATACATAATTTAAGTGGCAAATCCCCTCTCCCCTAAATTTTCACCTTGGCGCAAATGTTCATGTTTTAGAATTTTCAAACTCTGTAGCCCCTCAGAAGATATTTAACAGTTAAAATAATGCCCCAACCCCCCAACTAAAAATAAATTCATAGCCATAAAATTATCAAAAAGTGATAAAAATAGGGGGTTCCTAAAAAACAGTGGTGATAGGGCAAAATTTACATCATATTCGGACTTAGGAAGTCATTTTACATAAAAACTTGCAAAAATGGTGTTGATGCCAATTTTCATGCAGAGCAGTGTTATTAGTACATTTTTATTTTCTGAACATACATTATATACGAACAGTATTGTAATCACAAAAAAATTCTACTGAGATTTTGGTGTATCTACAGATTGAGGTTTCCTCAGTTCATTTTTGCTATTTTTACGGTGATGTATGTATATGTATGAGGGAACATGATAATGTCTAAAAAGCTTTGATCGATTAGTTGAAAGTTAATAGGTATGTTATAGGTCACTATCACCCAAACTATTTTGATGAGTTTACGACTACCACAGGAACACAAAGAAAAATATTTTATCATTGCAACTTATGAACTCAAATTATTTAAAATGCAATAGCACTTAAACACTTTATTCAATTTAGTTGAATATTGAAAGATATGTTATAGGTCTCCATCAAGGCCGTAATCATGGAGAGAGATGGGTATCATATGAATCCTAATTTTGTAAGTTTTCAAAGCTACTTTTGTAATTTAATTATATTTATTTGTGTATGCATAGAATTAAAAAAGAGATCCTATTAAAGGTGATCAGTTTAATTCAATGTGCTACGACATAACAAAGTTATATCTAATTGCAATGTCATCTGTATTCTTAAAATAATAATAATAATAATAATAATTCTGTGTCTTAATTAAAATTATTGAATTTTATTTATGTTTATTTAAAACTAATTACACTCTTTAGCTCTATATCTATTCTTTTAAACATTTATCCTTTCAACTGAATAATTATCATTTTATATATTTAAATGTAACATTTAACTAAACACATTTGCATAGTTATGTAACATTAGTAAATATATTACTCCATTTAAGGGGCACACCTAGTGTGACAGCCTAAAAAAAAAGGCGATATTTGGGAATTAAAAAAAAAAAAAAAACTACTGTATCAATTGTTTTAAAATTTTAAGGGTATATTTATACATATTTTAAGAATACACAGTAAAATTTTTGAAGAAAAAAATTAAATATTTTTCGAGATACACGCGATCTCCGACGGCGCTAAAAAAAAAAAGGTCCTCCACTGCTGCAGTGATTCCGACCTTCTCCGTGGATGAAACCTAAAAAAAAATTTTATCGTTAAACGAGAAGATATTGTCCGTACAATGACCTACGTTCGAAAAAAAAAAATCAAAAATTGACAAAATGGCGGCGTTTTTTAAAAAAAAGTTGAATTTTACCCAAAATTTTGGTCGTTTTTGGCCTGCCAAAATTCGATTTTTGATCAGATCAAAAAACTGGTAGGTCATTGTATGGACAATATCTTCTAGTTTAACGAGAATTTTGTTTTTTAGGTTTCATCCACGGAGAAGGCCGGAATCACTGCAGCAGTGGAGGACCTTTTCTTTTTTTAGCGCCGTCGGAGATCGCGTGTATCTCGAAAAATATTTAATTTTTTTCTTCAAAAATTTTACTGTGTATTCTTAAAATATGTATAAATATACCCTGAAAATTTTAAAACAATTGATACAGTAGTTTTTTTAAAAAAAATTCCCAAAATCGCCTTTTTTTTTTTAGGCTGTCACACTAGGTGTGCCCCTTAAAAAGATATGTCTGTATTCTATATCACAAAACATAACACAGCTGAACTTATTTAACGGCAATAATAATAACCAACAAACACCAAAGTAAGTATAACTATTCCATAATAAGCAAGAAAGTTAAGAAATTAATTTTTTAGCTCACAAAAAAAAAAAAAAAAAAAAAAAAAAAAAGAAGAAGAAGAGGAGCCAGCTTTTCATTTTTAAAAATATTTTTAACATAACTATTATCACAGGGTTCATACTCAAATATGGGGAAAAAATTCCCTGAGTTCCCAGACAATTTTCAAGAAAATATTAACGACATATTACAAGAAACGCTCCTCTAGACAGGACAAAATACTGCTACTTCCACTGTATGATGTCATATTACTGCCGATCATGATAGAAATTCAGGTAGAAATCATTATTTATATGCATATTTTCACAATACTTAATCACTTAAATTTTGATACGAAGCTAAACAAGAAAAACATAACTTGAGAGAAAAAAAACATTTGTTTTTCCAGGTTTTATAACTGATTTTTCCTGACTTTTAATGAAAATTTTTATTTTCCCTGCGATTTCCCTGACTTTTGTTAACAGATTTCAAATTCCCTGAGTTATTCCCTGTTTTCCAGATTTTCCCTGATGAGTATGAACCCTGTATCAGAATGAAACAGAACAAAGTGTGTTAAAAAATCGAATGATTAAAAATTGTGGGGAAAATATTTCAAGAAAACAGATTTAAAAAAAAAAAAAAAAAGAAAAAAGCTATTTTTTATTAATTATATTTTAATAACATCCCCCCCCCCCCTAAATGAAGTATTAAAAAAAATATTTTTAGATTGAACACCTACCTTTACATATTTTTCTCTGAAATCAACAAAGCCGAATGTCTTATTCTAAAAAAGATATTCAAGTTAATGAAAAATACATAAACATACAAAGTTATATAAAGAAATAATCAGTAAAATATAAAAATACCAGATTGAGTGCAACCCTTTCATAACTTTTCAATGAATAAAAATGTAAAAGTTTTGAAAGAAATACATGTTACAATTAATTAAAATATAAATTATGAACATTAAAAAATAAAAATAAAATATTTGAAACAGTTAATTCATTTAAATTGCCTAAAAAAAGAAACTGATTACGATTTTATTATCAGAATAGAATAAAACATCCTTTCATTCACCTATAGGGATAGTGAAACCATCTGAAATGAATATTTTTGCAGAAGGAAAATGTTCATAGATTATATATTGTTCATTTTGAATTAGTGGAAGTTTTAGATGGTAAGAAAGAAAAGCTTATATGTTATGATTCTAACTGAAATCATGGGGAATGAAAGCATTAAAACATACAATATATATACATATATGGGATAAAAATAAATAGTTTTAAATTATTATAAAACCCAATTTAAAAGTGTAAAAATCTCTAGTCGAAATTATAATCGAGAATAATTCATAATTGCCCCTTTAAAGATTGTTTCTTAGCAGAAGACTTTATAACTCAGAAATCAGAAAAAGAACGAAATTATAAGTCGAAATTCGCTGACGTTAGTGCAATTTGCAACTGTTGCTGCATTAAGCTGCACATTAATTAATCCCAGAAATTCCTTTTAAGAGCCCAGACGATCTAAAGAACCAATCAACAACTCAGAAAATTAGGTATAAAAGCCCAAACATTAAGCAAACGGACACTTCTTGACACGATCTTGACTTGTTAAACAATTCCACGCTGCAGTCTTCCTCTGAAATTATGTAGGTCCTACAGGCCCTCCCAACAGATTCAGTAGCCTGGGGCGCCGCTTGAGCCGGCTGTCGCCCGTGGAATTGCACAGCGTCAGATTCAGACTCCATTCGCCTTACCCTGTCCCAACTTAGAAATATTGAAGCAATAAAGATGTTTCCTGAAAGAAAGCCTAGTCGTCATTGTATGCTGCACCTTTTTCATCCAGTAATTAATACATCACATATATATTAATTTTAAAAATACAAGCTAAATACTCCCCCTTCAAGAGAACATTATACATCTTTAACTCTGTATTGCCAAAAAAAGTCATTTTGACGGCTTCTTAATTTTCTTTTAAATAAATAAATATTTTTAATGATACAATTCCTTGCATGTTATGAGAGTATGAGACTTTGTATACATTAGTACATTTATTAATACAGTCGAATCTTGTTAACATAAATTACTTTTAACATTAACTATTTCTACAATCCCCATTAAAATGAAGATTAATTACTGATAGTATGAAGATTAATTACTGATAGCATGAACTACTGATAACATGAACTTTTTTTTTTATCCCCTTGAAATTCACATTAACGGGGTTCAACTGTAGTTGCATTTATCAGCTCTCTGTTTAGCTACTTTGTTTCTGATATCTATATTTTCCAAAAACAAACATTTTGACTGGGCAATCTACTGTTAAATTATGATGATAAATATGAATGTATTTAAAACAAGTGGAGACTTTTGATACATGAACCTATTTAATATCATATCAAATGTTGTACAAAAGCTGATGATGTTGTTGTTGTTGTATGCCACTCGGAAATTCCGAACCCCGGTAGTGGAACTGACCGGATTTTTTTTTTAAGGCATGAGGGGTGCGTCTTCTGTTATTTAGGAGCGCCTCATAGGGAGGAAGTATGACTTTAGCTCCAGAAGCTGGTGAGAGATGGCAGCACCAGCCAAACAACAGGAACTCAAATTTTGATCTGGATCAGAGCGAGTTAAACCCATGTTCCGGTACCCCCAGAGGTATAATTTTTTATGGGAACTTGGAGGACTTTGCGACCACGATGGAGTTAACGTGCACCAGGGACCATTAGCGTACACGATGGTCTTCGGCCGGCTCGAGGACCGAACTTGCAATCTTTCAATCACGAACTTGCTGCTCTTATTGACCAGGCAACTGCGGCCCACACAAAAGCTGATCAATAACATGATAGAAACTAAGTTAGATTTTAATAAAGGATAACTACCTAGGTATTGCCATAATTTTTAGAAGAAACCCTGTAGCATTTACAAGATAGAAAATTAAAAATATTACTTGGTAGCATTAAGGTCTTTTTCATTGGCAATTCCGCAATTAAAGTTTTACATGATTAAAAAAAAAAAAAAAAAAAACAGTAGCCAAAAAAGTTTAAAATAGTGACATCATTCACATCGCTTGACTTTCTCACTTTTTCCAGTGCCACTCAATGAAAAATTACTGAGAACAGTACAAACACCAATCAAGAGTTACCATAAAAAAAACTGCATGTATAAAAAGTATACATGCAGTTTATAGAGGCTTTTGATAGATGAATCAATTTTATATCATATCAAACAACAGACAAATGCTCATAAATAACATAATAGAAACAATTATTATTAATAGCTTAAAAAAAATACACTATATTTTATTTACTTATTTTTATTGTTATTTACAAGATAGAAAGTTATAAAGAATTATTCTGGAGAATTTAGAGATTTAAAAAAAAAAAAAAAAACGTAACTGAAAAAATTTAAATTAGTAACATCAGCATTCACATTGCTTGATTTTCTGATTTTACACCAATGCTGCTTTATGAAAAATCATTGAGAACAGAGCAAACACCTACTGAGAGTTGCTATAAGAAAAACTGCATGTAAAAATTTTTTATACTACGTGTATAAAAATAATACATGTAGTTTATGGAAGCTTTTGATAAATGAATCTATTTTATATCATATCAAAAACTGCACAGAAGCTCAACATGATAGGAACAACTATTAATAATTAATATAATATATATATATCGTGAAACTAGTTTAACCCCACAGGCAAGTCTTGCCGCCTGCCTCCTTCCTTCCTATCTTATGTTTCTTAAATTATTTATGGCTTTAAGTTAAGATTTGTTGTGTTACTTTACTTATTCGTTTGTTTTGCAGGCTGTTAATTAATAAATCTGGTTTATTCACATTAGAAATTTTTTTTAAATCTTATTGGTCATTGGTGTTTCAGTGATCTTGTATCTGTTGCTTCGCTTCTACTATGCTTAAGAGATCATCATTATTATATATATGTAAATATATATATATATATATATATATATATATATATTTTTTTTTTAAGTTAGATTTAATAAAGAATGATTATCTAGATATTACCATAGTTTATGGAAGGAACCCTATAGCATTTACAAGATAAACAGCTTATTTTTATTTATTTATTTTTCACCAACAATTCTGCATTTAAAGTTTTGCATGATTAAAAAAAAAAAAAAAAAAAAAAAAAGTTTCCCAAGTGCCACTTTATGAAAAATCACTGAGCACAGTACGAACGCCTGCGGAGAACTGTCATAATAAAACAACAGACAAATTGAATATCCTTTACCTGACAAGTTTATTGGAACATGGAAAAAAAACTTATGCATTCTCACAAAGATGAGAAAAAGCTCAGGGAGGAGAAATAAAGGCAAAGAACATAAGGGTTATCTTTCTTTTGACAGCAGAAGAGTTTTTCACAGCTTTTATGCCAAAACAATGCAGCATAAATATCAGAAATATAATCCTTTTTTTTTTTTTTAATTCATATCTAATTTTAAAAGAAGGGATGCTAAATGAGGGATTATAATGCAGTGATTCTAACACAATGGAACATATTAAAAAATGACATTGTAATAATAATAATTAAAATAATAATAATAATAGATTGAAAAAAATAAATAAATAAATAAATAGAATTATTTCAGATTGAAAAGGAATTATTCAGAAGAATTATTCTTTTAATTTTAAAAATAAACAAAGAGTCAGTATATCATTAAAAAACATGGGATGGGTCATATGAATAAAACTATATATACACTGTTTTTAAATATTATATAAAAATAAAATTAGAGAAAAGTAAATTCGACCCAATGGGGGAGAATTTTAGGGGCTTAAAAAAACTGGCCCCAAAGGAGGTAATATAGTTTCTCTATAATTTTTAATGAATAATAAATCTGTGCAGCTTTCAAGATATAGTAACATTCCCTTTACTGCAGCGATTATGTCATGTGCAGCATTTATGATATTGTCTCTTCTTTTGAGGCTTAATATTTGGTGCACACCATTTTTTTTTTTTTTTTTTTTTTTTTTCTAAATTACGGCACTGTCACAAAAAACTGCTCTACCTTTTGTTACTTCATTTTTCGGTGTTCACAAACACATTTGTAAAAAATAGGAAAGAAAAAGTGACAATATTTTTTAACATAGCCCAATATCTGAAACCCAACATGAAACTCAAAATTCACAAAGTTACATACTGCAGCAATCACTTATGCACATATGCAGAAATGTATTTAAATTTAGAATTTTGACTCTGTAAAGATCCCTGCGAGAGAGATTATTCACAGTAAAGCACCAGAAGTAAAAAAAAAAAAAAAAACTCCTTGAAAAAATAAAAGTGCAACAGAAAAACTCTCGCATGCATTGACAAGATGAGCCTGCGTGACAAAAAGTAATTAAGACATTAATCGTGCAGGTTGCTTGAATAAAACACAGGCATTCCTATTCCAGGAACCAAGCAACTATATTTAAAAAAGAAAAAAGAAAGAAAAGGAGCGGTGAGAAACCATACATTTTGCTATAGATGTTAAAAATATTATAAGCTATTAAAATCTTTAAAAGAAAAAAAAAGTTAATGATACTCATTGTGTAAAATTCTTAATTATTTACACCAAAGAGGTTCGCATACAAGCAGATCAGACAAATTTCAGCCACATCAAACCTTGCTAATGCAGCACATAATTTACACATATACAGCTGCCCAGAAAGAAAGTTTATTATTATTAGTCTAAACTACTTATTTTAAAATTTTGATTTAACAGAACAAAATTAATAATAATAACAATATAGTTTTTACCTGATGTAGTACAGGCAGAACAGGAGGTTCAATCTGTTGCAAAAAATATACTAAAAGAATATGATAAGTGTATGGAGGCAAAGTTCCAATGTCTTGGTTATCTAAAAGACAAATCTGAAAAGCAAAGAAAGTTATTAAAAAAACTGAACTTCAAAATTTTAAACAAGACTAGCGAGCTTCGCCCACTAGCGGGTCAGTATTTTTAAATGAATCACTATAATGAATGAATTCTCGAAATTGCATATTATCATTCATTAACATTACTCTTTGTTAAAAAGTAAAAACTTTTAACATTTTATTTAAAAATTTATCATTTTAAAACTTCATTCCAAAATTCAGCTATCATGAATTTTTAATAAAAAATAATAAAAATGAAGGTGATTTATTTCAAAATTGAAATCGGGAATGATTATTTAAACTCCGGAAATAACTTATTTAAAATCCAGAATAATCTATTTTTTCAGTTAATAAGATCTGAAAAATTATTTAATAAACCCAAAAAATAATTAATAAATATTTCCCAAAATCCAGAATAAAACCCAAAATATTTGGTGAATTAGCATCTGAAAATTTAGTTAAATATGTTCTGGATTCCTTCTATTTATTTCTAAAAAATATCTCTGATATTTTCAAAAATACATCGCTTCCCTCTCACTCTGACGCTATGACGTCACACATTCCAAGAATTTCTGCTTCAGTTCAGTGCCCTCCAGAAGTATTCCTCCGCATTTTCAAAAAATAGCATCATCGCAAAATTTTCAACAAAAAATAGAAAAAATAAATTAATCTTTCAATAAATCAAAAATAAATAAATTGTGAATAAAGATAATTCACTTTCGTCAACTTTAATTAACTTTTATTCATAAAATCAACTCCAATTAAAAATATTTGGAGTGAGCTATTTTAGCGCTCATTTATTTGCCGGTGTTTCGGCACTTGAAAGCAAGAGATTTGGGAAGGAACGCCGAGACATTCTGACGGAGAACATGGTAGAGTAAAGAGCTTGCGGTTCGAGGTCGGCCTAGCAGCTCTGCTGTTAGAAATGATCGCCGGGTGCGGCCCGAACAGTAGCATCCCTTCTTGCTAATTTTAATCTGCCATCATTTTATTTAAGGTATAATATTTCAACAAAATCCATTATTTTAAGTAAGCTCCGGACCACAGCTCTTCACAAGACCCCAGCCAAGAAGTTCCTGGATATAAAATTTTAATCAGTGAATCAGTTAAAATTTATCCGGTCATCATGCACTGCCAGTTCCTGTTTGTGTTCTTCTGAATATATAATTATTAAATACATCAAGAGATGTACTCCTTAAAGTTCATATAAATAGGCTGTTTTGCAAGATCGATCATGCTATGGTGTCTTCTATATGCTTGCACTAGTTACCGGTCTTCGTCAACAAAATATGGAAATGCACGATTAATTAAAATTAAATGTATGCCGCCATCTCTACTAATTGGATTCAATTCTCAAATAAAACAAGATTGTGATCGTTATCAATCATCGTATAGATAAATAACAGTGACTTTGAGACTAAAAAATGAACAATGTGGATTCAATAAAAAAATGCATTTAAGTACAATATGAAAAATAAAATCAACTAAAATAACGATAATTGAAAATAAATAATATGAAACTTCAAATTAATTATGGTTGAATTACTGATTCTAAACTAAAAAAAAATGTGATTCAAACAGCAAACATATTGATCTATTCATAATCCTTATTATTCAATAAATAAAAAATTTTGAGTGCCGGCACGAATGGTTTTTGAAAGATTTCCGCAGTTAAATAAACAAACGCAATGTACTTAATTACCCACGTTCACGCACGATCAATATCAATCCATCAACTACATAAATTAATTAGATATATTTTTTTTTTCACTCTTAAGAAAAGAAAAAAAAATCATTTGTGATTGAGTAAAAACTCACACCGGGTCCCCACTGCCTTCAGCAGCGTAGACCCGTGCGCTGCACGCACGTATTCCTTCATCATCCGTATGATTTCTCAAAATTCCATGTTATTACTGATGAACTTTAATTCTTAAGAAAAGGAATTAAAAAAAAAAAAAAAAATCATTTATGATCGGGTAAAAACTCACACCAGGTCCCCACTGCCTTCGGCAGCGCAGACCCATGTGAGCTGCACACACATGTGTGAGGATATACGTGAACTGTGCGCACATATTCCTTCTCAACTCAAACTTTTATTACTAAGAAAATAAAATCATTTATCATTGGGTAAAAACTCGTACCGGGTCCCCACTGCCTTCGGCAGTGCAGACCCATGCACGCTGAGTGCATACGTGTGAACATATATGTGGCGCACATATTCCTTCTCAACTCAAACTTTTATTCTTAAGAAAAGAAAATTAAAAAAACCCACTGATCACAGACCTACAGAAAACTTGACAAAAGAGAGCTTGGACCATGCAGCGGTTTACCTCATTAATTATTTTTTTTCCACAGCTGATTTTTGTTGAATTTTTTTTTTTATTTTATAAACTATGCGTTTTTTTATTTTAGTCAACTGTAATCCTTAGCAATGGTTTCTATGTCTATATAAATATAATTAAAGCACTCAATATAAGAATACAACGGTTTCATTTGCTAAAAGTATAATTTAAAATTTAAAAAGTTCAAATTTCAACACCTCTCACTGTGATCAGCATTTAATTTTCAACTAAGTATAACTTACTCAATTCTTAAAGATACAGATCAAAAATAAAATTTTTAATTGACCAAATTCCAAGTGTACAAAAAATAAAAAATCATATCTTTTTAAAAATTAACGTAAAGAATTTTTCAATAAAATAGTTTCCTTTACTACCTTATTTTGAACACTTGCAATTCACATTTGAATACATTTTTCTACAATTAGGAAAATAATTAAACTGTGTTAATTTTTTGCGAACACCTTGTATAAATCTCAATTTTAATATGGAAGTAATGCTTTTTTTTTTTTTTTTTTTTTTTTTTATATATCTGTACATGTTAAATGAGAAAGATTTTTGTAATCTTTTACTGATTTTATTATTGAGGCACAACATTAGTAAACATTTCAATGATTTGTTTCAGTCATAGGTAAAGTAATTACAAAGTCAGTACTTGCAAAGCAATAATAAATCTGTCAGTGATTTGTCAAAACTTGGCATACTCAATTATTGACTGGAAAACAATAATTACATACAAAAGGATATTTAAAAAGTAGTTAATATGGCGAGTTTGAAAAAAGTCCGTACAGCCATTTTTTAAAAAACACACTTGCGAGATCTGAAATTGAGCTATTTATACAAAACGCGCATCAATTTTCCTGAACTAACCAACTATATAATTCAAAAGGACATATAGCTATTTTTGAGATACAGACTTTGTGATACAGTTACACTTTCAGTTTTGGATGTCCCACTTCCGGATTTCCAATTTTCACCAAAATTTGGAAAATTCATCTGTACACCAGTCCTGTCTCAATTCTGAAGTTTCGTAGTTCTATCTTTATTAGCTTTTCAGATATGATAACCAGAAGATTCTGCACATACATACACACACACTGACCAATTGCCAAAAGCTACTTTTTTTTTGCTCAGCAGACCTTAAAACGTTTAAATCAGGTGAAAACTCGACAATGAATTTTTGGACTGAATACAATACTTCCATTACCTACAGTAGTCAGGTAATGGAAGTAAAAAGGGGGGTACTCTTTTAAATTGAATGTCCTAACATTAGAACTTAAAAATTCTGTGACTGGGAAAATTTGATAATTGAAAACAATTTTTCATTAACAAGTTCAAAAGAAAATTAAAATAGGGTTTTATCAGAGTGAATGAGAAAATTCACATTTAAAATCTTACCTTAGCCCAATATCTAAAACATGAAGCTAAAATTTTAACTCTGGGATCCAGTTCTGCATACATGGAAAAAAGTTTGGAAAATCTTTCAATTGCAATATTTTCTAAAACAAGGCTACATTCAAGTCCAGTTTCTTTATCAGTGAACATAATGCCCAATCTTTTCTTCTTAAATACACTGACAACATCACAATAGGCAGGATCTGCAAATTAATAAAAAGTAAGTTATAACTTAAAAAAAAAAAATTCTAATAAAAAAAATTAGTTTTAATTGTCATCAAAATAAATAAATTAAAAATAAATAGATAATAATAAATAATAATAATAAAGGGGAAGGCATTGCTCCAGCATGTCCAAATATTTTTTCCTAATTGACTATTACAATTATAAATAATTGTTTTAATTTCAGAATGATTCGAGAAAAATAATTCTCATTGTGTGTACATTTAAAAGAAATTTTGTCCCATACCTGCCAACATTGAAGAATCAAAATAACGGAGATTTTATAAGCGGTATTTTCAGATGTGTTTTCGACATATGACAGTATTTTAATAGCTTAATCATCCACGGCTTAAATTATCAAAAAGTTATACGGGTAAGTTAAATTTAATTATTACATAAAAATTAAGTAATTATTAATTAAAAATAGTAATATATATAGAGATTCATGAGAATTGTTTTCAACAAAAGCAAAATCTTGCAATAAAATTCGTTGATAAAATTTATAAAAAACATTTAAAAACATTGAATTCCATTAACAATGCACAAAAATCTAAACCATATTTTACTACCTCTATACCTTTTTGTAATGGTGCTGCTCTAAAGATAAAGAATGATGCTAGAAAACTTAATATAAACATCCCTATTAAACCAAACAAAAACATATTTCAACGACTCCATAACGAAAAAGATCAAATTGACCCAAAAATCACTTCAGGTATTTATAAAATTGACTTTAAACATGAAAATAATAAAAGAGGTGGCATAACAAAACATTGTATTAATGATCGCGAAAAAGAACACTTCTCAGATATAAAATTTAATAGGTCTTCTACTGCTCCGTCTACCACCCATAAAACTAACCCAATTAATCTTAATACTATTAATACCCGAAAAATAGCCCCCTATAACCACCATCATTATACTCTCAAAAGAGAAGCCATTGAAATAATAACTAACAGTTTATCCATTAATGATCGTGAGCATAGCGTAATACCATCTGCATGGCAACACCTAATTAAGAAAAAACAGTACGAAATGACGAGAATGGAGCATCAAGAGGAAGGAAACAAACCAGAACAGAAGGAGGTGTCACAATGATGCACTGATGATGGAAAAGATGTATCCGAAATATATTTGTTCTAAAGCTGTAAGTGCATATTTTTTAAAGGGATAGTATATTTCGGTATATATTTTTATAAGTAAAATGTAATTTAATCCTTTTTAAAATAAATTAATATGCATTGATTCTGATTTTAATTCATTTAAATATAGTGACCGGCAAAGCCTGCTAGTATATAATATACTGAGAAATATTGACTTAAAAAAAATATTAATATTTATGCTTATGATGAAGAATAAAATAAATATATATATATACTGTAAAATTCCAAACATGCACACCCCAAAATAAATCAGAGAAAACATCAACAATTTGAATAGTAGATTATAAGTCTCTGATATTTTAACAGAGAAGGCAGGACGCATAATCTGAATCATCTTAATAATAAAAAAAAAAATAGTATTCCAAAACCATAGAGAATGGGGGGAAGCACTTGCTTGGAATTTTACGGTATATATATCAACAAAGATTAAAAATTAATAAAATAAAATTACCTGAAAGCAACTTTTTGTACAAAAATTCCAAGGCATCAGGAATATTTTTCTCGTCTTTAACTTTGAGAGCAAAGTCAACTTTACTGGATTTTAATCCTAATCCTGTAACTGATGAACCTGTCATTTCTAAACTGCAATCTATACCAAGGGGAAAAAAATGGAAAAATTAAATACATAATTTAAAGTAATTACATAATTCGGAAATATGAAAAAAAAAAAAATCCTAATTATGTACATGTATAAATCAACAAATTATAAAGCTTGAAAAGCTCTTAAAAATGCATACTATGGAAATGTTTCAACCTTCTGATGACCAAGTAAAGCCATAAAATGAACCTAATGCCAGTTTCAGTTAATTTAAAAATATTATTTGGGCACCACATGTCTTTCTTATACACCCACTCAAATATACATACTATTACAAAAACATTGACATTTTCGAGTGTGGTAAGGGGCTCGTAAATAAAGAGATACATTCCAATCTATGAACATTCCCGAAATGAGCCAATAAAACTAATTTGAACCACCAAAGCCCCAATAATAAATATCACTTGTTTAGGAACAATATTCAACAACTTAATGCAGAATCTTTCATTGACAAATGCACAGCTCAGAATTCAATGGAATTCACTCAAGTGTAGATGATCTCCTTTTATATTTTTTGGCATAAATTAGAGGAGAGAAATGGCACATTTTTCCATAAAAGCTAGTTAATTTCATTTAAAATAGAGAAAAATGCTTCCAAAGGACAATCCTATACTACTATTTCTGTCAAGACCGACCTTTGATGTTGCCTATAAAATGGCATATGTTTTTTGCGTCTTCACATGTATTTTCACTCAACAGTTCTAATAAAGGGTAAGAGTTTCATCCTTATTATTTATATTACTCTAGGCTTTATTATCAAGTTCTGTTGGTATCTCTAAGATAGTGTATATGTCACTAAATGAACAAAAACTGAATTTCTGTAGATCTCTCCAAAACAGTAAATCATATTAATACAAAAAAAAAAAAAAAAAAAAAAAGAGGTGCACAACTTGATGTCATAATAACAAACCTACATACAAATTTGCAATGTTCCGTGTCCAACTGTTTTTGAGTTATGTTACTGATAGGTATGCATTTTCAATAATGCAAGTTTTATATATATATATATATTTTTTTATACACCTTAATGTAATGCACTGCTTATGCAATTCTTTTAGTTGTGCAGTTCTTATCTGTTAAATTCAAAAACTCTCTGTGAACATAAACAATTTCCTAAAAACTTTCTCTAATTATTTAGTCATACAGTGGTTGCAATGGGGTTAAGATAGAGTTAGTCAAAAAGGCCCAATGTCTTTAAAAATATGAGTAAAAATTCAAAAGCCTCACATTGTGATTTAAGTGAGTCATTGATTTAGGAATTTGCATAAAATATTCTTATTTCTACATAAACATGATCCCTGAATTAAATACACTGATTCCCCTTCCATGTCATTAATTATTAACAAGTCCCCCCCCCCCCAAAAAAAAATAATAAATAAATAAATAAAATAAAATAACATTTATTATACTCTAAATTTCTGAAATAGGCAAAAAATTTTGTGGATGGTGATACTGATGTATGTGTAAAAAGGTTGATTCACTATGCTTATAGGTTTGGGTAGAGTGCTTTATGTTGGGGGGGGGGGGGGTCTTTCTGAGGAGTTCTAGCCCGTATTCATAAGATTTCTATGAATGATTTGTGAGTTCACCTATATAATATATGACTATGGTTTTGATTATAATTGGTGATATCAGCTGATCTGAAATGGGCTCTTCCCACCTGACGTCAGAGGTCACATGATAGAGGAAAAACAAATAGCAGACGAAATCTTGTTTATCTATAGCGATTGCTGAAATAACATATTTTCTATTTTTATTTTTGATCAATCGTATTTAATCTGTGTTATTTTTTTATACATCATCATTTTTAATCCATTTTATATCATTATTCATCATCTTTTGTTTGCTGTATACATTTACAATCATCATTTAGTTTACATTTGTTATTGATGTTCATGAAGAACATGTTAAATACTCTGATTTTTGGTACTTAAATCAGTGACAGTGCAATATCGTAGTGCGTAAATTCATTCAGACCAGTAACTAAGTTAATTAACTTGTTGTAACACCTTTATGCAAAATTAATTAAATGAAATCATTTTAAAATTCAAATTATAATCCATAAACATTCCACAAGAACAAGCTATTATTTATTGCTAGATCAGTTAATGTAACAGTTACACTAGAACATACAAAAATCGATTCTTACAGTTGAAAATAAATAAACACAAAGTGTTTTTAAAAAATTATCAAATTTACAAATACAACTATTCTACCGTTTACAAATGCACAATATTACTTTTATTTTATATTAATTATTATAATTTTTGTTCTTAAGAATAATATTTAATTGAATTCGATTCTCAGAATTCGATTATTCATTTTCCTCTATCACATGATTGAGCAGACAAAACTGGGAAGAGTCCATTGAGTGTTCAATCCACTCCAATGCATACTGAGTTGTTCCTTTGCTCGTAAATCCAGTGATTAAGTTAATTGAAACAGAAACAGCAAGGAATCTGTCTCTCCATGTTTACATAATTTTGATTAGTAACGATGTAAGAGAATGATTATGGTGTTTATCAAGGCTCAACAGTGATATCTCCCCCAACTATTGAACTTTAATGTACATATCTTTTAACTACAATTAACCTAACAAGAATACTGCAATCAGGTTGGTATACTGTTATTGTGCATTTAAACATTAATGTGTTAGAAATTTTATTCCATATCCATTTAATGATTAATAATATTATACACAGTATAAGTATGAAAAATTGATACTTTACGCTACACATATTTATTAACCTTATTCTCAGAAAAAAAAAAAAAAAGGCAATACATAGTTCAAAATTAAGTCACCAGCTATTTATTTTTGGCAGAAAAAAAAAAAAAAAATGTCTCATAACACTTATAAGGTTAATGAGTGCTTCTGAAGCTCATTTTATTCAAACTGAAAAATAATAAATTTTATATCTGCACAAACTCTATAATATATATCTATATAATTCACTTGAGACTGAAGGTTTAAGAAATTACAGAACAACTTAGTAAATTACCCAGTGGCAGAAACGCCGCGACACGGCGACATAGTCGTGGACACAGAAAAACGGCTTGCACACAGTTTTTGTCTGCACTAATAAAAAAATTAGTCTGCAACTTTCGACACTCTTTGTCTGTACTAATAAAAAAAAAAAAAAAAAAAAAAAAATTGCCCGCAACTTTCAGACAGTTTTTATCTGCAGTCATAAAAAATTGTCTGCAATTTACGGACATTTTTCACCCACGACAATGCGCTACCGATGTATGACGTCTTAGACGCTCTCTGGTAGGAACTCTAGGAGCCCCCTATAGGTACCTTGGTAGGAACACACAAAACAGTGCTTAACAAGGGCGAACTAGGAGCCTAGATCTCCCTTGATAAGCAGCGTTATGAGTGTATTCTTTTCTGCTGTTACCTGTTACTGAGATTCTACGGGAACATAGAAAAGTGCTAATTTCATTTAAAACTGCTCCAAAACTTCTTCTCCACTTCAAAATTCATTTATAAAAATTTCTGTACCAAAACTAAAACTAATATTTTTATTATTTATAATTATTTTTATTGTGCTGTGTCAAACATTGCTATAAAATATTTAATTGAATGAGTTAATCTTATTATTTTATAATTGTTTATACTATATTGTTCTGTAGTAAAATTGCATTGTGTATTTTTGCACGAGATCATCACTGTTGTTAAGACCCCCCCCCCCCCCCCCCCCCCCCCCAGATTGCCACTATCATCTTTTAGGCTGTTTGAGTGTAAGCCATTTTCACCCCTGACTACATGCAAATTTTGCAGACAGATTATGAAATTTTAAAAACCTGTCGCAGACATCTACAAAATTTTCTGTCACTGGGGTAAATTATGTATCATTCTATAGTTTAAATTTATTTTCTGATAGTGTGTTTTTATATATAAGCCATATTTGCCAAAAAAAAAAAAAAAAAAAAAAAAAAAAGCTAAATGGCTTGTTTTAAAGGATTTTTTTTTTCAGTTTTATGTATAATTTAAAAATATGTGTGTGTATATTTCCTAGCAACCTTTATCTCTTGTTTTGACATAAAATGAAAATAGAACTGAATATAAGAATTTCAATCATATATTCTATATACCATCTTGTGTTCTTATTAGGATTGGCACAGATTTAAAACCCGAATTTCTTTAGCAACTGCAAATTTATTTCCATTTTTTCTAGTTTGATAAATACAATTACATTCCTAAAGCAAAATTCAGTTTTTTTTTTTTTAAATAATTGATGAAAAATATTAGATTATATAATTTGATGCTATTAAAACTGCTCTATGGCCTACACTGTCAATACTGTTTAAACTCCTGATTAACTGCAAGAGAATTATGCTTGCTGTGAATTATCCACAGACGCAGGAGAAAGGTGGAATCAAGATTCCCCCCTCCCCCAAGAAAACACAAAATCTAATGATTAAATTTACAAAATAAATGCAAATATACAGAATTATGTTTTCATGTTATTTTTTTAACGGTACAGTAGTACTGTAAATATTTTCACTGTTTTTATTATGTTTTAAACACAATATAATAAAGTTTTTGAGCTATAATAAATACTTTTTATCTCCAAAACTAAATTCAAAAACAGGCGTACAATCAATAAAAAGATATTAAAACTTCTTCACACACCATAAATTTTAAGTCAGCACAACCGGTTTCGAAAGGACGTAGCCTTTCTTCATCAGGTGCAAAAAAACACGTGCTACTGCCTTGGAGGCAAAAACAAGACTGAAAGCAGGGCAAAAACCAGAGGGGGAGGAGCAACACAAACAACCAATTGATAGCATTATGCAGGACCAATCAGAGAGGAGCACACGTACACCCCCCCCCCCCCAAAAAAAAAAAGAGGGAGGGAAGGAGTAATCAATTAAATTTATTTTTATTTTATTTTTATTCTTTTTGTTTTATTTATTTAAT
Source organism: Salticus scenicus (assembly GCA_963930645.1). Classification (NCBI taxonomy): domain Eukaryota; kingdom Metazoa; phylum Arthropoda; class Arachnida; order Araneae; family Salticidae; genus Salticus; species Salticus scenicus. Next base: position 6,801,007 of record OZ005658.1, on the reverse strand, counting down.
ATCTTACTAATAAGTAAATTTAAATTTTTTTTTTTTTTTTTACAATTAGAATTATTTTATTATAACTATAATTATGTTATAAACATAATGAAGGAAATTATTTAATTGAATTAAACAAATTTTTCCAGGCTGTAGACAGCAAAGTGGAATCAGATTTTTCATTGACAATTTTATCACAGTTAAGGTAAATAGCTAAATTTTCCAAAAAATTTAGCTATTTATCTAACTTTTTATCTCATTTGCAGCTTATTTGCAGTTTATATCCGCTATTCACATTAATCTACAAAAACATATCATTAAATTCTACAGACAATCGGGAGTTTGCTGTTTTTGCTTAAATGAATAGTATATTCTAGAAAATAACGACTTATATAATGGCAGTGTTAAATAATTGACCATAAAGACAATGAAATTTCTTAAAACATTCAATGACAATTCTCTTAGTATTTTATATACCTGTTAAATGAGTCTGTACATATTCTGTCAGTCTTGCAGCCAATGTCTGTCTCACCTGCAAATCTTCCTCCTGTAATCCATGTTCAGCATGCACTTTAAGAAGTAATTCATCAATAGCTTCTATCTGAGCAGGTATAGGCTTAGGAAGGAATGCTAGCATTCGATCAGATTTAATTCGCTACATTTAAAGAAAAAAAAACTAATTTAAAATTGGCAATTACATAAGCAGAATGCACATACATATCATAAAAATAACAAATAAAAATATTTAATCAATAACAAAAGTCAATGAGCATATTTCACTTATATACAGGGTTGCTACACAAATCAGGAGAAAAAAATCCCTGAGTTTTCCCTGTCCCTTTTAAAAGTTAAATAGATGACGCGCAATCATGCAGCATTAGAATCTAACATGTTTACAAGTTAATTGAACATATTTAGGGTATATTAATTTTATTAACTTACTATAGTTGGGGAAAAAAACAAAATTTATTCATTATAAAGCACAAAAAAAATTTCAAAAACATTTGATTATGAAAAATTTTTCCTATGTTTTTCCAAAAAATTTCAAAATTCCCTGAATTTTCCCTGTTTTTGCAATAAATTTTGAAAATTCCTTGAGTTTTCCCTGTTTTTTAATAGATTTTCAAATTCCCTGAGTTTAACAGGTTTTCCTTGTTTTCCAGGTGCCGTAGCAACCCTGATATATTATAGGTCAGATCTGGTTCTTACTCTTAAAAAGCAGTATTAACCCTTCGCATATGGCTCCAACGATTTTCATGGGATATGATATCTGTCTCCTAATATAGGCCACATGAAAATAACATGCCTAAGTTTATTTCCCTTATTTTCAGTATGGATCCCACTTTTTCTCCATGTAGGTTAAAAAGATTTTTAAGTCATATTGTTTCATGTTTTAGTCATTGTTTCATGTTTCATTTTGCAACTAGATAGCGCTACAAGTCTATGGCATCTCCATTTCTTTTTTTCATCTTGATTTATAAGGGTTTTTTTTTTTTTTTTCTATTTTATTATTTTTTTAAATTGCAAATTTCTTTACATATGTTAAAAACAAATGAGTTAGCACTTGCAACAATCAACATAAAAATATCCTGTGCACTTTTACTATTTTTATAATACACTCTGAAATTATGTGAGTCGTATTATAATACTTAAATAAAGAAAAAAAAATTATAAAGATGTGAACAGTAATATATATATATAGATAGAAAAAAATTTAGAAAAACATCCCGTAATTCAGCACAGATAATATCAAAATTAACCTGTACTCGGAGGGTTAAAGGTTAAAAAAGGGCAGTTCAACTTTCAATCAAGACTATTTTATCAAAAAAGAACAATCATTTTTTTACTAAAAAAAGGCAGCATTATTTAAATTTTAAAAAAATGTTTAAAAGTATAAGCAGAACATTTCATTTATTAATATCATACAATCAACAGATTGGGAAGAAAATCATATATATATTTTTTTTAATTGAAAATTTATTTTTCCAACTGAGTGACAATGATGCCTGGACTGGGAGTCGAACCCCAGACATTTCATGTCAAACAAAATACAAAAATGTGGCATTTTCAGTTTGATCTCTTCATAATTTCATAGAACTTAGCTCATTTATTGAATTTATAGAGAAATTATGTAAATAATTCTGTCTGTTATACTCTTTTAAATAAACAGCTGTGAAAAAGGGTGAAAAAGGTAAATTTTTTTGTATTATGTTAAGCTGTTTCCTTCTATCTTTTGAGGGCATTGTTAATCTAAATAAGCTTTTTGGGGGAAAATAAATAAATAAATCACATGTTGGACAAAATAATTATATTGAGTCAGTTTTTAGTGTTCAAAACAGAAAAAAATACGAGTTGTCAAACTAAAAATAACAATTTTTAATGAGTGGAATGAAATTAATATTAAAAGCAATCAATCCCAAAAAAATTTCTGATCTATTAGAGCATTAGACAATCGCTTTCACCTCGGCTTTCAGATTAAAAAAAAAAAAAAAAAAGAGAGAGAGAGAAAGAAGTTTCTGAAATTGCCATATGGAAGAAATACTAATTATTTCCTAATAAGTAGATGAGTTTTGTTAATTAAAAAAGCTGACAACTTGCATGAAGGATTATTTTTTAACCCAAAATTTCTTTAAAATGTTCTTTTGCCTGTTTTACTCCTGTGAATTTATAAAAAAAAAAATACCTGAAATTTTAGTGAGAAATTTCTTTTGTATCGGAAGGAAACACATACTTTATTGCACGTAGGTAAACAATCTTCGAATTATGAAAAATATTACTTTTAATTAGGTTTAGCAGTCATATTAAATTGACATTTTAGTTTTATTTTATGAATTTAACAATCAGAAAAACTGGAATTTCAGTACTGAAAATTAAATACCTGAAGATCAGGTAAATTACCCCTGTTTTCTGCAGGGAGTTGTGACCAAGATCAAAAGGTAGTAGTAGACGGAATTGCTTTATCTAAAAGACAAACGGGGCACAGTACCCCGTTAAACTTAATCTAAAATTAACTTTGGGTCCGGTCAGATGATAGTTTACATAATATAAATTGCATATTACTACAGGTGTAATAATTAACCACCAAATTATATTAACATTTTCAAAAATTGATTGCATTTTTTTTTTTTTGAGGTGGGGGGGGGGAGGGGGGATAAAAAATATTTTTGATTAATTTAACAAGATTTTAACAAAAACTCACTATAATTTGAAGTTTAAAATCAAGGTTATGCTAATTAATATGAAGCTAATATCAGGGGTAAAACTACTTAAGGTACAAAAATCCTGAAAACTACTATTTGTAATTCAGAATTGAATGGCAAAGGAAGATTTATCATTCATTTACATCTATAATAAGTGATAATCAAAAAGTTAATACACTATGACACAAATTAAACATACAAAATGTGAAAATTCTATAAAAACAAAACAATTTAACATGAAATTCAGAGACAGCAAAATCTTCAAAAACCCTGAATTCAGGTGTAGCCCCTGAAAAGTTTCACACCTGTAATATGTTTTGTTATATCGTATATGCAATAATTTGACCTACAGTCCAGCCGCTTAATGGTATAGCCAATTTACCACAAATTTTAATAAGTGAAATATTCAATCATCTGGGATCACATTGATACATCCATAATGTTTCCAGTTACAGTTAAACCAAGAAAGCATTAAAAATTACCTAAACCATAGGCATATTTAAACTATTATAATAACAACCTATTAATTAAAAGTAAGAAACACTTTAATTTACTAATGTATCCTTCCATTTTTTTGAAAATAATTACAATTTTCAGGGGTGAAACTACTTAACATGAAAATATCCTGAAAACTGATACTTGCATGCAGATATGAGAGGTTTATTAATGACATATCATATGGCTATCTACAATACCGTAAAATTCCGATAGTAACCCCCCACCCGATTATAAACCCCACTCTGAAATTTGGCATACTTTACTTTTTCGGAAAATTCCGTTTATAACCCCCCCCCCCCTCCCTTACCTTTGGCGGCTAAGTTCGCCACTCTTTCGTTTTTCCCATGAGCGTTGCAAACATACTTTTTTTTTAATTCTGAAGTCTTATATGTTTATTTAGAAACTTTAATTTGCATATAAGCGTATCCAAGTGTTATTTTTACTCATCTTTTTAAAGTAAAATAACTCCAAATAAAAAAAAAATGTGGCGTTGTTTACGTAATTTAAACTCCAAAATGTTAACTGCTATCCGCAAGCAAACGTGGCTTTCACAATCTTGCTTATGCGACTCTGCTTTTGCGATCACAACTCTTTTCTAAATTTTAAATTCTCTTTTTAATTTTAAATCATTAAATAGCATAATAACTCCGTAATAGTACTTGGATATGTAACTTTAATAGTTATCGTTCACCCTGTTTTGTTCTTTCATATCAGTTAATAACAGTGCAATTAACTGTTTTTTTAACTGCTAGCGAATTCTAGACTGCTCGATTATTATTCTATGAGACTGCTTCGCTTCGCGATCGCAATTTGTTTATCACATGTTTGTGTCTGTTTCTGTTATTCTGAATACTTTTTTTTTTTTTTTGCTAAAATAAAGATTTAAACTGATTAATAAATTTTTTTTATTATTAATAAAATTTAATAAATAATAATCAGTATTATATTGTTAATACAATTTAGTAACCATTAATATATATTATAATATTAATAAAATTAATAATATTTCTAGAAAAAGATTGTAAAACTTCCGATTATAACCTCCCCCCTTCCGAAATTGTCGTACTTTTCCGGAAACTTCCAAATATAATGCCTCCCCCAGTTTTGACAAATTTCCCCTTGAAAAAAGGGGTGTTACTATTGGAATTTTATGGTAAGTAATATTTTGAGAACGCTTAATATATTATAAGGCAAATTAAACATTCAAAATGAGAAATTTCTATAAAAACAGAATAACTTAACAAGAAATTCAGAAAGAGCAAAATTTTCAAAAACCCTGAATTCAGGGGTAGCCCCCTGAAAAGTTTCACCCTTGAATTTTATTTATTTGTTGCTAAAGAAGTCTGATGATTGTTTACTGTTAGTATATCTGTTATTACCATGTTTTTATTAACTTCTATTCTTGTTTGTTTGTTTGTATGTCCGGTACAAATCTTGCAATCTGTTTTTAACTAACTTCCCTACTAGCTAGACATTTGAAACTTTCACAGTAGCTCAGAACCCAGTGACAACACAATACTTCGAAGTCAGATTTTCGAATAGTTTTCTTTTAATTAATTCAAATAAGAAAAATAATAAGCTCCTAATAGCAATAAAAATAGCCATTAAAATATTATCAGAGCTGCCAACCTTGGTGGGAAAAAAAACCAGGAGATTTTACATAATTTCAAGGGAGAAAAAGGGAGATTTACAGTTTTGTGGAGAAAAGCAAAACAAAATTATTTTATTCAATACATGATACTTTTTTAACTAAAAAGATCTAATATAACTTTTGTTTGATGATTTATATTTTAAACTTATTGGGGAAAAACAAATAGTTAACAAGTTCATTAACAAAGTCTAAAAATAACTACATATGTAAAGAATTTTGACAACCTATATCACTTCAGTTGGTTCTAAAATCTAATAAAACAAGATTTTATGAACATTGATCCAGAGTTTTCTCCAGATAATTTAAGGAGGGTGCTGCATCTCGCCTGATCTTTGTTTGGGGAAAAAAAAAAAACAACCTTGCCCCAATCTATTTTTTTTCCCCATTACTGCCTTTGTAGAAAATAACCTACAAACAGAAGATAAATGCTGTAAATATAAATAAAACTATTGTGTGTGACAATCAGCACATTAACAACAAGTAAAAGTAAAGAAAGGTTTAAAAACAGACTTTTTTCTTTTTGTATGCATATTTATAACTAAATTTTTTAAATTAAGTGTTTGGATTTTAAATGTCAAATGTGTCCTTAAAAATTCAAATCTGCAAATCTAAAAGTTTTTTTTTTTTTTTTTTTTTTTTTTACTAGCAGTACCCTACATTTTTTAAAACCTAGGGAAAATGTTTGATTCTTTTGTTGTAGAATGAGAAAGCTAATTGGAGAAATTGATTGGAGAAAGGGAATTTTGTGTGTGTGTGTGTGTGTGTGTGTGTGTGTGTGTGTGTGTGTGTGTGTGGAGGGGGGGGGGAGTCAAATGATAATTACATGAGTGTAAACTGTTAAACATTTCTACTACTTTATAGGCTCTAGAATCTAATAAAACAAATTTAAAATGAATATTGACAGTTTTGTTGTGGCTTGTAGACGGAGAAAGAATGAGAAACAAAAGAGTTTCAAAGAGCATTTGATCCCCAATCACTAGTTGGAGATAAGAAAATATGGGGGGGGAGGGGGAGTTAAAAATAATTACGTAAGCGAGAAATATTGAAGGATTCTGTTTCTTTAGAGATTCTAAAATCTCATAAAGTAAGTTTTAAATGAATATCGACATTTATGTTGTGGATGAAGAAAGATTGTGAATTGGAAGGCCTTCGTAAATCTGAAAAGATGGCACCTACGAATTGTCAAAAATTAGCGTTTTTAGTTCGATTTTTCGAAAATATTAGAAAAACGGGAGAAATACACATTAAAATGTAAAAACGGGAGATAGGATTAAAAAATGGGAGTCTCCCGTGAAAAACGGGAGAGTTGGCAGCACTGTATTATACATAATTTAATTGTTGCCAAAAAATATTTACAGGTTAATTTTCTTTCGACATAAAAATAAATACATTTAATTAAACGTGAACCTTAAAAAATTATAAAAAGTTAAATTTGAAGCTTCTTTTATACAACTCTGTCGAACCCAGAGTGTTCGGGAAATTTCCCATAAGCGTAACTCCTTAACCAATCACATTAGAACATCCATTTTTGGTATATCGATAATAAGCATTTTCTTGCCAAAAAACTTGCCAAGGGCAAAAAGTTGCCAAATTTGGCGCCAAATCCATTACCTGCCTATTGGAGCTTTTTAATGCATTTTCAAGGGAAAATTAAGCTATTTTAACACAAAAAAAGAGCTGGAAATGCAGAAAATTGACATTTTATCAACTTACTAATCCTCTTTGAAAGAATTTATACAAAAATAAATACAATTATTTACAATTTCGTAACAATACATATTGATAAAATGCTAATGTAGTTAGTTCTACAGCTATGATTCAACACAAATTATAAAAACGTGGTTTATAAAAAGTTTTTTATTGTACAATTATTTAATTTTCAAGTTAATAAAATAAATTAAAACTGTATTTATCTTCTTTTCCAAGCAATGTCTTATAATAATAAACATTATTAACTTCAACATGAGAAGGAACCTTTTTAAGAACTCATTTTTCATCAAATTACATTAACAGTACGTTTTCGAATTTGATTAAGATTTTTGTTGCATCATCAGTCATGCAAGACTTATTCTTTATTTTTTAACAATTTCAAAACATGAGCTTGGGATACCTCAAACTTTTTTGTGAGCTCTAAATTGCATACACTTATTTACTTTTTCATACTCAATAACATTTACTTTTTCTTTTAAAGTTACGTTTCAAACACATCGTACTAGTAAGACACAAGACAGCAGAACAGAAAACACTTGAAAAACAATTTCTTGAAAGTGACTTGTCGAACTAATCACCATAGAAGCTCCCGTCAAACTGTCTGTTGTCGTGGAAAGAAGACAATTTTTATCAAGGGGTACGGCCAAACAATACAAGAAGGAGGGACATATTGTCCATTTTCTGCGAAATGACAAAATTGCTTTGAAAGACATACAGTTACTGCACATTCACTAGGGTACTTCACAGAAAAAATTATAGAAAAGAAATGTGGGAAATGGAAAAAGACATATCATTAGTGTTCATGTTATGCAGTTTTCAAAGGGCGGCGCTCCCTGCCCTATTTCATTTTAGCGCCCATGCACCTTGCCCTTTTCTGAAATTTTTCAAGTGAAAATGTAAGCCCTGTACTTTCCTATCTGCTATATCGTTACTTTTTAAAGATATTTTGCTGTTTTCGCTGAGGAATATACATTTATAATAAGTTTTATTTGATGCGAAATCAGACTTCACATACCTTTGCACAAAGGCAATCTGATAATTCTATGTTACTTCCAGGGTCTGTTTTTTCGCAAGGCCATCGAGAAAAAGATTGTTCGCTGCATTTTATTCAATGATTTTTGTTCGCAGTGTTGCTCGAAGCCTGGATATTGGGGATCTATGCCCGTTAAGGAAATAATATAATAAAGAACCATAGAAATTATGTGAAATTACTGAAATCCGTACCCAATTCTCGTAAAGCAGGATTTCAAGTATTCTGCATAATATTTTGTGGTGAAGCATAATAGTTTTCACGTAAAAACTTCATTTTATAATTATTATTTTCTCAAATTTTTGCTAAAACTTGCTTAAAAAAAATTTCTCAAATTTGTGCCAAACTTGCTTGATTAAAAATAAATCATTGAACATAAAACAGATTTTTGACAGAAGTTTCTTTTTTCAAATATTCAGACAAGAAAACTACGTATGTTTTGGTAATCAGACGCAAAAAATATGCATATTTCAGCAAACACCAAAAAAAGCAGGGATTTCACTGATTTTTGGCTAAATACAATATATATTTAACATTTTGTGGTATCAAGAAATAGCATAAATTTTGCTGCTTATAGCAGCAAAAATAGTTGCCTATCTTTAATTAGTAAGTGGACAAACAATCGTTCATTTGAGCAATTAACCATGATAAAAGTAAATTTTGTTAATAAGCCATAAAACGATGTATTTTGACAATCCACTGCAAGAATAATGTGTTATTTTATAGGGAATTAATGGCTTATTTCAGCATGTAATATGAATGATTAAATGTAAATTTTATCGACAAAACGATTCTGTATTTCGATAGACATTCGTATCTCGTATTTCGGCAATCACACATAAAAAAGCATTATTATTATTATTATTTTGTGAAATAATCGTATATTTCGGTATTTATTTTTGTAAAACATACAAAATTTAACTATTAGCAGTAAAATAGCCAATATTAGCAATTAGTTGCTATTACATAAATTAAAAAAATTAGCGGTAAAATTATTGATTCTGTATTTCAGAAAATTTATTGAGTACATCGGGAATTATCTTTATAAAAAACTCTGCAGATTTCACCGATTAACATAGAAATAAAGCTTATTTTGGCAAATAATTCAGATTAAAATAACTTTATTAATTAGCAACAAAATGATTGTGTGCTTCAACAATGAGCCACAAAATATTGTGAATTTCGCAAACACATTTTGAAAAAAAGTGCAAATTCAATCGATTAATATCAAAATATCATATTTTAGCAATTAGTTGGGTTTAAGCGTAAGTTTTTGAAAGTTAGCAGTGAAATGATCCCATATTTCCAAATTAGGCCGCAAAATTATTGGCTATTTCGGGATTCAGCTTTAAAAAAAGGGGTAAATTTCACCATAAGCGGCAAAATAATGGAGTAATAACACGAGACTTGGCGTTGGAATATTAAAACCCGAATAAATTACTACGTCAGAAACGCCAAAGAAAAATATTGGAAATGCATACAGCTGTTTCGGCAGCCTTAAGCGTGTCGTCTTCAGTGCAAAAAGGATTCTGAATCTGCGGAAGTGCTCGTATTTATAGGAGAGGGGCCGAATTTAGTTCAACCAATAGGATTGCGGGAAAGGTGGGGAGAGTGGCCAATAAGAACTTATTAAAGTTAGCTGTGTAAACAGTAGAAAAATTAAGAAAATGTGGAATTTAATTTAATTCAGCTAAAATAATTTGCAGACCTAAATCCATTCATGAACTCGATTTCTTTGAAGCTTTTCATATTTATAAAAATTTTAAAAACCTTGTAAATTGTGATTTCGCTATTCCCTATTTGTCTGACTGTTGGAAATTTTATATTCAGTCCACATTTTCTTAATTTTTCTACTGTTTACACAGCTAACTTTAATAAATTCCTATTGGCCACTCTCCCCACCTTTCCCGCAATCCTATTGGTTGAACTAAATTCGGCCCCTCTCCTATAAATACGAGCACTTCCGCAGATTCAGAATCCTTTTTGCACTGAAGACGGCACGCTTAAGGCTGCCGAAACAGCTGTATGCATTTCCAATATTTTTCTTTGGCATTTCTGACGTAGTAATTTATTCGGGTTTTAAAATAATGGAGTATTTGGAGATTCAACTTTGTAAAGAATACACATTTCATCGATTAGGGATGATTTCAGCTTTGAGAAAAAAGCAGAAATTTCATTGATTAGTGATGAAAAAATTACGTAATTCGGCAATCGAGTGTAAAAATATCGCAAATTTTGAGAATTAGCATTGGAAAAAAAAAAAAGGGGGAAATTTTATCTATTAGTTGCAATTGCGACTATAAACGTAAATTTTGTTTATTCACATTCATACTGCATATGCTGTGTATTTATTTATTTATTTTATTTTCATTTATTCAAAAATTTTGAAAAGCCAAGGTGTTTTTTTTTTTTTTTTAATTATAATGTATAGACTAGAAAAAAAGAGAGAGTGAGAGAGAGATATAACATTTAAGCTATTGTATAGCTTTTATCGCGGGCTTTGAGCGCGGCGACCGAATCAAAAAATTCCGTAACGAAAAAAAACCTAACACAGTTCGGCAGACTTCGGTAGAATTCGGCTGTACGAAGCTCGCACGGATCGAGACGAGCTGCTCCGAAATCGGACGAATACGTAAGCAGCTGTTTGTGAGAAAGTATATAGGTGTATAGGTATCTATATCATCTATGTACAACAGTGAATAGCTGTACGCGTAAAATTTGTGTATAAAGTAGATCAGATAAAACTTGAATATCCCCATTCGACTTGCAGGGCTTTAAAACCTATTAAACACCTTTTCTCTATTAAAATTTGTTTTCTTATCGGTCACCACGCTCAAAAAGTGTAACTTGAATTAATATCAAAGAAAAAACTTGAATATCCCCATTCGACTTGCAGGCCTTTAAAACCTATTAAATACCTTTTCTCTATTAAAATTCGTTTTCTTATCGGTCACCACGCTCAAAATGTGTGACTTGAATTAATATCAAAGAAAAAACTTGAATATCCCCATTCGACTTGCAGGCCTTTAAAACCTATTAAAATACCTTTTCTCTATTAAAATTTGTTTTCTTATCATTATTGTTATCTTATTCATTAATATCAAAGAAAATCCTTGAATATCCCCATTCGACTTGCAGGCCTTTAAAACCTATTAACTACCTTTTGTCTATTAAAATTTGTTTTCTTATCATTATTGTTATCTTATCATTATTGTTATCTTATTCATTAATATCAAAGAAAAAACTTGAATATCCCCATTCGACTTGCAGGCCTTTAAAACCTATTAAATACCTTTTCTCTATTAAAATTTGTTTTCTTACCGGTCACAACGCTCAAAAAGTGTAACTTGAATTAATATCAAAGAAAAAACTTGAATATCCCCATTCGACTTGCAGGCCTTTAAAACCTATTAAATACCTTTTCTCTATTAAAATTTGTTTTCTTATCGGTCACCACGCTCAAAAAGTGTAACTTGAATTAATATCAAAGAAAAAACTTGAATATCCCCATTCGACTTGCAGGCCTTTAAAACCTATTAAATACCTTTTCTCTATTAAAATTTGTTTTCTTATTGGTCACCACGCTCAAAAAGTGTAACTTGAAATTATATCAAAGAAAAAACTTGAATATCCCCATTCGACTTGCAGGCCTTTAAAAACCTATTAAAATACCTTTTCTCAAAAAATAGAGTTAGATCATTCAAATTTGGTACATCGAGGTTTTCGATACCTACAAATCGATTGCGGATATTTTTGATATATTCTCATTGCGGATATATTCTCATTTATTCAATAAAAGAAAAAAAATTGTTTTCTTATCGGTCACCACGCGCATAAAGTGTAACTTGAATTAATATCAAAGAAAAAAAAATACTGCATAAATAAAATAAATAAATAATTATAATTGCATAAGTTGATAAAAAATTCTATGCAATAGCTTTACCGCGGCAGTCCTCGAGTGCCACACGTATTTTTTTTAATCATATTTTAACATCGTGTTAATATCGGAGAGAGATACAATAGATACCTACCATTCCTTATATAATTATGTGTAATTTAATTATTTATGGGGGAAAAAAATGCTTCAGACATCTACATATTAAAGCCTACAATAACTTTAAAATATTTGTAAATTACAATTAAAATTTTTTTTAAATAAAGCATATATAAAAAATAAATATTTTGAAATAAAAATAAGTAAAAATTTTTGAATCGTAAATTACAAATATTTTACCACAAATTGGTTCCTAATTATTTTAATTGTACTTTTATGAAATTTAAGCTCTTTCAGTCAGGTAGGATTTTGAGCTACACCTAATAAACTATGCTACCAGGAAAACAGATTTAAAATTCGAAAATAAATTGAACATTAAAAAACTCAGAAGTCTCAATAAGTATAATTGCTAAGCTTATTGATCGAATTACTTCAAATTATTTAGTATCCAACGGTAAAATTTTCTCTAGTATCTATAAAGTCAAAACTATGTATTCGTTGGAAGTGGAAATTAACATTGTTGCATGTTTCTTGTATATAGCTCCTAAGCTTATATTTTTCATAAATAATTAAATTAAAACAGACATGAATCCAAGAAGGATAGTACCTGCTGTGTCTTTCTTTAATTAGGCAATGAGATAGATAGGGTGTTCTATTTTTACTTATTTATTTATTTTGTGGACTGTACATTTTATAACCCATTTAGCAAGTGGTGAAGAAAGTACCCCTTCGTCTAGCAATATGTGCCCTTTTACTCACAAAAAAGTGCCTTTTTCGATAAATCCACCCTGCCCTTTTTTAAAAAATATGTGAACACTAGATATCATCAAGGCTAAAAATTATCCCTTAGAGCAAAACAATTTTAAAACATATTCCATCAAACCTGAAATTTAACACAGAAGCAAATTACTATGGTTTGGTACATTGAAAATTTATTACATTAACAGGGATATTCTTTTAACAGATATTCCAATAAACGGGCTCATCTATAATACTAAAAGTGACTTTAAGGAAATATTTTATAATTTCATTTTTATAAAAAAAAAAAAAAATTGTAAAATATCTATTTTTATGAATTTGAATTTTGTGGAAGAACCCATTTTTCAAAGTGCAGTTTATTTTGTGACAGCAAATTTTGACTTAATGGACCCATTTTATGTCTACATTAATTTCAGTAAAAATGAAAAAATAAAAATTGCAAATAAACAAGTATTAAAAATACTTTCAGTGGGTAAAATTTTTTTAAACAAGTAATAAACATTAGCAAAAGACTTACCTCTCTTTGCTTTTTATGATTTTCTGAATTATAATGCTTATGGATTTGATCTACAGCTTTTGCAATAAAATTGCAAATCTTGCAAACATATCTATAAGTATCATCCTGAAATTTAAAAAGAAAAGGAGAAAATAAATATGAACAGTATATTTAAAATTTCTTTACAAAAATAGAATAATAAAATTACATATACAATCAGATCTCAATTTTATCTGTTGCAGAAAGAGCATGGCAAGAGAATTTTCTAGAATACGAGGAAAATACAAAGTCAGGGTATAAATATTAACTATACATAACATACTGATATTTAAAACATAAATAAAATAATAATTTACAAATTTTAAAGTCCTTGGTAGCAGATACTCTCTCTTTCTCCTTCCCCATGTAATTCAATGGGATTTTTGTTGTTTTGTATTATCAGAATACTAGTTAGTTGTAGGGCGACTAAGGCGGCTGTTGAAAAATGATCATTTCATTTTATTTATTTCTCACTTCAAATAATTCATTTGCTAGCAGGCCTGTGTGAAATTTTCGCACTTTATTTATCTCTTTGTTACCTTTAAAATTTAAAATTTTTATTATTATTTTATAGACGTCATTTTTTCATATGCACAAGCAAATTTAATATTTTATAGTTGTTTTTTTTTTCCACGTCAAAGCATGTTTCATTTTATGCTAAAAAAAATGGCAACAATTAAAAATCAAATCTAATAAAAAATTTGATACAAATAAGGTACCAAATGAAAGGGGCGATTTTTCTGAATCTGTCAGACTAAACAGCTTATCGATCGGACAATTAGATTTTTCAAAATAAACTAAAGTATGAAAATTAGGTGGCAACTTACATTCACACACAGAGTCCAAGGAAATCTCTTAGCCTTTTTAAGTGTGATAGAGTCAGTCAGTCAGTGATTGTGACTATATATGCTGATCTCATTCAAAAATGAAGTTTTTTGAATTCAATTTTTTTAATTCCACTGTTCGAACATGTCGAATTTTTTCTTAGGAAGCAATTTCTTTTAAAACTAAATATTTTGTTTCATCAAGCAAACTTAAAAATCTAATTTTCAATCTCAAAAAGAAATATTTAACTTATAATAACAGGAGACTTGACGTTGGAATATTAAAACCCGAATAAACTACTACGTCAGAAACACCAAAGAAAAATATTTGAGATGCATACAGCTGTTTCGGTAGCCTTAAGCTTCAGTGCAAAAAGAATTCTGAATCAGGAGAAGTGCTCGTATATATAGAAGAGGGGCTGAATTTAGTTCAACCAATAGGATTACGGGAAAGGTGGGGAGTGTGGCTAATAGGAAAGTTAGCAGCGTAAACAGTAGAAAAATTAAGAAAATGTGGACTGAATGTAAAATTTCCAACAGTCAGACAAATAGGGAACAGCGAAATCACAATTTACAAGGTTTTTAAATTTTTTATAAATATGAAAAGCTTCAAAGAAATCGAGTTCACGAATGGATTTAGGTCTGCAAATTATTTTAGCTGAATTAAATTTAAAATTATGATTCTCCTCCCAGCAATGTTTAGAAATAGCCAATTTATTGGTTTCTTGTTTGTGGACGTAATTCATATGTTCTTTTAGACGAAATTTAAGACTGTGTTTAGTTTGGCCAATATATGATAAACCACCTTCCAATAAACTCCCCTTTTCTCAGTTAAAAGATCCCATTGATATACATAATTCTTGGGGCATTTATAGTATTTCCTGTCAGTGTGGTTTATCATATATTGGCCAAACTAAATGCAGTCTTAAATTTCGTCTAAAAGAACATATGAATTACGTCCGCAAACAAGAAACCAATAAATCGGCTATTTCTAAACATTGCTGGGAAGAAAATCATAATTTTAAATTTAATTCAGCTAAAATAATTTGCAGACCTAAATCCATTCATGAACTCTATTTCTTTGAAGCTTTTCATATTTATAAAAATTTTAAAAACCTTGTAAATTGCGATTTCGCTGTTCCCTATTAGTCTGACTGTTGGAAATTTTACATTCAGTCCACATTTTCTTAATTTTTCTTTTGTTTACACAGCTAACATTCCTAAATTCATATTGGCCCCAGTTCCCACCTTTTCCGTAATCCTATTGGTTGAACTAAATTCGGTCCCTCTCATATATATACGAGCACTTCTCCAGATTCAGAATTCTTTTTGCACTGAAGATGGTACGCTTAAGGCTACCGAAACAGCTGTATGCATCTCAAATATTTTTCTTTGGTGTTTCTGACGTAGTAGTTTATTCGGGTTTTAAATATTTAACTTACTTTAAAAACAAAAATTACTTCCTAAGGTAAAAGGTAACATGTCCAAAGAGTAAAATTCAAAAAATAGATTTCAAAAATTTTTATTTTTGAACGAGATATTCTGATACTACAAAGCAGCAAAAATCCTAGTGGATTATATGGGGAAGGAGAAAGGAAGGTAACACCAAGGACCCTTAACATTCATTGTCAAGCTGAAAATTGGAATTCCGTGTGGTGGCCAAATTTTTTTTTAGTGCTCAAAATAAGTTAATATATTATTTATATACTTTCATTATTATGTAATAGGATTTATGTACTCTCAAAATTAGTTAATGCTAGCAAACCCATGTGAAATTTTCGCACTTTATTTCTTTTCTAATTTACCTTTAAAATTTTAAACTCATAAATATTATACCAATTTAACCACCTAATTAAAATTTTAATTTATCAGAAGCCAAATTATTATTAGAACCAAATTAATATTGTACAAAAGTGAAATCAAAATCATTCAAAGGAAGGTTTCCAAATAAAATTCAATTTTCACAGAGTTCCCACTCTTAAAAAAGAAAAAAATTCAAGGACTTTTCAAGTACTTTTCAAGGCCTATTTGAAATTTTTCAAGCACAAGGGGAAAATCGCAGAACGCTAAGCATATACTCAAAACTTTAGTAACTACTTTCATTAGTAATATTTTTTTTTTTTTATAATTAGAATAACTTTGCCTGTTTTCACAATACAATTTTGATGGATTGACCAAATTAACTTTTACAAGAGTCAAAAAACGATTAGTTCAAGATTTGGAATCATTATGATTATCCCAAAGTTTTTAGGTTTGAGTCCTGGTCTAGTCACTTTCTGCTCAAAATTAATGACCAGTCCATCAAACAGGTATGAGACTGGCAAAAAAAAAACAAGTTGAAACTATATGCAAAAGCAAGACAATGAAATAAGAACTTTATGACAAAATCATTATATTAGACAATGGCGTGTGCATGTGGAGATGGAGATAGTTTAGCCTTGACAGAATACGCGTTAAGCTCGTCTCTTGGAGTGGAAATTTCAAGGATTTTCAAGAACTTTGCACAAAATTCAAGTACTTTCAAGGGCCCTTGAAAAAGAAAATGAAATTCAAATACTTCTTAAAGACTTTCAAGGACCGTGGGAACCCTGTTTCACAACCTAGTTTTCATCATTCTGCAGGCAATACAGTTTTAGAAAAGGACTCCCCTGATGCCTTTTAAATTTTTGTTACCATGACGGCGATGACTTTTTATTAATTTTGGTATAACTTTTTGTTTAAAAAAAACTAATTCCTATTTAGATTATATTTTTCATGATTATGTTTTTTTAGTGCAAAGATTCTGAAGAAGCAACTTTTAACCCTTTGAGTGTTATGGACGCACATATACGTCCAGCGAAAGTCATTAATATAGACTATGGACGCAAATATGTACTTCGCAGATGTTATCAGTATGGACTATGGACGCAAATACGCGCCCGGCAAAAATGATCAGTGTACTATGCAACACTCGCATAAAGTGCGCCCGCGATAAGAATGAGACAGCTTGATTCTCATTTATTTTCAACAAAATATTACTTACATGAATGCTACTTGCATGAAATTGACAAACAAACATTTTTAATCACTTTTGATACTTTAAATTGAAGAATATACACCTTTAAGTCCCATTTTGCAAAGATTGCTTCTAGCCGTCGTCATGGCGTTTTATACAGTTTCTTTGGTTACTGATTTAAGAAGACGATGATAAACCCTCTTGAATCATCAGCGCCAACCGCGCGACGTCAGTATGGACCGCATAGGCCGCGAGTATTCAGCACTCAAAGGGTTAAAAATACATTTTTCCATAAAATAATATCATCAGATAAATGTCGTCAGTTTTTCTTATTAGTTCATTGAGCTGAGTCTGTGTGCTAAAATACTGTTCATTTTTAAATATTATTTTTTAACCTAGCATATTTTATCAATTACACCACTATCATATCGTTTTGACAAAAAATAATTGCAACTGTTCCACGTTAAAGAAATATTATATAGATATTATTTATATACTTTTACTATTATGTATATAGGATGTACGTACTCTAAATATATATTAAACGATATCACGTGATCGACTGTTTGGTGGGAACTCGTATCACATGATAGTGCATGATTGGCAATGAATGTATTAAAAGGGATTACATGGGAATTAAAGGTTAAAAAAAGCATTATTATTATTATTATTTTAATATAAATAAAATTTACACAAAATTTTGAGCATATAAAAGAGCAACATTTAAACAATATATTATAAAAATTTCATTTAAAATTTTTTTGGAAAATCAGATGGTAGGTTCCGATTTCCAGAGACCTTTCAGAAAAGTGGTGGACATGACTTCTCAAAAACTAATGCACCAATCTTATTGAAATTTTATACGCTTTTCAAAAACAGAATTGACTAGTGCTTGAATGAAGGATTAGTAATAATAATAATAAAATTTTAATTTTTGGTAGAGTTGAATGCAAAAACAGCACAGTTTTCAGTACATTTTACCCCACATATAGCCTTGTAAAATTAGTTGTAATCTAATTAAAAAAAAAAAAAAAAAAAATCCTTCATTCAAGCACCAGTCAATTCTGTTTTGAAGAAGTATTCAAAATTTCAGTAAGTTTATTATTAGTGAATTAATTTGTGAGAAATTGTGTCCACTGCTTTTCTGAAGGGTCTCAAAAGTTACAAGAGTGGCTATAGAAATTCAGAAAAAAAAACTTCCCTGGTTTTTCCATAATTAATTCTGACAAACTTCCGTGATTTTTGTTACCTATTATATACATTCTTAAAATTTTGTGTATATCACACTCTTGTGTAAGATGCTCACTAAACCACTGAAATTGAAGAAACTATACTGATGGGCAAAAATATCTCAATCTTTTTACTTTTTTTCCTTTGTTCACTAACAAAAATGAAAATAAAATGAAAAATTCAAAATTTTGGATAAATTAACAATATAAAAATATGACTCATTCTAACTGCACAACATATTAACATCAAGACATAAAAATATTTATTTATTTATTAATGTTATAATGGTGAGATTGAACTAGAAAGCAGACAATCCTGTGCAATCATGGTTAAGATAACACCTGTTTGGCCATTTTTCAGTCAAGCTTTTGGGGCAAAAATTAAAATTTCCATGATTTTTGGGTGTTTTTATAAAATTCCCTGATTTTTCCCTGATATTTCCATGATTTCCCTGATTGTCACCACCCTGTAAAAACTAGTTGGCATAGGTGGACTCTGCTCAGTTCCCCATCATATTTATGTTCTCATAAATTTCTAGTGCGATACATATTATAATCATGTTAAAAGAAATGAATATGACCAAAGCTTGATACAGTGACAGAATGAAATCCCCTAATAGGCTATCCACCGTTCACTTCGATATATTTATCTCATTCTAATCTATTAATTTTTTTTATTAGGGTCGATTCCGTTGTTTAGTTTTCATGCTACTGTTTCCAATGCAATAATCCTCAAATTTCATATTTATATGAAAAATTTACAATTTCGATATGTTGATAAAATCGTAAATTACGAATAATTTGCGACAATTTTCTATTAGAATATTTGTATTCAATCATGTTCAAACAGATATCATAAATGTAATTTTGAAGTTGTCTAATGTATTTGTGATCCTCAAAATGGAAGTTTATGCTCAATTTTGCCATATTCTGACATGTTAAGTAAATCGTAAATTCCAAATAACTTACGAATTTTTTAAATTGAAAAAATCATAGTCTATGATATTCATGCCAGTATCCAAAATAATATTTCGAAAGTGGTTTGACATCTTTACAATGAAAATATCCCTCAAGATTGACGTTTATGTGAGATTTTGCTCTATTCTGCCATGTTAAGAAATTCGTAAATTTCCAATAACTTACGAAATTTTAATATTCGAAAATTTATAGTCATTAATATTCATGCCAGTGTCCTAAATAATATTTCAAAAGTAGTCTGACATGTTTACGATGAAAATCTCTCTCAAAATTACGTTTATGTGAAATTTTGCCCTATACTGCCATGTTAAGAAATTCGTAAATATCCAATAACTTGCGAAATTTTCAAAGTAGCATATTTATAGTTACTGATGTTCATTCCGGCATCAAAACTGATATTTTAAAACTGGTTTGACATTTTCACAGTAAAAAGTTTCCATTTAATGCACGTTTAAGTGAATTTTTGTCCTATTCTCTAATGTTAAGAAAATCGTAAATTTCTCATAACTTACGAAGTTTTTTAGTTTGAATGTTGCAAATGAATAGGGTTCTTGCCAGTATCGAAAGTAATATTTTAAAACTGATCTGACCTCTCTGCGATCATTTGTTCGTGAGATATCGTGTTAACAGACTAACAAACTAACGGACTAACACACTAACGGACTGACACACTAACAGACACCCTACAGACAGACACCATAGAAATTTTGTCATTTTCGGATTCCTCACACCTGAAAACGTATAAAAAAGTAAAAAAAAACGAGGTCGAAATTTTTCACGATTACCTAAGTTCCCCATACCTATAGTATGATGGGGAACTAAAAAAAAAAAATCCTTCGTTCAAGCACTAGTCAATTGTTTTGAAGAAGTATTCAAAATTTCAGTGACTTAATTTTTGAGAAACTGTGTTCACCGCCTTTCTGAAGGGTCTCCGGAAATCGGGACCTACCAGCTGAATTTCTCAAAATTTTTAATGAAAATTTTATAAAATATCGTTTAAATGTTGCTCTTTTATATGGTGGTCAAATTTTTGAAGTAAAAGTTTTATATAAAAAGAGAGAGAGAAAGAGAATACGTCTTTTCTTAGTCTTTGTAACCTATTTAACAGGAAAAAATATTGCAGAACGTAAACCAGGGCATGAAATTTTCACTCGGATTACACTCGCCGAAAAAAAGTTTTACTCGCCACAAAAACGGGTTGATTTATTCCTTTTTTTTTTTATTCTTTTCTAAGTATTTTGAGTTTTTTTTACTTTTCCTAACTATTTGAAATGCTTTTACAAATATGAATAAAATTATATGTATTAAAAGGGTGTCGTACATCACCATGTCTTATAATCATCTATAATTAAAAATCATTTTAATGTATTGTAATTAAAATATGAAAAAGATTAAAATATCTAATAACTTAAATATACAAAGAATCATTAAAGAAAAAAAGAAGAAAAAAAAAAAAACTCTTTGTCAAACAATATCCTATCAAAATCTTTTTCTTATGAAAGATTATACTTCCTTATTTATTTATTTATTGATTTAACTTTTCACATCAGAAATGTCTTTTGCGTCCATTTCATTTTTCTAATCAGACGGAATGTCGATATATATAACTTGTTCATTGTTGTCATTTGAAATAGCCATTTCGGAATAACTTTTTTCGATAAAATCCTTACAAATCATCAGGGGTGCAGAAAATGTTCAGACCTCTGAAATTTCCACAGAACACATTCTAAATTTCCCCAAAAATAACACATCAACCTATAATCTGAAAGTTTTTTTTTTTTTTTTTTTTTTTTTTTTTTTTGGGGGGGGGGGGGGGGGGAGTAATGGGTATTTAAATGGAATACACTTGTAACAGAAGAATAGAGCTGTTAATGTGCAGTTTAATATTAGAAAGTTTGTTTTTTCAGTAATTTTTTCTTACTTCTGTTTTCATTTTTATTTTATTCTAAGATAATAAATATGCAAAATTTCCCCAGACAGCTAGAATTTCCCCCGAACATCGTTCGCATTTTCGGACATATTCTGCACCCCTGCAAATTATTAGAAGCACAAATATTTGGCATTTTAGTAAAAAACTGGAAAATTTTGACTTTTTTTTTATGATTATTCAACAAAATAAACATAGGCAGAATCTGAAAAAGGGCTTGGGCTCATTTTCATGTGTCAATATCGCATAGGCAAATGTTTGCGTTTCTCCTCACTCGGATAGCGGGCGACGGGCAAAGAGGCTCTCTGTT
This sequence comes from Salticus scenicus, assembly GCA_963930645.1. Taxonomy (NCBI): domain Eukaryota; kingdom Metazoa; phylum Arthropoda; class Arachnida; order Araneae; family Salticidae; genus Salticus; species Salticus scenicus. The sequence continues at coordinate 6,779,388 of OZ005658.1, read as the reverse complement.
CGTCTATTCTCACTGTGCTTGGAGAAATCACAGTGGGAAAAACATAAATGCTGAAGAGAATAGAATTTTTATGTATGCACTAAGCATTTTTCCTCTCCCTGTATTGTGATGTGAGTCAGGGGAAGAGGCTGGGGCAATCGTCGGATAGACTAGGCACTCCGAGAAGCGAAAAAAGGGAGGTTAAATATGAGGTTATATAAGATTGGCAAGATTTTGCCATATTTAAATCTATAAAAAGAATGTTTTGTGTCACCATATCGTGTAAGAATTCCATCTTTAACTAGACCGAATTTTTACTTGCCACAGTAAAAATTCCACTCGCCAATGGCGAGCTGGCGAGTGGAAATTTCGCACCCTGCCATAAACTATTATTGATCATAATTAAAAATAAGGGATTAGAGATTTCTTGTTCACAGAAATAAATATGACATTGTGTAATCTCTTAGAAAATTAGTCTGCACTTAAAATAGGACTTTGAACATTTAATAAACAATACAGTATGATCCTACTTATGTTTTATCTTTTATTAAGTCTAGATAATGATTTTAATTTTTAAAAATATCAAACTCAAGCATGAGAAAAGCAAAATGAAGTAATGTGTAATGAATAATTCTAAAAATTATGTTCTTCTCCCCTTAAAAAATTGTATCAAGGGTTACAGTTACTATTCAAAACACATATGAAACTATCTAACATTCAAAAACAGTGATAGCTGCTATTTTCTGGCAAAAAGAATATTAAGGTGAGACTTATTAATGACATATAGCTATTATATGTAAGTCGCTATATTATGTTATTTGGAGATTTCTTAATGCATTGTAAAGAAAATTAAACATTCAGAGTGAGAAATTTCTACAAAAATAAGTTAAACATGAAATTCAGATACAGCAAAGTTTTGAAAAAATCAAATTCTGGGGTAACCCCTGAAAAGTTTCACCCCCTTAAAACAAGTGCATTCTCGAATCATTGTCAATATAGGACAATTAAATTGTCTATCTAGTGCTAAAAATAACTGGAGATGTAAAAAATTCCCATCATTTGGAAATTTAATTTTGTTCAGGGGGTAAACAGCTAATAAAATATTAAGTACATTTACAGTGGAGCACCGTTTATACGTTTTTCAAGGGACCGTTCCTAAAAAACGTATAACTGAAAAAAACATACAACTGAAAATTTGTTTTAACATTAATACACAATAAAGTATCATATTAATAATAAAAGTCTAATCAATTTTCATGATTTCCTTTACATTTATTCGAATAAGATATACTTTTAATTATATTTAAAATATTTTTAAAAGGTTGAATAAAAATTAAATAATAACTAAAAATATAGAAATTCAGAAATTTTTTTCAAGATTTCGATTTTAACCTTTAAAGCCTTTTGTTCTCTAAACGAAGAAGACATTTTTGTAAACGATTAAAAGGAAGGAAAGAAAAAAAAATGTTTCTCCAATCGTAATGTCAAATAAACATGATAAGAAAATCTTCTAAGTTGCTCAACGGAAGTGAGTGATAAATCTTCAAGTTTACAAAATGCCTATAAAGTTGTGGGCTTTTTTCGTTTTATACTCCATTCCTGGAATCAATTAAAAGAGAAGTGGGAGGTCTTCAAGTGGTCACCGGCTACTTGTATACCTACCATTCAACCCAGTCGCCAACTGCTTATCTCTGAAAATTTCTCTAACCCCCCTTCCCCCGGGCTATCGATGCAAATCGCACTTTGTTCTATAGCCGCACTTTGTTACCATAGTTCTAAGAAAAAATAATAATAAAACATAAAGAGCATTCATATTTTTTTCTTTTTTTTTTAATTCTGGAAGGAAACTCAAACTTGGGAGTCTACAAGGAGAAAAAAAACGTATAAGTGAAATTAAGAATTTACTTGTGTCGTATAAATGAAATATTTTAACATTAGAATTTAATGGAATGATTTGGGACCAAAGTCAAAAAACGTATAAATGAGAAACGTATAAAAGGTGCTCCACTGTATTAGGTATTAAAGGATCACATTAATTAAATAATCTTAAAAATACCTCACAAATTAATCCTTCTGTAACAGCATTTGATGATTTATTTCAGCTTACTAAAATAGCCATCTTCAGATGTTGATATGCTGCCTACTGACTGCTGTCCATGTCTTGCCTGTTGATGACGGTCGAACGTTTTCTCATTCCTTCATTTATTAAGTGTTGCCAATCGGTACTGAATGGCAACACCTAATAAATGAAGAGAAATGAAGGAAAGAGAAAATGTTTGACCGACAACAGGCAAGACATGGACAGTGGTCAGTAGGCAGCATATCAACATCTGAAGATGGCTATGTTAGTAAGCTGAAATAAATCATCAAATGCTTATACAAAAATATTAATTTGTGAGGTATTTTTAATATTATTAAGTATTTCATTTATTGTTCTGCAGAACAATAAAATCATGACTATCAATATTTGACCGGAACACAACATATGCAAATAAGCAAAATATAAATGACTGGACTGGAAACAAATGGAAAAACTGAATAATATACATAAGGAAAATCATGAACTTGTTTATAAACTATTACAATTTTATATTATGTATATATATCATAATAAAATGTAACTATATAACATAATAAAGTGTAACATACAAGAGAGAAACCTATTAAGAATTCAAATTTTATCTAAAAGATTTATATAAAAATATCCCTGATTAGCAAAAATAAAGATGAATTAGACCATAATACAGTCGAACCTCGTTAACGTGAACACCCTTAACATGAATTACTTTTAACACAAACTGCTTCCACAGTCCTCGCCAAAAGGAAGATTAGTTTCTGAGTTACTGTGAACTACTGATAACATGAACAAATTATTTATCCCCTTGGAGATTCACCTTAACGAGGTTCAACTTATTCACATTGTTATGAAAAATGAAACCCATTCATGCCAAAAATGAAATAATAAAACTATTAACACCAAAAATAAAAATTATTTACCAATCTGAAACATTTAGAAATATAATAAACATTAACAAATTCAATATCAAGTGGGATAATGCTCAAAACTAGAAGTATTTCTCCTCAAAGAATGTATATCCTTCATAGAGCAGAGAATCTTAAGATTCCAAGACGACTAAAGGAGACTCTCTACCTATCGTCTCCGAAAGCCGAAGCCAATGTTATTCTATGGGAAATTTTGCCCCATTATAATTCATTAACTAATACATATTTTTAAATTTCGTTTTCAATTTCCGAAAATTCACAACTATTAAACAATTTATCGCTTTCTAAAAATTCTTTTTTTTTATTTTTAAGATTTTGTTTTTAAGCTCAAAAATGAAAAAATTCACATTTTACAACCTCAAAATAAAACATTAAAAATTAAAAAAAATAATTTTTAGAAAGTGATAAATTGTTTAATAGTTCTGAAGTTTCTGAATGTGAAAATGGAATTTAAAAATATGTATTAGTTAATAAGTTATAATGGGGCGAAATTCTCCATAGAATAACATTTGGCTCTGGCTTCTGGGGACGATAAGTGGAGAGGCCTCTTAAGTTGTTTTAAGCCAATTATCTACAGTAACCTGTCTTGATCTTGTGACAAAATGCAACGATTAACAGAAGTCAAGACAAATAAACAAACAAAATTTAAATAAAAACAATTACAGAAACCTAAAAACATACTTAACTTGCTTACACACACTTAAATGCATGGAATTCACATAAGTTTGAGTAGCTATTAGTAATTTACTAAGTGGAGCACATATATTATGTATAAAAATTAATACAATTGAACAGAAGGGAAGAGCAATTAAATATAGTTAATAGAGGATTTAATTATAATTAACATATATTTTCTTTATTATGTTTTAGTATGTAGAAAATATTAGAAGCGGTGCCACCATCTGTCGATAATAAAAATTATTCTTTTACAAACATATATACGAGGGTGGTTCAAAAAGTAAGGTAGAGCTTTTACGGGTGTAGATATCACCAGAGCTAACGAAACTGCATGTCTAAGTGCAACAGATGATCACAGTAATCAAATGTCACCGGTAGATGGAGCTGGTAGTGCTTCAAAGCTCTGAAATCTGTTACAGAAGATGAAGAAGGTGTTGACAGATACACGGTCAGCTATTGAAGTGTGAAGCATAATAAGATTTTTGTGTTTAAAGAACACCTCCCCAGCAGAAATTCATCGTCAACCAGTGAAATTTTACAGACAAAGTATATTGTCAAAAAAGTATATGTGGCTTTGATGGAAAGAATACTAGAAAGGAAGAAGAAATGCATAAGACAAGCAAAGGTCAAGGCAGCTGACCATATCCATGACAGATGACAATAAGTGGAAACTCGAAGGTTTGATTTCAACTGATCATTGCATTCACATACTTGCCAACCAATTTTAATAAAAAAAGGGAAGATTTTTGTTGAAAAACCAGAAAATTTCATAAAAAGGGGAAGATTTTTCTTCTTATCTCTTTATTAAAAAAAAAAAAAAAAAATCTTCGATGTGTTAAACAGTAGTGTTACACTTTTAATATTTTGAAGCATCCTACAAAAATGTTTTTCTACAGACTGATTATACTAAATACATAAAAGTTTGAAATGAAGTTATTCCTCTTCAACATATAATTAATTACCTACAAAACCGAATCTGTAAGAAATTTATTTAACAATGAACCAAACACTTAGTCAAGTATATAATAAAAAAGTAAATAAAATAAGAAAGTCAATTGATACCATATAGCGTAGAAAGAAATGCAGTCACTAAGCCGCTGTCAAATATTTTCTACTGAACATTTTTAGTTTCCATTAACTGTTTCAAGCTTTCCCTACCTCCCTCCCCAAATTAGACATGTGATTGCTAAAATTAAAAATTAGCTGAAAATTTTTCACTAACATGATTAGTTGGTTGATTAATTGAACATTGATAAAGTCACTTTCAATAAATTGATGACAAACATTTATATATATAAATATATATATATATATATAGTTTTTAACAACATTAAGCATTTTCATAATTTTTTCATTAACATTAAAAAAAAAAAAAAAAAAAAAAAAAAAAAAAAAGCTTTAATACAACTACAATAACTTTTATATCCACATAAATCCTCATTAAAATTCCATGCCAATGGAAAAACAAATTTTTTAAACAAATATTGAATACGATTTTTGTGTATGTACATTAATCATACATATAAAAAAAGTAGCAGTAGTTATTAATCAGTTTCAAACGTGCATAAAACCAACTAAGTATTAATTTTCTTAAATTGTTTTCAAAAAAATTTTCCTACATGAAAAATCTATTTGCTTTTTCCCATGTTTACACATTTGGTATAAATATGACAAACAAATATTTAATTTAATAGAGAAAAAATAAACAGATTCATTAAATTCATCAATAAGGACTAAAAATAATTACATACGTCAGAAATATTGAGCACTTCTATAGCTTTATTGTTTCTAGAATTGATCACTATCCAGAGAAGGGGAAGGGGGGGGGGGATACAAAAATAATTACAAAGTAAGAAATATTAAATTCTATTTTTAGAATCTAATGAGGCAAGTTTAAAAAGAATATTATCATTTATGTTGCAGATGGATAAAGATTAAGAAATAAAAGACTTCTGCAGAACATTTGATTGCCGATCAATAGTTGGAGATAGATGAAGGAGGAGGTGGGCGGGGGGAAATAATTACATGAGCAAGAAATATTTAACAATTCCATTCCTCTACATGTTCTAGGATCTCATAAAGCAAGTTTGAAATGAATATTGACATTTATGTTATGGATGGAGAAAGATTAGAAATTGAGAGCTTTCGTGATCACCGATCGCTCTATGGTGTTTATTTTTTTAAAACGAACGATATCCGCAACTTTTTTAAAAATGGAAGATTTCATCATCCGTCCGGAAGACCGGAAGATAGGTTAAAAAACCGGAAGTCTTCCGGGAAAACCGGAAAAGTTGGCAAGTATGCATTCATGTGAGAAAGATTGAAGTTTGGGTGATTGAAGAAGCACCTGGCAGGTTAGCACTTCTGAACTAATATCGAAGTAACTCACGTCGTTAAGAGGCTCAGTAGCCATGATTTCTTCAATGTCTCCATCTTCTATCTCAAATTTTGAAGCTTTAGGGTATTCCTAGCTCAATCTACCGGTGGTATTTGATTGCTGTGATCGTCTCTTGAATCTAGACATGGAGTTTTTTTCCTCTTGAGGAATATATGTACCTATAAGAGCTTTTGTTACCTTACTTTTTGAACCACCTTCGTAATATATGGATTCAATCTTGATATGATGCATGTGACATTTAAATCTGTTTATTTCTCTAAACTAGTACATTTGCATAAATTATACATATATATACATAGATAGTAGAGAAATAGACTGGTGTAAAGCTTTAAAATTATTTAACTCATACAGTAATACATTTTTTATTTCTTTTCACTTGCAACAAAAAAATTTATTTTTCTTACTCTTCCTAGATTAAGAACATATTCTAATTCATCAGAAGGAAAAGGAATTCTTGACTGAGAATTAGTTTCTAATCCGTGTTGCATATTTTCTTTCCTCTTTTCAGGACTTTTATGAGCTGCACAAAAACAAGAACTAGATATCAGTAACACATTACTAACAAATGAGATTAATAGAATTTAAAATCTTTAACATGCCCAGTTTCTTTGGCAGGAATTAAGAGTCAAAAACCAATTATAATAATATACAAGACACAATTTTATTTATAGGAAAAAAAAAAAAAATGTGTGAGGAGATTATATATATTATGTATATACCGTAAAATCACGAAAGTACCCCCCCCCCCTTTTTTTGAAAAGCAAAACGGATAAATTTCAGGTTGTGTGTGTGTGTGGGGGGGGGGGGGGGGTTATAATCAAGATTCTTTAAAAAAAATTATCAAAAAAAAAAAATAATAAAAATGAAGAAAAGGGAGGGGAGGTTATATTCGATGGAGGGGGTACTTTCAGGATTTTATGGTACTTACTTAAAAGGAAATATTAAAGGCTATCATTTCTTACATTAAAGGTAAAAAAAAACTGCATAATGATTCCATTGATACCATGCATCCGACACTTTATGAAAAATTAGTTAAATTAGATATAATACATAAATATTAAAACTTAATTCAATGCCAAATTTAACTTGCAATGCCGACATATCGTAAATGCGCCCGAAGATTGAATGTACCTTTGTTGGATCGAGAAAAAAAAAGGGGGGGCGGGGTTACTTTCAGGATAACGGAGACATTTCACTTTCAGCGAGAAAAGGGGGGAGGTTATATTCGATGGGGGGGGGGGGTTACTTTCAGGATTTTACGGTATATATACATCCCCCCCCCCCGAAATTGCTTTTAATTTATTAATTACTCAAAAATAATTAGTGACTGGAAAAAATTGCAAAAGCTATATGTATATCTATATTTCTAAATGAATTTAACTGCTAATCATTTACCTTTCATCAATTATTGAATAATTAAATAAATATAAAATTATACTTTAAAAAAGCTAAAGAACACGCTTTTCTAGAAATGTGAACTGAAAAGCACAAAGTAATTTATAAATATAAAGATTTTATTGGATAGTGGTAACATGTCCCAAAACTCGATGTAACTTAATTCTTGAACTAAGCTTCGTATAAGAATAAAATATTGATAAAAATACAGATAAATGTAATTTATTTTAATGAGAAAAAATAAGCATTTTTGATAATTACTCTATAAGTAAAAATTATAATCAATTATTATCTATAATCAAAAATTTATGACGACTGTAGTCTAGCACCCTTTGATTTTTCCCCCATTAACCCGTTAGTAGTCGCTAGTTGGTCGATTTGCCGCCCATCCTTCAGTATTGCCAGATTTTTTTATTCAACAGCCACCAAAAATTTTCAGAAGTGGCCTTTGTCATATATTAAACGCAAATAAAATCGAAGGAACGTCCATCACATCACTTCTTAAAATTATTGGTGACAGTTAAATAAAAAGTACGCAATCTGTAATAGGTGGCGCTGTCTATAGCGACTACTAACGGGTTAAACTAAGTTATATTTATCTGTATTTCTAACAATATTTTATTCTTATTTGAAACTTAGTTCAAGGATTAGGTTGCATCGAGTGGACATTTTAATGCTATCCAATAAAATTCTTACATTTATAAATTATTTAGTGCTTTTTAGTTCATACTTCAATAAAAGTATGTTCTTTCGTTTTTCTTTTAAGTATAATTTTATTATATTTTTTAGTCTTGATGAAAAATTTATTAAAATATCATTTATTTCTTTTTAATCTTAAACAAAAATGAACCTATAAGTAATGACACGTCAGTCTTTTCATTTTAATAAACTACAATTTTACTACTCATTTCAAGAGAAAAGTTTATTGGCAAAGAATGCAATATGCGATTTGATTATAAATAGCAATAATATAAATTGGCGATAATACTGAATTGCCGATTTTTTGTTTGCGCACCGCAAACGGAAAAGTACCAATTATTTTCAACAATATCACTACAGCTTAATACCCCATATTTATTTCTCAAAGATAAACATTTGCTACATCTTGTAGTATAAATTAAAATTGTTTACTGGATTAAAATACATCAATTTGTCATAACACTCATAAAACTAAACTAAGTTATTCTACATATGCTGCCATATATGAACTTTCTTCCACCAACAAAATAATCACATCACTTAGTTCACACTTCAAAAATTATGCCACCTCATCAACAGCTGACGCCAAATACCCAGAGAGAAACTTTAATGTACACATGAATTCCTATGAGTACAAGTAATTAACCCTTTATCTACTGCATTATGATACAGACAAAAATTGTGTTTGAAACATATATTTTTAGTTACTAAAGTGCATTATTTAAAGATATATATGTTAAAAATTATGCATATCACCTCATCATAATAATTAATGAGAATTTTGTGAGGTCGTACTTTAGTGCACCACTGGTACATAGAGGTCGAAAAAATTATTTCGACATGAAAAAAGGGTAGAGAAATATTTACTCTTTATGTTCGTAATATTTTTTTCTAAGATTAGGATATTCTTGAAATAATATAGGAATTAATTATAACACACATAAAGATCGTAAAAAATATGAAGCAAAAACAGCAAGTGCACTTCATAAAATCCCTTATGGAACAAAAATGGCTATATGTATTGTCTAATGCTTTGTAGTGAGATTAAAGGGAGGTACATGTGTTCCCTTCTTATAAATATCTTTGACATTTCTTGTATAAATTCGATTTTATACTCTTTTTAAAGTAATGGTACTTTAAAGTACCGTCAGTAGATAAAGGGTTAACAATGTGCAAAGTTACAGTTAAATGAATCATGAAAAGGATATGATAAACATTTGTGAGCTCACTAGTATATGTTTCATGAAATATTTAGATGAATATTGAAGAAGTAGGCAGTACAAAATGTAAAAAAGTAAGCAGATAAGAAAAATAAGACATAAAATTATGTCAGCAATCATATAGGTTGATCAGGTCTACATGATGCGCTGAAACAGAAAATACTTAACCCATTTTATCCCACTGTCCTATCCGGAGGACAGCTGAAAAATAGTGTGGAAATCAGTATTTGTTTGTTACGAATATTTTATCAGCTGGAACCTCACGCTAACAGAAGCTTAGGCATACCTCTACATGTTCCAGCTGATAAAATATTCGCAACAAACAAATACTGATTTCCATATGTTATTTTTCAGCTGTCCTCCGGATAAGACAGTGGGATAAAATGGGTTAAAAAAAATAAAAAAAGAGAATTAATGGAACTTATAAAATTACAGATGCTGTTTAGTTTAACCCATTAGTAGTCACTAGTTGGTCGATTTGCAGCCCATCCTTCAGTGTTGCGAGATTTTTTTATTCAATACATAGCCAACAAAAATTTTTAGAAGTGACATTTGATATACATAAAACGTGAATAAAATCAAAGAAACGTCGATCACACCACTTCTTAAAATTATTGGTGACAGTTAAATAAAAAGTGTGCAATCAGTAATAGGTGGCGCTGTCTATAGCGACTACTAACGGGTTAAAAAACTTGCATTTCTGTGTTCATCATTATCCCATATTTTTAAGTGCAGATGAAAAATAAAATAACAAAGTAACTATGTAGGATAAACTGCACCACACTGACTATAATACAATCAAGACTTTAAAAAAGTACATTATTAAATTCACAGTTAAAAAAAAAAAAAATTACAAGCATGTGTTAGAAAATATCCCCAATGGTGCAGTCTTTTTTTTTTTTAACTTTGCTTGCAAAAGGATTCAACAATATCTTCAAAATAGTATGAAAACTTCACAGATGTAATAGAACTTATAGTATACAAAGGAAATCGAAGTGTATTAATCTTGATAATGTTGAAATATTATACACAGTTCCTGAAATTGCAGAAATTTCTAGTTATTTGGTGTCATTGTTGCTGAAATTGCAAAAAATTCTAGTTAATTGGTGTCATAGTTTCTGAAATTGCAGAAATTCTTAGTTATTTATGTCATACAGATATATATATAGCGATCAGCACAGGCACTTTTTTTTAAATACCACTATTTTTATAAAACAATCACTGTGTTATTCAATTAATGATCATTAAAATTTTTTATTTAAAAAAAAAAGGATTGTGCCAATCCCTGTATATATATTTCATTTGACATATATATATATATTAATGTTTTTATAGCTAACCGAAAGATGGCGCTTGTACTCAGTAGTCTTATACCTTAATTCTTCAGTCCTTATCTTAAACGATTTAATTATTAATATTTTTGGTACGATTTAATTTAACTGTACTAGTATTAATTTTAACATTATCATTTAATATTTACTCTGTGTATTTTATCTTTAATGTAATTGTTCTGAAGTATTTTCGATTAATCGATATCTGTCAAGCTATTATTTTAACTTCAATTTAGGTTTTGGCATCAACCATTTTTCCAGTTTGTGTTAACTGTTTTCCATGTGGTTACTCTGATTATTTCATGTTATTACTTTGGTTTCCTTTAAGATTTTAATTAATATTTATTTATTCTTTGTTTTAATTTAATTTTTCACTTTTTTCTCATTCTTTATGGTTTTTTTTGCTGCATTGATCGGGGCGTGAGATGATATAAATTGCTATGATTAGCAATATCGTTTTACGAAATCGTTGCAGCTTTCTCTGCTTTATGAAGTATGCGCCCCTTGAAAAGTATGCTTCTAATTTTAAGCATTTATATCCAATTGATTATGTGGTTTATTATCTTTTTTCTCTTTCACAAGTTTAATGGTCCTTTTTTATTATCCTTCAGGTCGACGTAAGTATTTTAAGTTAATATGGTAACTCATTGGTTCCTTATCTATATCGCAACTTTTTGTGTCATTCTTTCCTCTATGTTAAATTCAGTTCTATATTTCAGTGTGCTGTTATTGTTTTAGTTCTATTAATTGCTAAATTTTAAGATTAAATTTTATTACGTTATCTATTATTTATATATATATATATATATATATAAAGAAATGCAAAAAAACGCATTTTGCCCCTGTTTGTTTAATATATATATATATATATTGCTTAATTTTAAAAATTTAATGAATATATTCACAACATTTTTTTTTTTTCACAGTTTTCCCATAAACCTCTAAAAATTACTTTTACTTTTTATCCTTTTAATCAATCAAAGACATAACTATTCAATATTAACCAAGCAAATAACGTTAACATTACAACCATCCTCCTAAAGCAGATCATTAATCAAGGGGTGCAGAATATCTCCAAACTCCTGAATGAGGTTTGAGAAAAATTTCAACTGAAGAAATGTTTTTTTTTTTTTTTTTTTTTTTTTTTTTTGAGAAAAAATAAAAATGAAAGTTTAAAATAATTATAAGATAAAAAAAAAAAAAAAAAAAAAAAATTATATACTTTTAAATTTTCTGATGAATCATAGAGCTCTTATCAATGTGCATAAAATTTTTAAATTGATAATGACATCAATTTTTGTGAGATGCATCATTTAGCTTTTTATAATTTTTTAATGTTCCCGTTTAATTAAATGTATTTATTTTTATTTTGAAAGAAAATGAACTCGTAAATTTTTTTGGCAACAATTAAATTATAGCTAATATTTTAATGGCTATTTTAACGCTATTAGGATGTTATTATTTTCATATTTTAATTAATTATAAGAAAACTAATCAAAAATTCGAAAATTGGATTTCGGAGTATTGTGTTGTCACTGGGCTCTGAGCTACTCTGAAAGTTTCAAATGTCTAACTAGTAGGGAAATTAGTTAAAATTTGATTGCAAGATTTGTACCGGACAAACAAACAAGAATAGAAGTTAATACAAACACATGGTAATAACAATTTACTACTTTACAATGCTTATGATATAATAAACTAACAGCTTTATTTTTATGTTATAGTGTATACTTATTCTTTTAAACACTTAGTACTACAAAGAGAGAATAAATGGCTTTGCATAACAAAATACTTTTGCATTTGGGGAAAATTTCCAAGGTCTAAATATTTTCTGCACCCCTGCATTAAACTATTAGTATTTTCAGGCACTTTTGAAGCTAATCACTTTAAGTATTAGCAAATAACTAACAATATGATTATATATTTATTTATTTAAGAAGTCATCACATCACATACCTTTACCTTGGTCTTGCTTCACAGATTCTTTTCGTAATGACGACATTGACTGCCTAGCAGGTTCAGAATTTCCTTGATATTTGTTATTCACCTTTTCTTTTTTTGGTTTATAACGAGGGCGTCTCTTCTTTTTCTTTTCAGATGATTTTTTATCAGAAACATTGGAATTTTCTTGTTTCAGGGAATTTTGATCACTAACTTCTGAGGAATATGGAATTTCTGGTGGACTTCCTTGAATAGGGGTATACTTTAATAGAATAGGGTTATTCCCTTGAATAGGAGTATACTTTAATAGAGTATTATTACTCGTGCTCTTTGCATCTGGACTAGGCAGCAAAATATCCTCTAATTCCGGATGAGGTATGTTTCTGGGTGCATCAGATATATCATTGATATCAGCATGCTTTGCAGCAAAATTAGTCAAAACATTTACATCAATTAGTTGGCTGCTACAAGGTTCTTTGTTAAAGCTACAGTCTACAGGCAAGGACGACAGAGGTTTGTCCCTATGATGTATTTGGTCAGTTTTGGGCAAAAATGGCGGTTCACCAAATCTGTAAGGGGGATTCTTATTATAATTTAAGTCTGTATTCGTCTGATTTGGAGATTCATCAACAGCCTTTTTATTAAATAATATCTCTTTAATTTTGCATTCAATTAATTTATTCAGCTCTGAATTTTGTTGTTGATCCGACATGATTACCTAAAAATACAAAAAAGAAGAATAAATTGAAACATTGAATATATAAACTGTTTTCAGAACAGAACTTGAATGTTGCATTCAGGGTTAGAAATAAGTGGTCGTTAGTCGCATTTTGCGACCAGTTTTTTCATTTTGATGCCTAGAATTCCAATCACAGGTGCCATATTTCACGCCTGGATTTTTTTCTCATCATACCTAATAATTTTCCCAATCCCATCAGATTGTAAACAAGTATATTTCAGTCAATTGAACCTAACAAAAATTGATTTAAGAAATCATATCTCTATGAAAGTAGTTGACGATTTGTTAATGATTAAATTAAACAGCCCTAAATTGGAAGATTTCTGCCCGGAAAATGCTATTAAATTGTGGTGGAATGATGTATCTTCTGGGTGAAGAATAAATTTGTGATTTTAAATATGTATGTTTAATATTGTCAATGTAATTACATTCATTACATAAATATTTTTTATATAATCTTGCATATATTATTTATAAGTTGATGCTTTATTATTATTATTATTTTAATATACATATTTAATTATAGATGGCACCTAGATTTTTCATTTTGATGCCTAGTTTCAAAATTCTTACTTCTAACACTGGTTGCATTACAGTGAAAGAGAATCTTACCTATTACCAGGGTTTATTTAACCTGGCAAAAATGTTTCTTTAGCACTTTAGCTAAAATTCACAAGTAGTATTTTAGTTTTTTTTGAAAGTTCATTTAATTGTTCAGATACTATTGGTTTCTTTTTCCTAGATTGATTATCCCTAAATTTGTTTAATATTTCTTTTGTTCATATTTCATAATGAAGATTTTAACTGAGCATCCATACTGTTATCAGGAAACTTTAATCAGTGAAACTTATATCAGTTTCAACAATAGAAAGAGGCAGCTATATCATATGTACAGAATAAAAAAGTGGAGTAATGGGTTAGGATAGATCATTGCACAATACCAGTGCTAAGAATGCTTCTATGAAGCAAATTCTGAATTCTGGGATACTTTTAAATATTTTTGCATTTAAATTCAATCATTGAATATTCAAAGTAAATTAAAATATACTTAAAAAAAAAAAAAAAAAAAAAAAAAAAAAAAAAATCTGATTATTTCTTATATAATTTTTGTCGACAAATATTTGAATAATAAGAGGTTACCCATTACCATACACATACAGAGATATTCTAAGAAATTATCCGGTTTTTGTTTTTAGTGAAATTTTCATTAATATACTTTAACAAAATACAATATCTTTTAGGGGGCGCCCATAAATTGCGTGAGGTGTTCGAGGGGGGGGGAAGGGGGTCGAGCCGAATCTCACCCAATCTCCCGTGGGGAAGAGGGGGGAAGGTCTTGGCAAATATCACATACTTTTTTTTTCTGCAAGTAACAGTGTAAAATTGTGAGAAAATTGAGTTAAATTCAAGTAAAACATGTTTCTTGACTTAGATATGTAAAAATCTGACACGATAATATTTATCATGGTTATCCAAACGCCGCGAAGCAGCACAGTAGCCTTTCAATTGTTCAGGTGCCACCGGGCCAACCACATGCGCGACTCGACGAACCGAGTAACAGCGGCGACACATGGACAGGTTCCAGTTCCAATCTGCTTTGTTTACACCCGTAAATACTTCATTACACAATGACTTGGATAACGTTTTCACTTATTTAAATGGAGCAGATGATTTTACTGAAAATCACAATAGTCACTCTTGAGACTGTGTACGAGTTGCCATGGACTGAATTAGAATAAATATTCTTTTATTAATTTTAGTAGTTTCAGTATTTTATTGTTCATTTTTAATACTGTGATTCTAGAGAACAATCTATGCAATCTTAAAAACTAGTCTTCAATAAATATAATAAAGCAAATTGTGTTTTTTGAAATAAATCAAACGCATTTACAGTAAAAGTACGAATTTTGAAAAATCTCATGTGAGATTAGGGGAGGGGTTGAGCCAAATCTCACAAAATATTACCCAGGGGGGGGGGGGGGGGGAGTAAAAAAAAAATGTCAAAACCACCTCACGTAATTAATGAACGCCCCCTTAGCAGCCAAATGCTAAAAAAAACTAATGGCAGTTTAAATCCTGTCTATTGATAACAGTTATTCCAGATAGTGATTTTTGCAAAATACCAAGCAAACTGATCTTTTTCTTTGAATCAATTTTATTTCTAAATATTTATCATAATAGCAAGCAGGCCCTCTTGAAACTGCTTGGGAAAAACTCTGGTTAGGGAAGAAGATTAATTAGGAGAAAAGATAATCTTACCTACTACTAAGAGCTACACTGGATAATGATTTTCATAAAATATCGAATAGATAGATATTTATTTTTAATCAATTTCAATCTAAATATCCTTTAATCCTATTAGCAGGCAGGTGCAGCACTTTCTCAAATTGGCTGGGGAAAACTCTGGTTAAAAGGCATCAAGATATACATTGCTAGCAATTTATATGAGCAGTTGTTACTTCAGAAGAGATATAAGAGTGATAATTCCACCATTTAGTAATTTAGTTAGATGTGAAATAATTCATTTAACCTATAATCTTTCATTTGTGTAGACTTTCTATTATTTATTTTTTTTCTTTTCAAATTCAAGCCCTTTTTAAAAAATTATTTCAATTACATTTCATGCGGCTTGAACGGATAATTTAATAGCTGCTAGTGTCAAGTTATAGTGCCAACATCAAGCTAACAGCTTTACAATGAATATTAAAAATAAATAAGATTATTAGCTTCTGCATACTTAAAATATGACTAATTACAATACAAATTGTGTGCATAATATAGTATGAAACCGAAAATCTGGACAATTTTGGCTGCGTTAATCATCATCATCATGAACAGAGTTTAAGTATAAACATATCTAAAAAAAAAAAAAGAACCGAAAAAGTATTTTATTTCTTATTAATTTTCAAAACTGGCATTTGCAAAGTCTGAAAGTGGAGAGGGAGGAAAATTATAACAATAGTAACGACTCTTAAACATTTATCTGATTGAGAGCTAAACTCTATATTCTATTTCAACTATGCCCAAACTTTTAATTGAAAAAACCTGAAGTACTTTAAAAAAAAAAAAAAAAAAAAGTCATGGGAATGTTTTAAAAATGGTAGGTTTTTCTTATTTTCTTTTATTGTAACTTGTACTAATTTTTGTAGGCAAATATTTCAATAAATCTGTTTTGTTTTTCAAGTTTAATTTTTAATTTAATTTATTTATTTTTAAGGTTAATAAAAAGAATATTACAGAATATGTTTAAAAATCATAATATATTATTTTTTACCTGAATTTGCATATTATCCAAGTACTTAACACTAGAATTACGGAAGGTGTCATTTTGACCCCAAGCAAACTTTTTTCTTCAATGTTTATTCTATTTTTTCACAAATATCTTAATCCTTTCTTGACTTTTCCTAAATCATTGTGCTTTTCAAAAAAATAAAGTTTCGAAGAAAACCTCATTTAACTTTTAGTCTTAACAAAGATTTATACCTAGAAATACGGGCAGGTGTCATTTTGACCCCTGTGAGAAAGAAAGGTATCTGAATATTTTTTCTGCGGTAAACTATTTTTGTTTTCACCTGCTAAACAAAAAACAAATAAAAGAAAAGAAAATGATGTGTTTGTGTAATCTCTCACCTGCCTGTCACGTGATTTGAATTTTCGGAATGCATTCATTTGTGAAATGAGAACAGATAAAAGAGCTTATTGTTCGAGAAAACGTTTGTAGATTTTGTTAGGCATTTTGTTTGTTACATACAATAACAATTTTTGATAAATTATTTTGTTATATTTATGTGAGTTTATTATATACTAATGGCTCGTAGAAGAGGACTAATGCAAGAAGAAACAGTTAAATTGATGCAAGAACTATCTGATGGTGATTCTGGTTCTGAAATGGATAACAATTCTTCAAATAGAGATGAAAATGGAACCTCTAGTGATTCAGAATTTGTTATAATGAGAGATCATGTGATATTATCTTCTAACTTATGTGAAAGTGAAAATGAATAAGTTCCCAGTAATTCAAATTCTGACATAACTAAGAATGCCAAAACAGGAACTAGTACTATGTGCTCAAAAGGGAATAATAAGAAATTCAACGATATTCAGCCAGCTATTTGTCCATACCCTTTAAAATATACTTTAATCATTGTAATTTAGTTTATTTTTATTAGATTTTCAAAAATATATAATGTTATATAGGGAAATATACAGATTTTATTTACAGGGGTCAAAATGACCCCTGCCATATTTCTAGGTATACGAAGATCGCCGTAATTCTAGTGTTAAACCAAAACACTATATTTTTTAGGCATGACCAAAAATCCGGAATCGCCGAGGTCCCGACGATTCTAGATTTTCGGCTTCATACTGTAGTTAAAAGGATAAGAAAAACAATGAATCTAAAAGAAAAACAATTAGAATGCAACGTGGTATCATTATTTTTGACAATGTGGATAAATTTTGCAAGCAAGGAAGGTACTTTTCTGTTTTTGTTTTTACAAGAGGCAACTAGGGTGCTCATTCTAAAGAGCAGACAGAGTGTGGCACCTTTATCAAAGGTTCTAGGGAGAACCTTGTTGAATATATCTTAAGAAATTTTTTACCTTAAGAAATAAGAAGTGAATTTTTTTGTTAAAACTTTAAATTACTAAATGGATTGCAATTTTTCACTATAGCAGAGTCCAGCTTTTTATGATGATGGGTGCAAAACTTTGTTTCCATCAAAATTCCAACCATCAGAACAAAAATAATTGCTTTAGTAGCCTAGAAACATTAAAATAGTTGCTAAATAGTAGCCTAATGACCAAAATACTAGCTTAAATATAACATATGTTAACGAACATTGAAGGGTAATAAAGCATATGTAATATCTTACTATTTAATTGAAGCAGTGTTAGAAATAAGAATTTTGAAACTAAGCGTCAAAATGACACCTGGATTAAATTTTTTGGGTGTCAAAATGAAAAATCTAGGTGCCATCTATAATTAAATATGTATATTAAAAATATAATAATAATAAAGTATCAACTTGTAAATAATATAAATATGCAAGATTATATAAAAAAGATTTATGTAATGAATGTAATTACATTGACAACATTAAACATACATATTTAAAATCGTAAATTCATTCTTCGCGCAGAAGATACAACATTCCACCACAATTTAATAGCATTTTCTGGGCAAAAATCTTCCAATTTA
Organism: Salticus scenicus; assembly: GCA_963930645.1. Classification (NCBI taxonomy): domain Eukaryota; kingdom Metazoa; phylum Arthropoda; class Arachnida; order Araneae; family Salticidae; genus Salticus; species Salticus scenicus. Next base: position 6,760,806 of record OZ005658.1, on the reverse strand, counting down.
GGGCCGTTTAATTTAATCATTAACAAATCGTCAACTACTTTCATAGAGATATGAGTTCTTAAATCAGTTTTTATTAGGTTCAATTGACTGAAATAGACTTGTTTACAGTCTGGTGGGATTTGGAAAATTATTAGGTATGATGATAAAAAAATCCAGGCTTCAAATATGGCACCTATGATTGGAATTCTAGGCGTCAAAATGAAAAAACTGGTCGCAAAATGCGACTAACGACTGCTTATTTATAACCCTGAATTGAAGTGTACCATTTTAAAGATTTTCAAAGTATAATGATACAATATGTATTCAAATATTAGATTTTCTTATCAAATTTTTCGATTATGGTCTAATTGCATGTTATGTTAGATATACATTTGTTATGATGGAATTTTTTTTTTTTTTTTTTTATTGGTGGGAAGATTTTACGCCTACTTTCCTCGGAAAGGTAAACTTAAAATTTTTTTAACATGAAGAGATGCAATAATTAAAGGTTTTATTTCTTTTATTCAGGTCAATAACATCATATGAAATAAATGGTGGTTACTTTTTACCTATTACCCTGAAAAAGCGGCAAACAACGAGGCTGAATTCTGGGTCATTAAATAGCTCCAACCTCAGCTTCTATTGAGGAAACAATTTACTTTTAGGCTTTTAAGACATGAATGATTGCATCAAACATTATTTTCTTTTATTAAAAATTTTATTTGATTTTGTTTGTTAGCTACTTTTATTTGATTTTGTTTGTCAGCTGAAGGTTCTTCACCTTGATTTAATCTAATGCTCTGCTATTTTTTTTTTCTCGGGAAAGAGCAAGGAGGGCGGGATTTTACCGAAAAATGGGCATCGGGGCAAAGTACCCCACTGAAACGCTCTAGAGTGATACCTGCATACTCTGCAACATAGACCTTATATACTAGACAACGCTACCAATACGGCTGACCATTACAGCGAATGTCTTCAACATGAGGGTGTAATCTGATACCTCCATCCTTTGTTCTGAGTCTCGGAAGTCACGTGATTTTGGCCTAGGGGTGATTCCTCTCTCTCTCTCTCTTTTTTCCCGTATGCAAGCATAATCTCATACTTCTCTGACTGAAGTAAGAATTCAAACGCAATTTTTTCGCTTGCAAAATGATTTATCATAATTTTTTTTTCTATGTAATTAATCTATGAAAGTTTAGCTTTCCATCCATGTGTAAATCTAAATGCTAAAATAAAAAGTGCGTGCACAATAAAAATATTAAAAAACACAAAATTCGTTCCTACAGAAAAATAACATAGTGATCATTCTCCACTCTTCCTCTAGACCAACATCACGTGACAATTTTGCTGGGGAAGCTCGTTCATGATGCAGTCAAATAACGAGGAGAAATGCGTTGTCTAGTATATAAGGTCTATGCTCTGCAACTGGTGGTACTAGCTCAGCTAGTGCATTATAAGCTGATAAAACTGACTAAAATAATCACAGGCAAACAGTATTGAAAAAAATTAATAAATTTAAGCCAAGCATTGGAAAAAATAAGAATAGTAATAGTAAAATAGCCACAATACCTCACACACACATTGTAAAGTCGGCCAAAACACACTTATAAATGTTGAAATGGGGAGTTCTATGCCACATGCTGTATTCAGGGTTCCCAGTATAAAAGACACTCAAAAATAGTTGCTTTAGTTGCCTTTAAGGTATGAAATAGTGGCCAAAATAGTAGCCACTTTGAATGAAATAGTAGCAATGCAAAAATAGTAACCATTTTGATCGAAATAGTAGTCTTGGATAAAAAATATATATATATAAATGATAGCTATCTTAATGAACGTTAACCTTAATATTTTAGCATTTAATAGATACATGTCAATACCAACACAACAAAAATAAAACTGATAATAACACATTACTAAAACTATCACAAAAAGGTTGCGATACAAATTAAGATCCAATAAGAGACAAAAACAATTTTAATTACTTACGCCCACTTGAACAAAAAAAAAAAAAAAAAAGGACCATTAAACATAATGGCGGAGAAAGTAATTAAAGGACTTCAGAATAATAATTGGAATAAAAAATGGATTAATAATTGGAATAAATAGTCCTTCAAGTAAAATTAAGTGATTAATATATAACCAATTAATACATACAAAAGGACACCTAAGAGGGTGTACATATACAGACTTACAGTCCCACTTTCTGTTTCTAATGTCACACTTCCGTTTTTTCAATTTTCACCAAAATTAGAAAAATCATCTGTACACCAGACATGCCTTAAAATTCTGAAGTTTCATCGTTCTATATTTCCAAACCCCCCCCCCCCCCTAATCACACACACAGCCTAATTGCCAAAAAACACTTTTTGGGGTACAAGCAGACCTTAAAACATGTAAATTGGATTAAAACTCCAAATTGAATTTTTTGACTGAATACAAAAAGTATCTTATTACCAACGGTAGTCAGGTAATGGATATAAAAATGCAGTGAAAGTGCAGGAAAAATAATGGGGAACAATTTTTTGTTCAAAATAGTCTCCATTTTTCTGAAAATAGTTCTGACTAACCTGAAAATAGTAGCTTTTAAGCCACTTTTACACAAAAATAGTTGCCATAGTAGCCTGGGGTTGATTTTAGTAGCAAATAATTGCTTTTTAGTCGCCGCTGGGAACCCTGTGTATACTCTAGACATTGCTCTGACTATTATCAGATTAAAATCGGAGAACACTTTTTTTTATTAATGAGTACATGGTCTGGCTATCCACCAACATATGCATTCTTATGAAGAAGTCAAAAATATGACTGATATGTGGATCACCTTAAAAGATTAGCAATTCTATTCCCATGGGATTCAAACATTGCTTGAATGATAGAAGAAAGTCATGGTCATTGCATAGATATAGTAATATATATAGATCTATCATCCCCATGTTATCCAGCGAAAATTTTTGATGCCGGAAAAAAGTTTTAAAATCAGCCATTAGAGAGTTTTGAAAAAAATAAAAATGAATTTGAAACTGTATCTCGAGTTTTTCATTCACCTTTAGTAAATAAATAATTCATAAATTTTATTTACTAAATTATCCATGTATATTCCTGTGTGTAATTTTCTCAGGGAAAGACAGCCATTAGAATGACTTTTCCCAAGAAAAAATAATCACTTTTTTCCTCTCGCTGATCAACTATATCTATGGGTCATTGGTTGATTAATTAATATTTCAAAACGTAATTGCATAACCCCCCAGTGGCAGAAACACCGCGACATGGCGACATAGTCGTGGACACAGAAAAAAGGCTTGCGGACAGTTTTTGTCTGCACTGATAAAAAAAATTTGTCCACAACTTTCGGATAACAATTCACTTATAAAAATTTCTGTATCAAAACTAAAACTTTTATTATTTATAATTATTTATATTGTGTTGTGTCAAACAGCCCCCCCCCCCCCCCCCACCAATCAACTTTCAGGCTTTTTGAGTGTAAGAAATTTTCACCCCTGATTACACACAAATTTTGCAGACAGATTATGAAATTTTAAAAGCCTGTCGCAGACAACTACAAAACTTTCTGCCACTGGGGTATAACCAGTTTTTTACAATGAAGCCTCAAATGTCTGAAAAAAAGGAGAAGAAAAAAACAGCAAAAGCAAAGTTGTACATTTAATATAATTTTTATAAGAAATACTAAGAAACTAAATACTGAGAAGATATACTCACACTATAATTAAAATGTTTCTTAACATATATATTTAGAGTATAGCACCATAGAACATTAATAATTAGTACAAAACTGAACAAAAATATAAAAAATAACATATACATACTTTACTGTTTTCCAATTTTATAAAAATAGTCTCTCTCAAATCAATACATTAAAAAAGCATTTTAAAATCGTTGAAATTTGCAGTATTTCCGCTACCTAAAGAAAAGAAAAGCAGTTACTAAACAGAAAAACTACTGAACAACAACAAATATATATATTATGTATTGCTATTAAATTTTAAAGAGTTACACAAGTTTTTTTTTTTTTTTTTTAATCCAATAGTACAATATATTTAGAATATTTTTTCAAAAGTTTCAAGTTAATTGAAGTAAAAAATGTCTAGGACAGAGAGTCTCTGGAAATTCTTTACTTCAGGTTCATTTTAGGTTTTTTTCTGAAAACACTATTTTTAAATTCAGTGGATGCGATTTTTCAAAAACTATGACTTAGAGAAAACTTAAGAGAAAATTTGCAACACTTCTTCAAAATAGAATTGACTAGTGATTGAATAAATGATCTAATTTTTTTCCAGATCACAATTAATGACTAAAAAAAAGGATAAACTGAAAAGCTGGTTTGCATAAAACTCCGTCAAAAACTCAAATTTTATTATATACTGTAAAAGCACTTATTTTCGCGAAAATGAAAATATCGATGATTTCGCGAACTGAAAATTTCGCGAATTTTATATGAACAGAACTGAAAGTTGAAAAATCTTAACGTTGAAAAGTACCTAAATATAGAACCCCTTTTGCAAAAGGCATTTTAAGAAATTTCCTTTTGTCCGTTCGTCCCCACCTCCCCATCGCTCTAAAAACAATTTATGCTTACAACGGTGCTTATACATCAACTTTGGCTTTCGCTCAACGTGCACATTCCACCCCAAACAATCCCTTTTTTCTCACGCTGTTTAACAAACTAGGGACTTCTGAACCCCCCTATTGCACCGAAAATGTAATCACCCCACCCCCTTCACTTTTCTCGGATTCGGACCGCCAATGCATGTAAATTTTGATAATTGAAAAATTTCTGTTTTTTTTTTATTATTATTATTATTATTATTTGCTGCGAAAAAAAAAGTATTTCACGAGGCTTAAATTTTCGCGATTACGATGGGCTCGCGAAAATAAGTGCTTTTACAGTATATAATATATATTAATCCTTCAGTCAAGCATGAACTATACTTACCTACTAACATAAAAAATTTGTTTAAAAACACTGGAGTGTAAAGTTTATATATATAAATACCAATTAAATGAAAAATGCCAGAGCCGGAAATCGAACCTAGACCTGCTTACCGTTAGGATACTCTGCCACTGAGCCACCCTGGCTCAGGTTATGGCTCTCAGTTACATGAGAAATACAGAGTTTGGTAATAAGTCAGGTTGGCTCAGTGGCAGATCATTTCTATTTCATAATATGAAATAGAAATCAAAACCTTCACAAAATTCAAATTCATTAAAATGGCCCTTTTACAAAATTTTTCCTTGCTTTCATTATTATTTTAAATGATTACTTATACAAGCTCAATAAAATACTACACTGCTAAAAAAAATTAAGAAAGCAAGTAGTTTTAATGAAATTACACAAATACTTATACTGATAACTAATGTTAAATAAAACATCCACAATTTATAACATACAACATAAGGTAATAAAATTAGAAATTACGTATGTTTTATTTGACATTAATTCTGTACTGATAAGTATAAAGGATTTAAGTCCAAAAATGTCGATTTTGAGTTAGTACATAGTCAGACTCAGAAAAAAATTCTCAATTGATTGGTTTAAAAGATTTAAGTCTATGTCATTTAGTCTTTGAGAAAATCGATTGGTAAAAAAAGGTTCAAGTCAGAAATTTACCATTCATGTATGGTATAAAATATTTAATTCAGTTTTTTCCTGTTTTTAAATGAAGGTTGACAATCACTGAATGGTATAAATGGTATAAATCAACATAATCCCTTTTCCCTAATCGATTCTTCTGATTTGTTTTTTGTTAGTTTAACTTTATTTTTCGTCTCCTGAAAAATCAAGAATATGGACTTAAATCCTTTATACTTATCAGTACAGAATTATCGGTATAAGTATTTGTGTAATTTCATTAAAACTATGTGTTCTTTTAATTTTTTTGAGCAGTTTAACTTGATTATTAAACATTATACAGAAAAACTTGTAAATTGGAAGTTTTACATGATAATTTTTTTTTCTCAAAAACAAAAACTTAAACTGTGGATACTTGGGGTTCACAGTAGAAATATATACAGTCGAACCTCGTTAACGTGAATCTCAAGGGGGATAAAAAATTTGTTCATGTTAGCAGTGTTCATGCTATCAGTAACTAATCTTCGTATTGATGGGGATTGTGGAAACACTTCATGTAAAAAGTAATTCACGTTAACAGTGTTCACATAAACAAGGTTTGACTGTATATATAAATATATAGGGTGGGATTTTTCCACTCTAAGAAAAAATGTAAGTAGGATTTTTCAAACTTGAGTGAAATATTACATAGTTTGCATTGAAAACATTTTCTTTTTCTTCTTTTTTTAAAGAATTACAAATATGCAAATCAAGCAATTGTTAAAAAAAATCAAGTAAAAGTTAAAAATAGACTTTTTCTTTCTTTTTCCTTTTGTGGTCAAGGACTGGGTGCTGTTTCAATATTCAGAATCTAAATTTTCATCAGAAATAATAATTCAAATTCTATCATTTAATCTGTTTCAAAATTTATATTTAATTTGATTTTGAGTAATCAAAGAGTGCTTGACAGAAGTACAATAATTGGAATAATCAAAATTATTTCATATCATAATCTTGAGATTTGACACTTTGTCTATTTATTAATAAAACATACATTTCTTAATATATACACTGGTTCTCATAATTATAAGGACACCCGTTTTTCTATATTAGCTAAACAATGAACACTATTATTTAAACAAATATATTTTTTATTAATTTGAATTTCATTAATAGACTATATTTACAAAGTTTTATAATTTTTCTATCTTAAAAAACTTTAAATACGGTCAAAAAGATGATTTTTCTGGTGTTCACAATTATAAGGACAGCTCGAATCTTAGTAATTCTTTTTCAGTTATTCTTTAAATTAATATTTTATGGGGTCTCTTTTAAACAGTCAGACATTCTCTCTGGTATATATATATATATACACACACACATACACACTTTTTTTTTTTTTTTTTTAATAATATTCACTTTCAATACCATTTCATACAGCATAGATGATACTTTGAATACATTTAAACTATTTAAAATTACTTTCCACTTGCATGCACTTTTCTAATATGATAAATTAAGTTTTTTTTCAACTTTTAGGCAATGGTAAAGGCAATAATACAGAAGTTTCTTTCTTCAAACTATTTCCTATTGCTCTAGAAGTAGAGGAAAAATGTAAGTCTTGTTGAAAAAAATATTATTACCCCCCAAAATCTAACAAAAATCTGAGAATTCTACATTTAAAATTTGCGAATATTCTCTTGATGTTCATAATGATAGAAAAAATTACTAAATTCATTTTGTCTTCAGTAGAAACAGCTCCCCAGAGCACCATAGATCCACCTTTAAAATGCTCGATTCATATCTGCCTTTAAAAAATCTGCTCTGTCTTTTGCTATCTTCAGATCGTGCCAGTAACTGTTAAAACCATTTGTTTAATCAAGAATAAAATGTTTTTCATCCGAAAATGCAACATTTTACTGTTTAATAAATATCTTTATTCAACTTCAACACAGACGTTCTTTCCCCCATTAAATGCTTATTGATTATTACAGGTTTTTTATTCATTTTAAGATATTTTAAACATGCATAAATGTAGACCCCAACCTTTCGTTAAAAATTACGAGCAAATTCAGCAGTAGTCATTATGAGTAGAACAGTAAGAGGAATTATGAGTCTTCGATCTCTGTCAAACAACTCTGATTTTGCATCAGATCTCTCTTCTATCGAACAGGCAGTTCAACACTTGATCACATTTCCTTCAGCAATTTTAGATCTTAGAATTTCATTAGAAATTCGGCAGATTGAAATTATTTTTCCACTTAAAAAACACATTTATCATACTTCAATACATGAAAATTCTTTTTTTTTTTTTTGAGGAATTATCACTAATGTCCGTCCAAGAAAAATTGAAGGCTTATATATGAATTAATCTAGCCCAGTAATTAACAAATTCGCATGTCAACTGTAATTTATCTGCTAGTAAGTTAAATAAAACGAAAAAATCTGGATTGTCCCTATAATTATGAACATCTAAAAACGTGGAGAAAAAAATATTTTGCATTATTTTTTATTAATTTTGTTTCATATTCAAAAAATTAAGCAGTTTTGGTTTTTAGAATACTAGATATATTAAGTGCACTTAGTATAATCTTGTTCACAATTATTTTTACATTAGTTATTTCAAAACATAAAGTGCCCTTATAAATATGAGAAGGAGTGTACTCTAAACAAATCTTTAGAATCAAGAAGTGTTTTATATAGGGTGTAGAATTTTTACATTTTTAATTTCATTTTTTAATGAAATAATTCTAGAAGTTAAAAACAAAGAATCACAGGTTTCAAGGCAATTAATTACTTAATGCAACTAAAAAATAAGGGAAAATCCCCCTTTCGCCCAGGAGCAGAAAGTACTTAAAACTGCGACGCCTGTCGCAGAACAATTGAGGCTTTTGCAGAACATTTCATCTATCCCTAACTGGATAATGTTGATGTAGCTAACATTCTAAAATTAATAAAACCTAGATATGTTCAACTGACCTGTAAATCTGTTAGCATACTAGAAAATTGCTGGAAACAGTCATTGTTCCAATGTATAGACAAAATTTATAAACATTTTGTAAGTAACATATCCACATTAATGTGACACTATTAATGCCAAAAGCCATTGAAAAAATTGCAAATTCTGGGTGTATTCCTCAGTTTTAGATTATAAAAATTTTAAATCATGTTTTATTATAAATGTGTAATAAATACTTTACTAATAAGTATTATTTTTATGCTTATTTTGCATTTTACTGTGCTTTGACAAATTTGGACAAAATACCCGCAGAACATCTGCAAATTTTAATGTCTCGTTGCAGAACATCGGATGTAATTCTGCTCCTGGGCCCTTTCGATATATTTTTGAGTGAGATTTTTAAAAATATAATGGGATTTTCGTAATCCTACCCTCTGACATGAACCACAGTACATTAATGGCTAATATGTTTTATTAACCAAGGATCTCTCTGTCCTGACTTTTCAGACAGGGTGCTGTTTTTACGAAAATGTGAAAAATCTGTACGGAATTTTGCGAATCCAAAATTGGTGTTAAAATCAATTTCTCATAAACTTTTTGTCTAAGGTCTTTTTGTGAAATTGCGTAAAATGTAATTTTTTAAAATTACAAATAAGATATGGTTTTCTTAGACAGTAAATGTTCCCTTTTATAAGAACTAAATTCACATCTATGCACACAAAAGACTTTTATAACTAAAAAGTGAATATCAGCAATAAAGTTGACATAAAATATCAAGTCCACTGTGTTTCAAGCAGTGTTAGAAATAAGAATTTTGAAACTAGGCATCAAAATAACGCCTGGATTAAATATTTTGGCATCCAAATGAAAAATCTAAGCGCCATCTATAATTAAATATGTATATTTAAAAATAATAATAAAAATAATAATAATAATAATAAAGCATCAACTTGTAAATAATATATGCAAGATTATATACAAAATATTTATGTAATGAATGTAATTACATTGACATTATTTAACATACATATTTAAAATCACAAATTCATTCTTTGCCCAGAAGACACATCATTCCACCACAATTTAATAGCATTTTCTGGGCAGAAATCTTCCAATTTAGGGCTGTTTAATTTTATCATTAACAAATCTTCAACTACTTTCATAGAGAAATGATTTCTTAAATCAGTTTTTATTAGGTTCAGTTAACTGAAATAGACTTGTTTACTGTCTGATGGGACTGGGAAAATTATTAGATATGATCTGGAAAAAATCCAGGCGTCAAACATGGCACCTATGAGTGGAATTCTAGGCATCCAAAATGAAAAAACTGGTCGCAAAATACGACTAACGACCGCTTATTTCTAACCTTCGTTTCAAGGGAGACTTAATACGAGAAATTTTTTATAATAGTTTACAGCTTATCTAATTGTCGAAAATATATGTGGCATATTCCTTAAAATAAATAGTGATGAAAAATCTGATAACAAAATTAGAAAGATTGGAAGCTATGACTTAATATATATATATGCTATACCATATATATATATAATTAATTATTAACCAATGCCACTCTTCACCTATTAACAAAGGGGTACACACAGTAGGCAAAATGAAATTAAAAACCATCCAAGAATTCATATTCTCGTAGAAACAATGTTCTGTTTGCTCCTTGGAAGATTAGTTTTCAAGATGAAAGAAATTTAATAGAATGGTTGTTTTTAAGAGGAAAGATTTTGTGAAGGGTCCGTTTTTAAGATATAAAATTTTATGAAGGGTCCAATTTTTCATATAGATGAGAGGAGGGTATTATGAAATACCATTTACCTTTCTTAAAATAACTTTGCTTGTTTTTAAAAATCTCGAAAATCATGATAAGTACATAGTGTAATTATTTGTAATGAATTGTCATTTAAAAAAAGAACAAAAGCAAATATTTTGTTGTTATAAAAAGTTTACTTAAAAAAAAAGTTACAAATGGAGGTTAATATAAAATAGTCGGGTAATAAGGAATAGGTGGTTTAAACCATAGTAAAACTAATTAGACTTCATAAAATATACTTATTTTTAACTATAAAAACTATACTTTTAAGAGCTATTTCTGCTTAGAGTCTATTTACAATAAGTCATAGGTATAATCTTTGTTCTCTGCTCCGGTACAGTCACTGTGAGCCCACACAGAACAGCTGAAACACTTAATCCAAATTTTCCTCGTTTATCTTCGGAAAATTTTCCGTTACAGAAGATACATTCAGCGTCTTTATTTTCTGATTCTTTAGTTGAATACATGAAGTCAGTTTCAGATGATACCATGAAATACCTAGTGTTCCATATTACCTAATGCACCATGTTTGAAAATAAACTTTTAAAGTGATGGACAAAATATTTGCAGCTAAAAAACGACCAACATATAACAAAATACAATTCTTTGAGCATACATTATGCTTAACATCAATGTTTAAACCTCATGTGTACTAGTAAGTTTAAATATTTGAAAACGTACCTGCAAAAACACTTGAAAATCACAAAACATACTTTGTTCTATAGAGAATAGTACGACAATAACAACCGGTTGCTTCTTACTGTATTGCATCATGGAAATCCTTCTTGAATAATTCATGGTATTTTGGCGAGATAGAAGCACTAATCAGAGCCAAAACCTCGGTATTCCATATTTCCCGACTATTCCATAATACACTCCTCTCCTCTATATAAGCCCTTGTTATTCTTTCTTAGTAAGGAATCACAATTAAAACAAATTTGCATTCATTGGTTTAAAAAAAAAAAAAAAAATAGTTTTTATATGTTGATATGTGGTGAGTGAATATTTCCAGGTTCGCTCATATCACTAGATGTTAATTGTTCTCAAAAGAGCAATTGAACAGATAATCTTTTATCTCACTTTTTTTTCTTTGTGTGTGTGTGTTGAGATAAAAGCATTTATAAAAAAAAAAAAAAAAAAAAAAAAAAAAAGTGTGACTTTGTTTGCATAACAATTACAAAAGTTTATTTGCAACAATGAACATGGAGCAAATAAAATTTTATAATAAAAGCACATTTACAATGATAAAACTCTTTTTTTTCCTCGTTTTGACATTTCAATCTAACTTTATTTTAAAAATATAAGAAGAAATAATTAGGATTATACTACAGAATAACTTTTGATTACGATCCAATAATAATAAAAAATATCTAATAACATAAAAACTTCAAATAAAATTACAATTACATAAATTTATCATTCGTATAAACCATATAACAAAAAATATAATTTAATACTAACAGAGACAAAAATTAAATAAATTATAACAGACTAGAAACATGCACACATTATCCACTGAATAAAAAAAAAAAAAAAACTATACCGTTATTTTTATAATTTTTATTTTAATCAATTCTAAACATGCTCGATAATTCCATATAGCAGATTTATATTGCCAATCTCCAAAACTTTTATCCATAAAAATAAATAAATAAAATAAAAAATCAGAGTAGAATTAATATAATAACTACTTCTCAGTAGTTTTGTCAATAATGTAAGATAAGGCGATTCACGTGTCAGGTGCAACTGGGGATTTTGCAACTTTAAAAACGAAACCATAACCATTTTTACAAAAGTTCATGGCATGACGTATTTTTCTTTACATATTAGTAAGAACTATAATTTCAAAAAATAAAGAAGAAAAAATGTTTTTGCGATTTTCAACGCTTTCTTAATGATATGTTATAAGGAAAGTTTTTACGATCAAACTAACATTATGGGAAAAAACAACAAAGCATTCAATCATTAAACTATAAAAATTTATAAATACCGAGGGAAAATCCATTCACAATTTGGTAAGTCTTTATAGTAATGATGAAATAAATAATTAAGCATAGTGCAAACCAGTTCATTCAATGCACAAGTAAATATTTAACACTTATTTAAACAGAATTCAACATATTTTCTTTTTATATTCGTTCCAAAACTTTCCGCTTAAGATTTTGGTTTGATTTCAAACACAATGCAACAGGCTCCATAGATACATTGAATAGCTGCTAAGTACCACATAAACCTTTTATTTAAAATCACAGTTTAAAACAGCTACTAACAGTTATGATAAACTTACGTTACTTATGTTCCGTGAAAAGTAGGGATCACAGGTGAATCCCAGATTATCGCCAATGAAAAAAGGACATGTTTACATACTTACGCTTCTTTAATCAATCTATCAAATTTACTTTTTGGATGGTTCGTTTTAGGGGGCGAACATCGATTCCATCGAGCTTTAATTTAGTATATCTGCTCGATGATCGATTCCGCCGCAGAGCATTACGAACCCCCTAAGATGTTATCAGTAGTTACCCCTCCCCACAGATTATTATACAGATAGGACACTCCCGTATATTCTTCGGTAACCGGAATTTGACTGCAACGACCCTATTGTCAACGGCTGTAAGTTTCTCGAGCTCTCCAGCTTACGCAATCGCTCGTCTTATTTTTATTGTATCTATGTTCATATCGTAATATTAGTGCAACGTTAAACCCAACATCCAACCGACTAACCATTTACCGATGTTTACGTTTGGACCATTGGACTTTGTTATTGTTTACGAATTTGATTGTCGAAAGCAATTTATTTTAAGAAGCAAGTAGTAAATATTAAGCAAATAAATTTCGAAAATATACATAAACCAGAAATATTTTTTTCATTAGCATTTTGTATTATTTACACCAAGCAATGTTAAATATTTAAGATTTCATACCATACTGCTATTTCAGCATTACAGTTTGTTATATTAATTTGTACTCTTGAACACGAATGTGTTTGGAAAAATTTATTTTCAAACATAATAAAAATTAGTTTTATTTCTTAGAAAATAGCTGTGAATGTTATGATTTTGTAAATTTAAAAGTAGTAGAAAAAGTGAAGGAAAGAAAACTGCACAAACGTTTTCGTTGGCAACTTTATTATTGTTTACAAACTTGATTGTCAAACGCAATTTATTTTAAGAAGCAAGTGCTAAATATTAAGAAAATAAACATTGAAAATATACATAAAATAAAAACATTTTTTTTTTTTTTCATTTTAAGGCATTTTGTATTATTTAAACCAAACAACGTTAAATATTTAATGATTTCATACTGCTATTTCAGAATTACAGTTTGTAATTTTAATTTGTACTTGAATATGAATATGTTTCACAAAGCATATTTTTAAACATTAGGTATAAAAAATAATTTTTATTTCTTAGAAGAATAGCTGTGAATGTTTTGAGGATAATTTTGTGAATTCAAAAACAATAGAAAGTGAAGAAACATAAAACTTCCCATACTAACCTGCTACTAACTACTCGCGAAATAGAAAAACAATTTTCGATCAAAGATGCTATTCATGTACACTTAACACATGTAGTTCCCCTCTGTTGACACTAGTGGTGCTACTATATTTCCGGTTTGCGTTTTAGCTTCACTGTCCTACCTGTATGATAATCTGTGCCCCTCCCCTACATATCGTTTCCGCCGAATGTCCCCCTCCCCTTTTCCAAAGGCTTTACTTATCCGCCTTTTCAGGGATTAAAAATTTATCTTTGGTGAGGTTCGGCAACATTTTTCATATTATGCTAAATAAAGTATTATCAATCTAGCATTTTTTTTTAAATTAGCAATTAAAACATGTTTCAAGAATAATTCTTGTCGAGAGTGGTAAAATGAACTTCCCACTTTTTCCAGACTTAGGACTGGCAGATTTAAAAAAAACCTGAGGTGGTTAAAATTGTTCTTTCCTAGTCAAATCACGAAAAATTTTCATTTGTTAAGCTTTCTTCCGTTAATTTAGGTGCGTTAAATGTCAAATATATGAAACTTTTATTGTGATATAGGTTTAAATTTATGACTGGCAAACCTTACCAAGGCAATCCTGTTGAGGCTGCCTTCCAAATACATAGTAATCATTTTATGCAAATTTTCACGCCTCTGGAGGATTGTCTTTGAAACTGGTTTTTCTTCTTTCGTACTGGACATTCGAATGTAAGAATCTGTCTGCCTCTGCAGTAACACTTCCACGAATGGAAAAATGTGAGGATGAGTGTGATAAAAACAAGCATTAAAATGTGAATGGAATGATTCACATGCGTTAGTTGTATTTTCAGATAAAGCATTGTGGGCTTTGACCCACATTGTAGGAGGAAATTTTGCCTCTTGTTCATCAATATAGTTTTCTACTAAATAGTCTACAAACTCCGAAACTCTCGCATCTGGAGGTTGGATTGGAACCAAATCTAATGCAAAGCAGTCACCAACGTCATTAGGTTTTAAATAGGACAGTCCGAATGTTTTTTTTTTTTTTTTTAAACCACTGGCCAACTGCATTTGATTCAGCCAACCGGAATTCTTTACCAAGACTGAGAATTTTTCTAAGCAAAGCTTGTCGCAAATGAAATTGGCCGTGGTTAGAGAACCGGCAGCCGGGTAAGTATTATAGACCCGGCAGTCTTCTGCGCTTGCATATTAGAACTTCCATGTATGGAATACTTGATCTGTACCTGAAGTGTCGGTTGACACTGAGTATCAATTTTTTTTTTTTTTTTTGAATAGTTCTTATTCCTAACAGATAAATGCATAAAAGTAAACAATAAATAGCGTCTGTCAAGCATATAAGTCTGATGTGTATTTTAACAATTAACAAACGAATAAATAGCGCCGCGGTAGCTGTTTTTCAACCAGTCAACTTTGTAATCACTCCAGCTGGTGCTGCCATCTTTCGAAATGATTTGAAACCAAAGATTTTCTAAAACTAATCTTTGGAGAAAACATGCAAATTAAAAAAATGAAATTTCTTATACTATACTGATTAAATTAAAATTTAGATTAATATTTTTAAATAATTTAGTTTTTAAAAATCGTAATATAATAATAGAAACTACTTTGGAGAAACCATGCAAAGTTGAAAAATTAAAATTCTTGTACTAACTGATTGAATTCTTTTTTAAAAAATATATTTAGTTTTTAAAAATCAAAACATAATAAAATATTAGAATAATCTTTCAAGAAATCATGCAAAGTTTAAAAATTAAATTTCTTGTACTATTTTGTTTAAATTAAAGTTTAAAAAAATATATATATTTAGTTTCTAAAAAATCCAAATACAATGATATAAATTTGTTATAATCTATGAGGAAACCATGCGAAATTGAAAAATTATTTATTTATTTAATACTGTACTAATTAAAATAATTTTCGTTTAAATATATTTAGTTATTAAAAATCAAAATTTAATACTATATTAAAATAATCTTTCAAGAAATCTTGCAAAAGTTAGAAATAAATTTTTTTGTACTATACTGATAAAACTAAAATTTTTAAAAATATATTTAGTTTTTAATAATATAAATATAATGTATTAGAAAAATCGTTGGAGAAATCATGCAAAGTTTAAAAGTTAAACTTCTTGTACTATATTTATTATATTAAAGATTTAAAAAATATATTTAGTTTTTAAAAATCCAAATATAATAATAAATTAGAATGATCTTTGGAGAAACCACGAAAAGTTGAAAAATTAGATTTTTTTTTTTGTACTACACTGATTAAATTAAAATTTTTAAAAATATATTTAATTTTTAAAAATAAGAATATAATAATATATTAGAGTAATCTTTCGAGAAACCATGTAAAGTTAAAAAATTAAATTGCTTTTACTATACTAATTAATTTAAAAATTTTAAAAATAAATTTACTTTTAAAATCAAATATAAATATACGTTAGAAATGTAAGGGTTTTTGTGTAATGTAAAATTCCCCCCCCCCCTCCCCCATTTTATACATATATATTTTAATCATGTACATTATCAAATTTCTTAAATTTTTAGTTTTAATTTGCATTGTGGAGTAATAATATAAGATCTCATAAATATCTGTAGCAATTTGAGAAATTTATTTAGCTTAATTATATTAACTTATTTAACGAAAGATAACGTAGCAGATAAAGCAAAAAATATAAGAGTAAATAAAATTGAATAATGAAACAAATATTTAGCGAGAAAAATCAAAATATAAAACATGGTCAATGGAAATAAATGCGAATTAAAGCGGCAATATGAATTATCAAAAGCATGTGTTGATAAGAGTCGTTCACTTTACCGGCAGATGAATAATAAATCACCCGGCAGTCATACTGCACTGCGCAAGCGTCAGAACTGCCGGGAATATAATGCCGACACGGCTGCCGGTTCTCTAACCACTGCGAATGAAATTTGCAGCCTTGCATTGCTGCATCAGGCCATGTTGTTTTAATGGCGCTATGAATGGCAATTTCAAAATCAACCACTAAATGACTTGGTTAAATACCGAGATTGCGTTCAACACATTTCTCAATTATTGTCTTGAATAATTTTGTATAAGTGTCTTCTTTCTTATCTGGCAATAAGCAGAAAAACAGGGGTACATACCTGCGATTTTCATGAATAGTAAAGTGTTGTAACCAAAATTTTGCACAGTACTTAAATGTTCCCTCCATGTAATTTTTTTGCATTTGATAAGAAATTCAAGATTGGAATAACAGGTAAAAATAACTATTCCAGAATCTGCATCAGCATATAACAGAAATTCTTCACTTTTTACCGACTTCACTTCCATTTCTAGTAATTTCTCTATTGCTTCTACTCTGTTTTTCGGAAGGCTTGGTATTTGTTTTCTTCTTTTCCTATAAATACTCTGTTTCAAGTTATTAACATTTCTAGTCTGGTTTTCTAAGTAAGTTGTATTTTCAGCAATTGCTGTATGAATAATTTTAGAGGGTCTCTCTAAAATATCTTCTGCTTTCCTTTTTGCGGCTTGATTAGGTATTTTCGTTAGTAAATTTTCAACCTTTTCATGGCAATGCACGTTATCAAGTCTTGAGATAGATGTTTTGCTCAACATCGTATACAATTTTGCAGTGCATTTTTTTCTCTGCTGCACTGCCACACGATTTCACCGCTTTTTAATCTTCTTTTCTCATAATAAGTATAGCCATCTACAATAAGTAGATTTTTTTCTTGTTTGCTGGTGTAAAGGTGGACATCCATAGTAAAAAAATTAATCAATCAGTATAAATCAATCAATAAAAAAATAATAAATAAAAATCAAGTATGAATATCTGCTGACCGCAGTCCCTCACATACGCGACTTTACCCTACGGTTGCTCAGCAAAAAGTGACTGGGGAGAGACGAGCCCTGGGACATTTTTGAAGACAGTCCAATCAGCGTAGATCATCTAACGGTGGCGCCAACAGACAAAGTGATAAGCCGCCAAATATGATGTATCATAAATTCCCCTATTTATCTGCTTCCGCGGATATCAATAGGTGGGGGGAAAAGGGTCCGAACACTAGCAAAAATTCCTATATAAAAAAAGTACACTTAATACAGTTTTGTTAAATAAATCCTTGTCGAATCCTGTTCTTATTCAGTCTAAAAACAAGATTCGACAAGGATTTATTTAACAAAAGCAGTATTAAGTGCACTTTTTTTACATAGGAATTATTGCTAGTGTTCGCAGACTTTTGTTACCGACTGTATTATCTATTTTGAATAAAATTATTTTATAAGATATTTTATTTTAAAGATATGTCTTAAATTGTTAGAATTATGTAATTAAATATGCTCATTTGTTACAAATAAAGCTGAGCGATGTTGACATTTCTTAAATCGATATTTCATCTAAAATATCGATATAAGGATATATCAATTTAATGTAGCGTTATCCACTGTAGGGATTAGTCCCTACACGTAAGGACTTAATATGATACAGTTAAAAAAATCGATCGAGACGAGGATTGAACTGAAGACCTTCTTGTCTCAAGTTAAACGTTCTGGCACTGTGCCACGCTTTTTTTGCCCACTAATTTCGTTGATTTTGATAAAAAGGATTAAATTTTCTAGGGTTTTATCTTGGCCTGTCGGTGAGTTGTTGCACAAAATTTCCCCATTAGCCAGGGTTCCCACAGCCCGATTTTTTTCAAGGACTCTTCCACCAGAAATATCTAAAAATAAATTTCTTATTAAATATATACTGTATATTTAAGAATAATTTTTTCTTGAGATTATTCTGGTGGAAGAGTCCTTGAAAAAAGGGGTGGCCGTGGGAACCCTGTTAGCCTATGTTTTCTACCACGCTCTTTAATTTAATCTTGGTTTAATTTCAATAGGAATTTTACTGATTTATACTTCCCTTCTGAGTGGATGTATGGTAGCTCGAAGTTTCGGCGCAACTTAAATTCAATCGCAAGAAGTCGAAAGCTTAAAAGTGAGGTTGAACCATATTATGATATTGCTTATAACTTTAACTCCATATACAGTCGGTAGCAAAATTAATGGAGCGCTAGCAATAATTCCTATATAAAGAAGATACTCTTAATACTGCTTTGTTAAACAAATGCCTTCTCGAGTCATATTCTTACACATTTAAGAATTTTATCCTAGTTGACTATTACTATTACAGAAAATTGTTTTTTAGTTTCACAATAATCCTTACTGTATATTTCGTACATTTATAGAAAAATTTATTATATACTGGAAAGTATTTATTATATCCTTATGTTTCGGGACGGCAGTGTCATTTGTATAGTGATGTGTACAAAATGTGAATAAGCGCTAATTTATATCAAGGTGCAAGTATGTAAAACTTTTTATGAAATTTTGTGCATTATTTCTCGCGCTGAAGTCGTTGGAAAATTTTTTCACTCACAAGCAGATGGATAATTTCGAAAAATGATCAAAACGTTCTTTAGACGATACAAATTTTTGCAAGTACTTTCTTGTAATAAATACCTACAGAAGAACGCAAAAACGCGAAAATCAACAATGGACCATAGAAAAATTATATCAGTTTGACAAAATAATTTTTTTCCCCCGAAATTATTATTTTTATTACAGAAATATATCATACTGACTCGCGATGTGACATTTCGTGAGTAACCTTTAGAATATTTGAAACACCCCAATTTATTTATTTAATTTTTAACTAATTGATAAATTCAGAATTTTATTATTTCTTATTAAGTACTTTTTAATGAGTTAAAATATTTATATTCCCCACTTACATGCAAACGAATTGCAAAATGGCAATCAGCAGAAAATTCCTAAGTAAGAGAAGAGCTTCACACATGATATTAAATTACTATAGTGCTTTGAATCTCCTAATAAATGTAATTCTTAATTAAAGTTTTCTAAAATACAATTTCTTAAAAAATTCACGAGATTTCCTTTTTTATTGAAGTTTGAAATTTTCACTTATTTTAGACAAGCAGGCTTTGCCCGCTTCGCTGGCAAAGCATGTAGGCTAACAGTTTAAGAATGTAATATATTATTCGACAGTTTTAATTAAAAAAATATATATATTGATTAATTATATTTATATATTTATTATTATTATTATTATTATTATTATTATTATTATTTTAAGTGTAAAATAAAATCTAATAATGTAAAAAAAAAAAGGAGGGGGCGTCAATATTTAAATTATAAATGCTCTCCCCTCCCTACTGTTTTGAATAAATTTCAAATATTTCTCATTTGATTATAATATTATTTACTTGTTTTTCGTATAAAAATACAGAAAAGTGTTTATTGCAGCCATAAACTATAATGTATAATAATTAAAATGTGTTAAACCTATACCCAGAAGTAAATTAATGCATTCTGTTTATTTTACTTTTTATTTATTTATTTAATGTTGAAAAGCATAGGTATTACTTGAAAAACTATTACAAATATTAATTAAACTTGCATACAGATGGCAACTTCTAAATTGGATATTAATAATAAAATTGTAAATATTGACTGGGAAAAAGGGTAAAGAATTTTAAGATAAGTTGCTTCTCTTAACATTTATTAGCGATAAACATTAACTTTCATTTGCTCTAATTTTTAGATACCTACTTTAAGTACTTTTTTAAACCCAATAAATTCTGATTTAATATTGATGGGACTATCACAAATACTTGTCAGAAATATTATAAATAATTTCCTGTGTGAAGCATAACATATAATGTACATAGTTTAATGTATAGAAGTTAATTTAATTAAAATTTACTTTCTTTAAAATGTAATAATGATAATGTAATATAATTTAAAACAGGAATATTTTACTTATTTTTTCTTAATGTTGTAAATTAACTGGAAATAGTAAAAAGCAGTATTACATGAAAGATAGAACGTGTACGTGATCTAATGTAAAATAAATTTTCTAATAATTTGTATCAATATGAATCTTTCATGAAAAGCCCAAAACAAGAACGTTAACATCGAACGGACTAAATCATTCATCTATATAAATAAAGAGAAGTGTCTGTGTATCTGTCTGTGTGTGTGTCTGCGCTCTGGTGCTCACACTATTGATCGCAGAGCTTCCAAATTTGGCATATAGGTACCTGGGACCAACGAGATATATAAAGTAGAGTGATAAATGGTAACCCTTGAGGAGGTCCAAGATGAGTCATGTGACATGCTCTCCTTGCACCTGCGCATTCGGTGGTTCCCTTGGTAACAGCTTATTTTCAGTAAATTTTTATGGCAACGGTTTGGAGATTGTTCTTCGAATAAGTCATAAACGCCAATTTTTTTGTTTACTTGCGTAGTTTAATATTCTTTTGTTCTAAATCATTTTGATTTTGATTTTACTTCTCTTTTATTTCGTGTAGTTGAACTTTAACAGACAAAATGTTTAAAAATAGTTGAAAAATTATTATTTGTTGTTAAATTTAGCTCTTTAAAAGTTTAAATTTTCTTTTATAAACACTTTTAAACTTTGTTGGGAAACGATGAAATTAAAGGTATTTATTATTTATTAAAATGTGAAATATGTGTAAAATTATTTTAAAAACAATTTATTTCGGTCATAGGACTGTCATGTTACCCAATAATAATGATAATTTGTCGAACTTATATTTTAAATGCCAAAATAGCGATAAAGGGCCAAACACAGCAACATATTCGAGCATGTCGCGTGATTCATCTTGAACCACGGAAAGTTAATCCTTCATCCATTGAATCAGCACTCTAATTTATATATCTCGTTGCCTGGGACCATGAGATTTTTCGACCTCATCGAGATTTTTTCGAATTTCGAATTTGAATTTTTTAAATTAATGTTTTTTCGATTTTAAATATTGGCTTCAATGTTTCATTTTTCAGAAATTTATTTCGTTTCAAAAGTCTGCGTGTCTTAGCAACGGCTATTAAACTATATATTTATTTAAATTCATTTGAGGAAGAAATTATTTTTATTATATTTATTGAAATCAAATAGTTATACACATACAGTAGAAAAAATTAAACATTTTAGATTTTGGCATATAGGTACCTGGGACCCTGCAGGTGTTCACATTATCGAGATGTTTTCGAATTTCAAATTTAAATTTTTTAAATTAATGTTTTTCCGATTTTAAATATTTGCTTCTTTGTTTCATTTTTCATAGATTTATTCTTTTGCTTCAATCGTCTGCGTATCTTAGCAACGGTTATTACGCAACTTATTTTTATTTCATACATTCATTTGAAGGCGATTTTTTTTTCTTAATTTGTTATATTTATTGAAAATAAAATCGTAATGCAGTAGAAAAAATTAAGTAAAATTTGTTTTAAATTTAAAAACGTATTTATAACTGTTATGTTTAATTTTTTTATAATAGAACAACTTCCTATTTTTCATTTTTTAATTATTTCCTTTAAAAGAAAAAACTTTTATTCATTATTTTTTTTTTATTTACAGTATTTATCGGGAAAAATTGTAGTATATACATAGTAAAAAGGATTAAAATTTATTTGTATATATATATATATATATATATTCATTTATTAATCTACTTTTTATTTTATTTTCTTTAATTACATTGGTCGGAATCAAATCGTAATATAGTGTAAATAGCATGGGTTATAAAATACATGGTTCAAAACTAAAATATTTAATAGATGCTGAGATACAGTCATCTTTAAAATCGTAGTTCTTAAATAGTAGCAGATTCTGTGAAGGTGAATTTCTTCACATAGTCGTGATCGTTGACTAATGTAGATTTCTGTAAAGAAAGTCAGGTTAGCAATACTTCAATAATGAGTCCAATGGCAGTCATCAGGAAGTCTTTATTGAATAATTCGTCCAACAAAATCAAGGAATATTTCCAACAATTTGTACAGAGCGTTGTAAAATGTTTAC
The DNA here is from genome assembly GCA_963930645.1 of Salticus scenicus. Taxonomy (NCBI): domain Eukaryota; kingdom Metazoa; phylum Arthropoda; class Arachnida; order Araneae; family Salticidae; genus Salticus; species Salticus scenicus. The sequence continues at coordinate 6,738,134 of OZ005658.1, read as the reverse complement.
TAATGAAGTACATAAACCCATGGTTAAATGTTGAGATTGTCGCATAAGATGGGGGAGAGAGCGAACGTAATTACATCTTTACTATACTCTGATATGGAGCAGTTCTGAGATCCCTACACCAGAACAGATCTGAGATGTCTGAAGAAAAAGAGCCAAATTTTAGAAAAACAGCCAAATTATAGTGCTAAATACTTTCATTGTTTATCGGATAAAACAATGTTAATTTTTGAATTTGTAATGACGGTTTATAATTGTAGTAACCCTTTAATCGCCAACATTTTGCCAAATTACCGTTAGACAAGAGAAAGAGACGGTTAAGAAATGCAGTCATTAATATTGCGCAATCTAAAATAAATTACATCCTGTGTTGAAATAATATAAATTCTGACAATGAGTTTCCTTGTTTTATGACTATTTGAGAACACTTTTTATTTTATAATTACGTTTAATGTCAGAATTTCCGTTAGATATTATTATTATTTTCTTTTCTTTTTATCCCATAAAATAAAGTACTTCTCTATTTAAAAAGATAAACACTTATTTATGATTTAGATATAAAAGATATACAATTTAGATTTCTGAATAATGTGTGTTATTGTTTTATGTTAATAAATAGTGTAGGTCGTATGTATAATTAAAATTGTGTAATTTTTAACGACATTTAAAAATAATTCTTTTTTTTAATGCTTAAGAACAAATTACGTAAATATAATATTTCACTTAAAATTTAATTATTTTTTTTATTAGAATAATGCATTCATTTATCATTAGATTTTATTTTATTTAAAAATTCAATTAAAATTTAACCAAATATATGTGAACACCTTCACATATTTCTCCCCTTCGCCTAAAAAAAAATCGAAAGGTAATCAAAAATATCGCTCTCTCTCGCATCAAGACAAAAACATACTACAAATTTCAAAATAACTTTCTATATAAAATCAATATTACTTCAAAAATATTTTTCATATTACAAGGTGGCTAATAATGTAAAATTAAACATCAAATATATATAATACCAATAATTAATTAGAACTTGTTTGTACTGGACATAGTTATCTTTCATAAGAAGCAACAATATATATTGAAATCATGACATTATAATTATAAAATAAGCAATGCAATGTAGTATTTATAATAATTCACAGCTGTATGACAATGCGTTCTCAACAAATTTTTCTTGAAAATGTATGACAAATTGAAGGCAAGGAAAAAGGAAATCAATAATTACAAAATTAAAATATTTTAAGTATTCACAAGTTTATGCAATCTATTAGTTTGCCTGAAATTATTTATTATTTACTAATTTCAATAAAAGAATATTTTGATGAGATATTTTGGTATGAGAAATTTTTTTTTTAGAATATAAAGAAAGTACCAGAACGCCAATATGTGAAGACCTAAAATTTATACAAATTGAGCCAGTGTGTGTGAATCAGTATACAAATTATAATTGACATTATGGGTTGTGAGGCCACAGCCAAAAATAACTTACTGAGTTAGGGTGTGAGGCAGAAGAGGCATATATATTATGTGTAAATAAGATTACAGCAAGCATTCTGCAACACGACATAATTAAATGTCTTTTGTTTGTGTAAAGTGAATTGCGAAAAAGAAAAAAAAAATAGCCCAATCAATAAAGTAATAGGACACAAGTATGAAGTCTGGAAAATTTTTAATAGAAAATGTAATTAGTTTTTTGTTCAATTATAATTAATTATTTCTAAAAAAAAATGAAGTCAGTTCATTTTTCAAACATTATGTGTGTAGGAACTTAACTACAAATAACTAATTTTCGACGGACCATCTTCGTTGTCTTAATATTTTTAATTTGTACGATCACATACATCAAGTATTTACACTATTTACAACGAAGAATAAGATTTATAATAGGTAGAACATAAAGTAATAATTGTGGGCGTCAATAAATTTAAAGTTCTTTGCCCACGTCCATTGTACTTGGCTTCTCATAGCCTTCTGCCGGTGATCCGCGACGGGGTGGCGCGCATGCGTCAACATCCCGCCCGGCCTTGCTATGTTGTCATGCAAGAACTTACAATATTTTTTTTTTGCAAAACTTCAAATTTACAATTTCACATAACATGAATAGATAAAATAATAACAAATAAATGAATGTAACATAATATCAATATTTCGCACAACACATAGAATTAGAAAAAAGATTAACTGATTATAATAAACAGAAATTTTCATAATTAACTAACAAATTTAGAGTAATATATATAATACAGTAAATTAATATAATAAATGTTCATATTCATTTTTACTCCTCGATAGGCAGCACACACAATCTGGAGATGGATCTTTTGTAAATCCCTTTGGTAGTTTTTATATCTACCAATCTAACTTTATTATCCTGACCAGGATATAGCTTTATTACACGCCCTAAAAACCACTTGCATGGTGGAAGATTTTCTTCCCTGACTAAAACCATGTCTCCGATTTTTAAATTTTCTTTATCAATTATCCATTTTCTGCGCTGTTGTAAGTTATTTAAGTAAGAAAGACTCCATCTTTTCCAGATTGCCTGAACTGACTTCGTAATATTTTGCCAAGCATTTAGGCGATTTTTTTCAATATTGGTTAAAGAGGGTTCAACAACAGCCGTTATTGGCCTTCCAATAAGAAAATGGGCTGGAGTTAAAACCTCTAAATCTTCAATACTTGAAGTTAGTGGAGTCAGTGGTCTCGAGTTCAAGATCGCTTCCACTTGAGTAACAAGTGTAAGCATTTCTTCAAATGTAAATTTTGAATTACCCGCTATCCGTTTAAAATGGTATTTAAACGCTTTGATATTTGCTTCCCATAGACCACCCCAATTTGGACTCCTTGGAGGAATAAAAACCCATTCTATTTTTTCCTCTGCAAAAAAATTGAATAAGGATTCTTCCTTATCTCTTACCAGTTTATACAAGGCATTTAGTTCCCTGTTGGCGCCTACCATATTGGTCCCATTATCCGAAAATATTTTATGACACTTGCCCCTTCTCGAAATAAATCTTTTTAACGCAGCTATCAGAGCTTGTGAAGTTAAATCACTGATAAGTTCAAGATGTATAGCCTTTGTTACTAGACAAATGAAAATACAAACATAAATTTTGATTTCTGGACCTTTCCTTCCATATTTATTTTTGATTAAAAAGGGTCCAGACAAATCTACCCCAGTTGAATTAAATGTTTCATCTGGCGTTATTCTTTGTTTTGGCAAGTTTCCCATTTTTTGTACACATACTTTCGGATTTGCTTTAAAACAGACTAAACATCTGTGCACAATTTTTTTACAAAGATTTCTCCCATGAATGGGCCAATATTTTTGCCTAACCTGAAACAGAAGATGTTGGGGACCAATATGAAAATATTTTTCATGATAATATTTTACAATTAATTCCGTTAATTTATTTTTTGAAGGAAGTACATAAGGATGCTTAATCGAATAAGATAACTGCGAATTTTGCAGTCTCCCCCCTACCCTTATTAAACCATTTTCATCCAAAAATGGGGATAAATTAAAAATTTTACTTTTATGCGATACATTACCGCCACTTTTCAAGGCAGATATTTCAGTATGAAATTCCTCCTCCTGCAGCTGTTTCAGTAGGAAGTCTTCTGCCTTTGTCAGCTCTTCAGGCATCAGCGGTCCTTTCTTCTTTTCTAAAGGATTTCTTAGATTGTGAAGAAACCTGAAAAGAAAACTACATATACGTAATATTTTTAAAAATCTATTACTACGATTTATCAGATAGTTCAAAATAGTAAAGTCTTTTTTCAAATTTAGAGTCACTGCATTTTCAGATTTTAATTCAGGAGTGTAGTCTTCCTCATTTAGTTCTGAAAAGTCAATAAAAGATTGTTTGTTTTTCGGAAATTCAGGATCTTTCAGAAATTCAGCACCTGTCCACCATGTGGCGCTGTTTGTTAGGCTTTCAGCAGTCATCCCTCGAGACAACAGGTCAGCAGGATTTTCTTTACTTGCACAATGGAACCAAGAGTTAGGGTTTGTCAGGCTGGCAATTTCTTGAACACGGTTGGCGACAAACTGCTTCCATCGGGTTTTAGTACCCTTTATCCAGAAAAGCACTATCTGCGAATCAGTCCAGTGATATTCAACAGAAGGTCTTTTAAGGTTTACAGTATTTTTCACTTTGGTGATCAGACGAGCTGCGACCAGGGCACCCAATAATTCAAGGCGAGGTAGTGTAACACCGCTGAGGGGAGCTACACGGCTCTTGGAAGTCAAAAGTTTTACTGAAATACCATTTTTTGATTTTGTTCGTACATAAATGGCAGCGCCATATGCTTTTTTGCTAGCATCACAAAAACTATGTAATTCAACTACATCTTCTGGGGAAGTGGCATCAAGGACGAATCTAGGGACTTCAAGCTCTTTTAACAAGGGTAATTCCGAACACCATTTCATCCACTCTTTTTCGATATTTGGTGATAATGATTCATCCCATTTGGTTTTAGTTGTCCAGATATCTTGAATGATAATTTTTGCCCTGACAGTGAATGGAGAAATTAACCCTAAGGGGTCGAAAATTCTCCCTACGGCTTGAAGAATGGTACGTTTTGTAATTTTATTTATGGATATAAAGTTCAACAAACTCTTGATATCTACAATCAAATTATCTTTATTAGTATCCCAAGATAGTCCCAAGATCTTTGTCTGATTTATACCTAAGCTGATGGTAGATTCTACAGGGTATGTATCAAATTTTTCGCTTTTCCACTGCTCTGTTAATTCGGTATCGTTACTTATCCATTTTCTAAGGGACATTCCTGCGGCTTCCATAATATATTTTGCACTTCGTGATAATTCAAGTGCTTCGTTAAAATCATTACCTCCAGAAATTAAGTCGTCTACGTAAAAACATTTATCTAAAAGTCGAACAGTAGCGGGAAATTCTTCTCTATACTTCTCAATGTGATGTCTAATAGTAGCAGCGAGTAAGAATGGACTTGAACACACCCCAAAATTAACTCGATTGAAACGATAAATCTGTAATTTGGGTTTTTTATGTGCATGCGGTTCTTCATCACTCCAGAAAAAACGAACAGCGTCTTTATGTTCATCAGCGAGACAGATTTGTAGAAAGGCTTGTTTAATATCAGAACAAAATGCTATTTTGTTTAATCTAAAATTAATTAAAACATCCAAAAGATTCGGATTTAAATTTATCCCCTGCCATAGGCAATCATTCAGTGACAGCTGATTATTTTGATGACTCCCTGCATCAAATACGATTCTTGTTTTGGATGTTAAGCGACCTTCCTTTCTTACTGCCTGATGAGGCAAATAATAAATAGGTTTGTTTAAATTATTTTCTGCTGTACTGGGTTCAACTATTTCTATTATTTTTTGATTTACGTAATCACGAATAATCTCTCTATACTGTTCATATAATTCTCTATCATATTTAAAACGTCTCCATAAACTTAAAAATCGTTGTTTCGCTAACGTGTAATTATCGGAAAGTTCATTATAGGGTCTTCTAAAGGGCAAGTGTACAACGTAGCGTTTGTTTTTAAACTGAATCGTTTCATTAAAAATTTCTATAGCTTTATCACTTTCTTTTTGAATTGGATCGTCTCTTATTCCAATGCTTTCTAGATCGAAAAAGAGTTTAAGAGTGCTACTAAGGGAATCGTCTGACAAAACGAAACACTGTTTCGAATTATTCAGTTCTGTTTCTTCAACCTTTCCACACGCTAGCCATCCAAATTCAGTTTCCTTAAAAAACAAATCGTCATTTATTTTATAAGTATTATCCTTTAAAACTTTGAATAATATATCTGCACTGATTAACGCTTCTATTTCATTCGGTTCAAAAAATGTCTCGTCACTCAATTTCAAAAATTCTGGAATTTTTATGTCTGAAATGTTTAATTTATTGCATGGTGTAAGCCCAGTTATTTTATCTACAATCAAAAATTCTACTGGTTCACTAAAAGAACAATCTTCATTTGAAATAAAGGTATCTAATTTCCACTTAATATTTTGGGTCAATCCATTCAAACCTGAAACTGGAGTTTTTATTTTTTCTCTTTTAATTCCTAAACATTCACTCATCTTTTCAGTTAAAACGCACACATTTGAAGCCGAATCCAGAACGCATCTTATTTTTATTCTTTTTTTTGTTTTCGCATTGAACATAAATATAAGCTGTCGAAAACAGAATACTTTTTCTATTTTCTTTTAAATATCTGCTATTATTACTCAAAACGGAAGCATTTAATTGCGCAACCCTTTTGTATTCATCTGAGTCTGGAACCGGGGTTTTGGCGCCAGAAGAAAAACATAATAATCTGTTGTGCTTCATTCCGCAGGTGCATTTGAATTTTGATAAGCAATCATTTTTCTTATGATTTTGCCTAAAACAAACCTCACAAAGCTTGTGAAGGCGTATTATACTTAATCTTTCGTTAATGTTTAATTTCAAAAATGCATCACATTTATAAATAGGGTGATAAGTATTTTTACAAACAACACAATTTTTGTTTTTATTTTCATGCATTAAAAGAGTTTTAGATTTGTTAATAGCCGGAAAGTTTTTGTTAGTATTTTTATTTCCGCTAGTCATATTCGTTCTATTAATAGATAATAAAACTGATTCTCGTTGTTCCAAAAATTTGATAAATTCTTCAAAGGTGGGAACATTTTTTGATTTATGGGATAACTCAAAATTCTTTCTAGATTCTCTGTCTAACTTTGCTACGAGAATATTTACAATGAAAACATCTGATAATTTATTTTGCTCATATTTCAGAACTTTCAAGGCACGCAGATTTTTCTGTATACAATCAATCATATTTCTTATCTCTTTGGGATTTTCTGTTTGAATTTTCTCAAAATTCAGAATGTTTTGTACATGAATATCAACAATTAATCGCTCGTTATCATAGCGATTTTCTAATGCATTATAAAATGATTCAAATGTATCAAAATTACTAACTAGATTTTTAGCATCAGATTTGAGACAAGATCTAAGATAATATAATTTCTGCGACTGATTAATGTGAACATTATTGGTTATTAAATCATCAAATTGTTCTTTAAAAGAACTGAATTCCTCATATTTTCCTGAAAATTCAGGTAATACTAAAGGAGGAATTTGAGTTTTAATTTCAAAGTTATCTTGAGATGCATTTTCAGTCGCATTTATTTTTTTATGAGAATCAAATTTCTTACCTCTAATTTTTCCAGACGTTCTTCACATGAGTCAAGATCGTCATCTATGGTCGCTTGTTCAGCATCTTTCAAATCTTGAATTTCGTAGTATTTTTGTCGTAATTCATCGATTTTTGTTTGTAGCAGTTCTATGTTCTTTAATTTCACTTTTAGTTCCACTACATCTATATCGTAATTTTCGGCATTCGTGCCTTCTACATAGTTTTCAATTCTAGTTATCTTCCCTTTCAAGGAAGATTTCAATTTATTATTTTTATCCATAAGTCGCTTATTACAAGCTCCGGTTTCTCGACGGAGCCACTTTTTGTAGGAACTTAACTACAAATAACTAATTTTCGACGGACCATCTTCGTTGTTTTAATATTTTTAATTTGTACGATCACATACATCAAGTATTTACACTATTTACAACGAAGAATAAGATTTATAATAGGTAGAACATAAAGTAATAATTGTGGGCGTCAATAAATTTAAAGTTCTTTGCCCACGTCCATTGTACTTGGCTTCTCATAGCCTTCTGCCGGTGATCCGCGACGGGGTGGCGCGCATGCGTCAACAATGTGGTTTAAAAAAATGAAGAAAGATATCAATATACTACTAATTCCCTTTTCCTTAACAAATATAATAATTTATAAAACATGAATCACAACTGAAAAGTGTAAATTGTCAACATGAACAAATTCTAATAATATTTTAATAATATTTATATTTTATTCTATTAATAATATGTATTATTCGTGATGTTTGTATTGAATAATGATTAAATAATTGAGAAATACAAAGTGTTAAACTTGTTAAGTATGCATGATACGATACTTTTTTTTTTTTTTTTTTTTTTTTTTGTGTGTGTGTGTGTGTGTGTGTGTGTTTAGATCACTTACGTCTTGGACGAAGATGTGTAAATATTAGAACCTATATATTTTATATTTATTTATTTATTTTTATACAATACTGCAAGGTAAGCCATGTGAAATAATGTGTAAGATGGATAAAATTATGTGCATTTAACAAAAGTAACCCTATTGCAAGACTAGAATGACTAGATTTACATGCAGGTTACCTTAAAAGTGTATGTATATAGTGTATAAAAATTGAATAGTTCCTTTTTTTTTTAAATAAGGAATTTACCTTCAAAATGGACAATAATATTAAATAAAAATTGAAGTATTTGTGAAAATTTTTGTAATTGTGTATGTGGTATTATATATGTATAAAATAAATAAAATATAAGTGTACATGTGTACAGTTAGAAAACATCTGTATCTCGAAAAATTACACATTCATGTGAATCATTAAAAAAAATGACTCACAGTGTTTGCAAATTGGAAAAATACCATAGAAAGAAATAAAAATGTTCAAGTGCAAAAAAATATATATATTTTTTTTATACCCATAATATGAAACATTAAAAATTTATAATTAATATTCTGCATAATTAATGAGAAAAATTGTATGATAGACTCTTTAACTTTATCTATTTATTTATTTATCCTTTTTTTTTTTGTGTGTGTGTAAAGGAATTAAAAAAAAAAAATTTAATACAAGCAAAAATTCTTAAACATAAGGCCACAAATAATTAATTGAAAATGTCCTCTGAAAGAGATTGCAATGTTTCACAAAAATGTCTCATCACTCACTGTCCCAAAATAAAAAAATATATATCGATCCAGCCGAAAAATTGTTTAGACAATGAATAACAAAACAGTAAACAAAACTCACACACTCTAGAGCGCTTGAGAGAGAGCGTATAAGTTCATCCGTAAAACACTACAACTTCACAAGAACAAAAAAAAACTATCTTAAATTTTTGACTAACGAAAAAGAAATACCTGCATTAAAAATTTAACAATTTATAATTTTAGAGAAAAATTCAATAACCAGAATTGCGAAAAGTGACCATTCTACCTTCTGTTGAATGCTATGTGTAAGATGGATAAAATTTTATCATTATTATTATTATAATTACAAATAATTTATCTTTTATAAATCTCTAACTATATTTTACAAAAAAAAAAAATGACAAATTTAAAATTAAAATATTGCTGATCACCTGACATGTGAACACATGACATGCCAAATATTTAAGTCAGAGAAAAGTGTATAAACTCAGAAGAGAACATGGCTGAATAATTGGGTTGTGAGGCCAATTAAAACATGCCATAATGTGTGAAATGTGTCAAAACAAAACGTGTAAAAATGTGTAAAATAACTATTGAAAACATTGCCACTTAACCGTACCCCAAATTAATCAAATGACAATGAAGTTCTGACCTAAAAGACAGCCCGCATAAGAACTCATGTACATAATGCAGCAAAAATGTATACAGAAAGAAACACATAAATTTGTTACTTATTTGTGATGATTTTTTTTTATATAGTTTATCGGTAAAATTACCTTTTAAGCAAGTAGAAAAACATGAAAATGAAAAAAAAAACATTACATTCTCTATATATACATATATTACTAATAACTTTAAAACAAAGTGTATGTTTAATTGTATTCGTATATTAATCATAAAATACTTCAAAATGGAGAGAATAAAATGTAAACAATAGTATAATTAGTGTATTATTGTGTTATAAAATACTGTCATTTAAAATTGAGCAGAATTATAAATATCACATATATATATACTCCTTTATTGGCTTATGATTATAAAAAAATACTTGATTTTATTTATTTATTTATTTTTTTTTTTTAAGTATGAAGATTGCATGTGTGTGTGTGTGTTGAAAAGGTTAAAAATGTACATACTTTATATTTGAGTATATACAGTGAAATAATCAATACAATATGTGTTTATTTATTTCACTTTGTTAGGTTTTTTTTTTTTTTTTAATGTACATATTTTTTTATAAAACAATTAGCGAATGCTTGAAAAAATAATGTTTGAATAATAAGATAAATGTAATATGTGGTTTACCCAACACAATTTTCGGTGTTGAAAATTTAAACTTGTAGTCAAATATCAGCACATTATATAAAAACAATCTGCATAATATACAGACCAAAGCAACACAATTGTGTGAACAGGGAGTGTGTGTTTATGTATATTTATTTTATTTATTTTTTAACAAGAAGCTGTGATAACTTAGTTAATTTAATTTAATTTTTTTTTTTTTTTTAATTGCGAGATTAAAATTCTCAATAACTTTCAATTATGTCCGTAAACATTCTAGAATGGTATTACTGATGAAAAAAAATAGCCACAATATTATTATTTATGATCTCTGATGACAGCTCTTTAATTAATAATGAAATAAAAAAAAAATGTGCTCATGAAATTGTTTAAAAAAGGTCATGACAATATAAACTTTTAATGAGTTCAACGAGGCCTCTTAAAATGAGCTTAAAATCAATATAAAGACTAGCTACAAGGGCTATCATAAATGCTCATATCAAATTCCATAAAAACTCGAGTAAAGGAAGTATAAATAACTTCTCAATAAAAGATGAATTCAAATTGTTCATCAAGTCGACTAAAAATTAATCATAATCATAATCAGCTGACATGTATAAAAAAGCAAAAAAAATATTTGCTCAAAAGTTGCGCAACGCTGTTTTCTAAAAATGATGCATCTAATACACAAGGCCTGATATTTGATGTTATAAATTTTGCTAGCAATTAGATGTAAATACTAATATTAATGTATACATATTAATAAAAATAAAAAGATACACATACAAATAAGAATATAAACCAACAAATAAATATTTATGATAAAATGTGAGTAAATAAGTATATATGATGCTTTAACACAGTTAAATTATATTTACATTAAAAAACATAAAAATATTATTATTCTTCTGATTACTATTTCCTTTAATATTATTTTATGCGTGGTGAGTGACAGATATGCATCTCAGTCTTTCAGAAAGAATAAAAAAAATATAAAAATAAACATGCTTCAACAAAATATTTTCACCATTGTATGAATAAAAATAGTGTATCTATTTCATTTCTTTTTTTTTTTTTTATTTATGCATTTGTTAGCCTCTCAGTTTCTTTGTTTATAAATTTTTGTTTAATCAGTATAATCCAGTTCTTGTAATATATGAAAAAAAATAAATAAACTTGATGTGTGTAAAAAGTGTAAACAAAAAAATATAAAAATCTGCCATTGCACAGTGTTAAAAAAATATATATAGGCATAGCAAATTAATACGAAAGTGAATTTTTGAATGTACGTGAAAGATGAAATGTGTAAATTTATAGCAATGTGTGAAAATAAGAACATCATGCATGTAAAATATTATGGGCGGGAAAGTCTTTTATGAACAACAGCTGTTTTACTGTAATGACGTAATCCCGTCACATCTACATGCAGTGAACAAATGTAAAAAAAAAAAAAATGAGAAAAATATTTAATAAATAAAGAAACAATGTTTATCAATTTAATTACCTTATTGCCTTCATTTAATTATTATTTTTTTTATTTACATATGTATATGAAAAACAAATGCAGAACTGTAAATTTAGCAAAGTAAATATTTTGTATAAATGAAAATAAAATTCTAGCAAAAGTAAAATTGTGCAATGCAAGGTAATCAAGGCAGATCTCTCCCCATAAAGAAATCTGGCCAGGATTTCCAAAGAAAGAAATATACCCCGAGTACCAAACAAACACTACTACATTCAAGACGTCATTAAATGCAACAGTGGGGCACAAAATTACAAAAAAAAACAAAATAAATCTTAAAATAGGAAATGTGTCAAAATTTTGAAATGTAGAAAGGATAATTATAATGTGTACAAATTAAATTATCATTAAAAACTTTACAACTCGATATTATTTAATAGAACCTAGAAATAGTGTATGTATAAAAACATGATTGAATATGTGTTAATGTAAGAAAAGATTCTCCATACAAACGCTCGAAAGTAAATATTTTTTACAGTTTCAAGCCAAATTAATCAATTTATTAATGATTAATTAAAAAATTTCCCCACAAGAACTGAAAGATCAATTTTATAAAAAAAATGTGAAATGTGTAAATATAAATATTTGTAAAAATGTGTTTGTAAATGTGGTAAAGGTGGGAAATGTTCACCTGCCAAATATTCAATCTCGAACGATTGCAGAAAAATATATTCTCATTTAAATTATTTTAATTTTTTTTTTTTTTTTTTTTTTTTTTTTTTTTGGTAGAAGCATGTATTTAGACTCTGAAAATATAACAAAACTTAATAAATCTTCATTTAAAATTAAGTTTGAAGTATACTTAATAGGAAAAATTAAATTCATTTGTTTATTTCAATATATGGTATAGAAAGAACTGAGAAATCTAACAAATACATGATTAAACATGCGAATATTTTGAAATGTATAAAACACAAATCACAATCATATAATTAAAAAAAAATCAATATTTTCATATAAGAAAAAGTTCATATGAAAAACTAATTATGTTCTCAGAATTCTTTATCTTAATCACTGTCACTGTATTTACTGAAGAAAAAACAATGAATGTGAACATTTTCTCCAAAAGTAATAATAGAAGTAAAAATATGTAAATTTAATTTGCTTTATTGCAAATATTTCGCATTTATAATGCAAAATTAAACTACTTTAAACAAGTACAATCATTTGTACAAAAGCACTTTGCACATATTGTGTAAATAAAATTCAATAACATATAAACTGTTTTTTTTTTTTTTTTAATTAAAATATGAATATGTAAACACATACTCGACAAACTGTGTATATTTATAAATATCTGAGAAACATATATATAATAAGTCAAATTATTACCAACATAATTATTTAAAATATAATTATTTAAAACTTTACTCAAAAATTAATTAAGCATTATAAACTATACAAATAAATACAAAAGAAATATAACTCTTTACTTTGAAAAGTAATCTTCCGCATTTATTTTCTTCAAGACAAAAGAAAAAGTACTTACCAATATCTTGAAAAATCAAAAATTTTTTTTTGAAGCATTCGAATCCGTATATTTGGCGAAACGAAAACTTATCTTCATTACAGTAACTTGCTCCTTCATGACAAAATAATTTGTATTCCTAAAAATAACACTAACTAGCGAAATTTTGAAGAAACAGTTTCAAATACAAAAGTACGTAGTTCTCTTTTTGGACGAAGGAGGAAAGAAAAAAAATATACTCCTATATGTTTAAGGTTTTTTTTTTTTTTTATGAATTCGTAGATAGTAACGGAAACGCCACATTTTTCTCTTGTGATTGTACGCAAATGACGATTTTTAATAGAAAATTTCTTAACGCAAATAACAAAAGTATGGTTTTTATACTTGCGTATAAAACAGCACACAGGGAGAAGATCCAGGCATGCAAACACTGCAGCCCCTGCCAGCGATGGAAATGCACGATCACTAGAAAACGGAAAAATATCGTGAACTCTGTTTTATTATTACCGTAGATTTTTCGCTCACAAATCTTGATTGTGGAGGTGTCACATGTGAAGCAGAAATTATTTTTCTTAAGTTTTGTAGGAGAAAACCACGAGTGGCAAAAATGTATAATATCACCATAATGTTCGGCATAAATTTTGAACAGGATTGCTTGAACGGAAATCCGGACATGATGAAGGGTATACCGTGTCCGAAACAGCTGCCATCAAATCGAGAGAACGGCAAACCCTCCAAAGTACTGTTGCTCGAACTGGAAGACAGGAGTTGACAAACCTTTTAATAAGTGACCATTGTTCATTAATCTGACTGGTGCTTCACTCGTTTAATATACATAAACAGGGCATACACCAATTTTTACATGGTATTGCGTCATCCAGTATCACTGCTTTAAAGATTTTCTTGTTCATCTCCGATAGACATATAATCGTCCATGGGAAAAATTAAGCATCAGGCAAATATGGAAAAATCCGAACAAAATATGCGCACGAACAAATACAGCCCCTCTCCCCCATGTCGACCAATCTCAACTCCTGGTGCTTTGGCACCAATTTGTGTGAAGGTGAATTTCTTCACATAGTCGTGATCGTTGACTAATGTAGATTTCTGTAAAGAAAGTCAGGTTAGCAATACTTCAATAATGAGTCCAATGGCAGTCATCAGGAAGTCTTTATTGAATAATTCGTCCAACAAAATCAAGGAATATTTCCAACAATTTGTACAGAGCGTTGTAAAATGTTTACTAATGAAGTACATAAACCCATGGTTAAATGTTGAGATTGTCGCATAAGATGGGGGAGAGAGCGAACGTAATTACATCTTTACTATACTCTGATATGGAGCAGTTCTGAGATCCCTACACCAGAACAGATCTGAGATGTCTGAAGAAAAAGAGCCAAATTTTAGAAAAACAGCCAAATTATAGTGCTAAATACTTTCATTGTTTATCGGATAAAACAATGTTAATTTTTGAATTTGTAATGACGGTTTATAATTGTAGTAACCCTTTAATCGCCAACATTTTGCCAAATTACCGTTAGACAAGAGAAAGAGACGGTTAAGAAATGCAGTCATTAATATTGCGCAATCTAAAATAAATTACATCCTGTGTTGAAATAATATAAATTCTGACAATGAGTTTCCTTGTTTTATGACTATTTGAGAACACTTTTTATTTTATAATTACGTTTAATGTCAGAATTTCCGTTAGATATTATTATTATTTTATTTTATTTTTATCCCATAAAATAAAGTACTTCTCTATTTAAAAAGATAAACACTTATTTATGATTTAGATATAAAAGATATACAATTTAGATTTCTGAATAATGTGTATTATTGTTTTATGTTAATAAATAGTGTAGGTCGTATGTATAATTAAAATTGTGTAATTTTTAACGACATTTAAAAATAATTCTTTTTTTTTAATGCTTAAGAACAAATTACGTAAATATAATATTTCACTTAAAATTTAATTATTTTTTTTATTAGAATAATGCATTCATTTATCATTAGATTTTATTTTATTTAAAAATTCAATTAAAATTTAACCAAATATATGTGAACACCTTCACAGATTCCCCCTGTCGTCGATAAATATCCAGATTGAAGTGCCCGGGAAAGATCTTTCTGCAGGCATGGGCAACCTAGATCTGATGCAGTGCGTGCAGGAAAAGAGCTGCCATAGACAGCGGGTACCCGGAGCAAGGTTTGGAGCAATTTCAGTTTCTTCCCCTCCTTTTTTTAAAGTTTTTTTTTTTTTCTATAACGTAGTGTAAAAAAATCAATATTAATTCAATTCTTTCGAAAATTCATTTAAATATAGTAACCAGCGAAGCGGGCGTAGCCTGCTAGTTGTAGAATAAAATCATTCATTGCTCTCCCCACTGCCAAGCGTTCAGATGCCAAAATCTTGACAATCTGCTGATCTTACGGGCCTTTGTAAACACGGCCGCCCGGATGTGTTCCGCCAACAAACTCTTTGCTTTATTTATATAGGGTTACATACAAACGGAACGCTTGCAATTTCGATGGCGTAAACTTTGCAAGTTTTTTAGCAAATACAGTCGGCAGCAAAAGTATCCGAGCACTAGCAAAAATTCCTATATTAAAAAAATACACTTAGTGCAGTTTTGTTAAAAAAAAACTTGTCGAATCCTGTTCTTAATCAATCTAAGAACAGGATTCGACGAGGATTTATATAACAAAACAGTGTTAAGTGTGCTTTTTTTATATAGGGATTTTTGCTAGTGCTCGGATACTTTTGCTGCCTACTGTAGTCACACATTTGGAACGCTTGCAAATGGCTTTGCAACCGGCAGTGTTTCAGTTGTATATACCTCTAGGACTGCATTCGCAGGGATGGAAAACGGACGCAGAACTCATACCAGTATTCGTTTAAAAAATTTCTCTACCTTTAATACCATTGATTCTAAAAGTAGAAAATTTCGTTACATTCATAGTGGTATGAGTTCTGCGCCAGTATTATACCCTTGTATTCGTTTCCACGTTTTTAAAAAAATTGAGACTCCACCCCTCACATTATGAAACTCTGTTAACAACATCCTTTAGCCTTTAGCAATTCAATTTAGATAATACAGTGTGTAACAAAATTGTACGACACCTCCGATTTTTCGCAGTTTTTAAATATTTATAATGCGCTAGTAACGAAATCTATTAAAATATAAATTTATACCTTTAATAAAGCATTTTGAATATAAAACATTGCAAGTTTAAATAAATTTGCAAAATTTAAAAAAGAAAATTGAAATATTTAGTGTTGCAAAATTATAGAACATTTTTAACACTTATGTTAATATTAATAATTAATTAATTAATTTTATAGTTTTGTTGTACTTCTTAGAAAATGCCAAAAGGTAAAAGTTTTACAGAAAAAGAAATTAGTAAAATTGAAGCGTCACGCAAGAGAAATGTTTCAATAAAAAGCACATCTGAAGAACTCAAAAGAACTCGCCACGTATTTCAAAATTATCTAAAAGACCCAAATGCTTATGACAAAAAAAAAAAAAAAAAAAAAAAAAAGAAAACACGTTCTTGAGGACGTAAAAGAGAGTTTTCTAAACGAGCGGAAAGAATAATTGCTCGAAAAGCATCGAATTCCACGAAAAGCCTGGCACAAATGTAAAGCAAATTGAAATTAGAAGTTCACAAACCACAATTTGGAGGAGTCTTCTATTTATCACATAATGAACAAATTCATAAAGCACCTCTATTGCTAAAACGTCATAAAGATGGTCGACTGAAATTTGTCCGCCAGAACATGGATCAAGACTGGAAACTGATAATTTGGAAAAAAAAAAAAAAAAAAAAAAAAAAAAAAACTTTCCAGTAATATATAATTTTAAACTCATGTTCTTGTTTTAGGTCATTTTTTCAGATGAAAAAATGTTCAAGCTAGACCAGGGTTCCCACGGCCACGCCTTTTTTCAAGGACTCTTCCACCAGAAAAATCTCAAGAAAAAATTATTCTTAAATATACAGTATATATTTAATAAGAAATTTATTTTTAGATATTTCTGGTGGAAGAGTCCTTGAAAAAAATCGGGCTGTGGGAACCCTGTAGACAAATTTAATGCATATTGGCGAGACTAGAGAAAAAAAAGACGTTATTTTACGAAACGGAATTTTGGTGGCGGTAATGCAGGGATGGAACATGGGTGCAGAATTCATACCGATATCTGTTTAAGAGGCCTCTCCACTTATCGACCACAGAAGCTAGAGCCAATGTTATTCTATGGAGAATTTCGCCCCATAATAACTTATTAACTAATATATATATATATAAATTCCGTTTTTACATTCAGAAAATTCACAGCTATTAAACAATTTATCGCTTTCTAAAAATTATTTTTTATTTTTTTAATATTTTATTTTGAGGTTGCAAAATGCGAATTTTTTCAATTTTAAGCTTAAAAAAAAAAAAAAAAAAAAAAAAAAAAAAATCAATTTTTAGAAAGCGATAAATTGTTTAATAGTTGTGAATTTTCGGAAAGTGAAAACAGAATTTAAAAATATGTATCAGTTAACGGATTATAATGGGGCAAATTTTCCCATAGAATAACATTAGCTTCGGTTTTCGGAGACGGTAGGTAGAGAGGCCCCTTAAGAAATTTCTCTAGTTGTAATGTCGTTGATTTAAGATAGTAGAAAATATTTTTACATTGATAGTGGTGTGATTTCTGCGCCCGCGTTCTATCCCTGAATAATGTCACGATTTGGGCTGCTTTTACTTCTTCAGAAAAGCTTGATATCCAGTTTATATCGAACCGAATGAACGGTTCGAAGTACAGTCGTCAAAAATGCTCTGTTACCATTTCTTCGAAAATTTTAGCGAAAAAAATAAATTTTTCTAGAAGGTAATGCTTCGTGCCACAAGAGTGGTGAAACAAAAAGATTTTTCCAACAGGGAAAGGTAGCAATTCTTGATTGGCCACTTTGTTCTCCTGATCTAAACCCAGTAGAGAATTTATGGGGGATGATTGTTCGAGACATTAATGCAGTGTTGCCAGATTGGGGACTTTTTTTATTCAATATGCACCACTAAATTTTAATTCTAGCGGTTGCCTAATCACTTCGAAGATTAATCGTCCATAGTATATATCAAATATCACTTCTCAAAATTATTGGTGGTAGTTGAATAAAAAATGTCCCCAATCTGGCATCACTGCATTAATGCAAGAAATAAACAGTGCGATGGGTAGAAGAGATGTAAAATGCTATTACTGCATCTAGGGACTTTATTGCGGCTAATAGCTAATGTCTTATCAAACTTCTGAAAGTATAAAAAATCGTCTTTTTCACGTGATAAATCGTTCTAGGGGACGCACTGATTATTAAATTTACTTATGGGAATCTATTTTATGCTCTTTCTTTTAAGTTATTTGATATGTCCTATAATTTTGTAATAAGCCAAAAAAGAATTTTGTTTGAAAATAAATATGCATTTTTCTAAAACTTAGTAAAACCACACTTTTTCTATGCATATTTTTATTATATATCGTCATTATAAACTATATTTCTCAAAACATTTACAAAACCGTAGATACGGCGGATTTTCCGTAATGGCCTATAATATAAATGGCCTATAATGGCCTACAGTTTATTTGTTACATTCACATAATTGTGTGTTTTATTGAATCTTAATATCAAAGAATGCAATTTTTATATTTTAATTAAAAAAACATCATTACAGAAAGTATTGTAATTAAACATGGGGAAAGTTTTTCCTTCAAAATGCGTAAACATACTAATTAATATTCAGTAGTATTGTTAACCCCGACTTCTTTTTTACACCAGTATCTTTTTAGAATGTTTTTCTTCTTATTTCATCGTGATTGCATTCGAAAAATATTACTCTAAAAATTTACTGGTGTATAAAAAAGGGCGGGATTAACAATACTGCGGAATATTAATTAGTATGTTGGCAAGTATGCGTAAAACACAGTATCAAAAGAATTAATTCTAAAAGGCAATGAAAAAAAAAAAAAAAAAAAAAAGCTTTGTTACGCATACCTACTTTAATCCTAAGCAGGGACTACATACCTGTGAGTTCGTTTTAATAATAATTTTGTTTGCATTGCTTTATAAAATTGACACATCTTATAAGGGCGTTTTACACATTTGACGGAAAAACCCCTACCTTTTTTAATTATAATAATTTCGGTATTAACATTCTTTTTTTCAAAATACAAGTGAATGCATATTATAATGTTATGGTAGAGACACTCATACAGTTACTGTCTAAGTTATAAATAAACTGTAAAGTAATAGATATAAGTATGATCAAAAGTGAATTACAATGAGGAGCTGGTAAAAGTAGTTTCAAAACATGATGGGCGGAGTCTCACTTTTCGAAAACGGGAAAATGAATTATGTATTAAAAACAAATAGTTAAATATCTCTTGAACTAGTCAACCGATATGGTTTGTTGTAAGCCTATTTGAAAGGAATAGGCCAATTTTTGGTAAATTTTATTATTTGTAGCTTGAACGTCTTTTCGAAATTACTGATTAAGTATTTTCGCGTATATTTTATTTTGCATTTTTAAACTGTTTTAATGCTTGTAAATCGTCACTATATCTAGATCAGATATAGTGACAGTTGATGTTCTTTTGTAGAATTTTCTCTGCTTTTTCAAAAATGTACTTGATTTTTTAACTTGATTTTTAGTATAATTAGAAACTTCAAAAATGAGTTGATATTTAAAGATTTTCACCTTTTTCATTCTACTTGCAATAACTTGAAAATGGTTTGAGATAGGACAGGTTTGATAGACTGATTTATGCTCCATATGGGCTTTCTATTATTCTCTCACACCCTCAGTTTGTCAATATAATATGGAGTGGACCTGTATAATAAAATGATAATACTAAAATAACTTTTCATTGAAGATATTATAATTGAAATCATTTTTTCCCCCTGGATATTTATATGTGTTTTGATTAAAAAAAACTTGTTAATTCAAAAATTATTGTAATTAAACATGAAAGGTGTTTATCTTTCAAAATACCTAAAATGTACATAAAAAATGCGTTAATTTTACAAAGAAAAAGTACCAGAAAAGCAAAAGTATGTTTCTTTATGCAAACACATTTAGTCCTAGACATAGTATACGCGTCTATTTGTTCTTTTTTAATACTTATTTTGTTTGTATTAATTCGTAATATTCATATGTTCAAAAGTAAATATGAAATAATAATAATAAGAAGAAGAAGAAGAAGAAGAAAAGAAAAAAGCTCTACTCGAAATTCAATATCATATTAAAATTGAAAAATGGTTATTTTGACGAAAAGTCAGCTTTTAAAAGTATTCTGATATTTTAATGGCCAAGAAGTTTTAAGAAGGAAAACATATTTCTATAAAATATGAATGGAATAAAAATCAGACAAGCCATCATTTAAATTTTTGTTGGAGCAGCACAGTTAATACGCGCCCTTTTTTGACACTAGTTTATTCATAGCGAAATGCTTTTCAATATGTAATTACGATTAAATAACCAATAAAAAAAATCCTTTAAGAAAAGTGATGTGAAGAAAGGGCGAGTACTAGCAATGCTCCAGAAAAAATTAAAACGATGGCATGTCTGAAAATTGCTAATGCGTAAGGTGTTGCAATAATATACATATTGAGAAAACAAATTACTTTGATTTATCATTGAATATCTATTACAAAAATGTAATTTTTATAAATGTTCAGAATTTTATTATTATTATTATTATTATTTACGTGATAAAGAAAAAAAAAAAAATGCATGTTCAAATTAAGGTAATTTTTTTAGACAGTACAGAAAATAAATGCTTGAATTTTTGAGATCCTACAACATAATTGAACCCGAAATTTCCATTTTGAATGTGGGTCTCTGCTTTTATTTCTTCTTTGCCTGTATCCCTCTATGTTTTTCGTGTAACTGAATATAATATAGAGAATTTCAAGCTAAATATTTTTCCTTATCAAAAAAGAAGTCTTAACTATTATTTATGGAATTAAGTATGATTTATTAAACTGTCATATAATCTATGATTAGTATATTGTATAAAATTTTACATTTGCTAAAGGATAGATATTCTTATTTTAAGAATTAAGTATATGATACCATACGTGCTTCTCTGAAAACCTTATTAAGACGTAACAAAAGTACTACAAGTTACAAAGTACATGAGAAGCACAGCTACAACAGCATGGTTTAGGGACAAATCTCGACAGCAAAGTTATTTTCGCTGTCGAATGACATGACGACTTGTGTGAAAAACATACCATTTACCGCATAATAATGCGTCATTTAAGTATTATGTATTTCTATTTAAGAAAGACTGGTGTAACTAAAGTATTATGTGTTACATATAGTTCAATGTTTATATTTAGATAATGTGTTTAAAATTAGGTAAAAATTGCTCCTAAACCTAAATAATATGAAAATTTTAATATAGAAAAAACATACATATGCGTTAAAAAATTTTCTATGAAGTCTCTATAAGTTTATTAAAATATACTTTTATCTGATGAAATAATAATTATTTTTTGTAAAAAAAATTTTGAAAATAGAACTCCTTTTAAAGCTTTTATTAATTTAAATATTATTTTACCTAATGGAAAATATTTTTTATATCAGGTGAAAATATGTAGCTGAACCTCTGGAAAGTTTCCTTTTAATTTACCGTTTCTAAATTTCTTGAAATTACCCAGAATACTCATCTATATTCTACAGTAAATAAATAAACAAATAAAAATCTGGTGTGAAACAACCACACGACTTCCATTACCCGCTATTACATGTATTATATGCATTTTTGAGAGATAATGTGATCAGAAAACATAAAAGTGACCAAAAAAGAAAATCGTTATAGAGCCGTTTTTGAGATGCCAACTTTCACAAAAAAACAATTATTGACCGGAAAACAATAATTACATACAAAAGCATATTTAAAAGTGAGTTAAAATGGCGAGTTTGAAAAAAATCCGTACAACCGTTTTTAAAGGAACGCCTTTGCGAGGCCTGAAATTGAGCTATTTATACAGGACGCCTATCAATTTTCATGAACTAACCAACTATATCATTCGAAAGGATATCTGATAGAGTGTTTATATAGCAAATTTGAAGAAAATCGTTAGAGCCGTTTTTGAGATACGGACTTACGGTCCCACTTCCGGTTTCCGATGTCCCATTTCCGGTTAAACTCAATTATTGACAGGAAAACAATAATTACATACAAAAGCATATTTAAAATTGAGTTAAAATGGCGAGTTTGAAAAAAATCCGTACAACCGTTTTTAAAGGAACGCCCTTGGGAGGCCTGAAATTGAGCTATTTATACAGGACGCCTATCAATTTTCTTGAACTAACTAACTATATCATTCGAAAGGACATCTAATAGAGTGTTTATATAGCAAGTTTGAAGAAAATCGTTAGAGCCGTTTTTGAGATACGGACTTACGGTCCAACTTCCGGTTTTTCAATTTTCACCAAAATTTGGAAATTTCATCTGTACGCCAGACGTATTTGAATTCTAAAGTTTTGTAGCTCTATCTTTATTAGTTTCTGAGCTATAATAGCCAGAAGATTCTCCACATACATACACACACACATACATACACACTGACCAATTGCCAAAAACCACTTTTTTGGACTCAGGGGACCTTAAAACGTGCAAATCAGGTGAAAACCCGATATCGAATTTTCAGACCGAATACAATACTTCCATTACCTACGGTAGTAGGGTAATGGAAGTAAAAATAGGCGTATAAGTTGGCCGCAATTACACATTTGTTTCATCGACAAATTTTCAGCTATAGTAAAAGCTAGGGTAAAAAAAAAAAAAAAAAAAAAAAAGAATAATCTTAATTTACGGTGTAACATGTACAAATAGGACTTATTGTAGAACATGCAAGAGTAGAAGACAGTGCAACGAAAGGGCTAGTATTGAATAGAATATGAAAATAATAACAATAATAGATTTTTTTTTTTAAATAAATAATAATAAAAATAATAATAATTTTTGTCATTAAAAAAAAAAAAAAAAAAAAATCTCTATGTAAAAATGAAGGGATGGTTAAAATATAAAGACTTAAAAATTACCAACGGTAAAAAGTTCTTAGTTACAAACTGATGGAAATTTATTATAGCAAATGTGAACTAAACCAAACATTTTTCTGTTTTATTAAGTTCGATAAAAGAATACAAACAAACAGGAGATCTCTCTCTCTCTCTCTTTTCAAACAAAAATTACTTTCTGTTGTTGGACAAGTGATATGTACAGTGAAAATGTGTGTTTACGCAGCTATTCATAAAATTCTTGTCAAGTTAAGCATACCACGAGACAAACATCCGTCCAATATGGAATATTCAAGGTTTATAACAGATATTATGTGTGGAGTAAATGCATGTAATATAATATTACAAGGAAGATTAATGTAGATTTAAGAAAACAATTAAATATTTTTTGCAAAATCCCCGAATTATAAACAGCAGAAAGGTTATGGTTGACCTAAATCAATAAGGATTCACAAAAAGATAAAGTATTATTTGTGTACAAGAATTAACTTTCATTGAAACTTGTAGAAATTTTAATTGACTGTGCACTGACATATTTAATGGTCGTTATAAATTGAAGGACATTTTTGTACAAAGATTACAGTGTGAAAAAAAGCCGGACTGACAGCATTTCGGAAAAAATTAAAAAACTTGGCTGCGATGCAAAGGCCTCGTTTGTGACGTCACTAAAATGAAAAATTTAAATGAATATATAGAGATTGAATTCTCCACTACTTTTACACGACACCTTCAGATATATGAAAAAAAAAAAAAAAAAATCACTTCATTTATTTCTTTACTTTTAGACAAGAACCTCCCCCCAATTCAATCACGACACGGGTTGCCAACATTTCAATTTATTCCAGAGCATTTTTAGCCCCGCTTTATTTTGCACCACTTTTATAGAGTAATTTTTTCTTATTTTATCATAGTTATATGTTGGAGAAACGTTTTCTATAGATAAAGTGGTGTGAAATAAAAGTAAAACTGCGCCGGAATAAATTAAAATGTTAGTAACCCTGCATTACTATAAAAATATGGTAAAAATTTTTACCACTATATTTATACATTTTTTTTTTTTTAATCATAATTTTTGTATTCGAAGCACATTACTATCAAAATGTGGCGAAATTTTTTACTACTATTTTTATACAAATTTTGACTAGACGGTGGCGGGCCTCCAAACTCTCATTCAGGGTCGAACCCAGTATCCAATCGTGTACGACTTGACATATCTGATGAGTAAACTAATCAGACGAAGCGTTAGACTAGTGATTGTCCTGAGATGAATGTAAACAAAACAAGAATGTATTTGGAAGTGAATCTTTTTACTGACGATCTCAACGCAACATAATATAAAAAGATAATGATGATTATTACAAACAAAAATAGTTTAAATAAAATATCAAAGGTTTCATCCCAAAATCCGGTACCCCCCCCCCCCCCCCTTCAACGTTAATAAAGAATTTAATAATAAATTGATTTAAATTAAAAATATTAAAGTAGGTATTAATGGCTTAAAATTTTAAATGTTTTTAAAGTAAAAAATCATTTAATAAACATTAAAACTTAAAATTTTGTTAGTCGCAGTTTTATTAACAAGAAAAATAAATGCCCTCCTAGCAATATTTTGAGTACAAAATGTAATAGCAATTTTTTTTGTTTGAAAGTTAAAAAATAGTTCATTCTTTTTCTCTCTCTCTAGTAATTAATAATGTATTTCTCTGCATATATTTTTAAAATCACGTTTTCATTTATACTGTTCGCATTTCTTTAAAAATAAAAGAATTTATGACGTGTATTTATTTGTAAATGCTATTTTTTAAGCATTTACCTATCTTCTAAATTTATGTATGTATTGAAAAAAAAAAAAAAAAAAAAACACTTTTTTTTTTTTTTCTTTTTTTTTTATTTAAAATATTTACCTTATCCTTACAGAATAGAACACAAGATTGAATAGTTTTTTTTTTTTTTTTTTTAAATCTGCCTTCTGTAAAAGTATTTAAAAAAAAGTGTTATGTGATTATTAGTCGTTCTTTATATATGCATACTCAGATAATTTATTTTAGAAGGTACCAAAGCTAACTGAGCTTCAGAAAATGACCAATTTGTCAGTGTAAAATCTGCTTCTTATTATGATATTACCATAGGGACCTTAGAGGAGAGATACTGATAGAGAGCGCATGCAGGGAAAAGTGGGGTTGAAAAGTTTTTGTCAACATTGAATGATTTTCACCTTAGTCACGTGACAGGGAGGCAGCCACATTTGGCTACAGATCGCCGTTAGAAATCTTTTTCTTTGTCGAAATTACAAAACATTTTTCTCCATTATTTTACCTGCTACAGATATAATTTTGCTAGGTTCAGTTGGATAGTTCAAAATATTAGTTATAAATTTTTCATCTTAATTAGAATCACCATTAAACATGAAAATTACCCCAGTCAGCAGCAAAATTATTAATACACACATCCATACTTTTCATATATATATATATATATATATATTTTTTTTTTTTCGTTTGATCGCAAATTTTTATCATAAACTTGCCTTTTTATAAACAATATAAGAGTAATATTTACTTAACAAAATAGTATTAAGTGCTCATCCTTTAAACAGGAGTTATAGCTAGTGCTTTAGCAAATTT
Source organism: Salticus scenicus (assembly GCA_963930645.1). Lineage (NCBI taxonomy): Eukaryota > Metazoa > Arthropoda > Arachnida > Araneae > Salticidae > Salticus > Salticus scenicus. The sequence continues at coordinate 6,712,341 of OZ005658.1, read as the reverse complement.
GCTGCCAACTGTATCTCTCTCTCTCTCTCTCTCTTTTTTTTTTTTTTTTTTTTTATGTAAATGTGAAGTGTGCATGGATGTCACATTTGTAGATAAATTAAATACTAGTGGTAGTATAAATAGGCAAGAACTTATCAACATAAATTTATTTTAAATATTAGGTGTAATAAAAAACTTCTGAATAAATTATAACATCTGATTACTTTAGAATAAAAATAATAGAAATATTTGAAAATGAGTAATATTTTAGAATTTGTACTAAACACTTGACATACAGATACTGATTTTAATAAAAGAGATATATATTTCAACTAAACATTCATAAGTGATTTCGGTAGATAGTACACATTGAAAATTTTCAGAATTTTCTTTAATCATATTTGACGTGTAGGTGCGGATTTCAACTGAACATTTTGAAATACAAATTTTAATCATTTCTAAGCACTGTTCCACCAATTTTATATAAACATGTAGAATTCCGATACATACAAATTTAAACTGCAGAATTTTCACAGAAAATAAAAATAATAGAAATATTTGAAAAGGAGTAATATTTTAGAATTTGTACTAAACACTTGACATACAGATACTGATTTTAATAAAAGAGATATATATAGAATTTTCTTAAATCATATTTGACGTATAGGTGCGGATTTCAACTGAACATTTTGAAATACAAATTTTAATCATTTCTAAGCGCTGTTCCACCAGTTTCATATAAGCATGTAGAATTCCGATACATACAAATTTAAATTTCAGAATTTTCACATATTAGACAGATAAATACATACTTTGATTAAACAGATGCTGAGTTCAAGTAAACATTTTGATATGCAGATTTCAAATTAAGGATATCCATTTCAATTTTATATCTAGATACACATTTCAGTTATACAGATGCAGACTTCAATTAAACATTTCGATATACACATTTCAGTTAAAGAATTTTCCTTAGAATTTCACATTAAGTTACAGATTTCAATTTTAGAATTTTCATCCAACATTTCAAATACAGATACATGTTTCAATTAAACATTTCGATAAACTGATTTCAATTTAAGAATTTTCTTAAAAGTTTCACATTTAGTTACGGATTTCAATTTAAGAATTTTAATGAAACATTTGACATACAAATACGTATTTTCATTATGTTAAGATGAATTTCGGTTTCCTACAAAAACTGTATTTCTTAGATGTTAATATTTTAAATTTTTGCTATTATTTTAAATTTTAATATTTTATTTTCATCTTCTGTAATATTTTATTTTCATCTTTATTCAAAACTTTTATATTATTACAAGAATTTAAATTTCACTGGAACTGTTTCTTTTTTTTACTTTATTCAGAAACTTGTTTATTTTTACAAAAACTATATTTTTCAGACCCTTTTCTCAGAAAACTATATTATTTAAAATTTATCAATTATAAAAGAAAAAGTTAAATGTTACACGAACGGTTTAAATTTTTACTTAAAAACTTAGATATACTCTTTTAAAAGTTTATAAAAACTCAAGTTTTTCCTGCCTTAGCTGTAGGTAGCGGCACTTAAGAATTTTCTAATTTTTTTTTCTTCTCGGAAAGCAAGATGTTTTGGGGTAGACTGACTTTTCCAGATGTTGTTGAATGATGTTTACTGGGCTTCCCCTAACTTTCTGGAGAAACACTTTGTGTGATCACTTTTCCCGGGAAACTGAGCGGTTGATGACTCGAAAAATGTTATCTAGCCTGTGAAATGCCAGAGTTCAGATAGGGAGACGAGAAACTTTAAACTTTTTATGTTTCTGAGGACTGCATAAAGCCGTATTTATGATACGGGGATGTCAGAAAATCTGTCGAATTCAAAGAGTTTATGACACGGGTATGTCTGAAAATCTGTCAAGTTCAAAAAGTCTAGGTCTGGAATTTTGTGGGTTGACGGAGAAATCCCAGATGTTTTTTTTTTTTTTTTTTTTTTTTTTTGTCAGGGGCATCTGGCGGAATTCTTTTATTTTTTTTATTGTATAGGGGTGAGAAAGGCTCCTCCTTGAGGCAGCCTAGTGGGCCTATCATAGCGTGGGGGTAATCACGAAGAGGTGTAGGTTTTTGAAAAAAATTGGATTTCCATTGGACAATGAATAATTGTAGGAATACATTTTGGCAACAAGTGAGAATTGAGTTCCTTTGATTTTCGATGTGAAGACTCCATCCAGGACGGAGATGTAGAAAAATTTTCCTTATAAGGAGAAGGGGGCCTCCGGGCTCCCGGAGATGAGGTATTGAGCTGGAGAACTTCATACGTAAAGGTTCGTTGTCTTGGCACTCTCGCAGCATCACCGAAGGCAGGATTGAACGGTAGCGGGCCCTGACTCACTCCAGTGGCGGCGACTTGCAAGTTATGACGGTGAATCCCGACATCGGTAATGACATTTGAGGCCAGCGGCTATATACAGTCAAAGGTTGGACCTTAATGGATTATGTTGACAAAACAAAAGGCTTTGCCGACCACCCCAATCAGTGAAGACCTTTTTATAGGTGGGAGATTGGGGCGGCATTAAGGCCATCGTCCGTTTTTGTTTTTAGTAGCATCCGTCTTTTTTTTATTCGTTCAAGAGGAGCAGAAATGACCCACGAGTGGAAAAATGAGGTCATTGTAGCCATATTCTACGAAATTAAATCCGTCCTTGAAAAGATAAGTTTGAATGAGACAACTAATGCCCTGGTACTACGCCCCAGCCGACCTTCAACGGCGTGAGGAAGGACTTCTCCCGGCAGCATACTCATACTAGTCCCAGTGTTCAATTTTGAAAGCCATGATTCCTGATAGCCAGACTCCTGTTTAGTCTAAAAGAATAACAGCCACAACTCGAGAAGGCCTTAATTGTAAGTTGTTAAAGCTTTTTTTTTTTTGATTTATTTAGTGTTTGCATTTTAACAAAAAAAAAAGGGGTTTTAAATGATAAAGTGTTCGAAAGTGTATGAAACTCTTGGTTTCTTACGTTTATTTTTTTCATACGAAGTTGTCGTATGTTATATTGTGTTAAAAGAACGTAATATTTTTCCTGATTATTTATATATTTCTTATGTTTTGTTTGTTTAGTGTAGGATAATGAGATCAAATAAATATTATTGTTTGTATTTTAAGAGAACTTAGTTTTTTTATAGATTCTGTTGTTATTTTTTTTTACTATTTTTTTAATTTATATAATAGTATGTTTAAGTTGGAGTTTCCAGGAGGAAGCCATCCTTTAAATACCTAAATTTTTTATTATGGGAGGAGGTTCTCTAATTCATTAGAGAATTCTAGGGTAGAAAAATTATGTTATTCAGCCGAAACTAGAGATTACTAATAAAAGAAAAATCTTATTGTTTAGGAAGTACGTAAGATGATAATATTTGGGCAAAAATTAAAGTCTCCAATGATGTACAGTGATGACAGTATACCTTTATTATTCTGGAGTAGGATGAATTTGTTAATGAGAATTTATAGATACACCTATTGAGTTAGAGCTGGTTAACTCTGTTATAATTTTTAATAACCAAGCTTTAATATAGAATAAATGTATTTGAATCGATGTGTCTTCAAAAAATAGATTGAATTTTAATTTTAGGAAAGTCTAATGACAAGGACTATATTAATATATTAAAAGTTGTAGGAACATTTTTTCAAATGAAATCATTAAATAAAATCGTAACTGGACACCTTCAGTTAGCTACTTTAACCTTCTGATTGGGAATTGTAAAAAAAAAAATAAATAAATTTATTTTTTTTTAACATAAAAGGGAGGGTGATTGTTAAGATGAATTTCGGTTTCCTACAAAAACTGTATTTCTTAGATGTTAATATTTTAAATTTTTGCTATTATTTTAAATTTTAATATTTTATTTTCATCTTCTGTAATATTTTATTTTCATCTTTATTCAAAACTTTTATATTATTACAAGAATTTAAATTTCACTGGAACTGTTTCTTTTTTTTACTTTATTCAGAAACTTGTTTATTTTTACAAAAACTATATTTTTCAGACCCTTTTCTCAGAAAACTATATTATTTAAAATTTATCAATTATAAAAGAAAAAGTTAAATGTTACACGAACGGTTTAAATTTTTACTTAAAAACTTAGATATACTCTTTTAAAAGTTTATAAAAACTCAAGTTTTTCCTGCCTTAGCTGTAGGTAGCGGCACTTAAGAATTTTCTAATTTTTTTTTCTTCTCGGAAAGCAAGATGTTTTGGGGTAGACTGACTTTTCCAGATGTTGTTGAATGATGTTTACTGGGCTTCCCCTAACTTTCTGGAGAAACACTTTGTGTGATCACTTTTCCCGGGAAACTGAGCGGTTGATGACTCGAAAAATGTTATCTAGCCTGTGAAATGCCAGAGTTCAGATAGGGAGACGAGAAACTTTAAACTTTTTATGTTTCTGAGGACTGCATAAAGCCGTATTTATGATACGGGGATGTCAGAAAATCTGTCGAATTCAAAGAGTTTATGACACGGGTATGTCTGAAAATCTGTCAAGTTCAAAAAGTCTAGGTCTGGAATTTTGTGGGTTGACGGAGAAATCCCAGATGTTTTTTTTTTTTTTTTTTTTTTTTTTGTCAGGGGCATCTGGCGGAATTCTTTTATTTTTTTTATTGTATAGGGGTGAGAAAGGCTCCTCCTTGAGGCAGCCTAGTGGGCCTATCATAGCGTGGGGGTAATCACGAAGAGGTGTAGGTTTTTGAAAAAAATTGGATTTCCATTGGACAATGAATAATTGTAGGAATACATTTTGGCAACAAGTGAGAATTGAGTTCCTTTGATTTTCGATGTGAAGACTCCATCCAGGACGGAGATGTAGAAAAATTTTCCTTATAAGGAGAAGGGGGCCTCCGGGCTCCCGGAGATGAGGTATTGAGCTGGAGAACTTCATACGTAAAGGTTCGTTGTCTTGGCGCTCTCGCAGCATCACCGAAGGCAGGATTGAACGGTAGCGGGCCCTGACTCACTCCAGTGGCGGCGACTTGCAAGTTATGACGGTGAATCCCGACATCGGTAATGACATTTGAGGCCAGCGGCTATATACAGTCAAAGGTTGGACCTTAATGGATTATGTTGACAAAACAAAAGGCTTTGCCGACCACCCCAATCAGTGAAGACCTTTTTATAGGTGGGAGATTGGGGCGGCATTAAGGCCATCGTCCGTTTTTGTTTTTAGTAGCATCCGTCTTTTTTTTATTCGTTCAAGAGGAGCAGAAATGACCCACGAGTGGAAAAATGAGGTCATTGTAGCCATATTCTACGAAATTAAATCCGTCCTTGAAAAGATAAGTTTGAATGAGACAACTAATGCCCTGGTACTACGCCCCAGCCGACCTTCAACGGCGTGAGGAAGGACTTCTCCCGGCAGCATACTCATACTAGTCCCAGTGTTCAATTTTGAAAGCCATGATTCCTGATAGCCAGACTCCTGTTTAGTCTAAAAGAATAACAGCCACAACTCGAGAAGGCCTTAATTGTAAGTTGTTAAAGCTTTTTTTTTTTGATTTATTTAGTGTTTGCATTTTAACAAAAAAAAAAGGGGTTTTAAATGATAAAGTGTTCGAAAGTGTATGAAACTCTTGGTTTCTTACGTTTATTTTTTTCATACGAAGTTGTCGTATGTTATATTGTGTTAAAAGAACGTAATATTTTTCCTGATTATTTATATATTTCTTATGTTTTGTTTGTTTAGTGTAGGATAATGAGATCAAATAAATATTATTGTTTGTATTTTAAGAGAACTTAGTTTTTTTATAGATTCTGTTGTTATTTTTTTTTACTATTTTTTTAATTTATATAATAGTATGTTTAAGTTGGAGTTTCCAGGAGGAAGCCATCCTTTAAATACCTAAATTTTTTATTATGGGAGGAGGTTCTCTAATTCATTAGAGAATTCTAGGGTAGAAAAATTATGTTATTCAGCCGAAACTAGAGATTACTAATAAAAGAAAAATCTTATTGTTTAGGAAGTACGTAAGATGATAATATTTGGGCAAAAATTAAAGTCTCCAATGATGTACAGTGATGACAGTATACCTTTATTATTCTGGAGTAGGATGAATTTGTTAATGAGAATTTATAGATACACCTATTGAGTTAGAGCTGGTTAACTCTGTTATAATTTTTAATAACCAAGCTTTAATATAGAATAAATGTATTTGAATCGATGTGTCTTCAAAAAATAGATTGAATTTTAATTTTAGGAAAGTCTAATGACAAGGACTATATTAATATATTAAAAGTTGTAGGAACATTTTTTCAAATGAAATCATTAAATAAAATCGTAACTGGACACCTTCAGTTAGCTACTTTAACCTTCTGATTGGGAATTGTGAAAGAAGAAAAAAAAAAAAAAAAATAAATAAAATAACTGGCGCCGTGAGTACAGGATCTCACATAATTGTTATTGCGGGATAGAAAAGAGTCTTTTAATTGTGATGCTTAATATTTTTAATTTGCGGTATAGTATGTATCAAAATTATGTATGAAAATCCTCTTTGGGGAAAATAATTTTTTTTTCATTGTTTTATTCTTTGAAATTATTTTTCTTTTATTATTGTGTTTTGTGCTTTTATTGATTTTTTTATAGAAGTATATTTATAACCAAGATATATCATTAAAATAATTATATAGATGCAGATTTCAACAATGTATTTCGATATACAGATTTTAATTTAAAAATTTCCTTAAACATTTGACATATAGATACTAATTTCAGTTATACAAATACAGATTTAAAATAAATATTTACATACATAGATTTCAATTTAATAATTTTCATTAAACGTTTGACATACAGATACATGTTTAAATTATACAGATGCAGATTTCAATTAATCAATTCAGTTATACAGATACAGATTTAAAATAAATATTTAGATACATAGATTTCAATTTAATAATTTTCATTAAACGTTTGACATACAGATACATGTTTAAATTATACAGATGCAGATTTCAATTAAACACTTCAATATATCGGTTTCAATAACAGATATACAAATTTTAACTAAAAATTCTTAAGTAATATCGAAATATAGATTTCAGTTTTAGAAATTTTATTAAACGTTTGGTATACAAATTTCAGTTATGCAGATAAAGAATTAAATTAAAGGTTTTGATTTACGAATTTCAATTGTGCAAATAAATAATTAAACTAAATATTTCGATTTACAGATTTTAAATCCAGAATAACCAGACATTTGATGGCACAAGTTGTTTTTGAACTAGTATGTTATTATGCAATGCAGGTTATAATTTAAAATATAATGCTAGCCATTTTCTTAGCTTTTTTTTTTTTTTTTTTTTTTTTAATCTTGTAAGTAACAATATATTTCTTTTTTATTTAATTATTTGTACTTCATTTTTATTTAATTACTTTATGTACCTAAAATTCTTGTTTGTGATTCTATAAATTAATTATAAATTCTATGTTCACCATTTTCAATAGAATAATCCGGTGTGATAATCATACTACTTTTATTTTATTTATTTATTTTTGCACTTAAAAATTTTCTATTGTACTTTAAAAATATTTGTAATTAGTTTTAGAATCAGTGTTGTTTGATATAATATGTATCAGCAAACCTCCATTAGAACATTGTAGCAATATTCTTAAGACATAAGACTTATTGAATTTAAAAATTTATTTTAAATTATTCCCAGAATTGTTAAACATAAGGCATCCTTTTAATTTATTTGACTAATCTGAATATGCTGTATGCTGTCATTAAAAAATTCATGCAGAAAACTGTATTGCAGCAAATAATAATAATAATAATATAAATAATTATACAGACACGACATTATTTCATTAATTAAAACATGAAAATCTGACATTGATAGATTTTAATTTAGTGCCAGAGGCCTACTGATAAACTTGTTAATATCGACAAATTCTTCTTTAGTTAATTCGTGACGATCTAAATTCCATGATAAAGTTTTCATTAAATCAAACCAATGTGTTTCAGCTGCAGATATTGTAACAAATAACGTTGGAAGTCCAAACTGTCTTATAGCCGCAAAACAACGTTTTTTCTCTTTTTCCCAATGAGGGGGAGGTGTGCCTTGGGGGGGACTCATGTCAAAGGTGTGCCTTGGGGGGGGACTCATGTCAAAGTTGTACCTTAGGGGGACTCATGTCAAAGTTGGGCCTTGGGGGGACTCATGTCAAAGTTGGGCTTGGGGGGACTCATGTCAGAGTTGTACCTTGGGGGGGACTCATGTCAAAGTTGGGCCTGTGGGGGACTCATGTCAAAGTTGTGCCTTGGGGGGACTTCATTCAATAAATCCCCATTCAATAAACCGACTGAAATAGGCCCTTAGCTCTATTAAGAGTGTATTATAAAAATTCGACAACGCTGTACCGACTGAAATAGGGTTACCTTGGGGGGGGACTCATGTCAAAGTTGGGCCTGGAGGGGACTCATGTCAAAGTTGGCCCTTGGGGGGGACTTCATTCAATAAATCCCCATTCAATAAACCGACTGAAATAGGCCCTTAGCACTATTAAGAGTGTATTATAAAAATTCGACAACGCTGTACCGACTGAAATAGGGGTACCTTGGGGGGGACTCATGTCAAAGTTGGGCCTGTGGGGGGACTCATGTCAAAGTTGGCCCTTGGGGGGGACTTCATTCAATAAATCCCCATTCAATAAACCGACTGAAATAGGCCCTTTGCACTATTAAGAGTGTATTATAAAAATTCGACAACTGTACCGACTGAAATAGGCCTCTAGCACTAATAAAATAAAATAAAAATTACTTAATTAATTAATGAATAAAATAAGAATGAGTAACATAATAATGTATGTGATCGAACTTGAAACGAACATACGTGTGAAGTATCTGAATACTTTTGTAAGTTCCTGCACACGAACCACTTCTCCTATTTAAACTAAAGAGTTTTAAGAAAATCGCCATATGATAGAAATTTAGAATTTTGAGTTTGAATTTCCTGCTAAAATCTGTTCTTAAGTTATGATAATAACAGACTCATACACACATGCACACAGACTTATTGCTAAAAAACCTAATTTTTGGATTCAAGGGACCTCAAAACTTATAAATAAAGAAAACCTCAATTTTGAAAGTTTGACCCCAAAACAATATTTATTATAACATATTTAGGTTAAAAATAAATATATAAATAATACTAGGATATATATTTCATATCTTGTAAACAGTATATTATAATTTAAGCATTTTTTACAAAAGTGAGAGAAGGGAAAGAAATAATATATGATTCAAATAAGAGAAACATGTTTTAATTATGTTTAAAAAAATAATAATAAATCTGGTGTGAAATAACCACACGACTTCCATTACCCACTTTTACACGTATTATGTACATTTTTTTTCTTTTGGAGATATTATATGCATTTTTTTAAATTTTCCACTAATAGAAACTTGATACACGTATGAAGACGTATAAAATAGAGTTTACATAGCGAGTAAAAAAAAAAAAAAAAAAAAAGGGGGGGGGGGGGGGGTTAACACAAATTTCCGAGATCTAAAACTTAACTACCTAATCAGGATGGCACGTAATACATGAGAAAGGGTATCTAAAAAAGATTAATGAAACAATTTTGAAGAAAATCTTTAGAGCCGTTTTTTGAGTGCACCAGATCTGTCTCAATACTGAAGTTTCGTAGTTCTATCTTTATTAGTTAAATCAGGTGAAAACTTGATATTTAATTTTTGGACCGAGTACAATACTTCCATTACCTATGGTAGTAGGGTAATGGAAGTAAAAAAGTACTTATATTAAATAATCAATTACAAACAAATGCAACATGTTAGAATAGTTATTAAAAAAAAAAAAAAACTTATTTATTACAACAATTTTATTAAAAAGAATACCGTGAATTGAAAATTTAAAAAATTAACTTTTCGTTTGCCGCTGATAATGAAAAATAAAAGAAAAATACAAATGATGTCGATGAAGCTAGATATTTAAAAATTTAATGTCCCATAAAAATGGTCATTTTTGAATTTATATTTCTTACCTTGTTTGTTTGCAAATTTGCAGTAATAATTTTACCGTAGTGATAAAGACGAAGTTTTAAATACTCAAAAAGAACGGCTTTTATTAAAAATATTCGGTGATTTTCTAATGTTTGTTGATTTATTATGTGTTGTACATATGAAAATACTGAACTTTCAATTTGAGCAATAGAATAATTTAATAACAATTGCATTGCAAACTTTGATTTTAATTTATTTTCAGTTTGTACTCGCCTAAAACTTCTTTCCCCTGCTCTGCATACTCTTATTAAATCATACCCCGGAATTATAAGCCCACCACGATTTTTTCTTGTTAAAAGTTTGGATGCTATTGGATTTTTAGCTAATTCGTCAATGCAATACATGCATTTGATTTTTTTACTTAAGGATTTAAGTACAAATCCCGCTATGTATCCAACGACATCATCAACATATTTTCCTAAAGATGAAAAACTGCCCAAATCCAGTGGCAAATCTTCCCCAATCTCTAATTGTTCACTTTCACTATAAGTTGAAATATTTATGTTTTTTCGGATATCTGTTTACAGCAGATGATACATTCAGAATGCTTGTATCATCTAATGCCAAACAGTTGGAATTTTCTGAGGAAACTATTTCGTGGTGGCAAAGCAAATGTTTATATGCAGCCTTAAATTGCTTAGCTGTTGGGTTATTGTTAAAGCCACCTCTGCTTCTCACTGCACTGAAAAACATTTCAATGTGATCTTGTGACAGCTTATACGTGAGTAAAAATTTTAAGATATTCGTGGAAACAAGTTCCTCGTGTAAATATGTTATACTAGCAATGCATGTTAAAAATCCCAAGAACCCAACCTTCCTTTGGCTGCTTAATATAGTCGGCCCATTCAGTGCAGTAGTTAATCCTTTTATGTAAAATTCTGCATAGTCTAAGAAAGTAGTTATAGATTTTTTATTTTTAAGTCCGAAAGGAGCTTTAAAATTTTTACTGAGACAGTTTCGGCTATTGAGGACATCAAACAAATTGTTGAAGCACTTTAAAAATTGGACCGTTGCTTCACAACCTTTAAATGTTTCTATTTTAAGGTCTGCTGATACATATAATAAAGCATCAGCAACACTGTTGCTCATAACTTGTGCCGCTAGCTTGACTTTCATTTTTTGTCGTTGCCACTAGATATGGCTTCGTTTTAATTTCGCCGCAACTGACAGATTTTCTCTTTGTTGCAATTTTTCGAGTTGTACAATATATTCCCATTTTATTATATCCCCTTTATAGTCATACATGGACCCCATACAGGCCAATGTGTTACGGACTAATTTAAGCATATGGCAAGCATCTAATAGTATACATACATTTTTTTTTTTTTTTTTTTTTTTTTTGTAACTGGGTGTGGAAAATAAGGTTCTACATTATTTTCATTAATTTTAGCCCCCAAAACTCTTGCTGTTGAAAGATTTGCATTTGTGCCATCAAACGTCAGTGCTACAATTTCTATACCTGTGTCAAAGATTCTTCTTAAACTTTCATTTATTAAATTGGCACGCTCTTTTGAGCTTAAACCATTGATAAAAAAATATCCCACGGGGATTTTCCAGTTTCCATTTAAACAGTTTACCACAAAAGTTAAACATTCTTTTGCAACGGGCAAATCATCATTATTTACATTCGTACCATAGTCAATGTAACCAGAATATTCCTTGCCATCCCATTCTATCTGACGTCTAATAGCCATTTCATCTACAATTAACGAACATATGATTTTTTTTTTTTTTTCTTTTTCTTCTGCCTCTTTTACCTTCATTTCTAATGCTTTAAAGGATTCCTCTGTGAAACCCGGGTTTCCTTTGATATGCTCATACCACTTTCTAATGGTACTCGGATGTGGCAAAGCCGTGTTGAACGCTTTCCTCACATACCTGTACGCTTTACTTGAATAAAATTGAAGCGTTAAAGCAAAAGACCGAAGTTCTGGAGAATATTTCTTTTTTTTCAGTTCCACTTTGGTAACGATAGCTGAGAGAGAGAGAGAAAATAGTTAATAATATTTATGGAATAATAATAATAATAATAAAAAAAAAAATCAATAAAAATTTCTTCAAAGCAATTTATTTAAATTTATCATATTTATTATTACGATCACATTCCTACTATTAGTAAAGTGACAAACATGACAGCCTTTATAAGTGAATAGCATTGTAAATTGTTACTATTACACAATTACAGATAAGTTTAACGTCACACTATAACTGCCTAGAATTTTAGAAGCATTTTATTATCATTATTTTTATTTTATTTTATTTTATTTTATTTTTTTACCACTACCAATCGTAGTAGTAAATGGTCGAAAAGATAATAATTATGACGAATAAATTATTTGCTATATTAAAAAAAAAAAAAAAAAAAAAAAAAAAGGCTTAAAAAGGGCACACTGTCCTCAGAAAATGAGGTTATCTGGTCGGTTTACATAAGATAAATAGGTAATTATAGGAATAAGAAAAAGAAGAAAGGGGTAAAGTTTTCAGTTTTCATGTCCGTGTAAACTGAATTGGCCTGTCAAGGTCACCAGACCCTCGTCAACCTTCCTAGAAATGACCTATGTGATCCCGTTTTCGCTCATTCTTTTCCCACCCCATTTGAGCAATTCTTAGACCAGGAGAATATTTCGTTCAGATACAATACTGTTTTCTTTAAGACTTGCTCTTTGGATCCATTAGCATTTAGTTTTTCTCATCGTTTAGTTTCTATATCATTTACTATTACTGGTAGTCCTGATACAAGGAAACAATCTAAGATGGTTCGGTGTTGTAGAATTGACGAAATATAAGGGGGAAAAATCAGTTCTATCACCAGGTCGAAGTAGCAAAGCTCTAAAATAAGTCTTTTTAAAGGCTAAAAAAAACTTTCTAAGAGCTAAGAAAGCCTTTTTTAGGGCTAAGCCATATCCAAGGCTAAATAATAATAATATTAATAGATAAATGATACATTAAATTACGTTTAAAAAAAAAAAAAAACTCTCTTCCCTAAAATAATTATTTTAGAGAAACGTCAATGGTGATCTACCCGTTTGGTTTTGCTGTCCAAGCTGGCAGATGGGCGAGTTCGAGTTCGAATCCAAGTCGCGGTAATTGACCTAGCTATTTGGAGTTTACCATGGTTTTCTCCAAAATTTATTCGAGTTTTAGCAAGGATTCCTAATAAATACTTCTCAAGAAAATCCAGGCTTTTGTAAAAACAATCGGGTTTAAACTTCACACAACCATCATCATTTATATTAGATTTTAATTTTCATATTCATGATATAGTTCTTAACTCTTTGTTTAAAAAACTCCCTTTTATTTTAAATTTCATATTCTTATAACCCAAAATGTACCTGGAGAGTAAATCTGATAAATTAATTTGTCTATATTGTTTGCTATCAACAGTTAGTGTTTTAAAAATAAAACGACTGGATTGGTCATTTTGACTGAAAAGCTATTTTATATTAAGAATAAATAATTCTATAGCTAAATAGTATTTAAGTATGATTATTAAGAAAACAAAATTTTTTTTATGCTGCTCTATAAACGAATTGCTGATGCTAGCCATATAGTTTTAGTTTAGGTATTAAATAAATCAAAGATAATCCTAAAATTATATTAAAATTTCGCGGCCGCAGGCTTTTTTCAAACTTTAAAAGTGCAGTGAAGTGGCGGTGCAGTAAGACCAAATTGTTCCTTATTTACTCAGATATTTAGCCAGTTTAGCAGAAAAACAAGGAAAACTCCGAACGAATAGGACTACGAGCACTTCTTGGCTTCGAATCCGGCACCTCCTGTCTACCAGCTTCGAGTGCAGAATCTTTTGATCATTGATACCACTTGGCATTGATAATCTATGTTGATCGCAGGATTATTCTTTCTTGATTTCGTCTTGTTTTAACTGATCCTAAAATCAATAACAATATCAGATAAATAACTGAAACTATAATTTTTTCTATATGTGATAATGATACATGAAATTTAGAAACTGTATATAGTCTAAGGATAAATATAGAACGGACTAATCTTTATAATTGAGAATGTGTTTAACTGCTACATTTTTTTTGCGTATATACGGCAAAACTGAAAATATTTCTTGGTTTTAATCTTGAAACACTTATTTCTTATTTTTTACTTTTTATTGTTCTTATACATGAAGTAAAAATGAAAATATATCTATTATTCTTACATGTAATATATAATAATATGTGGTCTGGAAAATGCAGCTATCACAATGCAGTTTTGGTTATGAGGTTAATTATATTCAAACGTTTTCTACATATCTTTCCTGTGTGGACACAGGTATAATATAAGTAACAAAATAAAGAAAGTTTTCCAATTTCTTTGTCCCTAAATTAGAAAATTAGAAAATTTTACTCATAAACAAATTAAAATAATTTTCAAAGTGCATGAGAAAATTAACTTTTTAAGCTAATAAATATGAAAAATTCATAATTATATATTATTTTCTTTTTTAAATAATTTGAAGAAATTCACACAAGAGAAAACCTATAAAAAATTTATATATGTATTAAAATGCTAATCTGCTCCCCATTTGCTTTTGCTTAAGATAACAGAGTTATGTAGGAAAAAAGAAGCGGGGATGTTAGCGTCCCGCAATACCATGGTAACGGGCGAGGGAAGAACCCTGAGAGGTGGCCTTGAGAGGTCTATTTTTCTTACACAGAGTATAACTGTTACATCGAAGTGTTTAGCAACGGATATTTTGAAAGTAAGCCCTAATTTAATTCTTTTTCGTATATTTGAACGCTACGCTTTTCTACGTACACACATAAAAATGTTAACCATAAAAACCAAGTTTTTTGTCTTTTGGGTATCAATGTATTTTAAATAACACAAAGACAAGAATTATCATATTCTAATTTACAATCATTCTTATCTGCGAAGGTGCAAAATTATCATCTCTCTATTATTATTACTTATTTTATTATATATATATATATATCATCATCATTAACCATTTATTTCGAATTAATAATTTATGCTCTGCAAAGTTTAAAAACAAGAATATTAATAAACTGATCACAGCCACTGCTAAAATGGGTTTTCCTAAAAACTTTGTATTTTCTATTTTATATCCTTAACCATGTCTCTGTCAGTCCAAAAAAAAAAAAAAAAAAAAAAAAAAAAAAAAAAGCTGTGTACACTTTTGTGTATATCAACAAAAAAATTATAAAATAATAAAAGACAATAAAAAGGTGGCGGTTGGGTGGGCAGATGTTTGATTACGGAGGTGGGGGTGGTGTTGTAAGGCTGGATGGTTGGGTGGGTTTGTGAAATTAAATAAAATTAAATTAAAAAAAAAAGTAGAAGGCTTGTTGCATTTGCTTTGTATTACTATGCAAACTTTCTTTTTCTAATAAAATTTCAGATTCTTCCTTTTTGAGTTGCCAACTATATTTAATGTTCTAATTATAATGTTAAACACAGTGTGATCAATCGGTGAATTTCATTTTTGCTTCGTGGTTTCATTGTTGTTCATCTGCTTTGAAATTTTGCTTTTTTAAATCCATATGGTTCCTGTTCTGGTCGTGGCAGGCTGGGGGAGTGTTGCCGGCATAAAACTAGTGTAACCCCACAGGCAAGTCACAAGTCTTGCCGCCTGCCTCCTTCTTCCTATCTTGTGTTTCTTGGGTTGTTTTTTCATTAATTTTGTTAAATGTTGTTTTACTTTACTGATTCGTTTGTTTTGCAGGCTGTTAATTAATAGATGTGGTTTCTTTACATTAGTGTATTTCATCCAATGATAATTTTTTTTTTTAATCTTATTGGTCATTGGTGTTTCAGTGATCTTGTATCTGTTGCTTGGCTTCTATTATGCTTAATAGATCATCTTTATTATATATATATATATATAATTTGAATAATTTAATTCCCTTACAACACTCAGCAAATGAAAGAGAGATGAGAATACCAACATATGAAATTTTAAATGAGATGTATTTCGAATAATATTATAGTCACGGTGATAATTTAATTTATATATATGTATGCGTAGGTAGTAAATTAAATTATCACCACAATCAGTATAAATTAGCATTTCCTATTCATATACCCCACATTCAAGTGCTTTTCCCAGCACAATTAGAGAAAAAATTCATAACAAGTTGATAAAAACTTTGTAAGTGCACATTACATACTGCAAGAAGTATCAACATGCGTTTCGGTTTGAAGTATTAGGGCATAATCCTTCATCAGAGAAATAAAGTAGGCATTAGTGTTATACAAGACTTTTAACGTCATTATTTCACTAAGCTGTACGATGTACTCTCAAAACGCAAATTTAAGATATACTTTTAAAGCTCATATTCTCTCTGAGCACAATACCCTAAATGTACAGCATGGAGTTTAGAGAAGTAATGATAGTATATCTACTTTAAAGCATGGAATCTACGTATACATATATTTTAATTAAATATGCGTGCATTTAAATTTTTAATAATTATTATTATTTACGTATAAGTATAATACACATTACTTCTCTGAGTTTAAAAAAAAAAAGAAAGAAAGAAAAGAAAAGAAAATAATAATAATATAAATAAATAAATAAACTTACTTCTAAGACATTAGAAGCTGCATCTGAAATGAAACCTTTCTTCTTCAAAGCCTTTAATATTTCTTTCAAAGAAGCGACACGTTTTTCTAAGTTCTTGTTTTTAATTCTCAGTGACTTCAATTGAGTATTTTTCTTTTCTTTTTGACACGACAAGCAATTTTTAAATACTTGCATGCTTTTGTTGGCGAATTCATATCGTTTTCCTCGAAGTCACCCATATATCTAAATTTTTTTCTAGATTTTACCGCGTCATTTTCAGTAGCTGCATCTAAAAAATAAAGTACATTTTATAAATTTTATGTATTTTTAAAAATATTTTGACGATCAAATATCATAATTTAAAGTAATCAGCTTAAAAAATATTTTGAAATTTTACCTTCAAGGATGCTCACATTTTCTTCGGTTTGGAATTTTCTTTTTCTTCGGGTTTTTTCATTTGCTTTTTCTGTAAAACAAGCATTTGGAAATTCAAATATACTTGGTACGGCATCCTTCTTCAACCAAGTGCCTCCAAATCTATTTATTTATTTATTTTGTTTTTTTTTCAAAATTATCTGGTAAAAAATGTTTCGAACATATGCGGGAATAATCGGTAGCTTTAAAGTCTTTTCTTCTAATCTTATCTTCCCATAATTTCCGCCTGCTTTTAACTTTAGGAAAGCTAAAGAAGAAAAAAAAAATAAGAATATAGATTAAAGTATATTCATTAAGGTTTAAAAACAAAACATATTTTTTAAAGAAATAATACAATTTAAGGGATATTAACTTTGGATTATTTAAAATATTCTTTGTTAAGCTTAAAGTCTGAGATATATTTTTAAATGCTTCAAACTCTTTTTTGGATGATTTAATTTTATTATTAGTAGTACAAGAGTTAGAATATTATTTATTTAAGACATCAATATACTTTATAATCCTTTTGCGGTAAACAACCACGAGAAAAATAATAGTAAACAAATATTAAAAAGAGAAAGAGAGAGAACATGAGAAAAGAAAATGCTGTAATTAAATACACCATGAGAAATAATTATAATAAAACAAACCCATGGACAACGAAATTGTACATTTGTTCCCATGCATTAATTATAAATAAGCCTATATCATAAACAAGCATTTTTCTTAATTTTCTTATAAAAGCTGTGTATAGTCTTTCTGCATAAAGGGGAAGAAACTGCAGTATACCAATACCACCTTTCGGCTGATATGTATTCAAATTGAACCGACATAATTTCTATAATGGTCCTTTCGCATATCAAGTTTTGTACATTTGTACGGAATAGAAACTGAGGTACAGTATTCCCGTAATGGCAGAAATCGTTGTAGAGCAGCGCCAGACCCATATTATCGCATGGGCAAACCGGGACTTTGCCCAGGGCCCCCGGACATTGAGGGGCCCCCAAAAGCCCTAATGTTAAATTGCAAAATATTCCCTTTTATTTCAGTAAAAACTAAAATCTACATATATATTTACATATATGAAATTTATCTATTTTTGCTGGCTCAACTAGTGCCTAAATAGTAGGCCTTGGATCAACGTATGCCAGTTCATTCCGGCAGGGAGTTCGAGGTGAATCAAAATTCCTTTTAATCAGTAAATCCCGATGTATTTAATCCTAGTGTGTAAACAATGGCAGTAGAGCAATAATACAAAGCTGGAAAATCTAAGACTACTAAATTTATATATCAGTTTCTGTTTAGTGTAAATTAAGCATATTACACAGTGCTTTTATATTATCGTCTGTCAGATAGGATATCATTTAGGAATCAGCAGGACAAATTCATTCCATATTCAATTGTATGTAGCTGTATAACATAAATAGTAATTGAAAATGTAAAAATTATTAACATATTTAAATAGTATCTAGCTTCTAAAATATTGTTTATGCATAAGACTTATCGTACATAAATGATGCTGCAACGGTTTCGAAGGGCCCCTAATTTCGCTTTGCCCAGGGCCCCCAACCAGTCATGATCGGGGCCTGAGCAGCGCCACTTAATTGGGCAATTTCCTCAATGTGATAGGTACTAAATTCAAGATTAAAAAACAATAATAATAAAGAGTAAATTTGTAGAAAAATCTGTACAATAGTTCTTAATATAGAGAAACCTCAAAATTTTGTTCTCTCTCTCTCTCTCTCACACAATAGAGACAGATAGACGTTATCTAAAAATGGTCAAATCGTGTACAGGACACCTCGAATTCCTCGAAAATTGGAAAACATTTTTTATAAATCCAATTATTTCGAATCGTTTAATTTCAGAATAGTGTAAAAATTATATAATAGAATTATTCAAATTGTTATAGCACAGTGCATTTAGAAAATGAAAAATGCTAAACACACTTTAAGTAATTTGTAACTAATATACGATATTATACTATGCGTGAAAAGAGCAGATTAAAGCGATTGAAAATTATAATATTTATAAATTCAAATAATAAAATATTTTTTAAATTAAAATTCTTAAAGGGAACAATTTGTTGATTTTATATGGGATTAAATTTTGCCTTGTAATAATTAAAGACACTAATTTTACTCTCTCAGTCTAAAATTACAAATGAAAAACAAATCTTCAATGATTAAAAAAAAAAAAAAAAAAAAAAAAAAAACTGACGTTTAAAAGTAACAAGTACAAAACTTTGATAAAACACCATAAAATGCTAGAACACGCAACCATTCTTTCGGGTTGAAACAAGACAAAAACCCTCATCAGGCGTACAAAGTGGGCACGAGTGCGGCAATAAAAGCGGCAACACACTGAACCATTTTATTAAGTGAAGACCGTAAACGAATAAACTCGAATGCAAAAGAAAAAAAAAAAAAAAGTGGTGGTGTGAGCAGAATTAAAAACATTAATGAATAAAACAAATAAATAAAATTAAAATTAGATCTAAAAATCTAAACAATTCAAAGCTAAACAAAAATCATATTTAAAAATTAGAAAAATCTTGTTAATGATGTTTATTCCACTCTGTTCTTGTCTCACGCTTAGTAATTACTCACGTAGCTCCTGTTTTAGTTTACTTTGAAATTTTAAGGCTGTTAGATATTTTAAAATCTAAAAATTTAAACTTAAAATTATATTAATTTTAAATCTAAAATTTTAATTGAAAAATTTTCAATTTTTTTATTTAATTATTTTGTTCTTTCCCTTTTATAATTCTAATCACAACATTATTTATATTTACATTCCAGTTTATTTGTTATTGCTCTTCATTTTTCATCGGCTTTGTGCGTTGCCGCATGGATTGCACCACTCGTAACTACTTTGTTCGCCTGACGAAGGGTCATGTCTTCTTTCGACCCGAAACAATTGATGCGAGTTCTAGCATTTTATGGGGATTTCAAAGTTTTGTATTTATTACAAATTTTTAAAACGGAAAAAATCTCTAAATTCATTATTAAAGTTCATATGAAAAAGAAAAAAAAAAAAAAAAAGGGGGGGGGGGTAATTTTATTTGTAAATAAAGAATAAAATATATTTCTTCATGCTTTTTGCAAAGAATACAATCATTTATTTTCGTTATACTATAAAATGACGTACAGAAAACAAAAATATTATCGTGCATTACGGTTGTTAGACATTTCTACATTTCGCCAAATCGCGCCAAATCTGGATTGAAAGATGCAAGTGAAATTTCTTTCATTATTTCCCAATTTCGGAAAAATACGTAAAAAACATCAGTAACGGAAATATTAAACATATAAATATTCAAAAACATTAATATAATTGATTATTTTTTTCTTAAATTTGCAAAGAACTGTATATAAAACACATGACTAGACGAATAATTTGGATTTCATCCATTAAATTGTCTATTTATTTTAATATTGTGCTATTATGTTAATAGAAATTAAAAGTATATACATACCTGTGAAAGGTTATAGGTCCTCCACTGACATATTTTTCTTTGCAACCAAATGCGACGCAGTACTTGACCATTTTTTCAGTATCATAGCAGAGATCGCCATTCAAATACATGCAAAAGGACTCCCTTGTCCGAGGAAGGTGTCCCCCAGTCACGTGGTTTCAATGTTGGCAAAAGATTTCGTCCGGGGATGATCTCTCTAGGGTTATCTCTCCTCTAAGGTCCGTTCCCATGTCTGAGTTCAGTGTTGTGCAAGTTCACGAAAAAAAACGAACTAGTTCAAACTCAAGTTCATCGTGCAAAAAACGAGTTAGTTCGCATTCAAACTCATGTCTGAAAAAATGAACGCGCTCAACTCAAGTTCATTTTTAAAAAGGAGCGAAACTCATTAGAAGTTCATTTTTAGATGCTTTTTTTTTTTTTTTTTTTTTTTTTTTGTCTTTTCTTTTCTAAATAGATCTCCTCTGTGAACACTTTCATAGGTAATTTACATTTTTTTTTTTTTTTTAAGTACCAATTACCATGAAGATTATTATTAATTTAATGCTTAATTAAATTTATAAACTTATAATTCTTAATTATAAATTATTAATTTAAGTTTAGTAAAAATTATTTAGCGGACACTTCTGAATAGTGGACCCACTGTTTTTGCGTGGTTTTTATTCTCAAATTTCCAATACGTTTGATTATTCACATGAGAAAACTTATTAATAGGAGACAAATTCCATCATTTGCAGGTTGAGGTTCCGTTGTTTTGAAGTATTACACTATTTTAAAAATAGTGTAATACTTCAAATTACACTATTTTAAAAATAGTGTAATGATTTGATTTAATTAATCTTTGTTTGATTGCGCCACAGTCAATGTCGGTTTTGAGTTCTTGGACAAATCATTAGAAAGTTTCGCTTGCTATTTAGCTTACTATGCAGGAATAAGCATGTGTGTCAACTTGTTAGTTTGCGTACAAATTGTCTCAAGAACAAATTATCTCAGAGGTCAATCCAGTTTTAAAAAATATCATTTATGACTTAAAACTTGAAAAGGTAGTGAAATCTTATTTTCGAAAATTCAGCAAATAGCAATACTTTCTTTAGTATATAAGTTTAATGAAATTAAAAATAGAAATCTGAATTCGTATAAATTGTTTTATATATATATTATATTTCTGAGTGACGGGATTTCCTCTCTTCTCCCCAATGCCCCATTCAATTATTCACATATTCATAAAAAAACTTAAAGTTGTAAGGAAATTTTAAAATATGCATTTCAAGTTCTTCAGAGAACTTGTATCAGTAACTTACTGATCTTAGACAAAAATTTCAAGTAACATTTCCAGGTAATCTTTAGCATTCTAAATTTAAATTTCTTCCATTTATTTCTTTTCATTTATTGCGATAATAGAACCATAGAGGAGCTGTTAAAAGTTTTATTTCTATATTCAAGGCAACTCAAAATGCCAAATTATCCTATAAAGGCAACGTGAAGTATAGAACTCTAAACAAAGTTTTGTGTAACATAAAAGTAAGCAAAAATAATTATCATTCTCAAGCAATTTCCTTTCACAAGGTAAATTTTGGCAATTTCCTCAATTATATCCAATAAATAAATAAATAAAAGTAAGATCTTAACTGACTTCCATAGAATAATTTTTCGACAGAATAAATATATATATTTTTTTGGCAAAATACTTATTTTAAAATTTCAAATATTATGAATACAGCTAGTGATGAACACAGAGCATTTTTAAAGTTTTTTTTTTTTTTTTTTTTTTTTTTTTTTTTTTTTTTTTGGGGGGGGGGGGAGATTACGACATAGCTTTATTTATTATCTTCTAAATTTACATACATCATCATTACATTAAATCAATCAATGTCTTAGCGTGAGTTATTATTTTGCTCAGTTTTTAATTTTAAGGGGATGCTTTACCAATCGTCGCTGACAGCCAAACTCGTAATATCATTAAACTGACTTTTGTTTTCCGAAAATGGATTTTTTAAATTTTTAACATTTTGTTTTGAAGCTGTAAAGGGCGAAAAATACTTTTAGTTAATTATGCGCATTTTAAAGCTTTAAAACAAAACATAAAAAAAAAAAAAAAAATCAATTTGTTGAAAGGATGAATTATTTTAACGATTGTGAAATATCTAAACATTATTTTAAAAAATACATTAGGTAATGGGTAATTTGCATTACAGGTTTCCCCATATAATATCACGGGGTTTCGCTATCAGCGACAACAGTTGAAGAGCCCCCTCTTCCCTTTATAAGTATTGCTTAGAAAAAAAGAACATTTTTCTGTCCAATTCTTCTAAAATCTCGCTGTTCAAACTGTGAATGGTTCCTATCTTAATCTTCAGTAATTTTTATATAACGTTGTTTAACAAGATTTTGAATAATTTTTTTACGATTAAATAGGGAAAAAATTCTATGTTCGGAAAAAGCCGTAAGACAGAGAATCATTGCCAACGTTGGATGAACATACTCTTGATTGAGAAATAAGTTTAATTTTCTAAATACAGATTTTTGGTATTCTGTAAGCTAAATCTGTACGGGACATATTAATCCGAATACGAATTAATTTTTCTCTTAACTACTACTTATTTGAATTACAGAATTAGATAATTTTTTAATACTATATTCATCAAAAATAATCAACTTTTTCCCTCTTAAAAATTAATGATAAACAACTTAATATTTTTTAATAAATATGCATTTTCTTATAATATTATAAGGGCCCACAAGCGGCTGAACGGTTCTGCGCTCAATGCTGGTAGATGGAAGGTGCCAGGTTCGATTCCAGGTCGCGCTCGTCGGCCTAGCCGTTCGGAATTTTCGGTGGTTTCCTCCGAAACTCGCATAAATATGGGCTAGGGCCACTTAGAAAGACTCTCACGGAGGGCATTTCCCCTATAGGCCTAGGACATATGCGGAGTCAATCGGCCTTAAATCTTCCAACTAAACTATATTATAAGTTAACAAGAAATCAAATCAGACTAAGAAAAATTCTTAAATGAAAATGAATAAGCTAAAAAAAAACAAGTGTTAAAGTGTATTTACATTGAAAAACAATTTTGAAAAAATCATTCTCAATTTTCCTTTTTGCTGGACATTTTTAGATTAGCTAGAATCACAAAATCATGAACACAATACAGTGAAACCTCTCAAGTTGGACACCCCTATAAGTTGGACACCCCTCTAAGTTGGACGCTTTTTCTCGGAACGGAATGTATCCATTGACATTATGTCTAACCCCTATAAGTTGGACACTTTTTCTTGGAACCGTAGGTGTCCAACTTAGAGAGGTTTTACTGTATTTCTATTCGGAAGTTTGGATTTTAAACTTTGTAAGTATAATAACAGCAATAATGATATTAATGTAAGTATATATATATATTTATGGTTATCACGCACAAAATTTATTTTTTATTACTACGATTATTTCAGATAGTTTTGAAATTTATATATTAGGTTGGTTGTATAGCATGAGACCGATTGACTATACCAGGTCCTAGCTTATAGGTGGAATGCCCTCAGTGGGCGGCTTTCTAAGGGTTTTAGTCCGTATTTACGCGAGTTTTGGAGAAAACCACAAAAAGCTCCTAACAGTTAGGTCGACGAGCGCGACCTGGGATCGAACCCAACACTTCTGTTTATCAGCTTTGATAATTTAAATATTAATAATTTATATTTGAAATATTAAATATATACTTTTTTTTTAATTTTTAGAAATTTAACTACTAAAGGGACAGTCATTTTCTATTGCACCTTAATGAAAGCATTAAAATGACAGGACATTTGATTTCAAGCATATATACTGAAGTTAAATCTCGGGTGCAAAGACAAATAAAAGTGATAGAATTCGCATTAATTCTCCGAATATATTGAATATGCAAATATTTATCATTACAATGATAAAAAAAAAAAAAAAAAAAATTAAAAATATTTTCAAACATGAGTGAGTTTTAAAACAAGGCAATAATAATAATGTATAATATAATTCAAATATAAAATTAGTATTTACCTCTTAGTCTTGTTAATGTGTACATCAATATTCGAATTTCAGAAAATGAGATGTGGTGCGTCTTTCGCATGCAGTGAAACTGATTATAAATAATATAATGATTTCATCCTGTTTTGTGTGTGTGTGTGTTTTTTTTCTCATTAATTCTGGAAAGACTTGGTGCCTGGTTGTCCAAATCTAAAAGGTTCTTTTTTTCCAAGGCCGCCTTAAAAGGATGCAATGTATACACAACAAGGGGGTGGTGCAGCCTAAGGGCAGCAGATTGCAGAGATTTTGTTACCGAAACCGTTTTCTACAAATATAGGAGAACAACAACAACAACAAAAAAAAAAAAAAACTTATACACCCGCGACGAATTGAACCACCCTCATAAAACTAATTTCCGATCATTTCCTTTCATTGATAAAAGGATGAAGTGAGAAAACTGAAAGCCCCACTGAAACTGCCCATAGTCCATCTTTTTCTTTAAAAGAATGGTACTTCCGCTATTCCCAAAAGCCATTTGCTTCGCTTGTAGGGTGGGCTGGGAGATGTGTGTGTGAGCCCTAAAGGGGATAAGAGTAATTGTACAAAGTTCTATCCGTGGATGAAGATGAAAGATCAAATAGATAATTTATTTTATTTGTTATTCACAGTAAGAATTTCAAAGATTTATATAATTATTTATATATAGTATATAAATATTATAAATATTTTTAACGATATTTTCTTCATTTAGGACTAAAATTTTTACGAAGTTAGCCGGTTCTGGGGTGGGCTTCAGCCCCTCAAGCACCTCCCCCCCCCGTGGGTGCGTCTCTGACTTATTTCTTTATTTGTCTTGAGAAATAACTATTGAAATGTATGAAAGTTGGAAATTTTTATCACCGTTTTCATCTAGAATTAGAATTTTACAAAAATGATGATTATTCCACTAAACGCTGCCTTAAATATTTCAAAATTTATTTATATTATATAGTTATCGTTTCTCGTAACTAAAAGTTTACTGAATCTACATAAAATATTTTTAAAATCGTAAATATTTATTTAAAAAAAAAAAAAAAAAAAAAAAAAAAGCATCCCGTAAAATACAGACAATTTATGAATATTTCGTAAAATATACAATTAACGAGACTTTGCCATTCTTTCATAACATAATTTCCATAAAAACTTTTAATCTAATTAAATATCACTGTAATATTGCATTCAAATTGCAAATTAATATATGCACAAATACCTTCAAAGCTGCTAGGCAGGAAGTGCTGGGTTCGATCTAAGATCTATGTTATTAAAAAAATTTCCTCCCCCCCCCCGCCTTCAATCCCCGCAGCATGTGTGATACTGTATTTTTTTTTTTTTTTTTTTCATAAAGAGCAATTGAATATTAGACACAGTATCATTAAAATCAATAAGAAAGTGATATAAAAACAATTATTGTCTTTCAATCTGATGCTAGACCCCCCCATCCCCCAGGTATATACTAAGAGAAAGTGGTACCAATTTAATTGATTTAAATTTCAAAAAATGTATTAGGACAAATCATTCTTTAAATTCATTATTTGATGTTTATTGTAATTGCAAATTGCAAAAATGCCCTTTTTTCTCGGGTGCCTTTTTTTTTTTTTTTTTTTTTTTTTGTGCCCTTTTTGCCAGTGCCTTTTTTCCCAAGTGCCCTTTTCTTCCAAGCTCTCTTTTTTTCCGGAATCCATTTTGCGCAATTATTCTCTTTTCTGTTCTTTTCTTCTTCTACTTTCCTTTTCCTATTTCAGACAGAAATATTTAAAATGAGTTTGAGCTTGAATTGCTTTTTCACGCTCAAGTTCGTGTAAAAAACGAACTACGCTCAACTCAAGTTCATAATTTAAAAAACGAGCGAAGTTCAACTCAAAACTCAAAAATTTTGAGCTAAACTCATGAACGCGTTCAAATGAACGCGTTCGTGCACAACACTGTCTGAGTTTAGTAGAATGAATAACCACAGGGAAGTTTCTTGGGGCATGAGGCGAGGGTTGCTGGAGATTTGTACTTCTGAAGAAATCGTCGTCAAACAAACTACGTTTGTAACTGGAGAAGAAAATCCTGGCGTATCACTTATTGTCTCTAGAAACAATTTCTAAATCATTAAATCACATTGAGTTGAGTTGAGCAGATAGATTTAACTAATATCTCCAAATATAATATGGATACTTTCTTTTAAACTCTATTTATTTATTTATTTTTTAATACTTTAAATGAATACATGAAAGGAACTATATACCCGTTGCGGAATTATACAAGTATAGGCTTAGCCTTTGACGACACTGTTTGTTAGCTCGATACTCGATAGTTTTGCTCCGGTCCGGAGTATAGTGAATTTCGTTACCTACAAAATGGCTCAGTCTTCTGAATGGAAAATAGGAAATTATTCAGAATGGTTTACGGAGTTGCCTACAATAAGCACACCTCGAGCAAGTCCAATATTTTTAATTCAAGATAAAGAATGTTACTTTATATTTACTAGAAGTTTATTTGTTTACGTGGATGAGAAGGTGGAGACTTATAGTTTAGATTTGAAAACTAAGGATACGAGTGTTGAATTGAAACCATTTAGACTCTCCCTTATTGTGCTTTACCCCAATGGATCTGATACAATTGATGTTCTTCGACCTTCATATACTATTTTTCGTCATCTAGGACACTTTATATTAGATCGAGTAGAGACTTTAAGTAAGGGTAAATTCATCAGATTTCGCTTCTTATTCCATAATACCGACGATCCTTTATCACCTTGCAAAGGTAAGTAAGTTTGACTTTTATGATTAACGTATGCCTTTATTTATTTAAGATTATTTAAACCAGAGTTTAAACTGCCATTAGTTTTTTTTTTTTTTTTTTTTTTTTTTTTAAGCATATTGCTTAAAGATGTTGTTTTTTGCTAAAATATGCCAGTAAAAATTTCGCGATAAAGCTGAAACTGGATTATTTATTAAAATATCTCTATTTAACTACCTCAAATTTTTATTCAAATATTCGTGAGTCAAAATTTCAAAACCACTGAATATATCAGGTAGGAATCATTACTTATTTATTATATTTGGAATTCATTTCGACTTTTAATGGTTCAATTTAAATGCAAAAACATTTAATAGAATGTCAGCATTTATAATGTGCTTCATAGATGCGTTTGCGCAGGAAGCGGAAAAAAAGTCACCGGAAAACTAGTTCGGTCATCTTCATAAATGAAAAGATTCGACTAGTCGCATTACCTTTCCTTATGAATTATAATTTAGTTAATTAATTAAAAATTTAAATTAGTTTTTAATTAAAATTAATTTAAAATTGTTAATTAATTTAATTTTTTTAATTAACTTTATGATTGTTATAATTATGTATATTATGATTGTTATAATTATGTTATAATTATGTATATTAATTAAATTGTTATAATTCAATATACTTGTTATAATTAATTTTAAAATTATTATTATTATTATTTTTTTTTTTTCATTTTAACTGCTTATTCTATTCATTTATTTACTTACTTATTAATTTTGTCCAATTGAGTTCATTGTACTTTTCATGCAGTATAAATTTTTCATTTTAAATTATTCATGAATTAAGAGTGCGTTACGAAAGAACAATCATATTATATGTAATCATAAATTGAATTATTGTATAAACAAATATCGATATATATATATATGTATACATGTAAGCTTAAAGATAAAAAATAACATATAGTAAAAAATCAAATATTATATATTATATAAGATGCAGCACAAATGGAGTTTATTATTATTTTCAAATTTTTAATGCGTATTAGCAAAAAAAAGTTGTCAAACAATACTCCCACTATTTTTTAATTAAGTAATTAAAGTAATTTTTTTAAATTACTTTCAAATTTTTAATACATAATAATGAGAAAAAGTTGTCTTTTATTAGGGAATACCCTACTATTTTTTCAATTCTATAGTCGACAGCAAAGTTGTTTGAGCGCTAGCAAAAATTCCTATTAAAAAAAAGTGCATTTAATACTGTTTTGTTAAATAAATCCTTGTCGAATCATCTTTTTAGACTCACTAAGAACATAATTCGATAAGGATTTATTTTTTATATAGGAATTTTTCCTAGCGCTCGAATAACTTTGCTGCCGACTGTAATCTATATGGAATATACTTATTATTTTGCAAATCTGTTATCCTACCACCTTCTAAAGGGAATATGAAAAAACATCTACTACTACTACTAATAATAATAATAATAATTTGAGCTTATTTTGTTACTTTAAACTTTGATAAAAAATAATTTTATTATTATTATTATTTTAATACTTTCAAACGAAAAAGATATTTTATTACTGTGAGATTCTTAATAAGTAATGGTTAGAAAACTTAATTTTAATGTAAAGCATTATGCTTAAATTATTTTTTTCAAGCAATTAATACATTTTATTTAGTATCATATCAATTAAATAAGGGAAAATTTGAAAAAAAAATTAAATTAAATATACCAAAAACACATATGGTTTATTTTTTTCTAATTATTATTAGATAATAGCGAGAAAATGTTGTTTTTATAATAATAAATTATTTTATTATACAAATAAATAAATTACATTTTTATACTTTTGTCTAAAAAAGAAAAAAATATTTATAAAATATTTATCAATCTGTGTATATTTTTCATTACCCACCATTCTGTAGATATGGGGATCTTAGGAAGCCATAAAAATTTTCATTCTTGTTTTTTTTTTTTTTTTTAACATTTCTACACGTTTTGAGGTGTGAGAAATCTAAAAATCATAAAACTGATATGGTTTATCCGTTTGTGTGTTAGTTAATTAGTATGTGTACTTGTGTACATGACATCACTAGACCAATAAGAATTTTTTTCTTTTTTATTATTATTAAAAACTTCTTATGCATTAAAAAATTAAAAACTAATAAATTTTTATTATTGTTTATAAAAATAAATTTTATATATAACTTAAAAGTACCTATTAACACACACATACACACACATATATGTATATACATACACACCAATGGCGTATTTAGTGGGTATGCTAGGCATGCACCGAAGAACTATCTGAACTTTAAACAGAACAATAAATTATTGTACAATTGTTTAACAATAAATTATTTCGACTAATTTTGTTAAATACTCGCTTCAATTTTGTATTATATATATATATATATATATATATATATATATATATAAAACGAATAAAGTTGTTCTGTAGAATTTTTTTTATTAATTTAATTTAATCGATTTTAGAAAAGTGTGTTTCCAAAGTTCATAGACAATCTCGCCAAACAGTGCCGAATACGAATTATTCATTTTTTTTTTTTTTTTTAATCCAGTTGTTTTCGGAATTTCTAAAAATTGTAAAACACGTCTTCGACAATTTTGACCGGATTTAATTTAGTTAAGAAAAAAAATGCATATGGTGGGGGAAGGGAAGGGGGACAAAAGGAGTCAGCGATTGGCAAATTTTAATTTTGGAAATATGAAAATTGGGGGGAGGGGGGATTTTCTCTTAGTTTAACGGAAAGACCTTTTCAAAGCAGTATTTTAACACAAAATGTTTTTCTCTATAAATATTCGTTAGGAAAATATGAAAGAAAAAATTTTTCATTTATAGTTTTTCACCCATGTCTCAAAAACTCCTTAGAAATTCTAAAAACTGTAAAAAAAAAATGGGGGAGGGGGTTTATTCCGTTTGAAGGGTCTTTGTTTTGCTTGGAAATTCGAATTGTAAAAACAGGGGGCAGCGAAAGGCACATCCTTCAAATTTTAAGCAAATGAAGTTCTTTTTTACAGTTTGTCGGAAATATCTTCTATAAACAAAAAAAAAAAAAAAAAAAAAAAAATTATATATTTTGCTTGCTTTTTTTTTTGATTAAATATAGTAAAAATAATCTCCGTTATGTTCCTGTGATCACGTCGTTTGATCTAGTTTGATAAAAAAAAAAAAAAAGAAAGAAATTGAAGTTGTATTGAGATAGAGGGAACCTTACATTAAAATAGGGGGAACCAACAAACATTAAAATTTCAAATAGGAGGGTGATTAGGGGATTAAGAGCTCATTTAAAGAGTTCTATTTACAGACTTACACTAAACGACAAAAAAAAAAAAAAAAAAAAAAAAAAAAAAAAAAAGAAAAAGCCGCACTTGGATATTTTCTTTTTCACCTTCTACAACCGCCAAATTCGAACAGATTTTATTATGTTGTCCTCCTGATACAAATTAGCTTTGAGTCCAGTGTTAAAATCAAAATGCAATTTTCAGGAAAATTGTAATTTTAGAAATTATTTCAAAATGGTAAGAATAAGGCAGTTAACGATGCCACAAAAGTATTAATTTTTGAATGAAAATCAAAAAGTATTTTAATATACGTGAGATGGCAAAATAATTAAATGTCAACGAAATATTGGTAAAAGGGTTTTTAGCAAGATATAAAATTTTTTGGCCGTTTAAACAGGAAATTTGGCTTTAGGTGACCATGTTGCTCATCCAAGCGTGATGACCGTAAGTTAAAAAGCCATTGCTTGTAAAATCGGTTTGTATTACATTTAGAACATAAAAGAGACTCAGAAAAAGTGTTTAGTAGCATAATTTCTTTAACTACAGTGTAGCAACTATTAAACAAAGCAGGTTTAAATGACAGAAAAATTGAAAAAAAATTCCATTCTTAGTGAAGAGAATTAAGAAAGCAAGACTTGAGATGGCTAAAAAAAATTAAAAAATGATTAGTTAATTATTGTTCTGAACTGGTTCTTTTTGGTGAGTCAAGTTTAACTTATTTCGAGCAAAAGAAAACGAGCAGATCTCACAACGAAAATATGACCTACTTAATGAAAATCGCACTTTTAAAACAGTGACACATTCTCCGTACATTATGGTATGTAGGTGCATAACTTTTTCAAACAGTCGGGCAAATTTTCACGCTCAAGGGATCAATTAACTCGAAATAAAACACAATCTTCATAAAAGTGGTGCCTGACCGACTATTTTGGAGATATCTTGGACATTTCCGCAAACAGCATTTCAAGATGATAATGCACCTTACTATACAACGTCTGTGGTAAGGTTATTCACTTCAAACTGTCAAAATTTCCTATCCATTGCCATGAGAACCTATAATTCTGTAAGTAATCATATATTTTTTCACTCTAAGTTAAATCTCACAAAGGATATAGTAGAATTTCTTCTTTACCAGACATGGAAATAGTCCTAATCGCGAGCCGCTTGAAAATGTTTCGTCTATAAAAAGGCGGGGGAGAGGGGAGAGGATTCGAAATTTACAACCTACAACTCTGCCAGAACTAGAAAAAATTATTTGTGATATTTAGTACTTTGAAATTTCTGAGATTTATATTAAAACATTGTATAAAACTATACCATTGTGCATTAAAGCAGTAATTCCATATAAAGGTGGAACTAACCCAATGCAGAATACATATTTTTAATAATAAATTGCTTAGATATAACAGATAAATAGATTTATTTCATATATTAAAATATAACTTGTTTATTTCATATAATAAATCATAATAGAATACTAAGTGTATGGTTATTGCATTATGTTCAAAAAGAAAGTTTTATGCAGATTTTTAAAATGTACTTCGTGGAGTGCAATAAAGCGAATTATTAAATCGAAAATGTACATAGGTATCATTTCATCCCTTTGGTATTATGCAAACAAGACAGTTTTTTTTTTTTTTTTTTTTTTTTTTTCAAACATTAATTTTAAAGTTATTACAGATAAAAAAGATATAAGTTATTTTTTTCTACAGTGCGGCATTTTTTTTTTTTTCTTTTTTTTTTCCCTTTAGTCGTTTAGTGTATTTAATATGCACGTTTTTTACAATTTTCAAAACTTCCGAGAGATTTGCGGAGGAAGATGGGACTTTTAGAAATAAAAGTTATAAGCTTCTTAAAAAATGCCCCACCAGCGGCAGAGCAGTTTTGCGCTCAAAGCTGGTGGATGGGAAATGCCAGATTGGATTCATCCCACACTCTTCGACCTAGCCATTCCTTCCGTGTTTTTCTCCGAAACTCGCGTAAATACGTTCTACGACCCCTTAGAAAGACCTAACAGAGGGCATTCTACCCATAGGCCTAGCGTAGTCAATAGGATTTAAAACCTACAACCTTAAAAAAGTATCGCTGGAAGCCCCATAGCAGAAAATGCGAGAACCGCGACGTACGTCGCAGATTTCTTTTTCAGTCTGCAGATTATTTCCAAATTAGCATTATGCAGCAATTCTAAATCTCCCGATTTTGCCAGGAAAGATAGCGATTTTCAATCTTTTTCCATCCACAACATAAATGTCAATACTCATTTTAAACACACTTTATTAAATTCTAGAACCTATAAAGAGGTAGAACTGTTCAGTATTTCTCACTCATGTAATTATTTGTGCCCCCCACCCCCTACTTCCAGTTAATGATCGACTGTCAAACAGATCGCGAAATCTTTGAGATTTCTATTTTTTCCCCCATCTGCAACATTAATGTCAATATTATTATTTTTTTTTAAACTTATTTAATTAGATTCTAGAACTTTTAAAGAAGTAGAATCGTTCAATATCTCACTTATAATTGTTTTGCCCCCCTCCCCCCCCCCCCCCAAAAAAAAAAACAATCGGTGATTGAACGTTCCACAAAAGCGGTGTAATTTTTAAGCTTTCTCCATCCACAGCATTATAAATGTCAATATTCATTTGAAACATGCTTTATTAGATTATAGAACCTATAAAGAAGTAAAATTGTTCAATATCTCTCACTCATGCAATTTTTTATGACCCCCCCCCCCTTCCCTCCACTAACGATCGGCAATTAAACGGCTCGCGGAATTCTTGCCTTTTCAAATCTTTCTCCATCTGCAATATAAATCTCGATGTTCTTTTTAAACTTATTTACTTACATTCTAAAACCTATGAAAAAGTAGAATTGTTTACTATCGCTCACTCATATATTTGCTTTACCCCCCACCCTCCACTAACGATCGGCAATCAAACGCTCCATAGAAGCATTGTAATTTCCAATCTTTTTCCATCCAGAGTATAAATGTCAATGTTCATTTTAAACTTACTTTATTAGATTCTGAAACCTATAAAGAAATAGAATTGAACAATATCTCTCATTCATATAATTTTTTGGGACAACCCCCTTTTACCATTTGCTACTGATCAGTAATAAAACTCCCTGCAGAAATATTGAGATTCCCATTCTTTCTCTATATGCAGCATAACTGTCAATATTCTGTTCAAATTTGCTTCATTAAATTGCAGAACCTATTTAGAGGTAAAATTGTCCAATATCACTCGCTACTCATGTAATTCTTGTTATTGTATCTTTGAAAATCTACTAGATTTTGTATCTATTTCAAAATTTGATGATCTTGACACATTTTTGTTTGAATACCAGTATTTTTATAAATGGATTGTTAGCACTATAGAAGAGGGAAATTGGATCTGAAAGGATCACGGGTTTTATTCGGAAAGTCTTTTATTGAGCTGTCAAAGAAAATACCTGTACTTATTAAGTTACTTAACCCATTGAACGCCGTGATATGAATCTCACTGAAATATTTTGCATTTTCGTGCGCTTTGGGTTACAAAAGGCATCCCTAATCATATGTAGTTTAAATAATTTAAAAAACAACAATTATTTTGTTAGAAGATATGATATAGTTCCAAAATGGAAGACTTGGCACACCTAATGAAGGTAGAATAGATGTTGATAAACTGCATAACCCTTTTAAATTAATTTTTTTTTATCCCTGTTTGTTATAATTTAAGAAATTAATTTTTTAATTTATATCCAACGTTTTAAATCCCTG
Organism: Salticus scenicus; assembly: GCA_963930645.1. NCBI lineage: Eukaryota > Metazoa > Arthropoda > Arachnida > Araneae > Salticidae > Salticus > Salticus scenicus. The sequence continues at coordinate 6,678,058 of OZ005658.1, read as the reverse complement.
CACTTGAATAATAAGTTATTTTTAGCAATTTTCTTTTCTTATGCAGTATAAACAGACGATTTTGTTTGAATAATTATATTAAAAAAAAAAAAGAAAAATTTGCATTACAAACTTTTTGAAAAAATTACCAGCAAAGCTAGGCACTTTAACTTTCAATGTAAAAAATAAAAAAATATATTTATCTTAATTATTGTAGAGAAAAAAATTCTTAATAAAATGTTCCCAGCTCCTATACTAGGTTAGATACGCAGTTTCAATTCCAGTATTACAAGTTTTCTGTGAAAGTTGGGGCTTGGACATTAAGAAGGTGAGCAAAATGCAATTAAGATGTACAGATGACAATGACGAACAAACTGTAATTGTTGGTAAAAGAAAGTTTATACGTCTTAATGTCCCTCCATCTGGTTACACAGGAACCAGAAAATTTTAGAAAGTTGCATTAATTTCAATGTTTAGAGTAGAGTCTCCTACAAGTATTTTATTAGAATCAGTACGAACAAAATAATAAACAAAATAGTGATAGTAGTTCTTATACAATATGAAAGATAATTGCTAATGCCAACTCATTACCCTAGCTATATGAAATTAAAATTCTATAACTACAATGATTTGACATATCTAACAGATTAATAACATTAGATAAATGCAAACTTGCGATAAAAATATGCTTTCTGAATCCGGTAACTTTCCCCCCCCCCCCCCTAACTCACTGTGAAATTATGCTGCAGATTATTTTCTAATGCGTAAATAGTTGTCGCAGATTGGCAGAAAAATTTCTGCTACTGGGGCTGGAAGCATTTTAAATGATTGTATCTAGGAAATTTCTCAAAGTGCTAAAAAATCCTCATCATTTAAAATTTTAAAGTTAGATCTCATACGTAGACTTTTACACCTATAACCCAATTTTAGAAAATGAGGCAAAGTCTAAAATTTCTTCTCTACGTTTTAGAAAATTTTCAGGAATTCTAACGGGATTCCGAAAGACTAGGGAAAATGTGGGGACTATGTACAGTATATTTAATCAGGTAGAATAAAACTAAATGCAACAAAACATCGATTAAATTTCCAAAGTGGTCTAACTGGTTTCCCCCCTCCTATTTTCTTCAGTTGAATTAATTTTAAACCAAACAAAATCTCCCTCAAATTGATTAAGCATCTTTTTTAGAATTATCAGAGTTTCCGAGGGAGAATTGGAACCCCACCCCTGGCCCCATGGTGCTAAGGTATTTTGGAAAATTACTGTCAAATCCTTACAACATTTTACTTTATGCATCGCTAATTTAAGAATAACAAAATATTAATCTTTTGTTCAATCAATTGAACATTTAAAGATTTGTGTTTAATTTTTCTCATCTAACTAAAATCTATATGGTGAATGGAGCTCTTTAGAAACTTATTCATAACACTTTTTTACAAAAACTTTCGTACACATTTTTTTTTTTTTTAACATGTATTTTAAATGTTCTGTTGAACTATATTGAATATTAAATACAATAAAAAATCTTTTTTTTTTTTTGTATTTCAAGTTTGTCATTTTCAAAATGTAGTATATTATACCTTTGTAATGTTGCGTGTTTCCATCCCTCAAAAAATATTCTTTCTTAAAGTTTTTATTTATCACTTTTCATAAAATTTTAAACTTTCATTTAGTTTGTTATTTTGTTCGAGTATGAATTTCCTTTTTTCTTCAATTTATATTTACAGTGTAAACGTTATTTTCAACATAAAATAATATATAACATTTTTGATAGAATGGAGTAGAAGGCTGATTTTTTCCAACTATGTGAAAAATATCAGAGCCGGGAATCGAACCCTGGGCCTTTCGCTTAACGCGCGGATGCTCTAACCACTGAACTACCCTGGCTGATAACCAGCTCGGCACTTCTCACATAATTTACGTTGGCAAGGTCACCGAGTCTGCATTAAAGCAGCTATATCAAGTGACAAATTTAAACATGGCATAACTCCAAACGGCTGCGAAATTTCAATTCAGAAATTTAATTTATCAACCTGGAAATTAATTTTTGATAGAATGGAGTAGAAGGCTGATTTTTACCAGAGCAACCGCGCGTTAAGCGGAAGGCCCGGGGTTCGATTCCCGGCTCTGGTATTTTTCACATAGATGGTAAAAATCAGCCTTCTACTCCATTCTATCAAAAATTAATTTCCAGGTTGATAAATTAAATTTCTGAAATATATAACATTTACTCACTGATACTTTTCCTTCAAATCTCTTATAATATCGAAATGTGTGTTTTAAAAGAAATGTTATGAAATTAGAGCAGCACAGTGGTGTTACATTAAATGATTTGTTTTTAAATTTTCCTGCAATTATTTTGTTCTGCATATTAAAGTATATTTCCACATTGAAATATGGACAATATTCCTGCGACGTCACAGTAGGTAAAATCGCCTAACACGTGGCAGATGTAATCGTGGGCTAGTAGCGTGTAAGCAGTGGTTTTGTAAATAAATTAGATTCAAGATGCCGTCTTATTGTCATGCATAACATTTTTCTGTTTAAATATTTCTCCAGTGAAACTTAATAATCAGATATCTGTTCAAACAAGAACAAAAGAAAAATGTAAACAACTGAATCGAATGGTAAAGTTAAGACTATTAAATATTGCAGAACATTTTAGCATAAAAAAAATGCGTAAAAAGTAAATCAATCATCACTTATGAATCATGAAACTAATGTCAATGCTTAAAACGAAAATAGCGAAGCCTATTACGAACAAAATTAAAGATTACAAACAAATCACATTACAAATTAATAAATAGAAAAAAGGTGCCATTGATTACATTGGATTGGATATAGACATCAAAGCTTAAATAATTAGAATTTTAATCACTTTAATAAATGAATTTATTAAATCATCCCTTTAAAAAATGAATTTATCCCTTTAATAAATGAATTCGTTAAAGGGAATATCCATTTAAATTTGTTAACATCGCCACAGTTCACATGGCATCTTTAATATTACATATGTTGATTAATATTAAAGTACATTACAAAAACTGGATTAAAAACAAAACAAAGGTATCACTATATCACTCTTACTTCAATTACATATAATCTGTAACTCTTATAAATGATATCGCAAGATAAAAATTTGCAGGCCACAATGCTTTGCTATGGTAGAGTTGAGGATTGTTTTCCAAAAGAGCTGATTTCCTATAGTCTCGAACCGAAAGGAGGAATATTGTATATTGTTTTTAATTTTCAAATACGCTGTCAAATATATCACTTTCATTAAGCTTATATTATGTACTGAAATATATTTATTCCAATGAATTATTTTATCTTTTGCGTCACGCTATCCAAAACTGAAAGTAAAGTTTATGGGAATGTTTACTTTGTGTCATCTTATCCAAATTAACTAAAAATGTATGCAAATAGATAGTGTGCTGAAAAAAAAAAAATAGGAGACATTTGTGAAAATTTTATTTGCAGTTTGAATAGCGTGACGCAAGAGATAAAATAATTCATTGAAATAAATACATTTCAGTACATAATATAAGCTTAGTAAAAGTGATATATTTGAAAGCGCATTTGGAAATTAAAAACAATATTTCAATGTGCAAATATACTTTAATATGCAAAACAAAATAATTGCAGTGGAATTTGAAAACAAATAATTTAATGTAACACCACTGCGTTGCTGGAATTTCGTAACATTTCTTTTAAAACACATATTTTGATACTATAAGAGATGTGAATGAAAAGTATCAGTGTAAATGTTATATATTATTTTATGTTCAAAATAACGTTTACACTGTAAATATAAATAGAAGAAAAAAGCACATTCAAATAAGAAAATATATGTATATTTTAATTAATAGCAAAGCGTCACCGAAAATTTGATATCATTATTTTTAAGACCTGTAATTCTAATTTTTATAGCCGTAAAGTACAGTGCTGCGTCACAAACTTTTAACCCGTTAAGGGTTTTTTGTATTGATATATATGTATATAGAATAAAGTAAAAATCGGTGTAATGTTCGTTTGTAGGATATTAGTTTGTTAATCTTGTTAATCTTGTTAATCTGTGAACACGATAACTCAAGAACAAGAGAGATCAGACCAGCTTTAAAATATCATTTTATGACACTGGGATAAACCCTATATTTATTTGTTTTCAATATTTTAATTTGAAAACTTTGCCAGATAAGTACTTTATCCAAATTTCGTATTTCATTCATGTATTTTTTAAAATATATATATATAATTTTATATCGATTAAAACAATTCAATCTCAAAATTTCTAAAAAACCTCAAGAAATACAATATAATTCCCAGATAATTATCAATTTTTCAAATCAAATAATTAATAAAATCAATGTCACATCAATTATTAATTATAAATCTTGCATATTTCCCATCAATGATTTACATATTTCTTGCACATTTAAATATCCTATTACTCTTGGTCGACTGATATTCAACTATCATTCAAAGTCTAACATTTCTGATGATGTATCTTGTAATTGCGATAATCCTTCCTATGAAAAATATGTTGACAGGGACCATGGACATATTATTACTGGAGATCTTGAATTTGTTAACAACTGTAATTTAAAAAAACTTATGTATTATGGCACAAAATTTAGACTTCCATCAAAAATTAATATTTCACAGATTTTACAGCAATTAACTTTTGATATTGATTTGTTTATCTATAAAATATCCATTTCATATAATAAACCTATTGAATTTTTTAATCAATGGAAATTTTTATTGATTTCGAAAATTAAAACTGAATTAATTAAATATAGATCAAATTTAACTTATTACAGTAAATCCGATCTATTAAAATCTATTAATGAACTCCAACATAACTATGTAATTACTTATATTGATAAATCTCCGAATAATTATGCCATAATATGTAAGAAATATCATCTATCTCTTCTTGGTAAAACCATATCTTCGGATGCTAACTTTCATCCCACCTGTAATGACATAAAAAATTAATAATAGAAAAATTCAAAGCTTTTATCAATTATTAAAGATTCCATTTAATAATTTCAACTACCCATATATTGTTCTTATTCCTAAATTTCATAAAAATCCTATTAAATTTAGAACTGTCACTATTGGTTGTGATACATACAACAATATAATTGATAAAATCCTCCTAGACATTCTTAAACAAATTTATAACTTAATTAGTAAATCCAACAATTTCTACTGTCTTAAAAATAGCTATCAACTCAAAGATAAAGTCCAAACTCTGAACAATGTTACTGATATTATTACATACGATTTTGCTGACTTGTTTAATAATATTAATCTTACTGATCTTCATCAAATCATTTACAACCTTTATGTGCTTTTTAAAGGTGAACTTTATCTTCCGAAAAACTTTTGTGCAGCTTCATTTAAGACCCTCTTAAATTTTATGATTCATAATAATTACATTCTACATAATAATGCTATTTATATCCAAAAAGTCGGTATCCCACAAGGTGGAAGTAGTTCGAGTTTGTTAGCTGACTTATATCTTTACCATTATGAACAAAGTTTATGTAATGATAATGTCATTTTTTACAGATACATTGATGACATTATAATTTTTTATGTAAATAATTATACTCCATCTTCATTAAAATTTAAATATCCCTCTCACCTTACTTTAACTAATAATTTTATAAACAATAATTGTATTAGTTTTTTAGATTTAAAAATTAAACTTAGTGGGGGTAAAATCTCTACTGATCAGTATGATAAACGAAAAGATTTTTGTTTTAAAGTAAATTTTACACATTTTAATTCTTGTCTTCATTTATCTGTGTATAGAAAGTATAAAAATATCATTCTTAATCACCTATTTCACATACATAGACTTTGTTCATCTAAGTACAAAAACAAAAATATTAACCATTTAATTATAACTGCTACTGGTATGGGTTATCCTAAGAGATTTATTTATTCTATTATCTATCAATAAATGTCAGTCTAAAAAAAAAAATAAATAAATAAATAAAAAAAAAAAAAAAAAAAAAAAAAAAAAAAAAACATGTATGATGTTTATTAATATCTATATTTATATATTAAAAATAAAATAAAAAATGTGGAGGCTGGAAGGGAAGAAGTTTGATTAGGGAGGAAGGGGGGTGTTGTATGGTTGGAAGGGATGATGAATTTCATTTATATAGAAAAAAAAGGAAGCCCAGTATTATTGCAATTGCAGGCTACATATTCTTTTTCTGGTTGATATTATAAAAGGTTAAAATTTTCCTACTTAAAATTTGTTTAATTATTCACACTTCAGATTTCATTAAATGAATAATCAAACTTGGTGGTTTAACAAAATTATAATCTTAAAATAAAAATAAACAAATAAATAATAATAATAATAATTAATTCACCATTAATCATAATGCCTTCATCATGACATGTTGGCATTTGGATGAAATTGCTTAAGACTAAAGATTTAACTCAACTAAGTAAAAATTCTAAGTTAAACCGTACATTTTATCTATTTACATAAAAGTAATTTTCTTTTTTCACGAGAGATGGCGCTTGCTCACGCTATGTTGAAAGTTAAAAATAAACTGAACTTTAAAAAGGTTAACGTTAAAATTAAAAATCACCTTTTTTAAAATTGTTAAAAGCTGAGTTTAATAACTAACAAATAATGCAATCAATTAAAGTATTTCAGTAGAACCAAAAATCGATTAATCGTTTCAAAACTTTTAATCTTTTCTTTTTATTAATGTTCGTTTGACAACCTGTTTATCTCTACTACCTCCGTAAGTAACGTTTAACATGTGGATTGCTTAAATTACTTTTCTTTGTTGAAAATTTGGTTTGTGTTATTGATTAATTTAATTTACTTTTTTATTACTTTCTTATACAAAGTATAAGGAAGTATAGTAATCCCGATTTGCGAAATGGATTTTGCATTTCACATAGCTCGAAAACGAATTATCGCTGAATGTTGCCAATTTATACGTGTGACTGTCATGATGTCTAGTTGTACACCTGCAAGTGTCGTCTTAACACGAGCTCTCGTTTTAGAGATATAAGGGACTTTACACGATTTTTCATGACGTCTGTATGTATGTGTGTCTGTGTGTGTGTGTGTGTGTGAGTATGTCGCATAACTCAAAAACGGTTGGACGTAGAAAGTTGCGAATAGGTACATAGGTTTGTTATAACAGCTAGTTGTGCACCTCCCTTTTTGGACTTTGCATGATTTTCCGTTTTGGAGATATTTAGGAAAATTAGGTTCATAATGGCCAAAATGTATCAAAAAACGGTAATAACTCAAAAACGGTTTGGACAAATCTTGCAATTTAACTGACTTCCCTACTAGCTAGACATTTGAAACTTTCAGAAAAGTTCAGAACACGTTGACAATGCATTTTTAAAAATATTTTTAGCCAACTGTTTCTAATACCTGCTGCCTTCAGCAGCGTTTATGTGATTCAACAGAAAATTTATTTAACTAACTTCTCGACTAGCTAGACATTTGAAACTTTTAGACTAGATCAGAAAAGGTGAAAATGCATTTTTTTAATACTTTTAGCCAACTGTTTAGGGCCCCTGCTGTCTTCAGCAGCGTCACCAGTACAAATCTTGCAATCGATTTTTAACTAACTTCCCGACTAGCTAGACATTTAAAACCTCTGGAAAAACTCAGAACACGGTGACAGTGCATTTTTAAAATATTTTTAGCTAATTGTTTCAGGTGACTGCTGCCTTCGACAGCGTTTATATGGTTCAACAGAAAATTTATTTAACTAACTTCCCGACTAGCTAGACATTTGAAACTTTCAGAATAGTTCAGAACACGGTGGAAATGCATTTTTAAAATACTTTTAGCCGATTTTTTCGGGTCCCTGCTGCCTTCGTCAGTGTTACCAGTACAAATCTTGCATCGGTTTTTAACTAACTTTCAGAAAAGCTCAGAACACGGTGATAATTCATTTTTTATTTTTTTTTTATTTTTAGGCAACTATTTCAGGTCCAATGACAATGTTTTTTAACATTATGAATAATTCTAAAAGTGTATAAGGAAGTCATGTGTTGCCCACATCAGATTTTTTCTTTTTTGTTTTGTTGCAAGATAGAGACTTGAGCTGTATATTTACTGGAGTTAGCTATACAGTTTTACGAAATCTTGCATATGCTGATAGAAATGCAAGTTTCCTGATGAGTACATTTCTATTTTTCAGCATTTAAAATTCCAATTTTCAATTCATGAATTCCATTTTTTTTAATTCTTTTTTCCTTTTAACGGAACTCTTTGGTGATTTTATCCTTTCTCTTTTCTCTCAAATGTTGACTGTTACTAATAGTTCATAGTTTTTGCAAATTCTATCATCGTTGGGCTTATGTGTTATGTTAGTGCCATTTCTCTTCTGCGTATGTACTTTAACTTGTTTCTACTAATCATTGGTACTCAAATTAATTTAACACCGTGACTATTTTAATCGAAATAAATCTCAATTAAAATTTATTTATGTTGGTATCTTCATCTATCTTTTAATTGCTGAGTGTTACAATGGTACTAAATACTTCAAATTATATATATTGTTATAAAATTGAAAAAAAAAAAAATAATATATCAAAAAAAAAAAAAAAAAAAAAAAAAAAAGAAGAAGAAAAAGGGTTTAAATTTTTTTTTAACTATTTAATCTCTAAAAAGTACACTTTCAGATATTTCTAATGCATTTTGAACACCTTTTCTTATTTTGATTTATTTTCTAAAATTGTTTAAATTTTTATTTCTTACAAAACAGCAGAGGAAAACGGGGTATTTAACGTTACTTTTAAAATCTGTCAGATTTGTCTCAGAAAGTTGCAGTTCAAGTTCAAATATAGGTTATAAAAGTATATGTTCCAGTTACTGATATGATTTAGATACATTCACTCTTCTATACAACACTGGCGAAAGAAGAATATTCGATTTTCCCCACTGAAATTAAGTTTCATTAACAAAGGTTTTTTTTTTTTCTTTTTTTCTGGTCATTAAGTATAATAATGAATTCCTTTCATACATTATTATAATCTTTGAGCTGTTAAAACACTTTTACTAAGAGGATATAGCAAAATGCTGACTGTTAGGCTATCCTCTAGGGTAACTGTTCATTCCCTATGCATTAGTTCTAATCCTGCATGAAAATGCATTTCTTTTTACGAAATAATCATTTTACCTCAAGGTTTAGACTTTCCAAGAAAAGAAAGAAAAATAGGAAAATAGATTAGGGGGGGGGGGGGGGGGATATTCTAACCATAGCGAATTTTCTTGTTTAAAAATTTTAAAGTAAAAAGAGGGGGGAGGGGGAAGAGAAGGAAATTTCTCAAATCAAACTTACCCTATTAGTCTGTGAGTTACAAGCACTTATGCTTTTTTGCAACTCTTGAACAGTCAAGTAAGTTCATACACGTATTCTTGTTTAAAAAGTGGAAATATACACGGCGGAAAAAATTAGGAATAATGAATAATATTTTTCTTTTCTAGATGTCCATCTGAAGGCTCTCTCCAGGGATATCTCGAAGCTAACAGACGATAGTTCAGGAAGTGACGTGAAGATCCTATGTGAAGACAAAACATTTCATGCCCACCGAATCATACTTGGAATGCGTTCTACAGTTTTATCGGCCATGCTCCAGAGTAAGATGGTCGAGGGCGAAACAGGACTGATCAAAGTGGAAGACTTCAGCGCTTTTATTTTACAGGGCTTTTTACAGTACTTGTATTCTGGAACCCTTCCGAAATTCGAAGTAGATACTGCAATGCGGTTTTACGAAATAGCTGACAAGTATGCCGTAGAAGAATTGAAAAGGGCTTGCTCAGAGTTCTTGACGAAGAATTTGTCTGAGAGCAGTGCTTGTGCCATACTTGTTTTGGCAGATCAACATAGTGATTTAGATTTTCGTAAGAGTGTGATTTCTTACATTATTGACAAAGATATCCCGCGGCGGGGAAAAGAGTGGGATGATTTTTGTGAAAATTATTGCAAGCTGGCTAATAAAGTTTACAAACTTTATTTAAAAAAAAAGATGCCCTAAATAAAAATCATGTTCTGAAAAATCCCTCAGTATTTTTTTGCTCTAATCTAATAACACTGTTCTGAAAAAAAAAAAAAAAAAAATCGTGATTTGATACCATTCATTCTTGCTGATTCTGATGTAAAATAACCTCCTGAATCCGAATATGATTCTCATTTTGCCCAGCCACCCAACGTTTTCTAGAAACACCACCACTATCTCAATTTCTTTTCCTGTTCGATAATTTTATGACCATGAATTTGATTTGAAGAATGAAAAATAATTTAACACCTAAAAGTATAAAGTTTAAAAAAGAAAATTAACAACAGATTATATAAGATAGATAATGCATAATTTCAGTGGCAAATTACCCCCCCCCCCCCGCAAAAAAAATCCCTTGTCGCAAATGTCCATGTTTTAGAATTCAAATCTGTAGCCCCTCAGAAGATATGTAACAGTTAAAATAATCCTTCCTCCTCCTAAAAATCAAATTTATAGCCACAAAATCACCGAAAAAATGATAGAAATAGGGGCCAATCCTAAAAAACGGTGGGTGATAGGGCAAAATGAGCGTCTTTTTCGGATTCAGGAGGTCACTTTACATAAGAATAGGCTGAAATGGTGTTAGAGGCAATTTTCATGCAAAGCAGTGGAATTTGATATCGATTGAAAACGGGGTTCCCACGGTCGTTGAAAGTTCTTAAGAAGTACTTGAATTTCATTTTCTTTTTCAAGGGCCCTTGAAAGTACTTGAATTTTCTGCAGAGCCCTTGAAAATCCTTGAATTTTCCACTCCAATAGACGGGCTTAGCGCAAATTCTGTCAAGGCTAAACTATCTTCATCTCCACATGCTCACGCCATTGTCTAATATAACGATTTTGTCATAAAATTCTTATTTCATTGCCTTGCTTTTGCATATAGTTTCAAATTATTATTATTATTTTTTTTTTTTTTTTTTTTTTTTTTTTTTTTTTTTACAAATCTCATACCTGTTTGATGGATTGGTCATTAATTTTGAGCAGAAAGTGACTAGACCAGGACTCAAACCTAAAAACTTTGGAATAATCATAATGATTCCAAATCTTGAACTAATCGTTTTTTGACTCTTGTAAAAGTTAATGTGGTCAATTCATCAAAAATGTATTGTGAAAACAGGCAAAGTTATTCTAATCATAAAAAAAAATATATTACTAATGAAAGTAGTTACTAAAGTTTTGTGTAAATGCCTAGCGTTCTGCGATTTTCCCCTAATCCTTAAAAAAATTCAAATAGACCTTGAAAAATCCTTGAATTTTTTTCTTTTTTAAGAGTGGGAACGCTGGAAAAGGGATTCCTTTAAAACCTTTATATTTAGAAAATATTGCCATAAGTAAATTTTGTGTTCTTTTTCTGTATGTTATTTAAGAATTACTCTTCGGTTCTTCAGTTACTTAATTTATACTCTTTAGGAAAATTCGCTTTTCTAAAACTTTTGTTGTTTTTGTTTTTTAAATAATTCTTTAAATTCTTTTTTAAATCCTACTAAAATTCAATTTGTATGTATTTTCGTCTTAATTAATCATAGAAACTTCTATATATCTGTTACAAAAGTTTGTAAAAACTTTCCGTAAAAAAATACTGGTATGCTAAAACAGTTGGCAGCTATGGGTGTATTCACGGTGTTTGTAATCGCTCACAAAATTTCTGATACTGTACTGCAGAAGTTTACAATGAGATTTTACGAAAAATCTGACAGATACTCTTTAGCAGAATTGAAAAAAAAACTTATCTAAATATTTTTGCTAAAAATTTGTCTGAAAAATAGCTTCTGTAAATCACCATTTATATGTCTCTCATTTACACGTCTTTTACATTTAAACGTCCTTTTAGTGAAGTCCAGATTAATTCCTATCCATTTTCATGCAAAAACTCTTCGTTCATATGCCGCTAATATCGGTTATAAGTCTTTTCCACAGGGGTCCCACAGTTCCTATATTTTTGCGATCATTTTATTATACTCTCACCACAATTTCCAAAAAGAAAATTTCCATGTAGGATTTCATGACAAAATAGCACCAAAATCTACAACAAAATTTTCTTTTTGAAAATTGTGGTGACAGTATAATAAAATGATCGTAAAAATATAGGAACGGTGGGACCCCTGTTTCCAGAGTTGGGCAAAATCGTAATTCAATTAATTTGTAATGAATTACATTTCAATTGACAGTAAGCAATTACAATTATGATTACTTGTAATTGTAACTGAGCATCTGCAATTAATCATTACTTTAATCGTAACTAAAAGCTTTCAATTATAATTACTTTACTGCAATTATAATTGAAAAAATTTAGTTACAATTACATGTAATGTAATTAATAATCATTTTATAAAATTGAAATGTAATTGCAGTTAAAAACATTATAATTATAATTATCTGCCTGTAATTATAATTAAATTTTGCAGTTACAATTATATGTAATGTTAATGGGTAATCATTTTATAGAATTAGAATATAATTGTAATTAGAAACGTTATAATTATAATTACTTTTCTGTACTTATAATTAAAAATTTACGATTACAATTATATGAAATTTAATGGTTAATTATTTTACGCAATTGAAATGTAATTGTAATTACTGACGATATAATTATAATTATAATATTGTAATTGTGACTTTGGAATTCAAATTACATTTAGGTAGAGATCGATTTAACTTCTTCGCTGATGTTCTGACGAAAAGTTATGATTCGATCCACACGAAATTTTGAATTTAGAGTTAAGTGTTAGTATGACAAACATTGCATTCCTGGAAGGAGGAGGGTCTGATCCCAACTTGCCTTATCTCAAAAAATTATGGTCCGAACTTTTAAGAAACTTTAAGTTTGGTGTTAGTATGACAAAAATTGAACCGTTGGAAGGGGAGGGAGGATCTTACGTCGCACGGAACTTCATCTCGAAAAATTATGGTCGAAACTTTACAAAATTTTGAATTTCTGGTTGGTTGGCTGTTAGTATAACAAAGACTGCACCATTGAAAGGAAGGAGAGTTTTATCTCCTTCAACCTCACCAAAATTAGGGTACAAATTTTACGAAATTTTAAATTTCGGGATAGTCGGTGTTAGTATGGCAAATGCTGCACTGTTGGAAGGGGGAGGGTCTTACCTCTCCCCCCTCCTCCTCAAGGAGCCTTATTTCGAAAAATAATGGTCCGAACTTTACAAAATTTTAAATTTGGAGTTGTTTGAGTGTTAGTATAACAAAGACTACACCGTTGGAAGGGGGGGGGGGGAGGAGTTCTTACCCCAACATGTCTTATGTTGGAAAGTTATGGTCCTAACTTTACGAAATTTTAAACTTGGAGTTGGTTTCGTGTTATTATGACAAAGAGTGCACCATTGGAAGGGAATACGGTCTTACCCCCCATAGTGCCTTTTCTCGATAAAATATGTTCCAAACTTTACGAAATTTTAAATTTAGGGTTGGTTTAGTGTTAGTATAACAAAGATTACACCGTTGGAAGGGGAAGGGTCTTACCCGCCACGTTGCCTTATCTCGAAAAGTTACGATGTTGGTGTTGCGGAATAAGGCCGATTGAGTATTCTTGGGTCCTAGGCCAGAGGGGGGAGTGCCTTCCTTGGAGGTCTTTCTAAGGGATCCAAGCCTGTATTTACGCAAGTTTCGGAGATAACCACGGAAAACTCCGAACGGCTAGGCCGATGAGCGCGACCTTGGATCGAACCCGGCACTTCACGTCTACCAGCTTTGAGCGTAGAACCGCTTGGCCGCTGGTGGACCGAAAAGTTACGGCATTAATTTTATGAAACTTACAATTTGTAGTTGGTTTGGTGCTAGTAGGACAAAGACTGCACCGTTCGAAGGGGAGAGGGTCTTACACTCCACGGAACATTATCTCGAAAAATAATGGTCCGAACTTTATGAAATTTTAAACTTTCAGTTGTTTGGGTGCTATTATAACAAAGACTGCACCGTTAGAAAGAGAAAGTGTCTCGAAAAGTTACAGTCCTAATAACTTTAAGAAATTTTAAATTTGGTGTTGGTTGGTTATTATTATAACAAAGATTGCACCGTTCGAAAGAGGAAGGGCCTTACATCTTTTCTCCCCTCGGTGCCTTATCTAGGAAATTTATTATCCTAACTTTACAAAATTGCAAATTTGGAGTTCGTTTGGTGTTAATATGACAAACAGTACATCGATAGAAAGGGAGAGGCTCTTACCCCTACGGTGTCTTATTTCGAAAAAGTATGAACCAAACTTTACAAAATTTTAAATTTGGATGTGGTTGGATGTTATGTTAACAAAGACTGCATTGTTTGAAGTGGGGTCTTACACCCCATGGTGCCTTATCTCGGAAAGTTACTATACCATTTTTTCGAAATTTTAAATTTGTAATTGGTTTCGTGTTACTTTGATGAAGAATACTGTTGGAAGGGGACAGGGACTTCCCCCTCATAGCGCCTTATCACGAAAAACTATGGTCGAAACTTCACGAAATTTTAAATTTAGAATTGGTTGGGTATTAGTTTAACAAAGACTGTTTGAAGAAGGGGTCTTACTTCCCACGGTGCCTTATCTCGGAAAGTTACCGTTTTAATTTTTCGAAATTTTAAATTTAGAGTTGGTTTGGTGTTACTATAATAAAGACTACACTGTTGGAAGAGAGGAGGGCCTTACCCCCCATGGTGCCTTATCACTAAAAATTATGGTCCAAACTTCACGAAATTTTAAATATGGAGTTGGTTTGCTGTTAATATGACAAAGAGTGCACCGTTGAAAGGGGAAAGGGTCTTACCCCCCACGGTGCCTTACCTTAATTTCCCCCCACTTCGGCGGGCTGAGGTTTCTGACAAGTTTCAATCAATCATTTTATTTTATTTTATTTGCGGGTGGGTAGATTTTAATAATTTATATGTAATTAAGTCTTAATTTAAACATAGTGGCCTGCGAAGCATGCAACGCCTGATAGTATAAATGTACATATAACTATAATTCATTTGCCTTTTAGAAAAGCTAAAAAAACGAAGCACTAATTTATCATCTTATAAAGTTAAAGAAATGAAATTTTAATATATATACATATATTTAATACATTTTATTTCTTTAAAGGAAAAAAATAATATTTTAAAATTTATCAAAACATTACAAATATAATATGTCGTTTGTCATTTTCGATTTTTATGTGCTTATATTTTAAATATACTTGGAGTATCTCTATTAAACTATAAGCAGAATGAGGCTTTCTGTTTTTTTTTTTTTTTTTTTTTCATTTTTGACATTTGGAAAAATGAAAGAAAGAAAGAAATAACTCCACATATATATAAAGGTATTTTATTTATTTCAATTTTATATCTTAAGATGTAATCTTACTATTTTTAAGAAAATCCTTAACCACCTGAGGTTATCGTAGGTCCATAGAGACCCGAGTCATTTTTCTTTGTCTCATTTCTCAGAGCCGGCATATAAAAGAATACCTATGCATCAATTCCGTGATTTTTTCGGTAAATATACCATTCTTAAGCTTTATTATGCAATTTGAACGCTTCAAATACCTTAATTTGTTCAAAAGTTGTGAATTTTTTTTGTCAATACCTTCAGTTTTGGGAAGTGGGTGTGTTCCCAAAGAAAAGTAAAATATTTGTTTATTTATTTATTTATTTATTTATTTATTTATTTTTTTTTTATTTATTTTTTATTTTTTTGTAATATTCTTTGTCTGCCCTTAAAGTAGAAGAATTTAAGAGTGTTCAAAAATTTTATCAGATTTTTTCCTTAAAAATTATGTATTCTAACATGCCTCGGATCTTCAGCGACCCATGGTATTCTAACAAAGTGCCGAAAAAAAAAATGATAACCTAATCGGGTTAGTATATATATCCCTTAACTAGAAACATGCGAAATTGTTACGAAAACAGAACCGTGCAGTCTGTGAGACTGCTGACATTCAAAAATTTACTATAAAAATGAAAACAAACAAAACTTTAAATAGTTTACAAATAGTAAACTTAAACACATATTCTTTTATATTAATGTATTAACATCACCATATTAGGTGAAAGATTAAGTGGAATGATATAAACTGGAGACGTTCATTTTTGCGTAGAGGGTAGGTACGTAGACACAGCAGCCTCACAGTCGGCAAGTTTCCGGTTCAGAGTTAATGAAAATTTGAATAACGATCGCTTACCATTTTTAAAAATTTGCAGTGAGTGCTACACATACTTGGGAGGGGGGAGGTTAGTGGGGCAGAGGGGAAGAAATTGTTACCGATTTTTATGAAAATTTGTAAAACTATCAATTACTATCTATGAAAATTACAACGAGAGTTACATATAGCTCTGGGGTTCACGGGGGGGGGGGGAGGGGGCTGTAGCGCACAGAAATAAAATAATCTTATAAAAAGTAACTTAATACTGATTTTCATGAAATCTTTCGAAAATAACTACTTAATTTACAAAAAGTTTTACATATATCTGAGAATGGGGGGAGTCACGGAAAGCAGTGGGGAAAAAATGATTGTTTTATACCACAATGTATCCGATTTAGTGAAATTTAGAGTAAATGTCGCTTGCTGTTAAAACAACAACAACAACAAAAAAATCACAATGAGTGTTACATATATCTGAGTGTAGGGAGCCATTAAAATGTTGTTTTTATTTAATATCTTTTGATCCAATTACCGAATAAGCTAATAATAATAATAATAAAAAAAAAAAAAAAATGGCGTTAGCTAGATTTTTTTCCTGAGTAATAAATGTGGCATTTTTCGCAGCTGTCGATTAAACGGTATAGATTTGTATAGCGAACAAAAAGTCTGGGCAAGCAAACAAACAATCAGCTTTGTATTTACATAGAAGAAAATTAGGGAAAAAGATTGAGCTTCGTTTATTGCTTGTTGGAAATGGAGCGGGTGTGTGTGTGGGGGGGGGGGATTACATGAGGGAAAGATGCTGAACAATTAAAAGACTTCTGTGGAGTGTGTGATCAGCAATCGTTAGCGGAAGTGAGAAGGGCCATCAAAAATTATGAGTGAAAGATATTAAAGAATTTTATTTCTTTATAAATTCTAGAATTTAATAAAACAAGTTTAAAATGAATATTTACATTTATGATGTGGATAGGGAAAGATTGGAAATCATGAGGCTTCTGTCGGACAAGTGATCACAAATCGTTAGCGGTGGCAAAGGCGGGGATCCAAAAATTATATGAGTAAGAGATATCAAACAATTCTACTTTTTTACAGGTTGTAGAATATAATAAATCCTTATTGAATCATGTTCTTACACTAAGAACAAGATTCGACAAGGATTTATTTAACAAAACCGTATGAAGTGTACTTTTTTTACATAGGAATTTTTGCTAGTGCCCGGATACTTTTGTTACCGACTGTACATATAGCGTCGGGGGTAAAAGAGAGCGGGGGGGGGAGAAAAATATTGTTTTTGTACGACCATGTCGCCGACTTTAATGAAACTTTGTATAACTATCACTTACTCTTCATGAAAAATTACAGTGAGCATTATATATAGTTGGGGGGTCGGGGGGAGGGCGAAAGGGAGCAGAGGGAAAAGCAGTTAGAAAAGTTCTCTTCAACATTACATCATTTCATATGCATAGAAAACTTGGCTTAAATACTGATTATTGTCTATTTAAAAAATATATTGTTACGGCTAGATATACAGAGATGGCATGGGACACACTGAAATAAAATGATTTTTTTATACCGCCTTATTACCGTTTTTAACTGAACTTTTTAGAAATATAACTCCATGTTTGTGGAAAATGAGAGTGAGTGTTACATATCACAGTGATTTTTCTTTTCTTAAATTAGTATTCAAAATTTTTCTTCAAATTTTGATTAAAAACTGTAAAAAGTTAAAACAAAAACCTTTTTCTTTCTCTCTCTCTTTCTTCTTCTTCATTTCTTTTTTTTTAATTAATCTGTCCCCTTTGTCTTTTCTCCAGGGAAAAAAAAATATTTACGAATTTGTTGATGTTTGATGTTTAGCATGTATTTTACAATTAATAATTAAGGAAAGCGACCTTATTTTTTGGACGTCGGAAAAAATGAGACTTTTCACAAATGCTACTTGCAAAAGAAAAAAAAACTTGGGACTTGCAAATATATTGGGGGTTAAAGTACAGTCGTGATTTTTTTTTTCTATCATAACATCTTTTTTCTTTTCTCACCCCTATAGCCCTCCAAAGTATTTTTCAGGACACATATATTTAACAAGTAGCATTTATTAAAAATGCCCTCCGGCACTCTTTCTTCCGGATCGTGGAAAATGAACACTTTTCCTTATTGCCACTTGTAAAATGCATGCTAAAAATCTACGAGAACGTAATTTTTTGTTTCCTGCGATAGGGTACTAAAAGGACAGATTAAACGAAAAAAATCTCGTTTCTGAATTACCTTTTCGGAGATTTTAATCAAACACTGAATTTTTGAGTATTAGGAAGATAAAGACACTATGATACGTAACCCTCATTGTAAATTTTTCATAAACAGTAATATTTAACACTTTGTGGCGCGCTGTCCTCGCTGCGAGGACGCAATTATTGAGCTCCAGCTGCAAAAACTCATCCCTGAAATTTTCTTATCAAAAATTTTCTTTTATAATGTAGCAGAAAAAAGCCGTTTTTACAAACTTAAAATTTGTTCTATTTTAATTTTGTTCGTGAATTCCGGGGGCAGTCCAATCTAAATGATCTCGATTACCTTGCGCCTCAAAGGGTTAAGCAAAGTTTTATTAAATCGGCAACAGCGTGGTGTAAAAATATCCAATTCTTTCCGTATGGTCCCTATCCACTGGATATAATCTTCTCTGTAATTTTTCATGAACAATAAGTGATATCTGTACAAAGTTTCCTATAAATGTAAAGAGGGATGCGTAAAAACAATCATTTTCTTTCCCTCTGTCTCCCCTTGGCCCCTAGATATATCTAACGCACTCTCTGATTTTTCCTAAGCAATCATTTTCCTCTTCTGCTCCCCCTAGGTATAGATCAGTATAAATTTTCCTAATCAGTAGGTGGTATTTACAATAAGTTTTATTAAAATGAAAATCATAGTGATAAAAAACAACTTTCTTTTCTTCTGCTGTACATCACCCCTCCCCCCTCAAAAAAAAAAAAAAAAAAAAAAATCATATGTAACACTCACTTTAATTTTTCATTAACAATAAGTAATATTTACACAAAATTTCAACAAACAATCGTTAAGGGGGTCCGTTTAAAAAATATTTTATTCCCCTCTGCCTTCCTTAACCCACCTCCCCCCTTCAACTGTATGAAAAACTCACTTTCATTTTCATAAAGAATAAGTGACAGTTATACAAAATTTCATCAAAATCGGTAACACGGTGATATGAGAATATAAGAACAACAGTTTTCTTTCCCTCTGCCCCCTCCTGTAGATATACGTAACACGCATTTTAATTTTTCTTAAATAGTAAGTGTTATTTATATAAAGCTTCATTTAAACTGTGTGATTAAAAAAAAAATAATAATAATAATCCATATGCACCCCTCGTGCGCCCTCCCCTTACCATATATAATACTCATTCATTGTAATTTTCAATAAACAGTAAGTGATATATTATATAAGATATCACTAAAATAGCAACATGATAATATAAAAAATAATTTTCTTTCACTCTGTCCCTCTCACTTATCTCCCTCCCTTCCAAATAAGTGTGACACTTGCTGTAATTTTTCATAATTAATAAATACATTTTATACAAAGTTTCATTAAAATCGGTAAGAAGGTGATATAAAAACAATTATTTTCATTCAAACTACCGCTAACCCGAAACCCCTCCCGCAGATGTATATAATTCTTACTGCTTATTTTCCATTAATACTATGTGAATGTTGTACCAATTTAATTGAAATTACCAATATATATATATATATATATATATATATGAAAGTCATTATTTAAATTATTAAATATTTATTGATTTTGAATATTCCAAAAGTATTCCCTTTTTTAAATCCCCCCCCCCCCCAAAAAAAAAAAAAAAAAAAAAAAAAAAAAAAAAAAAATCTGATGTATAACAAACACACGATTTCCATTGTCCAACACTAGGCATATTGTACATTCTTTTTGGAAAGATTATATTGATTATATTTAGAAAACACAAAATTGTTTCAATAAATTAGACACCTAGCAAATTTCCTGTAAGAGCAAAATGATACATATGTCGAGAAGATATACAAAAGAGAATGTACATAGTAAATAAATAAAATAATAATAGTAATAAAAAAAATAATTAGAGGCCGTTTTTTAAAGCACGCATTTCCAAAATCCTTAACTGTCCTGCCTAATCAGGACGCTCGTGAATTTTCTTGTAGTAACCAAGTAGTGAATTTATGTAGCAAATTTGAAGAAAATTGTTAGAACTGTTTTTGAGACATCGACTTTCAATCTCCCTGCCAATTTTCATAAAAACTGAGCAAACTCATCAACTCACTGCAAAATAACAATTATATACTTAAAGGTCTATAAAGGAGTCAGTATGGTGAATTTGAAGAGAATACATAGAGCTGTTTTTAATGGAATGCATTCGCGAGATCTAAAATTGACCTATTTATTCAGAGTGTTAAGCAATTTTCCTGAACTATTCAGTTAACACATACGGAAAGACATCCAAAACGATGTTTATATAGTAGTTTTGAAGAAATTGTTAGTCTTTTTGAGATACGGATGTACGGTCTCATGCAGTTTTCATTAAAAAGTTGGAAAAATCATCTGTACACTAAACTTATCTTAATTCTGAAGTTCAGTAGTTTTATTTTTATTAGTTTCGGAGATTTTAATGTCACAATATTCCCCGTACACATAGAGAAGGTGTCGGTAACAAAAGTCTCCGAACGCTAGCAAAAATTCCTATGTAAAAAAAGTACACTTAATACAGTTTTCTTACATAAACCCTTGCCGAATCCTGTTTTTAGACTAAGAACAGAGACTTTTGTTACCGACTCTTCCTACACACATACACTGACCAGTTGCACACTACCTAACATACTGACCAGTTGCGAAAAACATTTTTTTTTTTTTTTTTTTTTTTTGACTCAGGAGACTCTAAAACATGTAAATCAGATGAAAATTTGACATCGAAATTTTTGACCGACAACAATACTTCCATTACCTGCGGTTGTCGGGTGATGAAAGTAATAAATAACAAGAAGTTCTACACTTATATAAAGTTCTTATAACTATGATCTGTAACATGCCTTCCAATTTGTAATTCAATTTAGAATTTACACGTTAGAGCACTTGCAATAACGTAAATGTACAAACCATAATGGTAACGATATATATATATTTTTTATCTACCTGGAAAGAGCTATAAACCCTGCATAAACCCTGCACTCATCAATATCAATATAGATCACGCTACGGGGTTTTATAATATACAGTACAAACTTTGAGTTTAATCGAATGAACGTTTACACGTTATCATGTAAATTCTGTAAATACATACAACACTTTAATGTATGGATACACTAAAATTTTATAATTGAATTTTTTTATCACCCCCCACTTTTTTTTTTAATAATAATATTTATTTCGGAAAGTAAAAGCATATATCCATTCTTGTTTTAGAGTATTATAACAAATACGCGTACCTAAAATCAATTTCAAGAACCTGTCCTCCAAGCGATGGTGAAGGGAGGGGAGAGGGGCAAAATGTTTGGCAGCTGGATTCATTGATGTTCTGAAACTATTTCCGCGAAAATGCAGCTAATATAAAAAAAATTGTAGTTTCATTGATAATATGCATTATTAACCATATTCGAAAGAGCTTTAACTAAAAAAAAAAAAAAAAAAGAAAAGAAAAGAAAAGAAAAATACGTCAATTTTTTCTTTTCAATAATGATAATAATAATTTCAAAAATTTTTATTCACTTATTAACATTTACAGTTATAAATTTTCTAATTAAAAATTTGCATGTGTAGATAATATTTGTTTTGTGAATCTTAAGCATCCCATCAACAGCAGATTCTTAAATATCTGCTCAGAAACATTTTATTGTGTTAACAAATGCTATCTCGTCGTTTTTGTACTTAACATCAGACTAGTGGGCTTCGCCCGGTTCTTTGGTCACTATATATTTAAATGATTTCTCAATTTCACATCATTATTAATTAAAATAATATTAGTAATAATAATAAATAAAAAATATATCATTGTAATCATCGAAACCTATATGAAATATTGACCATTGCATTCGGTAGTGGGTTTTCACGCTCGCAGCATGACGAATCGGGTCCCTACCGTCTTCGGTAGCGCCTTACCCGCTTTAAGGAACATATGCAATATGCATATGTTCCTTCTTCCTCCGCGGATAAACTTAGAAGTTTCGCGAAATTCCAGAAAAGTGCATATTGCGTACACTTAACCAGCACCCACACACTAAATTTCGCCATTCGGAGATAATTTGGGGCAGAGTAAAACTTGAAAACGTGTTTTTTGCCTTTCCACCACAAGGGAGCGAGTGAATAATTTCGCATAATGGTTTCGAGTGCGTGTTAGGTTCACATAACCAAGCTACTCAGTAAAAGATCGCATTCCTGAGATAATTTGGAGCAGAGTTACAATTTTCTTGCCCTCTCCCTTAAGGGGGGGGGGGGAACTTTCCCAAAATATTTTTATACTATATTTTAGGAACGTATAACCAAGACACATTAAAAAAAATCGCCTTTGTAAGATTATTTGGAGCACATTTATGCATGGAAATATGTTTTTTGCCTCCCGATCCCCAAAGAGTGTATAGGGAGGAATTTCGCTAAATCCTTTGTAGTGTGTGTTGGGTGGTCATAATCAATCGACACATAAAAAAAAATCGTTTTTCTGAGATAATTTTGAGCAGAGTTACTCTTTTAAAGTTTGTTGCCCCCCCCCCCTTCCTGCCATTAAATGCGGGTAAGGAGAAATTTCACAAAATCACTTTATATTGCGAGTTGGGTACGTCAAAAAAAAAAAAAAATCATGTATAAAATTAATCTTACTGAGATAATTTGAAGTAAAGTTATATATGCTTGAAAAAATGTTTATTGTCCCCCTCTGTCTCCAAGGAGAGGGGGAAGGGGTAAATTTCGCAAAATCTTGTTACAATGGATATACAAATAAACAACCCACACAACAAAATTCTTGACCTGAGCTCCTGTAGATAAAACGGAGGGGGGTTTGGTCTCGAACTCGCTTCCTTGTAACTCCCCTCAAAAAACAAAAAGTCCTTCCGGCTTATTCGGAAGGGTACGTTGATTTCTTTTTCCTTATCAAGTAGCCGTCATTTTGTTTCAAAATGGCGGCTACAAATTATTAATGGAATTGGTAGAAATATTGATGTAGGCTATGCACATATGGAGTTTTAAGCAAATCGGTTCATAAATACATTTTTATGTGAATTTAAAAATTTCAAGTGGCCGGCGCTTGGAAACAAAATGGCGGGTTAAGTTGACAAATATATTAAATGTATTTGTGAGATAAGTCTACTTACTGTATGCATATAGTTCGAATTAATTCAAAATCTCAAAAGTCATCGTGTTGAAAAATTAAGTTTCGAACACTTCGATCAAAATGGCAGAGAAAGTTGCTCATCTAAGATATCGTTGCAAATTTGAAAGCAATTTTTTTTTTTTTTTTTTTTTTTTTGTAGAAATTCTTTCAAAGAGGCTTAGTAAGTTGATAAAATGTTAGTTTTCTGCATTTCTAGTTTGTTTTAGCATTAAAATAGCCTAACTTTCCCTTAAAAACACATTAAAAGATCCAGTAACGCAGGTAATGGATTTGGCGCCAAATTTGACGACTTTTCCCCTATGGCGACTTTTTTGGCGACTTTTGGCGAGAAAATACTTATTATCGATATACCAAAGATGGACGCAATAACGTGATTGGTTCACGAGTTACGTGAATTTTCTAGATTTTTGTTGTTTGAATGATAAATCCAATTTTCAACTTTGATTTGAATTGATTAAGTATTTCTAAAGTTACCGTAATAACAAATTTTCAAGTGGCCGCCACTTGGAAACAATACAGTGGAACAAGTTGCCCAGCAAACACATCCAAGATATTTGAAGCATAGGTTCACTGTCCAACTGTGGTTTAAATCAGTGTTGTGTTTCAAAAGTCATTATTATGGCAAATTTTCAAGTGGCAGTCTAAATGGCTGCGACTTGGAAACAAAATGGCAAAATAACTTGCGCATCGAAATCATCCAGTATATTTGTATGATAAGTTCATTATCCATTTCTAATTTAAATTAAATCAGTATTTCAAAAAATATCGTCATAAGAAATTTTCAGGTGGCACCACTTGTAAAAAAAAGTGGAGTGAGATGCCCAGCGAACTTATCTGAGATATTTGAATGATAAATCCACTACCTAAATTTGATGCGGATTGATTCTGTATTACTAAAGTTACCATAATGACAAATTTTCAAGTGGCCGCCACTTGGAAATAAAATTGCGGATGAAATCACCAAGTGAACTTATCCTAGATATTTGAACCATAAGTTCACTATCCAACTTTTATTTGAATCAGTTTAGTATTTTAAAAGTTATCGTGATGGCATATTTTCAAGTGGCAGTGTGATTTTAAGTGGCTGGAACTTAGAAACAAGATGTCGGGACAAGTTGCCCAGTGAAAACATTCAAGATAATTATAAGATAATATCACTGTCCAAATTTGGTTCGATTTGGTGTACTATTTCAGAAATTATCGTGATTTTAAATTTTCAAGTGGGAGCCTGATTTCAAGTGGCCCCGCTTAACTTAAGATAGCCGCCATTCAATAAAAATGGCGGATATAGTTTATTAATAAATTTTATTGAGATCCTTACGTGGTCTGTATTTACATCAAAATTCAAACTATTTCGGAATACGCTTTTTACAATTTAAATTTGAAATTTTCAAGTGGCTTCCACTTGGCGGAGCAACTTGGTTAACAAACTTATCTAAGATATTTATAAGATAAGTTAAGACACTGTTCAAATTTGGTTCCATTTGGAGTATTATTTCGGAAGTTATCATGATTTTAAATTTTCAAGTGGTGGCCTGATTTCAAATGGTTCCTCTTAACTTAAGGTATCCGCCACTTTATTTAAAATGGCGGATAAAGTTCATTAATAAAGTTATTTGAGTCACTTGTATAACCTATGTATACATCAAAATTTAAAAAAAAAAAACCGGAATATGTTTTTTCAATTTGAATTTGAAATTTTCAAGTGGTCTCCACTTGAAAACAAAATGTCGGAGCAACTTGGTTAATAAATTCATCTAAGTTATTTATAAGATAAGTTAAGACACTGTCCAAATTTGGTTCGATTTGGAGTATTATTTCAGAAGTTATTGTGATTTTAAATTTTCAAGTGGTAGCGTGATTTCAAGTGGCCCCGCTTAACTTAAGATATCTACCCCTTTATTAAAAATGACGGATAAATTTCATTAATAAAAATCATTGAGACCCATATGTGGTTTATATTTACATCAAATTACAAACAAATTCGGAATACGCCTTTTACGATTTGAATTTGAAATTTTCAAGTGGTCTCAACTTGAAAACAAAATGGCGGAGCAACTTGGTTAATAAACTCATCTAAGATATTTATAAGATAAGTTAAGGCACTGTCTAAATTTGGTTCGATTTGGAGTATTACTTCGGAAGTTATAGTGATTTTAAATTTTCAAGTGGTAGCCCGATTTCAAGTGGTCCCGCTTAACTTAAAATATCTGCCACTTTATTTAAAATGGCGGATAAACTTCATTAATAAACTTCATTGAGACCCTTATGTGGCCTGTATTTACATGAAAATTCAAGCAAATCTTGCTTTAAATATGCTTTTTACAATGTCGGTTTGAAATTTTCAAGTTGCTGCCACTTGAAAACAAAAAGTCGGAGCAACTTGGTTAACGAACTCATCCAAGATATTTATAAGATTAGTTCACTATCCAAATTTGGTTCGATTTGCAGTATTATTTCGGAAGTTATCGTGATGACAAAATTTTCATTATAGATAGATAAATAGATAGGTAGATAGATATGTATATATATATATAGATAAACGAAGTGATTGCAATAGGTCGATTTCTAAAGAAATCAACCTAAAATGGATTTCTGGAAATAATATCTCCAAGAAAACGTACGCCTATTTTAAACATCTTTGTAGCATTATTTATAGAGTTCTACTCGTAAAACCAGATTTTGTGAAATTTTCACCAGAAAATCGTTTTCTCTCCCTCCCTCTTTTAAAATTCCAAAATCGCAGAAAACAGTTTTTTATGCTCAAGTTTAGTCTCCCCATGTGCAATTCTTTCACCGTGAAGTAATTTGAAGTCGAGTTATGCTTACAAACGTGTATTTGTCTCCGTTTTCGCAAAACAGGGGGGGGGGGGGGGATTTAGCAAAAATACCGTTTTTGTGGAAGTCAGGGTCCGTAAACTAATCTACGCACCAAAATTTGTGTCTTTATATCCCACAGAATCACCACGAGCTGTATTGGGCTAGGAAAGGAGGGTCTCGAATTTCCTCCCTTAAACTTCCCCTTCCCACCAAAATCGAAAATCGCAAAATATATATATATATATATATATATATATATATATATATATATATATAGGTTTTTGGAAATATCCTCAACAAGACGAACGGCTGTTGTAAATATTTTTGCACTATTATAGGACGAGTTCTACTCAAAAATCAGGATTTTGCCACATTTTCCATAGAAATTGTTTTTCTCCCATCCCCCTTAAAAATTCAAATTTCCAGAATCGCAGAAAATGACTTATTAGTACTCAAGTCTAGTCTCCCCATCTGCAATTTCTTCACCGTGAAGTAATTTGAGAGCCGATTTATGCTTATAAACGTATTTTTACTTTCTGTCCCCACAGGGGAAAAGGGGGGGGGGTTAAAAAAATTCTGTCTTAGTGGGGGTCTGGGTCCTAAAACCAACCTGCACACCAAAATTTGTTACTCTATCTTGTACAGAATCGCCACAGCTGTGTTGAATAGAAAACCACCCCCCCCCCCTCCGTTCTCCTTTTTGCTTCCCAAGAATATCTAAGAAATAAGTATTGAATAAGAGTACTTAGTTGTGCTTAAAAAAATAAAATAAAAAAATAAATAATAGTTACACACACACACACACACACACACACATATATATATATATATATAACTATCTCCATTTTTTATTCACAGCCACCCCTTGCCTCGAAGGCGGTTAGCATCTATTTTTCTCCCCAAAATTTTCCCAAAATACAGCTTCATTAATTTTGCAGCAATCGAAGAAAAAGTGATAAAAATGTTTTACATTAATCCTTCCACCTTTTCGTCACATATATCTGTTACTCGGATTTTTTCTTTCTACATTAGTAAGAAGAATTGTGAAATGTTTGTTTCTAAATAGCAAATATATATATATAGTATATATAAATCTCTTTTTTTTTTCTCCTTTTTTTCCCAATCCTTTTACTTTTTTTTTTTTTTTTTTTACTATTTAGAATGCATTTCTAAAGTAAAAATTCGAAAAAGTTCCTATTACGGATACATTTTATTATTCTAAGTACACTTTCTTCCCCGAGATCGTTATATTTTGTTACGTATAATATAATCTTTTTATAGCTCGATCCTTTACATATCCACTGTTATAAACTATCATAACTGTTAAACTTCTAAACTTCAAATTTTTTTTTTTTTTTAATTATGATTTTGCTTAGTGAAAAACTTAATGAATTTATGATTCTTGGTAGGCAATATTAACGCAGGGGAAGGGGGGGGGGAGATAATTAAGCTATGCTTTTCAAATTTAATATATTTTATTTAAATGGAAATATATCTTTTACTTTTATTATTTATTTATTTCAAAAAGTTGTTCACTTGTTTTAGTCCCACATGCTACCTTGTTTAAAACTTATTTATATAAATACAGCCTTTAATAATATCACTGAATTGAATTGTCTTCTCAATTATTAAATGTTTTCCTGGCTGCAGTTTGAAATAAGTTTCTCATTGCTGCTCCCCTCACCGAAAATCCCGTATATATCTAAGATGCTACAGTTCAAATTAAAATTTGTGTTTATATTTCAAACCTTTAGTAGATAATCTTTTAATTTCAGTAGTGTTTTCAATATTTGAATTTGTGTATATTAGTATTATCTAGTCTCAATTTTATATCTAAGTACTATAACTTCTAATATTTATTAAAAAGTTCGACAACTTTTATGGTAAATCTATAATGAAGAATTAACTAGATACCGTTTTATTGAAGTTATGTACTTATAAATATGAATGTTTTATGGAATAACATGATCGCAATATTATATTAGAGCGTAAAAATTGTCTTAAATATATATATATATATGTACTGATAAGTATAAAGGATTTATGTCCAAAAATGTCGATTTTGAGTTAAGTACATATAGTCAGACTCAGAAAAAAATTCTCTATCGATTGGTATAAAGGATTTAAATCCATGTCATTTAGTCTTTGAGAAAATCCATTGGCAAAAAAAGATTCAAGTCAGAAATTTAGCATTAATCTTTGGTATAAAATATTTAATTCATTTTTTTCCTTTCATTAAATGAAGGTTGACAATCACTGAATGGTATAAAGGGTATAAATCAACATAATCCCTTTTTCCTAATCGATTCTTCTGATTAGTTTTTAGTTAGTTTAACTTTATTTTTCGTCTTCTGAAAAATCAAGAATATGGACTTAATCCTTTATACTTATCAGTACAGATATATACTAGCAGACCCGGCCACGCGTTGCTGTGGCTATGTTATACGTTGAATTATATTGTAGTAAAATATTCAATACATTAAAATTATTATTTACGAATAAAGGCCATCCTTGATAACATCCTCGATCTTAGCAGACTTAGCCCGCTTCGCTGGTCCCTATTTTTAAATGATTCACTATAATTAAAGAATTCTCAAAATTGCATTAATTTTTAACACGTGAAAAAAAAGAGAAAAAAAAATCTGATCGGGAAAAATGTTCGACACTCATAATGAATCCATATATTATCGAAAGGAAAATGATATAAAATACAAAAAAATCTTCTCTCATCGGTGGAATAATCTGTCCGGACCCCCACTGCCTGCGGCAGCGTATACCTGTGCAAACCGTGCGCACGGTTTCTTCGCCCACCGTTCCCGCTCTTCTTAATAACTCTATACTTTCGAAAATATCCGCAATCGATTTATCGGGCCTTAAAACTTAATAATACTAATTTTCAAAGCTCCAACTCTTATTTCTATTATTTTGCCCCTTTGCTCTCCCCCCTCCCGACTATTCTAAATAATTTTACAAATTCTAAAATATCTACAGTTTATTTGTAGGTGTCGAAAACCTGTATGCACCAATTTGAACGATCTAACTATATTTTTATTTTTTTCCCCTCTGCCCCCCTTCCCGCCCCTCCTAATAAATTTACAAATTCGAAAATATCCGCAATCGATTTGTTGGTATCAAAAATTCTATGCACCAATTTTGAATGATCTAACTCCATTTTTATATTTTGCTCCTCTGCCCCCCCCCCCCTTTCCCGCTCCTCTTAATAATTTTACAAATTCGAAAATATCTGCAATCGATTTGTAGGTATCAAAAACTTCTATGTACCAATTTTGAGCGATGTAACTCTATTTTTATTTTTTTGCCCCTCCGCCCCTTTCCCGCCCCTCCTAATAACTTTACACTTTCGAAAATATCCTCATTCGATTTGCAGGCCTCTAAAACCTATCTATACCAATTTTGAACAGTCTATCTGCATTTCAATTTTTTTTTTTTTGTTTGTTTGTTTGTTTGTTTGTGAAATCACGTTTTGGCCCCTCCCCCCCTTTTGGGCGGCGAATTTTGCAATAAAAACTATCCTATCTCTCAAGTTGGACCAAACTGCACACAGTGTCCAAATTTCATTAAAATCGGCTCATTAGTTTAGGAGTTCATCGCGGACAAACATAGTAATTTTTATATATAAAGATATATATATATATGTATGACTTTTTGGCTGTATAATTACGCTCTAAATAATGATAACAAAATTCTTCTAAACAACCAAAGAAAAATTCATTACATAATAAATGCAATTAAAATTAACTTTTGACGGATTTCGGAATAATTTAATTCCATTTAATGTAATAATTTAGAAATCATAATTGAATTGACCTGTAATTCAATTTTAGATTAATTCAATTACATTCTCGAAAAATGTAATTTGATTAACTTGTATTCAAATACAAATTAATTGAATTACATTTTATAAGGTGTAATGGGAATTAATTTGTAATTTCATTACAGGTTAATTTAATTATTTTCGAAAACTTAATTGAAATTAACCTGTAATTGTTTGCAAACACGTGAAATTACAATTTGGAAAATGTAATGGAATTAATTGTCAATTGCATTACATGTTAATTGAATTAAACTCTAAAGAAACGTAATGACATTAATTTGTAATCCATTACAAGTATTTTCAAATACTTTTGTCAATTGTAATTAAGAGTGATTTTATTTTCATTACAAAATAATTGAATTACAAGCTGTGCAAAAGTAATTCAATTTATTTGTAATCAATTATTCGTTAATCGATTGACAGTAAAATAATTATAATTGTAATTTAATTGTAATTCAGTTACTTTTTAATCAATTATGCCCAACACTGCCTGTTTCCACTTTACTACAATTCGCAAAATTTCTCGATCTGTTATTTTCCATTCTAAATAAGACATATTTTTCCTAGAAAGCATCTTAAATGGTGGAACACAGGAAATATCGAAGAATACTGATCAAAGGATGAACTGAATTCACAGTAGAATTTTTAATACTCACAGACAAGCAGCAAATCAGACGAATGTTAAAGATTTTTAATATTATTAAATACTATCTGTATGGACATAAATCATATGCTTGTTATTAGATACGCAATATATATAATTAATATTCAAGATGTGTTCATATAATTCTTAAGATATGTAATATAATACTCAATATATGATATATGTAATTAGTACCTAGTCATGCATGAATTGTATGATTTTTCTCACTTCTTATGATATATATATATATATATATATTAATTCCCGTAATTTCTGGTAGATAACCCGCAGGTAATATGTGTCATTTCTCCACCAGAAATTTTATTTAATAGAGGAATCTATACTTTTTCGAAGGAAGAGCTCGTATAAATATAAATTTATTTATCAATTAAAATTTCTGGTGCAAAACTGGATTATATAACCTGCGGGTATCTACCAGAAATTACGGTAATTGTTGTCTTAAAAAAAATGTATATTAAGCATTTACTACCTTAAGAAACTTTATAAATAAATATTTTCATATAAATTTTGCTTAGGCGTCGTTAAATTTGTAGCAATCAAAGTGTTATTATTAAAATTTTGATTATACGTCTTTTCATTTATACGTCCTTCTGCGCCAGTCTTTTGAAAGACATAAACGGTACTTTACTGTATTTAGAAAATATTGTCATTAGTAAAATTTGTGTTCATTTGCTCTATGTTATATGAAAATTATTCTTTTGTTCTTAGGTTACTTAAAGTTCTTTATATTCAAAATCTAATTTATTTCATTGTTTTTTTACTTCCATTACCCTACTACCGTAGGTAATGGAAGTATTGTATTCGGTCCAAAAATTTTATATCGAGATTTCACCTGATTTACATGTTTTAAGGTCTCCTGAGTCCAAAAAAGTAGTTTTTGGCAATTGGTCTCTCTCTCTCTCTCTGTGTGTGTGTGTGTGTGCGTGTGTGGAATCTTCTGGCTATTATATCTCGGAAACTAATAAAGATAGAACTACGAAACTTTAGAATTTAAACAGGTCTGGTGTGCAGATGAACTTTCCAAATTTTGGTGAAAATTGGATAACTGGAAGTGGGACATTCGAAAACGGAAGCGGTGCCGTAAGTCCGTATCTCAAAAACGGCTCTAACGATTTTCTTCAAATTTGCTGTATGAACACTCTATTTGATTTAACGTACACAAACATAAAACCGTCTCAATTATATATATTAAAAACAAAAATTATTTTATTTACGATACAAAAATTTTTAAGTTAAAATACATTTAAAAACCAAAAAATACATTTAAAAACAATTAAAATCTAGACGTTTCGAAACCCGCCAGGGTTTCTTCATCAGTATCAATTACAACATAATATGCAAGCATTACATGAATACCCAAGGAAATTTATAGTAGTACAGAATATTGAGGAGCCAGTGCGCATGCTTCATTGATAGTGTGGGGATGGCTGGCAGTCTGCCAACTCCCAAGGAAAACACGTGATTTGTTATTATCAAAATCAGAATTTAGAACTTTTATATTACCGAAGTCAGGAATCTGATCGGTGTCTATTGAATGGATTACAATTTTAGAATGTTGGTTGCAAATAGAAATTATCAAATAGAAAAAATAAAGAAATAGAGGAAGTGCTTATCAGATTTCAAAAAATAGAGAAAGATAAGCAAAATTTCTCCTCATTTAAGGGATACCCTAATATGTATACAGTGAAGCATCGATAATCCGACATCGGCGAGAAATAGACTACCGGATTACGGATTTTTCCGGATTATAGGTGTTCCGAAAATGTATATTGAAATCATATATCAATCGCAGCATCTAAAGAAATATTTTTAAAAAATGTGTACAAACCCTTATAAAAAAAACAAAAATAATTAAAATAATGTTTGAAATAAATTAAAATGTTTAAAATAGCAATTATAAAACAGTAATACATATCGTTTATTTTTGTGCAAGTAATAATAATAATAATTGATGCTAAAACTGGCTTAATAACAAATAAGATAATTAATTTGACGTTTATACCCCCGTTTCGCCGACACTAAAATTCCCTACCCGTTACACCAATTATAATTCATCTTCAAATAGGGTGGTAAATGACTAAGGAACAGGGGAAGGAATACCTGTGGTTTGTATTTTAAATTGCTCGCATTATCTCAAATGTAACTTTTTACTTTTTGAAATTTTAGACATGCTTGGAAAATTTTTCAAATGGGGCTATATTAGAAATATTTATTCATGAATTCATCAACAGTGAATATTCATTTTAAGTAATAGGAGCCCGGGTTCGATTCCCGGCTCTGGTATTTTTCACATAGTTGGTAAATAAAAAAATATCAACCTTTACACTCCAATTTACTTAAAATGAATATTCACTGTTGATGAATTCATGAATGAATATTTCTAAATTGAAATTTCGTGGTCTATGGAGTTGTGCTGCGATTAATATATTCACTTGATACAGCTGCGTTTGCAGACAGGTGACTTGGCCAACGAATATTATGTTAGAAATGCCTAGCTGGTTGTCAGCCAGGGTAGCTCAGTGGTAGAGCATCCGTGCGTTAAGCGGAGGTGCCCGGGTTCGATTCCCGGCTCTGGTATTTTTCACATAGTTGGTAAATAAAAAAGTATCAACCTTTACACTCCAATTTACTTAAAATAAAGGGGCTATATTAGTTGTGTTATTTATATTATTTAAGAAATGACAAGTAAATAAACAAGCAAATAAATTCTATGAATTTATGGTATATATATATATATAATTAGCAACTAAAAGTTGAAAAATAAATTTATACAAAATTCTCCAAATATCCATATTATTGTAATACATATTCTAGCCAGTTTCTGATAAATTCATGGATAGATTTTATTACCTAAAAGTGGAAAAATTTTGGAATTACATACTTATTTATAAGAGGGGTTTTTTTTTTTTCGGTAAATAGAGCCTGAAGTGAATCACTGGATTATAGAAATTTAATGAAAAATCTTTTCATATACGCCACACAAACACTACTTTCTGCAAATTTAATGCATTTACATAAAAAAGAAGAACGAAATGATATTGAAAGTGCAAAACTACCCTACCCATATTTGGAGGAGAAAAAATTTAAATATTTGAAACAACTAACTTAAATTTCAATTACTAAACGTGGAACGCTTACAAAATTCCCTCAGACAAAATCCACCCGGAAAAAAGCCCCTCATATTTTTAAAGCAGAATTATTCATCAAGTATAAATTTTTGTAGCATATGTACAAAATTAATCAAAAATATATTTAATGCATTCAAGGGGATATCCCTCAACCAAAAAGGGGGGAGCAAAATCTGATTGTATATTTAAGTACCCCCTCATATCTCAAATTATCTGTGAGATTCTTAATTTAAAATATAAGATCCTCAATAGTTAAAATCGAATTTCAGAAATTTTAAAAATTTCCCCCCAAGGAGGGGTGAGAATTATAAAACGTATTTTCACTTAATCCTAGTAGATTAAAAAAAGATAAAGAAGAAAAAAAGATTTCTGTAACATTTTTGTTTTAAAATGTAATAAATGTGGATACTCATAAGACAATTTCAGAAATTTGGCTCCAAGGGAAGGGAGGGGCAATACGTGTTTACTCATCTCTCATGATTTCTAAGAAAATTAACAGATATCCACTTTAGGTGATGTAACCCCTCAAAGTCACCTCTTTAAGCCTGGTTTCCACTAGGGTTGAAACTTCGAGGCTCAAAAAACCATTAATCACGCTCCCGACACAAAGAGCCAAATGTCTTGTCACCAGTTGTAATCTTTTTTTATCAGATTGCGCAGTTACTTCAAAGGAAAGCATGCAAAATTGACAAAGATATCTGCCTCTGGCCCCTCAATTATCTTAGCTGGGGGAATTGAGCCAGGGACTTTCTCCCTGACAACCAACCCCGTCGAACGACGTCCAACCGCTTGACCACATCAAAGGATTCTGAATAGCGCCGCTCAAACCAACCTCCAACCAACCACAGTAGAAACTACGCTTTAAGCGCAGTTTACACTCCGGTTGGTTCGAGCGGCACTCTATTCAAAATCTTTTGATGTGGTCAAGCGGTTGGACGTGGTTGGAAGGCCGGAAAAGTCCCTGGCCCTAACCCCCTGCTGAGATAATTGAGGGGCCAGAGGCAGATGTCTTTGTCAATTTTGCATGCTTTCCTTTGAAGTAACTGCGCAATCTGATAAAAAAAAGGTTACAACCGATGACAAGACATTTGGCTCTTTGTGTCGGAAGCATGATTAATGGTTTTTTGAACCTCTAAGTAAGGCTCCTATATATACGAGCTGGCTCATCAGGCATTTTTTTGCCTTAGGGTTGTCACATGTACCCAGCGCGTTTCTCTGATAAACAAAAGACAAACATTTTCTTTTATCGTCTTACATTACTTTAGAGTAACTTGTTTTATTATATTTCATAATTTTAGCTAAGTAAACTATGATATGGAAGTTTGTTTGGCGAATAACTGCTACAATCATTCAAAAAGTGAATACAAAGTGTTCACAGACCTTCTATTACTGTGTATTTGAGTTTTGGCGACATTTTGTGAAAAAAACAGAAACCGCCCGAACAACACATCTTACCCCAGTACATCCATGGGATATCCCCAGAATAAAATGACATCTTGAGAATGTACTGTGAAAAAATGTGTTTTTAGGAATAATATTGCTGCTTATTGCTCTTATCTTGACCGGATTAGCTTCAGATCAAGATTTCTTAAAATCATTAGGGAAGCGATAAGGACGCCAAGCGGGAATGCTGTCCTCTTCGGAGGCAAAAAAATGGCGGTGATGCGCCGGCCTGTTATTTTATTTAGGGGCTCTACCTCTAACTCGGAGGAAGGATAAGAATGGAGACGGCGAGAGCCGGTTTTCAATGGAGAAAGAGTGAAGTAACTGTATCAGGTCCCTTTAACTCGTGTCCCTTTAACTGTGCACCCAAAACATTCGCTTAAATTCTATTGCCGTTAGTGTTAAACGTACGAAAAAACGGTATAAATCACGGTTTATCCTTCAAAAATAATGAGGAATATTTTTTGTTTAGTGTATCAATCTTTTTTTTTTACTTTCTCTTACCCATAAGTATTGTTTTGGGGTCAAAATTTCGAACGCGAGTTTTTGTTATATTTACATGTTCTGAGGTCCCCTGAATACGAAAATCATGTTTTTAGAAAATGGTCTGTGTGTATGTCTGTGTGTGTGAGCCTCTGTGTGTATCTGTCTGTGTGTCTGTTATCAGCATATCTCAAAAACAAATTATGGCAGAAAGTTCAAACTTGGTATTCTAAATTTGTATCATATAAGGATGCTACTCTAAACTTTTCGTTAAGATCAAGCAAATGGTTCGTGTACAGGGACACTCAAAATTATTCAAATACATTACGTCTATGGGGGAAATTGCACGTAAGTAGAGTTTAACATCTATAGACTGCACTAAACCAAATGAAACGAATATACACTAAGCGACAAAAAAAAAAGCCGCACATGGATGTTTTCCTTTTCGCCTTCTACAACTTCCAATTTTATCGTTTAAAAAGCAAATTTTCGAACAGATTTTACTATGTTGTCCTCCACATACACTTTAGATTTGAGTCTAGTGTTAAAAACAAAATGCAATTGTCAGGAAAATTGTAATTTTAGAATTTATTTCAAAAATAGTAAGAATAAGGCAGTTAACGATGCCAAAAAAAGTATTAATTTTTAAATGAAAATCAAAAAAATATTTTAATACGTGAGATGGCAAAATAATTAAATGCTAACGAAATATTGGTAAAATGAATTTTAGCAAAATATAAAATTTTTTGGCCGTATAAACTGGGAATTTGGCTTTAGGCGGTCATGTTGCTCATCCAAGCAAGATAACCGCAAGTTAAAATGCGAATGTTTAAAAAATCGATTTGTATCATGTTCAGAACTTAAAAAAGATTTTTAAAAAGTGTATAGTAAATTACTTTCTTCAAAAACAATGCGGGAAACAATTAAACAAAGGGGGTTAAAGAACGGAAGATCGGCGAAAAAAGCCATTATTAAGGAAAAAAATTAGAAAAAACAATACTTTAGTTGACCAAAATTTAAAAACATTATCAGTTAATTATTAGGCTGAACTGGTTTTCTCTGATGAATCAAGTTTTCTTTATTTCGTGCAGTTGAAAAAAGCTAGAATGAAGACGAAAATGTGACCGACTTAATGAAAATCGCACTTTTAAAACAGTGACACATTCTCTGTACATTATGGTACAGAGATGCATAACTTTTCAAACACTCGGGAAAATTTTTATGCTCAAGGGATCAATTAACTCCAAATAAAACACAATCTGCATAAAAGTGGTGCCTGACCTACTATTTTGGAGGTATCTTAGACATTTCCGTAAACAGCATTTGAAGATAATAAGGCACCTTACTACACGGCGTCTGTGGTAAGTTTATTCACTTCAAATTGTCAAAATTTCTTATACATTCCCATAAGAACCTATAATTCTGTAAGTAATCATACTTTTTTTCACTTTAAGTTAAATACCACAAAGGATATAGTAGAATTTCTTCTTTACCAGACATGGAAAGGGTCAAAATCGCGATCCGCTCGAAAATGTTTCGTCTATAAAAAGGCGGGGGAGAGGGGAGAGGATTCGAAATTTGCAGCCTATAACTCTGCCAGAACTAGAAAAATTTATTTGTGATATTTGGCACATTGAAATTCCTGAGATTTATATTAAAACATTGTATAAAACTATGCCATTGCAAATTAATGCAGTAATTCCATATAAAGGTGGAATTAACCCAATGCAGAATACATATTTGTAACAAAAAATTGCTTAGATCTAACAAATAAATAGTTTTATTTCATATATTAAAATATAACTTGTTTATTTCATATAATAAATCATAATAGAAGGCAAAGTGTATGGTTATTGCATTATGTTCAAAAAGAAAGTTTTATGCAGATTTTTAAAAAGTACTTCGTAAAGTGCAATAAAGCGAATTATTAAATCGAAAATATACATAGGTATCATTTCATACCTTCGGTATTATGCAAACAACACAATTTTATTTGTTTCAAACATTAATTTTAAAGTTATTACAAATAAAAAAGGTATAAGTCATTTTTTCTGCAGTGCGGCTTTTTTTTTGTCGCTTAGTGTATATTTTTTGTAATAGAGATAGTCAACAGGGGAAAAAATATTGTGTATGCAGGAGCCTCGCCTCCCCCCTGGGGGGGAAGTCCCCCCTCGAGGGGAGTAAATTTTCATGAGGGGTATCTTTCAAAAGAGCTCGCCAGTACCTTTAAAACGAATGGTTGAACCATTGATCTGCGATAATTTAAAACAAAATTATCGATTTTTTTTTACTTTTAACAAAAAAAAAAACTTTTTTTTTTTTTTTTTTTAATATATATATTTGGTGTTATACTACTTCTTTAATAAGGAAATCGTCTGCATTATCATAAAAGATATTTTTTTTTCAAATAATAATTTTAATAAATTATTTTTTAAAAACAGAATTATTTTTTAATAACCAAATTATATTCTATATAAATGTAGGTGCATTAATGAAACGGCGGGTTGAGGGGGCGGTAGCTCCCCTCACACAGAACTAATTTTCATATAAATCTCTCCCGAAGCCTAATTTGAATTGTTTAACATAGGTTTACATAACATCGTTATCTTACCTCTTAATCTTCAACCTGTATTTATAGTATTAAATTTCAGGATAAGAGAAAGTCGTGTGAGGGACACACCAGATTATTGTAATTTTTTTTTTTTTTTTTTATGATGAAATAAAGGGCAGGAGCATTTCATCGTTAAATATTCTTTTCCTTTCTCATGCCGTAAAATTACACAACACAGCGGCCTGGAAAAATTTTCTTATTTAAAGTTAAATATCACATTGAAAAAGCTAAAAACTTATAAGAAATATAGTTTTTAAGATTATGTTAAATTGGCGAGAACATAGGTTGCTTTCTATTTGAAACTGTGATAATGATAAAAATAATGATTTTTATTATTTTTTTCTATTCAGAAGAAGAAAGTATTGAATTCGTGAAAATTTTTGATGCATTTACATGTTTTGTAAAGCCTTGAAAATGATTTGACCATTTTAAAAAATGCAAGTATGCATCGTGTATGTGTTATCAAAAATTGTGGGTGCTGTATCTCATTAAGTAATGGGCAAAATTCCACAAAACTTTATATTTAGTTAAATCTTCATATGAATTGGTACTGATTATATTTCGGAGTAAATCACCCATCAGGTGGCGCTACTATGTATATATGTATGCGTCATCAAAATTTGTGATTGCTGTATCTCATTGAGTAATGGGCGGAATTCCACAAAACTTTATATTTAGTTAAATCTTCATATGAATTGGTACTGATTATATTTCGGAGTAAATCGCCCATCAGGTGGCGCTACTATGCATATTACTCCCATTTAAGATAAAGTTATATTTCATCTTCTGTTTTGTATAATTTCGTAAAATTTTATATTTAATCGGATCTTAATGGGATTTTATCCTGATAACACTTTGTAGTAAATTTCCCAACAGGTGGCGCTGCTATGCTGTGAGGCTTATTAAATGTAAGTGTAAAATTTGCAATATTGGTTTTAATTATCTCAAAATAATTTTAAATGCTTGGGTTTTTTAAATAATGCTTTTGTGATGAAATATATTTACATAGTCATTATGAGTGTATTTTCAGCAAGATAACAAAATTAAAAACTAAATTCTGATCCTCATTATCTGAAATTTAATGAAAATTTAATTTAAAATTGTTATGAACAATTTAATTGTTCTTTCTTTAATAAAGCAAAATCTGCTACAAATGTAAGGCGATATTTTCTTTGTCCTATTTTTGGGATTTGAAATTAATTCTTTAATATACATAATCTCACTATTTTATTTGAAAGATGGGCTATTTATTTCAAGAATATTACTATTTTTAGAAAATCTTATGTAAATGTTCATATATTTTCATTTTTATCAATTATATATTTATATAAATTCAGTCTATATTGTTTAAACTGTCAATTTTTAAAATATACTTTTTTTTTTTTTTTTTTTTTTTAATTAAAAGGTTGGCAAGTATGTAGAAGTTGATAAAACCCTTCTAAAATAGTTTTCTTGATGCCTGTTAGTTATAATGATATGAAAAAATTGTTTTATTTCATATCAATTGTTTTAAACCCTTGCACTTGAATGAGTTACTTGTGGCAATTTGTTTTCTTAGGCAATAAAAACAAGCAATTTTGTTTGAATAATAATAACAATAATAATAAAGAATTTACATTGCAAATTTTTGTAAAAAATTAGAAAAGAAACTAGGCGCTTTAATATTCAATGCAAAAAATAACAACCCCCCCCCCCTGATGTAGATAATTGGGCCAATAATTTACCCAAGCACCAACACCATTTTTTAAATTAGTTAATTTTCTATCTATCTACACATATATATATAAATTAAATCATTTTAGATCAATAAATCAATCAAGATCACTACTTACTTAGTTTGGCCTGTGTATGTTTCTGTGGTGATTTAATTGACTAACTATTCCTCGTTCTCATTCTTTTCTATTATTATCAAACGCATTATATAATATATATATATATTTATATTTAATATTTATATTTAATATATATATATTTATATTTAATATTTATATTTAATATATATTATTTATTATATATTTATATTTAATATATATATTTACTGAAAATTAACTAATTTCAAAAATTGTATTGATGCTTGTGTAAACCCTTTAACACGTGCTGTCCTGTCCTCGCTGCGAGGACGCAAAATTTAAGACCCAGCTGCAAAAATTCACCCCGGAAAATTTTTAGCTAAATTTAAGTTTATAACATATCAGAAAAGGCCAGTTTTTTTAACGTTAAAATTTAAAATTTCTTTTAGTTTAATTTAGTTCGTGAATCCCGGTGGCAGTATAATTTAAATGATACGAATTGTCTTGCGTCGCAAAGGGTTAAGTCCAATTATCTACGACCTCGGTCTCAAAGGAGATACCCTCCTCTGTAGGGGGATGTCTTTCTGAAGAGTCCTATCATGTATGTACTGAATTGCAGAGAAAACAATAGGAACAGCTGTGTAGATGAATACGACTTGGGTTCAAAACCAGCATTTCTCATCTTTCAAAGTTATTGAAAAGTTATCCCCGGAATTTTCTTTGATGGTCTATTAGTACAGCCAAATGCCGAACAAGACGGCATTATTAATTATACATATAATTATAAATCCGCTAAAATTTTAAAATGAAACTTTGATTCGTAAGAAAAACACTAATAAAATAGATTATAATTTGCACTACACAACACGTTTTTCGTAAATGTTTTGAGTGCACCAATATGGCTGAACCGGTTACAGTTGGAGCTTCACTTAAACGAGCTCTCGCCCTCTCCATATCTATCCTTCCTCCGAGACCTCTAAGGTTGAGTTCACGATACACAGCCTGGGCGAGCACGGGCTTGCCCAGGTTAACCCACACCGTTCACAGACGGCATCACGTGATCATTTTTGGGTTACCCATGCATGCCCAAGGCGTTCACAGCTGGTGAATGGGTAGCCCGGGCTTTGCACACTTAACCCAGAAAAATTTTCTGGGGAAAGTGGTCACGTGATGGGTAAAATGCATGTTGTTTGTCAACATCGTAATATCTGATGAGCATTACGATTTTTATTCGTTGTATTAGAATGTTAAACCTCACTTATATTAAGTTATTTTTTCTTACCAATTTTATCCCTTGAAAATTTCAGCAACACATGTGTATTTCAACAGACGTAGAAAAATTTATTTCATAAAATTTTAAATATAGAAATATTTTCATAATATACACCTTTACAGTAATTAATCTATATTTAATCATTTGTTTTAAAAAGAAAATATTTTTATAAACTAGATTTCATTTATATAAACCGTGCGTTAAATAATGATGAGCAGTTTGAGTTATTATTTCAAATTAATATTTATGTTTCTTTTTATACATTTTCACAAATTATTTTGATGATACAGGTATGAAACTTTTCAGGGGCTACCCCTGTATTCAGGGTTTTTGAAAAAAATGCTATCCTTGAACTTCATGTTGAATTATTGTTGTATTTTAGAGATTTCTCATTTCGGATATTTTATTTACCTTGTAATGTATTAAGAATCCTCTAAATATCACTTATGATAAGTACTACTTGTACTATTAATAATAGCCATATGATATCATTAAGTCTGCCATTGCCTTTCATTCTACATTCATGTAGCAGTTTTAGGAGGGTTTTGCATATCAAATAGTTTCACCCGCTGACTCTATTACAAATGGTTTAGATTGATAGCATAAATATTTTTTCATTTTTATGCTATTAAATTCATTTGATTTTAATCAGGGTTTATCACTCAATCTTAGCAGTTTTAGTTTTCTTCTGTTCCATTGTTTGTACTAATCTAAAAGATTTTGTAAAGTTGAAACATACTTATAAATGTTTACAATTTTCACTATATTTTGATAAAAAGTATTAATATATATTTAAGTCAAATACAAAGAAATGCTGATAAGTCATTTGATGTCAGCAATGATATTTTTCCTGAACATATTTCTTAAAATTTATTTGTGTTAAGTGAAACTGTATTCAATGTGCTTGTTATTATTCAATACTGCAATGATTCAAATGATATCTCTTTATATTTTAAAATAAAACGACATATCGCATGTCATTTTTTGAAGGCAATTTTAAAGCTTTGCAGCATTGAGTAATATTTTACACAAGGTTGTTATAGACTAAATCACTAAATGTCAAATTTGTTTCCTAGCATAGCAATTTTACTTTCGGATGTGTTTAGTTACTGACTATATGATACAATTTGCCAACTAGTAAACAGTCATATTTGGGAGATACAAGTGAATGGTTGCCGTAATCATAGGCCTGATGCATAGTGTGTTGTGCTAATGTATTTATGCTTAATTGTATGGTAACCTCTCAATAAAGAAAGTTATTTTCACTTTAGTAGAAAGAAGGCAGGGTTGGCTTGATTTTATCCGACCCAATAAAACCCACCTGAAAAAACCCAAGTGTTTTTTTCAAAATCCTTATTTAAAATTCCACTTTTATCTAACTTATAATAAACATATAAATATAAAACAAATATTATGTACATTAATAGAACATTGAACAAAGAATTTTCAGAAATATTGGAGGTTCTCAAACAGCTCTGTAGGAAAAAAAATCTCCCATGGAAAAAAATTATAATTATCTTATTAAAACATAATAAAAAATTACCTATACAAAAGCAAGAAAAACTAGTATGTTGTGGCTACAGCTCTCAAAACATGTAAATCCATCAAAAATCCGAAGTTGAAAATTTTTACGAATCCAACACTTTCTTCTATTGAATATAGAAGAAAGTAAAAAGTTGTTTATTTATATAAAGAAAATTGTGAGACTCGAGGAATAAAAAAAAAAAAAAATTAAAACGTCTTGAAAACTGTTGTGCAACACTGTTAAGTAACGTAGAGGGGCAATAATTAAAAATATTTTATGAGAATTTAGTGACTATGAAAAATTTAATAAAGCAACACTAAATAATTATTAAAATCCAGTTTTTTGTTGTAAAGGGCAGATAAACAGAATTTTAGAATAACAATTATATAATTAAAAAAATTTTTACTTTATAACTTAATCATAATAAGACTTTAGAAATTTTGATAATGTATTTTTTAATGTATAATTAATGTATAATTTTTTGTAATTATCTTATTATGAACTAGCCGCCTACGACGACCAGCTGGTTCACGATCCTTGAAAAATCATCCGACTTTCCGACTCTCGCTCAGTGGCACCTTTTCCCCATTTCAGGTCCTACAACAGCTTATTGATATATAGTGAAAGTAGCTTTATTAAAAAATTTAATCTCAGTAAATTCCTGCTTGGTAGCACCCTCTTCTCGTTTCAATATCTGAAACAGCCTGTTCGCTCATCGTGTTATGATCTTTGAAATTTCTGACTTTAGCAATGTCCCACTTGAAGGTGCCTTATCTCCATTTTAGAACTTACAACAACTTCCTTGCTCATACTGCAAATAGCTTTGAAAATTTTAACTGTAGCAAATTTCTGCTCTGTGGCAACTAAGGTGCCGCTTTACGTTTCATGATTTGAAACTGCCTGTTCGCTCACCATGTAAAGGACCTTTGAAAATTGTGATTGTGGCAAATCTGCAACCTGGTTGGGCCTATGGTCTCCCAATCTTTTCCCTGTAAGTAATTCACTCATAATCAGAATTGGAGATATTGAATTATTAAAATGTCAAACCGTCCTCTGGCGACAAAGATTTGAAATATATTACTCTTCAATTTCAATTTAAATGACTTTTAAAATGATATTTTACCTATGAAATTATCTTAATTAGAAGCTGAGATACAAAGGTAATATAAGCATTGTTATAAAAAAAGTTGTATCTGATTTTTCTCTGAAACTTGCATCTGCGGGCTAAATAGTGTTAAAAATCCTCAATACAAAATGTGAGTGGAGTATCGGAATTCGAAAGCCTGCATCATAATTAAAATTAGAGATACAGTAAGACCCCGCTTAACGCGGGGGATATGTTCCATCAAAGTAGAGCGTAATGCGAAACAGCGCTAAACAAGGCGTCTGTATAAAAATATAAATGCGTCCGTACAGCACCGCACTAAACAAGAAACACAACTACATTGTTTCGGATATGTTATTTGGAAACCTAGCGCTGCGCGCGCACAATTTCGGGGAATCCCCGGGTTGAAATAAAAGAGCACTAAACCGAAACAGCGTTAAGCAGGGTCTTACTGTATTGTAATAAAGGCGGTCTGGCTTTGAGTCCTTCTATACAAACTAATTTAATTTATGTTACATATTAGTTTTAACAGAAATCATCTTACGATTTCTCTGAAAACTGACTAACATATATATTTAATGGAATTCTAAAAATACATATATTATATATGGATATGAAAACATGTACAAACTGACCAAAACCAAACTGATAAATACTTTTAAAATTCGTTAAAAATAACTA
Source organism: Salticus scenicus (assembly GCA_963930645.1). NCBI lineage: Eukaryota > Metazoa > Arthropoda > Arachnida > Araneae > Salticidae > Salticus > Salticus scenicus. Next base: position 6,633,161 of record OZ005658.1, on the reverse strand, counting down.
AATTATCCTCTAATCTATTCTTAAGATATTAAGAATAAACAATTTACGCATCAAAATTTGATTTTTTTTTTTTCCTCCTTGAATTAGAAAATACATTAAAAAACAAGTCCTTCTGGTTCAATTGGAAGAATAGTTTTCTTTTTTTGGAATTGGTCACTATTTTTAAAGAAGGTGGTGATTAAACTTGATTAATGAACTCGGTTAAGATATATGTATGAGCTCGGCAAGGTCAATGAGTGTAGCCTGGAATTGAACGTGGCACTTCTTGTCTACCAGAGAGAAGAATCTCTCCATTTAGAAATGTTTTTGTAGAAGAATTAGTTCAAGTATGTTAATATAATAAGAAAAACAAAATCATTGCTAAAATGCTTTTAAAATTCGAATAAACTAATAATAGGCAATAATTATGAAATATATATTTATGTATATAGATGAATAATGTAAATATGAATAGTTAAAATTATCCTGCACTCAAAGCTGGTTGACATGAGGTACCGGGTTCGAACCCAGGTCGGCCTAGTCGTTCTAAGTTTTTCATGGTTTTCTCCAAAACTTGCATAAATACGGACTAGGATCCCTTAAAAAGACCTCCATATAATGCCTTCCCTCTCACGCCTAGGACGCTTGTGCAGTCAATCTATATATTAATTTGAAACATGTTTTTGTCTGTCTCTACTATATTGAGAGAACGGCTAGGTGTAAAAATTCGGTTGAGGTGTCTAAAAAAAGGTCTTGGTCTGTAGATGTGCTATGAAAAGAGAAAAATAAAAAAAAGTCGAACGTCCCAATTAATATACGAAAAATGCAATTTTTTAGAATGACGTCATTTTCGGAAATGCAACAATATAGCGAGTTAATCTGAATTTTTATTGCCTTATAAAAACAAAGTTCACATGTTATCATTTTATTTTTTAATTATTGTTCCTTTTTTACAGTGTGGCAACAGGAAAAAATATTTATTTATTTCGCCGTTTTTTTCTCTTATTTCTTTATTTTATTTTTGGAAATGCAAAAATACAGCGAGTTAATCTGAATTTTTATTGCCTTATAAAAGCAAAGTTCACGTATGTTATCATTTTATTTTTTAATTATTGTGCCTTTTTTACAGTGTGGCAACAGGAAAGAATCTATATATTAATTTGAAACATGTTTTTGTCTGTCTCCACTATATTGAGAGAACTACTTGGTGTAAAAATTTGGTTGAGGTGTCTAAAAAAACGTCTTGGTCTGTAGATGTGCTATGAAAAGAGAAAATTTTAAAAAAAGCCGAACGGTTTCGGGGGGGAAACGGGTTAAAAACACGTTTACGAGCTTAACTAAGCTCCAAATTACTTCACGGTGAAGAAATTGTACCTTTTGGTACTAGAGTCGAACACTAAAAAATAACTTTCTGCGAATTTGGAATTTTCGATTTTAAAGGGGGAAAGTAGATTTGGAGGAAGGGGGGAAATTAGTTTGAGAGGGAAATCCGTTCTAGACTCACACATGTAGCACCTCATTTTAAAGGTTTTGAAAAATCATGTTGATTGGAGATGTTTGTATACAATATAGGGCGTCCCCTGGTGGTGAAAAATGGAACAAGGTGATTTTGCAGTAAGCCCTATCATGTTACACCTTTTTTTAAAGGTCTTGGTATTTCCTGACCGTTGGTGATGTTCGTACAGAATACACTGTGCCCCCTGGTGGTGGAAAGAGCAACTAAAGGATTTTGCAATTGACACCACCATGTGACACCTTATTTGAAAGGTCTTGGAAATTCAAGACAATTGGTGATAAAGGTCTTAAAATTTCATGTTGATTGGGAATGTTTGTATACAATAAGTGCGACCCTGGTGGTTAAAAATGGAACTAGGTGATTTTACAGTAGACCCTATCATGTTACACCTTATTTTAAAGGTCTTGGTAATTCCTGACCGTTGGTGTTGTTCGTATAGAACACGCATTGTCCCCTGGCGGTGAAAAGTGCAACTAAAGGATTTTGCAGTTGACACCACCATGTGGCACCTTATATGAAAGGTCTAGGAAATTCAAGGCAATTGGTGATGTTCGTATACAACATAGTGCACACTCTGGTGGAGGAAAGTGGATTTTGCAGCGCGTGCGTAGCATGTCTGCTATACAGTGCTGCAGCCACAGGTAGCGGTAACACAAGTCTAGAGGTTCGTTCGGTTCAAGATTAATTTTTGAAAATTTTTTCATGTTATTAGCGGGCTGCATATATGCTGCCGCAGGCACCGGGTCACGAGCCCGAGTTCCATTCTGTTTGAGGTAATTTTTTTTTTTTACAGATGATTATTTTTTTTATGATGCTTTCTTTTAAAAATAGAAATTCAAACAAAATCGAGTTAAAGATATAAAACCATACACATTTAAGATTCATTTAAGGTTATTATCATGGGCTCGGGCATTGCCGGGCGGGTTCGTTCGGTTCCAGGTTATTTTTTTGGAATTCTTTTATGTTATTAGTGGCCCGTGTATGCGCTGCCGCAGGTACCGCGATCACAAGGCAGAGTTTTGTTCGGTTCGAGGTAATTTTTTTTTGTTACAGCTAATCATTTTTTTCGTGATGCTAATATTTAAAAACAGAAATTCAAACAAAATTGAGTTAAAGGTATAAAATCATACAAATTTAAGTTTCATTTAAGATATCATGGGCCCGGGCAACAGCGAGCGTTTTCGTTTGGTTCCAGATTAATTTTTGGGAATATTTTTATGTTATTAGCGACTTGCGTATGCGCTGCCGAAGGCACCGGGGTCACAAGGCAGAGTTTCGTTCGGTTCAAGGTAATGTTTTTTGTTACAGCTGATTATTTTTTTGCGATGCTTTTATTTAAAAATAGAAATTCAATCAAAATCGAGTTAAAGATGTAAAACCATACAAATTTAAGGTTATTACCATAGGCCCGAACAACGCCGGTCGGGTCAGCTAACATGTAGTATTTAACAGAATAGAAAATAAAAGATAGCAACTGTTTATTTGGGTCAGTTTGACGTCACATTGACAGTACTTTGTAGAAAGTGATGTCATATATAATATTTCTAAGTATTTTTCCGAATTTCTTTTTTTTAAGTGAAATGTCGTAAAATATATTACATATTTTAACTTGAAATACATTTATAATGATGCAATGATTTTTGAAACATTACAATCAATAAAGTGATCGTCGAATTTGACGGGTTTCAGCTAGTAGGCTTTATTCCCAAACACATCTTATTTATAAAATCATTTGCCTTAATTTTAAGGGGAGGGATAGGAGAAATCCGTTTTTGGCATGAAATTTTGGATTTTTGAATAAAACTCTGCAAAGAATGGAACAAAGATGTAAAAAACAGCCATGCGACTTCTTTAGGATATTTCCAAAACACGTTTTTAATTTTTTGGACCTGCCATTGTTTTTTTTTTTTTTTTTGGTTGGATGGGGGGGGGGTGTATTGTATGTGTTACAAAGGGCAAATTTGAGACACCCTTTTTAGAGCTAAATTTTTCCTGGGAAATTTATGAGAGCTGCAGTCATGAAGTTTGGTGCTTGGATTTTTTATATGTATCTGACAACTAAAGAAACGGGATTTATCGAAATACCCCCACTTTCCCCCTGGAGGGCAGGAAGAAAAAAACGAATTGCTTCATGGTGAAGAAATTGTACATGGTGAGATTAGAATTGAGTATATATAAAACAAATACCATTTTTAATTATTGATTCTTAAAAAAAGAGAGGGGAAAATCGTTTTTTGGGGGGAAATTTCAGAAATTCCGGATTTTTTAGCAGCTTTATTAAAGATGTTACAAAGGTATTTCCAAAGATATTTTCTCTCTTGTGATTTTCGATTTATTTATTTATTTTTTGGGAAGGGGGGGGGGGGTTAAAGTAGCAAATTCAAGACCCCCCCCCCTCTTTTAGCGGTAAATTTGTCTTTGGAAATCTATGGAATGTACAATAACGAAATTTGGTGTGTAAATTGTTTATATGTATCTGACACTTATTGTAATGGGATTTTACAAAATCCCCCCCCCCCTTGAGGACGAGGGGGCTATAAACACGTGTAAAAACACATTTTTACATTTCAATTTACCTTAAATTATCTTAGAATGACAAACGTTGGTGTGTGGATGTTTATTAGGTGTACGCAGTATGTACTTTGTTTTGTCGAGATTTCGCAAAACTTCGAACTTAGCCACTAGGGAAGGGGAAGTAAGAATCGGGTAAGTTGCTGCCGAAAGCAGTGGGAACATGGACTCCTCACTTTGCAAGCAAGAAAAATCTCTACCGAACACAACGGGAACTTTAACTCAGGTTAATTAATAACGATAAGGGATTGTGACAACTCATTTAAATATTGTGTCCGGCAAAGCTTGCTAGTCTATATATAAATAAATGGCTAAGAGATTTTTGACTCTGTCTGTGTGTTGAGGCAAGTTGCCACCAGATTTTCATACTTTAGTTAATTTTAAAAAATCTAATAGTCCGATCGATAAGTTAATTAAACCGACGGATTCAGAAAAAATGCCCCTTTCATTTGGTACCTTATTTGTAACAAAACTTTGATTAGATTTTTTTTAAATTAATTAAAATGTGAAAATAATAACCTGGTAAAAGCTTTAAAAACGGACATTTTACTTCAATTTTTTCAATACTGTCATCTGATAAGCACCCAAATAGAAGCCCACTGGTAAGCTATTGTCACAGGCAATAGGGACAGACACCCGAGAATGAGTGGGTCACTGCCAAAGACAGCGGGAAACCAAAGCGGGCTTTAAAGTAATTTCATGATGTCTTTAAATTTTATTTTTGTTTGTAAAACGATATAGAAAAGAGTTTTCCTTCACACATTCACGCCGGCGTGAACCACCGGTGGGTCACAGCTACAGTCAGCAGAAAAATATCCGAGCACTAGCAATGATCTCTGTCCAAAAAAAGTACACTTAATAGTGCTTTGTTAAATAAATCCTTGACTAATCATGTTCTTAGTCAGTCTAAGAACATGATTCGATAAGGATTTATTGAACAAAACAGTTTTAAGTGTACTTTTTCGATATCAGAATTATTGGCTAGCACTCGGAAACTTTTGAGTAGACTATGCAAACAAAATGTGCCGGCATGAATGTGTTAAATATAGTGACCAGCGAAGCAAGAAAAGCCTTCGTTGATTGACTACCTTCATTGATTTCATTAATTAAAAAATGGTTTCGTTAACAAACTTTGATCTATTGGCATGCAGGCCGAGTTTTGTACATATCGAGTTTGATTTTGAAATTTTTCCCGCATTCGGAAATCGGTACGTTTCTGAACCGGGGCTTTGCTAGTAGTCGATAAAGATTTATATCATTTTCTTTCTAATTGGTTGTTATAGTTTCATAATTTTTAATAAAATTATTAAAAATTGTATTGAAGATGATTTTTCTTGTTTTCTATGTTTGTTTCTGATCAAACTGCTTTTTTTCCCAACATGTTTTGTTGATTAGTTAGATCACTGAAAAGCTCACTATCTTATGCCGCCAATGGGCTATTATAACTGCGGACAATTGGATGCAGAATGGTAAAATATTAATAATTAAAAAAAAAAAAAATATAAGCACCAAGTGGACCAACAGACTAATTTTTCCCTTATAAATGTGAATTGCACTATTAAACACCATTTGAATGCATGCTTGCAGCCAATATTATAAAAGAATTGAAAGATTTATCATATTTCAGAAGACACTTTAGGCTCAGGAAATAGAAGCTCTTGTGAAAATATTAGTTTTTTTTTTATTTTTCAATTGTATTTACAGTTGAACACATTTCTTTAGTTTCTATTAGTACTTTATACTGGAAGTGCTTAAGCAGATGAACGAAAAGTCACATTTTTCGGTTCACATTGGTATTTTATACATTTCTTCTTTTTTTTTACATTAAAGCAAACTTGTTAATTGCAGTTGTATTAGCCAGACTTCACAATACATTTCAGATTTTATAGATTCTGTTGTTTTAAAAAAATGCAATTTGGATTTTTTTTTTTTTTTTTTTTTTTTACAGTTTAAAGTAGCATTTATTATTTTTTTTTATGGATGATCAAGTTTTCATTGGTATTTGGTGTTTTAAGATTAAAGGCAACTGAGTACTCGAGGATCCCAGGCCTGATAAAGTTTACATTATATAACTACATTTAAAGTTTAAATTGCAAAATTTTATAATGTGATAAATATGCTAAGAAAAAGATATAATATCTGTTGTCCTTAGTGAAAAAGAAGAGATCACCAATTTATTTAACAAACATATTTAATTCCTCTGAAGAATCCTGATTATCTTGATAATGAATATTAAGGGAGCAATCAGTAATATGAAACAATATTTTGCCCAATATATATCATGAAAATATACACATGTCATGTATGTTTTCGATTCCCAAGGACAACATATCAAATCTATGCCTATGCTAAAAGCAAAATATAAATGCATAAAGCATAAATCACTACGTTCTCTGGGACTTTTAAATTTTTCTTTTATAAATATTTGAAAAGCTTTAGAAGGACGAATTAACTTTAAAGAACATTAAATACCTTTTACAACATCTGAGGACGACTACGAATGTAGTCGAAATATATAATAATTAAAGCTGCCAAAAATGAAGGATTGTAAAAGGTATTTAATGTTCTTTAAAGTTTTTCTTTTATTTTTGGTTTTATTCAATGATTGAAAAATTCTCTCCACACACAAAAATTTTTAAATGATAATTTATAATTAATAGTAACTCCACTACATACACAGCATCACTTAATAAGAATGTAATATATAGATTAATCAGGATACCATTTATTATATTTCATAAACCAGAGTAATTACTTACATAAAACAAAGAATGTTGAATACATTATAAAATAGATAACATTCTAAAAAATTGAACACAATTTTATTTTTTGAATAAGACGCAATAAAACATGAAAAGTATCCGGTTTTAATTCAATCTTTTCAATGTAAACTTGATCTGATCATCCATAAAATTTAGTACTTCTTTAAATTTCAACATTAAAACATTAGCATGTACATTTTATAGGAAATTACATTTTTCTCAAATGATAGTAATACATAAAACCAAATAGCATGAATCTGTTAAATCTGATATGCATTACGAAGTCACACTAGTACAACTGCACAATTAACAAGTGCTATTTAATCTAATGTAAAATACAAAAAAGAAACCTGTATAAATAATACCAACATAAACCGGAAAATGTGATTTAACCGCTCAAATACTTCTCAGTATAAAATAATTTAAACTAAAGAAAAGAATTCGTCTGAAAATACGATTTAAAAAACATACCATATGCTTCCAACAACAGCTTCTGTTTCACGATTTAGTATGAAATATCTCCTGAAATTTGTTTAATCATCCATTTCTTTTATAATTTTCATATATCTTATTCTTGGAAGATAATTTCTTTTTATTAAGCTATTTATTTTTTGTGACTCCTGTTTTTGGAATCTTAAAATATACACAAACATCGACGAAATCCGCCATGTTTGTAATTGTCTGGTTGATTTGCTAGCGTCAACAACAACAATGGGGAAATGGAGAGTGGGTAAAAGCGTTCACGAAAACGATTACCCAGGTTAAAGTTATGACGTCATTTTCGGGGGATGTGCATACCCAAGCCCAAGCCCGGGCTGTGTATCGTGAACTCAACCTAAGTTCCAACCGCAATGGAAACCGGCCTTTAGATTTTCCCCTTTCAAAACCGGTTGCTATCGTCTGCATTCTTATCTTGACTCCGAGGTAAAGGAAAGGACAAAGCTAAAGGAATGAAGTCCAAATCCAAACATGCTGGACTGGCAGGACGCGTTGGCATTAGGTTGTAAGTAAGTAATAGGACTAAATAAAAAAACTTACTGCTCTGGAAATCTTTGATACTAAGCACTAAGCAACTTCAAAATGGCGCTATCGTCCTTGAGGACTGATAAGTGTTTGGAATGGCTTACTCAGGTTCCTTTCTTGTACAGACCTCAAGAAAGTGAGACTTTCGTAATTCAGAATGCCGAATGTTCCCTGCATTTATCCAGAGATATACATGATTTTAATTATAAAATATATTTAAAACCTAAAGACGAGTCTATTACGCTGAAACCCTTTCCCATTACCATTTATATGCTTTACTACAACGGATCCCCCGAATGTTTTGAGAAAAGTGATTCAGATTTTCAAGATAAGAATACACACATTTATTTATTTGATCACAAACAGTGTTTTGGAAATACGTCAAAGCTTCTACTTTACGACATTCCCGTCTCGGTAAGGTTTCTCTTCCTTTTTCGGAACTACGCAGTGGAACCCTTGTTACCCCCAGGGAAAAAATTAGGTGAGTTTGCCTTTTACTTTTTTTATTAATATATCTGTACTGATAAGTATAAAGGATTTAAGTCCAAAAATGTCGATTTTGAGTTAAGTACATAGTCAAACTCAGAAAAAAATTCTCTATTGATTAGTATAAAGGATTTAAATCCATGTCATTTAGTCTTTGAGAAAATCCATTGGTAAAAAAAGATTAATGTCATAAATTTAGCATTAATCTTTAGTTTAAAATATTTAATTCAATTTTTGCCTTTATTAAATGAAGATTGACAATCACTGAATGGTATAAAGCATAGGCGCCAAGTCTCCCGTTTTTCAAGGGAGACTTCAAACCGGAAAATTTTTAAAGCTGTTTTCGGTAATATTGATCGTCGAAAATATATATAACATATTTCATTTAAAAATACTGGTGTTAATTCTGATTAAAAAGTTAAAAATGTTGGCAGCTCTGGTATAAAGGTATAAATCAACCTAATCCCTTTTTTCCTAATCGATTCTTCTGCTTAGTTTTTTGTTAGTTTAACTTTATTTTTCGTCTCCTGAAAAATCAGGAATATGGACTTAAATCCTTTATACTTATCAGTACAGATATATATTATATGTATATAAATGTGTGTGTGATATACACGAACAACCTGTGTTATTCCTGATAGTGACAGTTTTAACAATATATGATAGGCCGCGAAAAATTTCTTTCACAGTACAATGTCTAGACATATTGAATATTTAATAAACTTTGCTATTCTTTTTTTATCTTTTAAGCCGAGCAGCGGCCGAGAGGTTCGGCCCTCGAAGCAGGAAGGCGTAAGGTGCCAAGTTCGATCCTCGGTCTCGCTCGTCGGCCTAGATGTTCGGAGTTTTCCGGGTTTTTCCCCGAAACTTGTGTAAATACGGGCTAGGACCCCTTAGAAAGATCCCATGGCGGGCACTCCTCCCTCAGGCTTAGGACCCTTGTGTAGTCTATTGGCCTTAATCCTAACACCAACTAATTTCCCTTTTATAAAAAGAAAAGATAATATCTTCTTTTAAACAAATATTTCTGTGATTTTATATAAATATGGAAGGCAGAAAAAATGGTAAAAAAAAAAAATCTGGTAAACAGTAAAAACGGTAATTTGCAAATTGCTACTTGCGAATGAAATACTAAAAATGTCCGAAATTATGCTACAGAGTATAACTATGATTCAAAATTAATTCCTCTTTGATATTGATGATTTATTTGACCGTGAGATAAAAAATTATTCTTTTCGCTATATCTCAACTTCTGTAGTGTATAAACGTACCAAACATGGTACATGATATGGGCATTATGTAAAACTATTCTATTTCATTTTGGGCACATCTCGGCCGACAAATGTCACTGCTCTGTTGCAATTTAATCTCGTTTATGAGAAGGCAATTACTTTGAATTGAAAAAAAAAAAAAAAAAAAAAAAAAAAAAAATGGTCGAGTTTCGACCACTTGGCTATGCTAGTTCTGTTTAAGTGGCAATTAACATTAACATATTTTTAAAAATATCATTACATGATGTAGAAAATAACAAGAAACATAGTTATTGAAGATGTAGTATGTTATCAGTGCCAGTTTAGTTTAAAGCTCAACTAAATACCAAGTTTAGTTTAATTCCGTTCGTTCGTTCGTGAGATACTATTTCTGTAAAACGATTGATAAATACACACAAACACATATACAGACATGATCAAATTGTTTTCAGGAGACCTCAAAACGTGTAAATCTATCGAAACACGGAGTCTGAAAATTTTCACGAATTCAATACTTTCTTCTTGTATATCTGTACTGATAAGTATAAAAAATTTAAGTCCACATTCTTCATTTTTCAGGACATGAAAAATAAAGTTAAACTAACTAAAAAGAAACTAATCAGAAGAATCGATTAGGAAAAAAGGATTATGTTGATTTATGCCCTTTATATCGTTCAGTGATTGTCAAACTTTATTTAATAAAGGGAAAAAATTGAATTAAATATTTTATACAAAGATTAATGCTAAATTTCTGGCTTAAATCTTTTTTTACCAATGGATTTTCTCAAAAACTAAATGACATGGATTTAAATCCTTTATACCAATCGATAGATTTTTTTTTTTTTTTTTTTTTTTTTTTTTCTGTGTCTGACTATGTGCTTAACTCAAAATCGACATTTTTGGACTTAAATCCTTTATACTTATCAGTACAGATCTATGCAAAGAAGTAAAAAAAAAAAAAATAAAATAAAATAAAACATTAATTATAAATGCATGATTAGAAATAAATATTTTCTGCACTCTTTCCAGTGATATCCAGAAATGCTTTAGACTTTAGAGATTATTTCTCCTCTTAAAAATAAAAAGTAAAACAGTGTTTTGTAAAATAGCAATTATATTAATAACCTATGAGAATGTTTCAAAATTGTTTTTAAAAACTCTTGATCTATCCTATTCTGTTTAAATAGGAATTAATATTCACTGTTTTTTTTTTTTTTTTTATTGTCAATTTATGATGTATGGTATAACAAAAATAAATAAATAAATAAAAATAAAAACTTATTTAAACACGTATTATTAATAAATCTTTGAAGAGAAACAAATTCTTTCTGCTTTCTTGCAGAAATAATTGTAATAAATTTAAGCTAAGGCATTGTTAAATACCAATCTATGATGCAACTAATTTCTTTTTTTAAATAATTTTTTTAATACAAATGATAAATATATTGCGAAATGTTTGTTTATTTTCGAGCCTTATTTTAATACGATGAAAAAAAGAATTGCTTGAGATCGTTTATCATTTGATGAATATGAAGTCTTTCTTCGCCAAATAAAATAAGCGCCAAAGTGGTTTCGAAACAATGTATATTCTGTAAATACGCAACCCGGCACCTCACATTTTCCAGGTTTTAGAGATCAGAACTTCTCAGCTACTGGTGAGGCAGTACAAATACGAACGCAACTATAAAACAATTTTAATAGTCTAGTTTCTTTTTCAAACTAATATTTAATTCCATCTTGGTAGCACATTACGAATAATTTTTATTCTTGATTGATGTTTTCTCTTTTCCTGTATTGTAGTCTGTGATTTACCGCAATAGTCTTTTCCATTTAGTTTATAAAATTATCTAAATCGAATTTATAAAACAAAATTAAGACTTTAAGAGTAGCACGGATGCCACTGGAATAAAATGGCTACTTCAATTTTAAACAAATATTGTGATCATGGTTAAGGTAATATTGGGAAGAGGTGGGAGTAAGCAGAATGTCGGAATTTTTTGTGCTAAATCTTCTCTTTAAATTTTAAAAAGAAAATTTATTTTTACTTTTTATTTTTAGTTAAAATGTTAAATTTTCACAATCTATCTTTAATTAATTAATTAATAATTCATTTGAGGTAATAGGATAAATAAAAACAGTATCGCCACGTTCATATTTTTCATAATAAACCGATTTATTATGTTTTATTTTTCAAAAATAAAAAGGTTCATAAAAAAAAAAAAAAAAAAAAAAAAAAGGAGAGAGACATTATTATTTATATATCTTTTATTGTTCATAAGTTCATGACTTATATCCAAAAAAACTCGTTTTTATTTAAAAATGCAAAGGGAAAAAAGAAGAAACCAAATAAGTAAAATGCGAGTACAATTAAAAGAATTTTTAAAGAAGTCGAATTAAACGTCTCAGGAACCTTTATAAAAATTATATTCACTCAAACTTAGGAAAGAGCGTATCAAATATTAATAAAATATAATAAAAATAAAAAATGTAACAATAACAATATGACAGTAACTTTTGTGAAAATAGCTCTATTACTCTGCATCGATGTTTCTGAAAAAAAAAAAAAAAAACTTTTGCTCTTCATGCACAAACCATAAATGATTCGGATTCCCATAGCGGGAAGGGGCTCTTCCCTTGAACACCTCCCCCATGGACGTACACTATGGACCGCCGACGCTGTGTTATCAGAATGGCTCCATTTTGGTCGCTTTTAGAAGATGGCGCTCGCATCGACTGCCTTCCACTTCAGACTTGAAAGAGCGCTTTAACGCGAGAATTAAATGAAATAATGTTAAATATCTCGAACAAAAAAACATATATCCGTAAAATTTTTGCTTTAAAATATAGCTAATACAAATGTCTAAAAATCGGTTTCTGGAATTTTTAAAATTCGGTCTCCAAGGAGGGTGGGGGTGGGGGTGGGGCAAAACGTGATTTCACATGCGTAAAACGTGATTTTGCATAATCCTATATATCTCAAACAAAAAAGTAGATATACGTGAAATTTTTGCTCTAAAATATAGCTAATGCAACTATCTAAAAACCAATTTCTGGAATTTTAGAAATTCAGCCCCCAGGTGGGGCAGCAACGGGGGGGGGGGGCTATGGAGCAAAAACAAATAGAAATACAGTTAGGCCGTTCAAAATTGGTACAGATAGGTTTTAAAGGCCTGCAAGACGAATGGAGATATTTTCGATTGTGTAAAGTTTTTAGGAGGGGCTAGAAGGGGGGAGGGGATGGGCGGGCAAAAAAAAATAGTGTCAGATCGTTCAAAATTGGTACATAGAGGTTTTCGATACTTATAAATCGATTGCGGATATTTTTGAATTTGTAAAATTATTAGGAGGGGCGGTATCTAAGTCCGTGACCTCCCCCCCCCACACACACACACTCCCTCCATAAAAGAGTTTCAGCCTTTGCTTGTTTTTCTATTTATCTTGTTGTTTTTAGTCGATTTTTGTCCATTTTCAATTACATCAATCTTACTTTAAAGCTATGATTTTGGTAAATAAATAAACAAGAAATAGAGGAAAGAATTTCTTGTTTAAGAGGGAAGCAGTATTCAAAATTTCTGGGGAGGGGGGGGCAGGGCTCGAGCCCCCACATTGTTTGTGCCACTGAATACGTTTATTACTAGAAAAGTTTGATCAAGATCAACAATAGAAATTAGGAAATAAAAGAAAGGCGCCAAATGACGCCTAAGGTCTTACGTGTCAAAATTTTTAGTTGCAATTTCTGAAATTATCTTTCTAACATAACACTATATGTACTACTACTTCATAAATATATATATATATGTATTAATTATTGGACTTCAAATGATGTGGGACAAAAGCATCTTTGATCAAATTGCGCATCTTTCTTAGCATAAGGGTGAAGTCTAACAGGGTGGTATGTCCTGAAAATCTCTGAGATTATAAATATTAAGGCAGGTGTTAAACTGAAATCGTATAACGCCTTTTAAATTATTACTATTTTTAGAAATTAATAGAAAAAATCCCCCACCCCCTTTGTTCTCTTTTCAAAAGCAGATTATTGATTTAAAAAACTTTGAAAAAAAAAAAAAAAGAAGGTCGTTTGTTTTTTATACTATGTTTGGAAGTACCACATGCGGCAGCTCAGGGAGAAGAAAGAAATACAGTGTGAATCTGCAGTTTTCGAAGTCAAACGTGATGACCAGAAATAATTTTGTAGCAGTCAAATGCAATGATTTAGTCTCATTTGACAACTAACGCCTGGTTAATTTCTCAAGCTGATAACGATTCATAACTTTCAAGGAATGTTGCATGTAAAAATTGTTAGAATAATTTTAAATGAACTTTTCAGTTTAGCGAGGCATACTATTGTAACAATCGCAGCTATCGTAGATCACAAGTCGGATCGTACACTCCGCAGCAAAAGTATCCGAGCACTACCCATAATCCCCATCTTAAAAAAGTACATTTAATACTGCTTTGTTAAAGAAATCCTTGTTGAGTCAGATTCGACAAGGATTTATTTAACAAAGCAGTATTAAGTGTACTTTTTTTAGATATTAATTTAATTTGAGTACCAATGATTAGTAAAAACATGTTAAAGTGCTTACGCAGAAGAGAAATGACACTAACATAACACATAAGCCTAACGATGAGATAATAGTTTGCAAAAACCATTAAACCAATAGAAACAGTCAACATTTTAGAGTAAAGAGAAAGGATAAAATTACCAAAGAGTTCCATTAAAAGGGGGAAAAAAAAGGGGAATTCATGAATTGAAAATTGGAATTTTAAATGCTGAAAAATAGAAATGTTCACTCATCAGGAAGCTTGCATTTCTATCAGCATATGCAATATTTCGGAAAATTGTACAGCTAATTCCAGCAAATATACAGCTCAAGTCTTTATCTTGCAACAAAACAAAATAAAAAAAGAAATTAAATTAATCAATAACACAAACCATATATATAAAGACTTCGAGTTTAATTAAATATTATTAACTTCTCTTACACATATGATGGTAGATAAAATTTTCTTTTGGAGTAAAATTTTCGAAATTGGGTGTATGCTGCAACTACACGTGTGTGTCATAAATCGGAAATCAGGTTATTTAATGGCTGGTTTGTCTGCTTGTCTGTGTATATTTTAAGAGTAAACAACTGAATAAATATATAAAATCTGCGCATAATTTAATAAGTACAAAACTTTGAATAAACGCCATAAAATGCAATAAACTCGAAACAGTTATTTCGGGTCGAAAGTAAACGCGACCTTTCTTCACTGAACAACGTAGGCACGAGTGTTGCAAATCAAAGCGGCAACCCCAGAGTTTTGTACTTATTACTTTAAAAGTCAGATCCTGTGTTGTTTTCTTATTACACATAGTTTAGTTTAATACTAGTGACTGAACATATTTAAAGTTTTTAATAGTTTTGAAGACATCAAAAAATGAAAAACTAACTTTTGAAAAAAAAAAAAAAAATCAAATATTATTATTTTCTCTTATCTATAATTCTATATAATGCTAGAGAAAGCAATATTTTGGAGCAAAATTTTCCAAAATGAATTTTTGTTTACTTACGTATTTTGAGATGCTTTACATTCGAAAATCAGGTTTTTAGTTGCTGGTTTGCCTATATAACTGTCTGTGTGTATGTCTATGTAACTTTTTTCAGCATAATTCAAGATCAAATCAGGGTTGCCAAATTTGGCCATTTTTTTATTCAATAGTCACCAATAATTTTGAGAAGTGACATTTGATATACATAATACACTATCAAAGCTTCGAAGTGATTAGTCAAACGTTACAAATAAAAATTAATGGTGACTACTGAATAAAAAAAAGGACAAATTTGGCAACCCTGGATCAAATAGTAGCAAAAAGGCCAAATTTGATATTCTAAATCTGTATTATACAGCGATGCTACACGAAACGGTTGGTTGAGATCGAGCAAATGATTTGTGTACTCTAACATACAAGAGAATTCAAATACATTATATCTATAGGCGAAATATCCAGTATTATATAAAGTTTAACAATTTAGACTGCACTAAACAAAAAGAAATGAACATATACTTTGTATATGCATGAAAGCATATTTTGTGTATCTTTTAATACGAAAGTAATTTACCATTATTACAAGGCCACACAAAAAAATTCAGATTTAATAAAATTATACTTGTAAATCGCTGAAAGTGCTTTCCAAGTTGTGTTATGTGTTTTTCATACGTTGCTGAATACATCTACACTGTGTATGGTGAGTATATGATTTATAGACAATATACGGGATTACCCAAAATTAAGTGAATACATTCCTCATTATTGAATATAACTAATGGAAGTGCATTACTGAATTATAGCAAGTCAAATAAAATTTCTGAGGAATAATAAGTACTATCGTTTGTATTCTAAATTTCACCGCTGTTTATTTTTTGTGTAGTTTCGCGTTTTGAGGTAACCTGAATACCAAAAATCACGTTTTTAATGATTGATCCATCTGTATTTGTCTTATGAGTCAGATAACACAAATACAGATCTTTAACCCTTTCAGTCGCAGTGTTCCCGCTGATGGAACACCTAATTTTAATTCTCAAGTGCAAAATTTCATCCCGGAAATTTTTTAGCAAAAATTTACATTTATAACATAGCAGAAAATGCCCTTTTATATAACGTGAAAATTTAAAATTTCTTCCATTTTAATTATGTTCGTAAATTCCGGTGGCAGTGTAATTTAAATGATCCGAATTACCTTGCGCCGCAAAGGGTTAAAATACTCCGGAATAAATATAAATGTTGGGATCTATGCAACTTTTACGAGTTTTTGTTGTCTATAATGTTTACTTATAAAGTGATTTATTTATTAAATTAAATATTATTTGAATTTAATAAGGTTTACTTACAGATGTTTCAAACCGAAAATTTCTGGAAAAGGAACAATGCTAATTTTTTCATTTTTTAAATATTTATGATCAGCTATGTGTCTAAAAGCCATTTTAAAAATTAGTTTAGTAATTTTTAAAATAAATTAAGTAGTGAACGTTAAAGGGTTAAAACAAATAATTTCAGGAAATTCAAATTGAGTATTTTAAAGTTTGCGTAATGTTACCACATGAAAAATTTTCACCAAGAGTAAAAAGCTTGAAATAGGGAAATTTGTCTGAATCATTTGGAAAAAACATTTAAATTTTATAACCGCCTTAAATTTTCATGGCGGTAGCTTCTTACCCCTCGCACTGAAATGCATATTTAATAAAAATGTTCCCAACTGTATTAAAGTATGATTTTATACATTTTACCTACTTGTTATCTTACCCTTTAATCTAAAATTTGTTTTATAGTAATCAAGTTTGTGTGAATGGCATACCAGATTATGCATTGCATAGATCAAACTAGCACTATTACGATATCAAGCTTATGCTACGAAACATTTGAAAAGCGGAGATCCTCTTTTAAATTTGTGACTGATCCATACTTGCCAACATACTAATTAATATTCCGTAGTAACGTTAACTCCGCTTTCTTTTTCACACCGGTATCTTTTCAGAGTATTTTTCCACTTATTCAATTGTAATTGCATTTGGAGAATATTACTCTAAAAAATTATTGGTTTGAGAAAAAGGGCGGGACTAACAGGACTACGGAATATTAATTAGGATGTTGGCAAGTATGCTGATCACTTGCATTTTACAATTCTAAAAGAAAATTATTTTATCTCTTGAAAAAAGCATAGCCAAATTTATCTGTGAGATTGCTCGACTCCCCTCTTTTGGTCCGGAATTCACCTGCACCCGAAATAATGAAGTGTTCCCACTAAAATTTAATACTTTAATTAAATAAAAAAAAAAGAAAATAAAAAATTCTAATCGTCGTATCGAAACGGGGGTTGTGCCTCTGAATTCAGGAAAATCGTCCCTTTCATTTGGTACCAAATTTGGAACGATCGGACTGATTTTTCTAATTTATTTCGCCATTTAACGCTGCTTAAACGGTCAAACGTAATTTTGAATTCTTAAACTCAGAATTCACTCATTTATCAATTGACATCCCCGATGGTATTTCTGCTTGACGGGGCGGTGGGTCTAGCGTGCACTAGTGAATCTGAAAGCTATGCCGTCGGTAAGGGACAAAGGAAAAAAAATGGCGATTAGAAAATTATGTATCGATTGTTTCGACAGCATATATGTTAATGTTCATTTTAAATCTGCTTTATTATATTCTACCACCTATAAAGAAGTAGAATTGTTTTATACCTCTGGCGTTAATATTGTTTAAAACCAACTTGAGTTTTTTTTTTTTTTTTTTTTTAAGTGACTACTCCCCCCCCCCCCTCTGCTAAATAAACCCTCTTTTACGTTTTCTTTTAGGTTTGTTGGTAGGTTTAGAACCTTGAAAAATATAAATACATATGCGATGACGGTAATATATTATTTCGTTAGATACACTCAATGTATACTAAGGGACAAGAAAAAAAAGAAAAAGAAAGAAAGAAAAGCACTGCACCTTTTTATTTGTAATAACTTCAAAACTAATGTTTGGAAAAATATAAAACTGCCATGTTCATATAATACTAAAAAGATGGAATGTACATTTTTCGATTTAGCAGTTCGCTTTATTACATACTTAACAAAAATCTACATAAAACATTCTTTTGCAAATGTAATATAATAGACAAATACTTTGTATTCTATTATGATTTATTATATGAAATAAACAATTTATATTTTAATATAAGAAATAAAACTATTTATTTGTTAGATCTAAAGAGTTAATAAAAATATGTATTCTGCATTGAACAATTCCGCCTTTATATGGAATTACTGCTTTAATGCGCAGTGGCACAGTACTTTGTATAATGTAATCCCATATACTGTGTTTTAATATCTACGAAATTTCACTGTGCCAAATATCATAAATAGTTTTTTTTTTTTTTTTTTTTTTTTTTTTTTTTTTTTAAGTTCTTGCAGAGTTGTAGGCTGCAAATTTCGAATCCTCCCTCCTCTCCCCACCTTTTTATAGACTGAATATTTTCCAGCAGATTGAGATTAGGACTATTTCCAGGTCTGGTAAAGAAGAAATTCTACGATATATTTTATATGATTTAATTTAAAGTGAAAAAAGACATGATTACTTAACGAATTATATGTTCTTATGGGAATGGATAGGTAATTTTAACAATTTGAATCAAATCAATGTACCACAGACGGCGTATAAGAAGGTGCATTATCATCTTGAAATGCTGATTGCAGAAAAATGTGAGATACCTTCAAAATAGTCAGTTATTAGCCACTTTTGTAATGATCGTGTTTCGTTTCGAGTTAATTGATCCCTTGAGCTTGAAAATTTGCCCGACTCCTTAAACAATTATGCACCTCCGTACCATGATGTTCTAAAAATGTGTCACTGGTTAACACGGGACTAACAGGACTACGGAATATTAATTATGATGTTGGCAAGTATGCTGATTACTTGCGTTTTACAATTCTAAAAGAAAATTATTTTATTTCTTGAAAAAAGCATAGGTAAATTTGGAACCAAATTTATCTAAGGGATTGCTCGACTCCCCTCTTTTGGTCCGGAATTCACCTACACCCGAAATAATGAAGTGTTGCCACTAAAATTTAATACTTTAATTAAATAAAAACAAAAAAAGAAAAAAAATCTAATTGCCGTATCGAAACGGGGGTTGTGCCTCTGTATTCAGAAAAATCGTCCCTTTCATTTGGTACCAAATTTGAAACGATCAGACTGATTTTTCTAATTTATTTCGCCATTTAACGCTGCTTAAACGGTCAAATGTAATTTTGAATTCTTAAACTCAGAATTTACTCCTTTATTAATTGATATCTCCGATGGTATTTCTGCCTTGACGGGGCGATGGGTCTAGCGTGCACTAGTGAACCTGAAAACTATGCCGTCGGTAAGGGACAAAAGAAGAAAAATGGCGATTAGAAAATTATGTATCTATTGTTTCGAAAGCCGCCACTTTTTGTGATTATTAATTTTTTTTTTTTTTCAATGAAACGACGATTGGCGATAGAAGCCTTGTGATTTCCAATCTTTCTCCATCCTTAGCATATATGTTAATGTTCATTTTAAATCTGCTTTATTATATTCTACCACCTATAAAGAAGTAGAATTGTTTTATACCTCTGGCGTTAATATTGTTTAAAACCAACTTGAGTTTTTTTTTTTTTTTTTTTTTTTTTTTTAAGTGAGTAGTTTCCCCCCCCCCCCCCCCCCCTCTACTAAATAAACCCTCTTTTACTTTTTCTTTTAGGTTTGTTGGTAGGTTTAAAACCTTGAAAAATATAAATACATATGCGATGACGGTAATATATTATTTCGTTAGATACACTGAATGTATACTAAGGGACAAGAAAAAAGAAAAGAAAGAAAGAAAAGCACTGCACCTTTTTATTTGTAATAACTTCAAAACTAATGTTTGGAAAAAAATGAAACTGCCATGTTCATATAATACTAAAAAGATAGAATGTACATTTTTCGATTTAGCAGTTCGCTTTATTGCATACTTAACAAAAATCTACATAAAACATTCTTTTGCAAATGTAATATAATAAACAAATACTTTGTATTCTATTATGATTTATTAGATGAAATAAACTAGTTATATTTTAATATATGAAATAAAACTATTTATTTGTTAGATCTAAAGAGTTAATAAAAATATGTATTCTGCATTGAACAATTCCGCCTTTATATGGAATTACTGCTTTAATGCGCAGTGGCACAGTACTTTATATAATGTAATCCCATATACTGTGTTTTAATATCTACGAAATTTCACTGTGCCAAATATCATAAATAGTTTTTTTTTTTTTTTAGTTCTTGCAGAGTTGTAGGCTGCAAATTTCGAATCCTCCCTCCTCTCCCCACCTTTTTATAGACTGAATATTTTCCAGCAGATTGAGATTAGGACTATTTCCAGGTTTGGTAAAGAAGAAATTCTACGATATATTTTATATGATTTAATTTAAAGTGAAAAAAGACATGATTACTTAACGAATTATATGTTCTTATGGGAATGGATAGGTAATTTTAACAATTTGAATCAAATCAACGTACCACAGACGACGTATAAGAAGGTGCATTATCATCTTGAAATGCTGATTGCAGAAAAATGTGAGATACCTTCAAAATAGTCGGTTATTAGCCATTTTTGTAATGTCCGTGTTTCATTTCGAGTTAATTGATCCCTTGAGCTTGAAAATTTGCCCGACTCCTTAAACAATTATGCACCTCCGTACCATGATGTTCTAAAAAGGTGTCACTGGTTTAAGAGTGCAATTTTCATTAATTCGCTCACATTTTTGTTGTACTACTCGCTATTTTCGTCGGCTTGAAATAAATAAAAATTACACATCAGGAAAAAAACAGTTCAGCCCAATAATTATCTGATATTTTTTTTACATTTTTGGTCAACTGAAGTCTGGTTTTATTCTTTTTTTTTCTTTCTTTCTTACTTCTTAATTATTTTTCTTAATAAGGGACTTTTTTGCAGATCTTCTGGTTTTTAACCTGCTTTGTTTAATTTTTTCCGCACTGTTTCTGAAGGAAGTATTTTGCTATACTCTGTTTGATAATCTTTTTAAAGTTCTGAGCATCATACAAATTGATTTTTTAAGCATTTGCTTTTTAACTTGCGGTCATCTCGCGCTGTACATCAGTCAGATAGCTCCCTTTCTCCCTTCCCATGTTATCCAAAGGGATTTTCGGTGCTTCGTTTTATACAAACATTTCATTCAAAAATGAAGTTTTTCAAATTCTGCTTTTTGAATATTACTCTTTAATCAAGTCGCCTTTTAGCTTAGTAAGCAATTTTTCGAAAAAAATTAATTTAAATATTTTATTTCAATAAGTAAATTATGGACTCTAAGTGTGGATCTCTAAGTAAAATATTTAAATTTATTTTTTCAAAAAATTGCTCACTAAGCTAAAAGACGACCTGTTGAAAGAGTAATATTCAAAAAACAGAATTCGAAAAAGTTCATTTTTGAATGAGATATTTTTATAAAACGAAGCAATGAAAATCCGATTGGATAACATGGGCAAGGAGAAAGGGAGCTATCTGAGTGATGTACAGCCTTAAAGCCAAATTTCCATTTTAAAAAGCCAAAAAATTTTATATCTTTGCTAAAACTCCTTTCACGAATATTTCGTTAATATTTAATTATTTTGCCATCTCACGTATTAAAATATTTTTTTTATTTTCATTTTAAAATTAAACTTTTTGGGACATCATTAATAGTCTTATCCTTGCCATTTTTGAAATACTTGCTAAAATTACAATTTTTCTGACAACTGTATTTGGTTTTTAACTCTGGACTCGATCCTATTTTGTAAGTGGAAGACGACGTATCAAAATCTGCTCGAAAATTTGCTTTTTTAAACGATAAAACTCGTTATTGTAGAAAGGAAAAAGGAAAATATCCAAGTAGGGTAGGTGCTCCAGTGATTGACATGCTCCAGAAATTGACATCTTTCCCGAAATAATTAATGTGTAAAAAAAAAAAAAAAAAAAAAAAAATAATAATAATAATAATAATAAAAGCACATGTTTTACATATAAATATTTAACATTGTATGTCAAATACTGAAGCATGGGTTGCCAATAAATTATTACAGTGAACTCTCGTTAAGATGGCCCCGTTTAAGATGGATTTCTCGTTATTACGTACAAAAACAGAATCCCCGGCTAAGGCCTATAGGAATTGCATGTAATAAACATCGCTTTATACGTCAAATTCATTCGTTAAGATGGACATTTTTCCCCCTCAAAGCTTACTTTCTTCGAAAAAGAGTCAGTTCCCAAAATCTTTTCCAGTCCAATTTTTTTTTTTTTTTTTTTTTAACATGAAAAGGTTCAATAATAAAAGGGTCAATCTCTTTCATCCTTTCACACTGTGGAAGGTAAATATAGTATTAATTGACAGTGACAGTTGAGGTCAACAATTTGCACCTGTCTCCACTTCTGTTATGGAGACAGAGCAAAGGATTTTGTTATCAAGTTGTACTATATGAAGAAAAGAAGTTTTTATCGATTTTCATGCTTTTATATTTTTAGTGAATAAAGGGGGTTTGAGGAAACAAATTTTCATTCGTGTTATACTGTGTATGTGTATAAAATAGTGATTTTAGAGTTCAAATAGAACTTCAGTTTAAGAACTCCTATTATAATGGACTCTCGTTAATATGGACAAAAACTGCTGGCCCTTGATTGTTCGTTTTAACGAGAATTCACTGTATTGTCAAATGTATATATTTTAACATATATCTGGTTCTGAAAGTCTTTCACGGCATATACATTAATTTAAGATTTCCAAAAATAATAGTTTCTGATGACTAAAACATTAAAAACATCAGAGACTGCTCTAAAAGTGTCAATCACTGGAGCACTTGATTGTCTTGCTTATTCTCCGAAGTTTTCTATTAAAAATGTATTTATTATTTACAAAATAGAGGCTTTTAGATATCAATTTATAAGCATAATATATAGTGATAAATTAATTTCTCTTTTCAAAAAGTGTTTTTTAACCCCATTCTCATTAACTATAAAAATGCTAAATTTTCTATTGTATACAAATATGTATTTGAGATTCTGCCTAATCTTGTCGGCAGCCAAGACCCATGTTATTCTATTGGAAAATTTGTTTCCATGATTATTAATTTCCTAATGTAGCCACTTTATTTTATTTTTATTCAGTTTTCATATACAGAAAATTCACAACCGTTAAAGAAGTACTCGTATTTAAAATTTATTTTATTTTTAAATTTTAATATTTTATTTTTGAGTTTAAAAAATTAAATGAATTTTTATTTGTTTATTATTATTATTATTATTATTTTCTAGGTAATAAAGTGTTATAAATGTGAACAATCAACTTTTCGAAAATGAATTTGTAAATTTTCTGAATGTGAAAATGGAATAAATAAAAAAAAAGGTCTGGTGTGACTTTTCTTGACTTTCTGAACGTCAAGTAATTACCAGTTGAATAAATAAATTGAAGTAGGACAAGCAGCTAAATAAACAAAAGTGAAAATTGTAACAAGGTGTTTGAGTATTTCTTTTCCCCATTGTTTAATTTTCCGCTATTGCACTTCAAATAATTTGAGCCTATAGATCATAACAATAAAGAATGTTTCGTTGTGTCCCTGTAAATTCCTATAAGGGGCTAAAATCACCTAAACTTATACAATTCGTGTGTAAGAAAAAATTGTGTGAATAACACACCAGAATTTTAATACTCTAGTGTTTTAATATGTTAAATTTTGTCTTTTTAACACGCTTTTATTAGCTTCACCTGTATGTATGTATGCTTGTATGTATGTTTGTAACTGCTCTGGGAGCAAACAAAAAATTTATATTGTAAAAAAATACTTTCCCTACGTGAACGATGTGGCGTTGAGGTAATGCTACTTCTAGTAACGCTACGAACCTAAAGGTCTAGCGTTCGATCCCAGTCAGGGGAGATTTTTTTTAAAATGGTTTTTGTTTAATTCTAAGTTATTTTAATTAAAGATTTAAATGTATGTAAATATTACGGTGTGTCACTCGCACGATTTTCTCTTACCCTGCATTTTAATAATAAGATAGATATTTTGTGCTTTTTTAGTTCACATTTCTATAAAAGCGTGGTCTTTAATTTTTTAAAGCTATAATATTATTTATATGTTTCAGATGATAATTCTGTTCAAACGTCGTCCTACAACGATGCAAGCTCCTGCATTAATTGCTTTTCACACGATTTTTCCAAGCTACTGGAAGAGGACTCGAGCCGAGATGTGCAGTTCAGAGTCGGAGACACTGTTTTTAAAGCTCATAAGCCTATTCTGTGCTGCCGCTCAGAAGTTCTGGCTGCGATGCTCCAGGATGAATTAAAAGAAGGAAAGACAATAGAAATTGATATTGAAGACATGGATCCCACAACTTTCAAACACTTCTTGCATTTCTTATACACAGGATTGGCTCCAGTACTGACTGTCGATTCTGCTATTCAACTCTATCAAGCATCTGTCAAATATAATATAAACGATTTGAATAAGCTGTGTGCTGTGTTTTTGGCAGATCATTTGACATCTAGCAATTCTTGCGACATTTTACTTTTGTCTGATCTGCACAGTGATGTTAATTTGAAAGTGAGTGCAATTGATTGTATAGTAAAACATCATGTGCCCTCTCAAAAAGCAAAATGGGCAACATTTTCAAGGCAAAATCCCACATTGGCAGCGGAAGTTTATGAACGGTTCAGCGACCACATTCGTCCTAAATAAATTCCATAGTGTATCTTTCAATTGAAAGTGGTCGAAAGCATTTCATAATTTAAAATTATTTTAAACATTAACGTAATGAATTCTTATTTCTGTTTGTTTATTTTGTATAAATTAACCGCATATGTTTGTGACACGAGAAACTTAAAAAAGGTGAGAAATCTTTAAATAACTTTATTGTAAACGTCGTTGCTTCCTGCAACAGGGTGAATATTACTAGTAATAAAAAATTTCGCTGAAATGTGAAGTAATTGAATTGTGTTTATTGTGTCAAATCATTCTGTAAATGTTGAGAGAGTTTAAATAAAGATCATTTTCTTAAATTCAACATGTGTATAATATGAATGTACCAGTGTGAATTTTAAAGGAGGGGATGACTAAATATAATTCCGTTGCAAATCATCATTAGAATTTGAAAATTGTACCCTCCATTAGCAATGACATATAATTAGAAAATATATAATTGGAAGGAATAGCATAAAAGCAATGTTTTTTTTTTTTTTTTTTTTTTTTTCCCCTTATAAATTTTTAACATTAATAAAATAAAATTACGATGATCACAATAATAATAAAGTTTTCTTTTTTCTCCTTTTTAAAAAGATATATAAAAGATAATTTTATTTATTTTTTATTTTTTTAATATACAGGGTTATTACAAAACAATCATCTGGTTTCTGAAGCGTTTATTTCGGAACATAATTGGGTTACAACAATAAGTTATACATGAAAATAGACCGAAATCATCTTAGAGTGACGCCCATACTATAGATGTTCAATATGTGCTCCTTGAGTTATACGGCAGCTATCAAGGCGATACTTCAGTTCACTCCACACATTACTCAGCTTGGTCGCGTTCGGAACTTTTGCTTTTACGTAAACAACCGATTTCTTTGAACGGTCGATACCAGCGTTGAATGCTTTGTTGGGTTGGTGGTTTCCATTTGTATGCCCGCCAGAATGCTCTCTGAACGGTTATGAGCGATTCATACTTTGAAAATTCTAGTAAACAAAACGCTTGCAGCTGTCCAGTCGCCATTTTGAATATGACGTTCGCGCAGCAAAACCATGGCAACCAGACGCACATTGCGCATACGCAGTGTAAAACTGTAGTTAACGCTCTATCGTTTGCGTTGTCATGGAAACATATACGTTTCCAAGTTCGGACGTAGTAATGTATCAAAACCCGATGATTCATTTGTAACAACCCTGTATTATGGTGAATAAGTATAATTTTTTATCTTCTCAAGTATTTTATTATGAAATAAATTTTTATTATCAATGTTTCGTTTTATTTGTAACGAAAACGTATGCTTTTAAAGACTTTCATGAAAATTCTTTGACAAAAGCAATAATTTAATTATAAATAGTAATATACGCTCTTTTCAACGAAGTTGAAAAATGTGGAGGACTTCGGAGTGTCTGTTCGTGCTCTAACTGCCACAAATATTCATGAAATTTCTTGAAAACTAACGGTATATATGATAATAACAATAAAAAAAGCGAATTTTTGAAAAATTCTCGGCAAATATTGTTATATTTTAATACTTTTCTCTGAATTTTTATCTCAGATGACATGGCAAATTATCTAAATTTCAAAATAAAACTTTGATGGAGATATTTTAACTCCAAGGTACTAAATCCTGCAAATTTTCCCCCATTAAAAATACAAAATTTTCATGGCTAATATCTTTATTATCTAGTATTTGGATTGTCTGGATAGATACATCTCGTGTTATTGGGCATTGCTTATTACAGCCTTTATTGTACCCGTATTTAACTTTTGTGCTGTCAGGTTGGTTGGTTGGGTTTTACATCGCACTAGTGCTGTGCAGACGGGCAATTGGCGACAGTCTTGGACTCACCCCTAGAGGTGGTCCGGATACATGCCATCGCAATTTTGATCCTCCACGGAAGAGATTTGTGCTGTCATTGGTAGATAAGTCTTCATTGGTCATTACTAAATCATCAATAACTGTATTATCAGAATTGGTAGAAAGAGTCGGCAGCAAAATCATTGAAGCACTAGCAATAATTCCTATTTAAAAGATAGGCACCTAATACAGTTTTTTTAAAGGGCCTCTTCACTTACCGTCGCCGGACCAATGTTACCCTATGGGGAAATTTTCTTTACAAATAACTTATTAACTAATACATATTTTTGAATTCTGTTTTCACATTCAGAATATTCCCAACTGTTAAATTAAAGAACCTTTCTTAAAAATGTATTTTTTTTAATTTTTAATATTTTATTTTGAAATTGCAAAATGAAAAAAATTCACGCATTGAAAATTCGTATTTTGCAGCTTCAAAATAAAATATAAAAAATTTAAAAAATAATTTTTTAAAAAAGGTCCGTCCATTTAACAGCTGAGAATTTTCAGAATGTGAAAACAGAATTTAAAAATACGTATTAGTTATTTGTAAAGAAAAATTTCCCATAGAATAGCATTAGCTTCGGCTTACAGCGGCGGTGAGTGAAACGTGCCCTTAAGTGAATATTTGTCCAGTCACGATTTTATTAATAAGAAAGCACAACGAACCTGACACATTTAAAGCATTTGAAATGAACAAAACAAATATATAAACTTAAATACTGGCGTAATTTGAATTATGAAATAAATGAAGAAAATAAATAAAGATTAAAAAATGTAACAATCTAAAAAGAAAAAAATATCAAATCTAAACGAAAATCGGTGAATAATTTCCAAGCATCAAACAAAAAAGGAATTTAAGAAATATCATTAACAAGATTTCTCGAATTTTTAATTATGTAAAAAGCTTCATGGATATCCAAATGGGAAGAGGAGACAGGCGAAGAAATTATATTAGCTTTAAAAAAATAAAAACGATCACCCTGAGCCGAGCAGTGGGAAGCAATAGAAGATTTGGAAATCTCTTCATTACGAATATTCCGACGGTGTTTATTTATTCTATAGAACAAACGCCTCCTAGTTTGACCAATATAACCTAAATTGTACGACGAACACGGATTTAAATAAATGCCAGAACGGTTTTCAAAGGGAATGGTATCTTTAAGAGAAGATAATTTAATTGTGTTGACGGCTTTGTAAATAACTTTAAAACCAAACACAGAAAGAATTTTAGAGATTTTAAAAGAAAGTGATCAATAAAAAGGTAAAACAACTGGGATGAGAGTGTGATCGTTTAATATGGAAGCAGAATGTGTAGGATTCTTGAATTTATATAGAGCTTTATCGATAATAGAGGGGTTATAGCCACGAGAAAGAGTAAGAGATTTTAAATATTTTTTTACGAAAGACTAGAGGAATCAGAACAAATGTGTAAGGCACAAAAATCATAAGTATAAAAAAAAGCAGTCATTTTCTGTTGAGGGGCGTGATTAGAGAGAGCATGCGGCGAAAGAAAGACAGAGAATGGCTTTCTAAAGACAACAGTTGAGAAGCAATATTTGTCTTTAGACACAAAAATGTCAAGAAAAGGCAAAGAACGGTCTTTTTCAATCAAGAAAGTGAATTGGTCAGTCGAACTGAATTGGTCAGTCGCTTACTTTCTTTGGTCAGTCGAACTGACCAAAGAAAGTAAGCTAGGAAAATCGATATCGGGGGTGGGGAGAACGAAAGCGTAATCAGCATACTTGAACCAGTGATCACTAGTAGACCTGCTAACTATTCTGGTTTATCCGTAATGGTATTAAGCCCCGCCTTTTTTTTCACACCAGAATAGTTGTAGAGCAATAGTTTTCTTATTTAATCATGAGAACATATTGCTGAATATTACTCCAGAGCTATTCTGGTGTGAAAAAAAGGCGGGGCCTAATACCATTACGTATAAACTAGCATAGTTAGCAGGTATAATCACTGGTCTAAAGACAAGGATCTGTTCTCAACCACTGTCTTTAGAAAACTAGTCTCTGTCTCTCTTCCGCCCAGAGTTCCCAACTTTTATAATTTATTCACGAGTATTTTTAGCCCCGGCTCTTTATCACGCCGGAAATTTTGAAAAATGATTTTTTTCTTATTTAATCGTTGTCACGTATTAACGAGAAATAATCTATAAAATTTCTGGTGCGAAAAGAAGGTGGGGCTAAAAATGCTCGTGAATAAATTATAAATGTTGGGAACTCTGCTTCCCCCCCCCCCCCCAAGCTAGCTCTAACTACGCCCCTCAACAGAAAATGTCGGCTTTTTACACTTAAGTTATTCATACCTTACACATTTGTTCAAATCCGTCTAGTATTTCTAAAGAAATTAATTATTTAAAATCTCTTATTCTTTCTCGAGGCTATAATCCTTCTATTATCGATAAAGCTCTATATAAATTCAAGAATCCTAAACGTTCTGCTTCCAAATCAAACGATCGTACTCTCATCCCAGTTTTTTTCATCTTTTTATTCATCACTTTCTTTTAAAATTTCTAAAAAAAAATTTACCGTCTGGTTTTAAAGACATTTACAAATCCGTCAACAAAATTAAATTATCTTCTCTTAAAGATTCCATTCCTGCTGAAAACAGTTCTGGTATTTATTTAAACCCATGTTCGTCGCGCAATTTAGGTTATATTGGTCAAACTAGGAGGCATTTAAAATATAGAAATTTATTTATTTTCTCCATTTACTTCATCTTTATATGTTTTTCCTCTTCATATGAAATAGCTTTGTGCGTTGTCGCTTTGACTGTAGCATTCGTCCCTACATTGTTCGCCTGACGAAGGGTCGTGTGTTCTTTCGACCCGAAACAATTGTTGTGAATTTATTACAATTTATGGTGTTTATTGAAAGTTTTGTAATTGTTACAGGATCTCAGTCTTATACTGTTTATAAAAAAAGTAAGTTGATAATAAAAATTAGCGATCAAACTAAAAAGAAAATATATGAAAGGTGTGGATGTGTGCTTCAATAATTTTGCGGCCGACTGTAGGTCTTCATTAGTCATCACTGTATCATTAATAGGTGTTAGGAGCCATAGTCGTGTTTTAGTCATTATCAAATTTTTAATTACGAATTTGATTGACATATTTTCTCCGTTTATTGAATAGTTTTTAATTGAGATGTTTTCAGGATGGAATTTACTTGAGTAGCTGATTGTGATTACCTATACTCTGTTTAATAGTTAAATGGGTTTAAATTATGAATACTGCGAATTAGAAGGATTTATTCCATTTTCACGTTCTTCTTCTTTCTTGGCTTTAAAATTTTTTTAGCACAGAAAAGAGTTTTCCTTTTTTTTTTTTTTTTTTTTCTTGATGCCGGCATAACTATTAGCACAGCATCATTTTATTAAGCACTGTTCCTGCAGTGCTTCGAGATATTTTTTTAATGTTCATTAAATTTTCTGTGTTTCTAGCAGTAACAAAAGAACTTTTCCGAACATAATCTTTGTTGAAAATAGCAGTGTAATATTTATTAATTTATTTTCATTGCAATTTCAGTGATTACAAAATACGTATTTTATTGCCTAAAAAAATAATAAATATTAAAAATTTGAACAATTTATTGATCATATTTCTTCCTTTTTTAGTGTACATATATGCCTCTATTATTATGTTAGGCACGAACGTTGCTGGAATGAAGAAACTAGGTGATTTGACAGGTAATCTCTTCCGAACATTTTGACACCTGGAAAGAAAAAGTAAATATATCAGGATTCCATGAAATCTATATCAATACAAAAAACCCTTAACGGGTTAAAAGTTTGTGACGCAGCACTGTACTTTATGGCTATAAGAATTAGAAATACGGGTCTTAAAAATAATGATATCAAATTTTCAGTGACGCTTTGATATCTATATATTAATAGGCAAGCATAAAATTTGTTGTCCCTTTTTAACATATTAATTATGGGACTAGAGGGTTGAAAATGGTATCATTCGAAAGGTATGGTTAGCCGGAAGGTGCGAATACAAATATTATTTTCTTACGATGTCAAGAAGGTATATAAAAATACATTTATATTTCATACATTTTCCCCCATTTTTCCCTTTTATACACATATTACTTTACATTAAAAAATACCTAAAAGTAGAAAGTTATTAAATCTGGCAATTTTATAAAGCTCAAATAAAACCATAGACACAGTAATTTGTAGCATCACTATACGCAAGCGAAGTGATGACGTCACTGTCTGTCCATGGAGCTATGAAAAAGATTTTCTACGTTAATCGTCCATTGGATTTTTTGTAAAAAATTATTAAAAAATAACGGAAATTATCTGCCGAATTTAATTCCGATATTTGGGTTATATATAAGTTACTGTCTGCTGTCTACATGTGTTCGATTGAGTCATTTTTTCTGTAAAAATGATAAAATTTTAATTTAAAATCACAAAACTCCAGAAAAAAAAATGGCAAACTTCCAGTTTCGAATGTAAACATAAACATTTCATTTGAATGGGTGATATTTAAACAATAAATATTCAACTAATATACTAAATAAAAGGAAAATGGTAAATATTCTATCATAATTTGAAGTTAAATTTGTTTTTAAATGTCTAAATAAAGTATCTGATATAAGATACTAATATGTTGCAACGGAAGAGGTCTTTTGCTGAATTTACATGTTTTGAGCTTTCTTTGCGTTTCAATTAACTGAAATTGACTACTTATTTTTAAAAAAAGTGTCTTTATTGCTAGCTTTTGTGGGTATAAGAAGCAAGTAGAAGATACGTAAAAACTTTTGATTTCCGGTTTTCGATGAATTTACACGTTTTGAGATTTCCTTGCATTTTAATTAAGTGAAATTGACTACTTATTTTTATTTTTTAAGAAGTGGAGTTATTATTCTTTCCTCTGCATATGTAAGTAGAAAATATAAGATTCAGAAAAATTTTAGATTTTCGGTTTTCGATAAAGTTACACGTTTTGAAATTTCCCGAACTCAATTCGACCAATTTTGAAAAATATCTTTTTTTTTAGTGCTAGAGGCCTATTTCAGTCGGTACAGTTGTCGAATTTTTATAGGTCACTCTTAATTAGTGCTAGAGGCCTAATTCAGTCTGTTTATTGAATGGGGATTTATTGAATGAGGTCCCCCCAAGGCCCAACTTTGACATGAGTCCCCCCCCCAGGCCCAACTTTGACATGAGTCCCCCCCAAGGTACCCCTATTTCAGTCGGTACAGCGTTGTCGAATTTTTATACGTCACTCTTAATTAGTGCTAAGGGCCTATTTCAGTCGGTTTATTGAATGGGGATTTATTGAACGAAGTCCCCCCAAGGCACAACTTTGACATGAGTCCCCCCCCAGGCCCAACTTTGACATGAGTCCCCCCAAGGTACCCCTATTTCAGTCAGTACAGCGTTGTCGAATTTTTATACGTCTCTCTTAATAGTGCTAAGGGCTTATTTCAGTCGGTTTATTGAATGGGGATTTATTGAATGAAGTCCCCCAAGGCACAACTTTGACATGAGTCCCTCCCCCCCCAGGCCCAACTTTGACATGAGTCCCCAGCAAGGTACAACTTTTACATGAGTCCCCCCAAGGCCCAACTTTGACATGAGTCCCCTCCCAGGCCCAACTTTGACATGAGTCCCCCCCAAGGTACCCCTATTTCAGTCGGTACAGCGTTGTCGAATTTTTATACGTCTCTCTTAATAGTGATTAGGGCCTATTTCAGTCGGTTTATTGAATGGGGATTTATTGAATGAAGTCCCCCCAAGGCACAACTTTGACATGAGTCCCCCCCAGGCCCAACTTTGACATGAGTCCCCCCCAAGGTACAACTTTGACATGAGTCCCCCCCAAGGCCCAACTTTGACATGAGTCCCCCCCAGGCCCAACTTTGACATGAGTCCCCCCAAGGCCCAACTTTGACATGGGTCCCCCCCAAGGCCCAACTTTGACATGAGTCCTCCCCCCAGGCCCAACTTTGACATGAGTCCCCCCCCAAGGTACCCCTATTTCAGACGGTACAGCGTTGTCGAATTTTTATACGTCACTCTTAATAGTGCTAAGGGCCTATTTCAGTCGGTTTATTGAATGGGGATTTATTGGATGAAGTCCCCCCAAGGCACAACTTTGACATGAGTCCCCCCAAGGCCCAACTTTGACATGAGTCCCCCCCAGGCCCAACTTTGACATGAGTCCCCCCAAGGCCCAACTTTGACATGAGTCCCCCCAAGGCCCAACTTTGACATGAGTCCCCCCCAAGGTACAACTTTTAGATGAGTCCCCCCCAAGGCACACCTTTGACATGAGTCCCCCCCAAGGCACACCTCCCCCTCATTGGGAAAAGAGAAAAAACGTTGTTTTGCGACAGTATGGACTTCCAACGTTATTTGTTACAGTATCTGCAGCTGAAACACATTGGTTTGATTAAATGAAAATTTTATCATGGAATTTCGTCACAAATTAACTAAAGAAGAATTTGTCGATATTAACAAGTTTAGCAGTAGGCCTCTGGCACTAAATTAAAATCTGTCAATGTCAGATTTTCATGTTTTTTTTTTTTTTTTTTTTTTTTTTTTTGTTCAAACACTGTACTTTATGAACCAATCGAATTTATTTAACAGAATTTGGCACTTGGTTGGACCTTGGTTTGACATGGTACCGATTAGCTTTTGGCCTGTATCACCCAACGAGGGTGATACAGGCGATTTTCACGTTGCGATTTTCACGTTGGCTTCACGTTGCGATTTTCTCTCCTTTCAGGAAAGGCTAACATGTACAGAGAGAAATAGTTATATTAAGTAAAACTCTGCTGATTCAGTTAGAGTGAATATCGGCAAACAATTGCCGCAGCTGTGTTGCATTTGCATTCCGTTATTCTATCTTTTGCGTCACGCCATCCAAAACTGTAAGTAAAATATATGGAAATGTTTACTTTGTGTCATTTCATCCAAATAAATTGAAAATGCATGCAAATAGATATCGTGATGCAAAGAAAAAAACTGTGAAATTTTTTTCAGTTTTGGATGGCGTGACGCAAAAGATAGAATAATTCATTGAAATAAATATATTTCAGTACATAATATAAGCTTAATGAAAGTGATATATTTGACAGCGTATTTGAAAATTAAAAGCAATATTTCAATGTGCACATATACTTTAATATGCAAAACAAAATAATTGCAGAGAAATTTAAAAACAAATCACTTAATGTAACACCACTGCGTTACTGGAATTTCATATAATTTCTCTTAAAACACATGCTTTCATAGTATAAGAGATGTGAATGGAAAGGTATCAATGAGTAAATGCTATATATTATTTTATGTTGAAAATAACGTTTACACTGTAAATATAAATAAAAGGAAAAAGCAAATTCAAATAAGAAAATCTATGTATAATTTAATTAATATCAAAGCGTCACTGAAAATTTTATATCATTATTTTTAAGACCCGTATTTCTAATTCTTATAGCCATAAAGTACAGTGCTGCGTCACAAACTTTTAACCCGTTAAGGGTTTTTTGTATTGATATCATTACTTTTTAGGGGTTAATGATCAAAACGTAAAATTAAAGGAGCATGGTAATGAGTTATAACACTGTATTAAAAGTGTTGTTTTGTAGGTCATACTCGAACAAAATAACAAACTAAATAAAATTTCAAAATTTTATAAAAAGTGATAAAAAAGATGGAAACATGCAACACTACAAAGGCATAATATAGTACATTTTAAAAATGACAAAAATTTCTTATTTATATTTATTTCTTATTATAATTTTTTAGGTATAGATTTGATTTAAAAAAATAAATAATAATAGAAAAATCTTTAAAAAGTGAAAATTTTATACTGGTAAATATTTAAGTAGTATAGTTTGTTATGAATTTAATTTAAAAAAATCTTAATCTATTCAAAATTTTATTATAGCTTAACATTTTGTAATTTATATATTATATATACTAGAAACTTAATGAGCAAATTAATTATTTTCAAATTCTGTTTTAAGAATTTTTTCAATCCGTAGTTTAAGTGATTTATCACCTAATTTTGAAAAAATTACAAATATTTGCATATGATTATCATATTATTTGTCATTTTTATGAAAATAAAGGAAAAATTTTTTGTTGTTGCAATCACCTTTTAAAATAGAACCAATTTTGAAAGTTAACAACGTATCAGCATGAAAACAATGTAAATACAAAGAATATTTTTGATAAACAAATGTCATATAAAATACAAGTACCTAAATAAATAACTCATTTAATATATATATTAAAAAAAGAAAAAAAATTTTTTTTTTTGTGTGTGTTTATTTTTGACGCTTCCCGATAGATGGAGCCAAAACGATTATTTGATATTCAGTATTTCAGATGGAAGAGAAGAAATTCGTCCGCGAAACTGCCGCATCACGGTATTTTCGGAGTAAAAAATAGTTCGATTTTTAAACTGAGTTATAAAAAAAACAAGAGTTTTCCTAGGGAAAAGGGAGACGTCAGGCACATCAGATAAAAGCGATTAATATCATATATCAATTAAACGACATTCGGTCGAGCCATATTCGAGAAAAATTTGTTCCTTACATACGCCGCCCATTTACAACTTAAATGAGCCAATTCATATCTCGAAATATATTGCACGCAGAAATGTAGGGATTTCAGGGTAGGATCAGACAGAAGGTGAAAGTCTATTTTGAAAATATCAGAACATAACCTCCCATATTTCCTGAGATATTAAGTGTCGGCTTTCAGCGGTTTCTTTGATCTTAAAATTCCTGTATATATAAGTGTCGGAGTTTTCGTTCGTTTTTCCGTTTCCGCTGAGTGTCGTGGCGTTCGTTTGTTTTTGCGCTTGCGTCATATATTGTGAAAACAATCACACTTGTTGAAAGACTATTTAAATATAAAAACGTACGTGCATACTTGACAACCTAACCCGGAAGATTGTTAATCCCTCCCCTTTCGACTATTTTTTCACACCAGTCTTTATTTAGAGTATTTTTCTTTTTATTTAATCGCAAATATATTTGAAAAAAAATAATTAATAAAAATGACTCTAAAAATTAAGTGGTGTACAAAAAGGGGTGGGAACTAACAATCTTCCGAGTTTGGTTGGCAAGTATGCGCATGTACCACTAAAAATAGTTTAAAAGGTAGAACTTTATATCTAAAGTATGCGAATAAGAGCTGACAACATTTTAATTTATTTCGGGGCATTTTTAACCCCTTTTTTCTTCATACTACTTTTACTTAAAAAGTAGCTTTTTCTTATTTTATCATACTTATATGCGGGAGAAAATAATTCAATAAATAAAATGGTGCGAAATAAAGGCGTGCTAAAAATACTCTGGAAAAAATTTAAATGTTTGGAAATATGCCGACCTGACAACATTGTAATTATTCCGGAGTATTGTTAGTACCGCCCCTTTTACTATCCCACTTTATTTTTAGAGAAGTTTTCTTGAAATTGAACTATAATTAATACTTTCGCGACCGCATATTTTTGCATAGCTTCCAATATTTTAATTTATTACTGAGAATTTTTAACCCCGCCTTTATTTTTGTACCACTTTTTTTTTAAAGGTAATTTTGTCTTATTTTTTCAAAGTTATATATTGGAGAAAAATTTTCTACAAATAAAGTGATGCGAAATAAAGGCGGGGCTAAAAGTACTCCGGAATAAATTAAAATATTGGCGGCTACTTTTTTGTCTTTTTGACAGTAAGGTCCGCCTGTGGGCGTTATTCTCCCAAGTTACAATTTTTCATAACAAAGTTTATTGAATTCAGCTTTACATTACAAATATTAGGGGGACCGGAAAATAATGTAGTTTTGAATTAAAATACTGACATCGGAAATTTATCCTGGATAAAATTTAAGATATTCTTAACTTATACGATGGCTATTTATAAAGTACCATGTAAACACTGTTAAACAAAAATTTCCGGTTTCATTTTATTAATTCAAAACGACATTATTTTCCGGTCCCCCTAATAGATGTACATTATAATCATACTGGTAGGATATCCTACTTAGGATATTCGCACTTAATCTGTATATATATACTGTATATGTAAATTAGTTTACAGGTTTGCCTAAAGTCAGGTGTCTTGATTTGTTTCCTTCTATATGCAAACACTTATCTGTAAAGGATTAACGTCGTTTTGAATAAATATGTAAACTCCCAGATTTAAAACAAGACTCTGCTTTTAAATATTCTTTTGTTTCTATATATATATATATATAAGTACGTATAATATAAATACTTAATAAAAAGTTGGAGCTACGTCCCTAAATTATACCAATAGAAGTTGCCAACATTTTAATTTATTCCGGAGCATGTTTAGCCCCGCCTTTATTTCATACCACTTTTATTTTAAAAGTAATATTTCTTATTTTATCATCTTATTTTATACAGGAGAAAATAATTCTATAAATAAAGTGGTGCGAAATAAAGGCGGGCAAAAAGTACTCTGGAATTAATTAAAATCTTGGCAAATATGAATACCTGAAAACATTCTAATTAACATTACGTAGTATTATTAGTACTGCTCCTTTTACTACCCTCATTATTTTTAGAGTAATTATCTTCAAATTAATTTTCAACACATTTTTAAGTGCATTTTATTATTTTCCCACCACTTTAATTAATCAGTATACTTTTACACATTATTTTAGCTTTAAAATCTTGACTAGAAAGGTATAAAAAAAATAGTGATATTAAAATAATAAAACACACGTGAAAACATAGGACTGCTGCGGGCACTGAATTAAATAAGAAGAAAAATTCCCTTAAAAAAGACTGGTATAATAAAAGAAGAAAAAAAAAAAAAAAAAAGGCGAGAACTACGATATATTAATTATAATGTTGTCATGAATGCTTGTATTTGTAGATCATAAATCACTAACGGATAGCACACGCGCCAACCTAACCCGGAAAATTTTTAGTTCCCGCCCCTTTTTGTGCAACACTTAATTTTTAAAGTAATTCTTTTAAAATATATTTGCGATTAAATAAGAAGAAAAATATTCTAAAAAAAGACTGGTGTGAAAAAAAGACAGAAAGGGGCGGGACAAACAATCTTCCGGGTTAGGTTGACAAGAATGGGACAGATAATTAGAAAGACTGCATATTAGATGTCATAATCTTTATTATTATTTATTTTTTATTATAGTAACACGAGTTCAATAAAATTGTATTATTAAAAATATGTTCCCCGAAAATATGCTCTTTTTAATACTACTACATTCGCAATAAATAACTGAAATTATTATGCATTACGTCAAAAATAAATGAATAACTAAAATTCATATATTAATTTATTGAGCATTATTTAAATAAAGTTTCTAAAGAATTTGGTTCTTTTTGATGAACTTATACCTAATTAGTTAATAACAATTATAGAAATTGAATACAAATTATTTAAAATGAACAATATGAATAAATACATTTTTACACCACATATACTTTATAAAATATATATTATATAAAAAAATTACTTCGTTTTGTAAGTTGGAATGGTCTACTTAGTTTAATAATAAGTGTACGGTCCGGAGAATCTTCGTGAACGTGTAATGATAATGATATTAGTTAAGGAAATCTCTACTTGCCGTCTTCGATCATGAATTATCTGAATTTAAAAACGGATTTTAAAAATATGTACTGTTATGTAATAAATAGTAATAGGGATTATTTTTTGAATGATTATCGTGGATTTTGACTGATCTCGGCACGCTGTGGTGCAATCTCAAAAGTAAAGTTTTCTGAGTTCTACACACATCATATACGACCAGAAATTTGATGCTACACTAATTTATTTATTTATTTAATGTTTCTTAGCAATTTAAATTGAATTTCCTCTCCACCCCCATATATTTCTTATAAAAGTGTTATTTACAGGGACTGATTAACCTCTGGTGCTATAGAAAGCTCAGTAACGGTTTGAGAACCACTTTTCCCATTTAAAAAAAAAAAAAAAGAGAGAGAGAGTTTTGATGGAAAAATTTGCACAATATCAGAATCAGAGAAGAATTAAGCATTTGCCTACACTTCTCAAAAAAAAGAAAAGGGCCTAATATCTGAAACTGAAACTGGAAATTCGATATCCTGTCGTCAGTTATTTTGGGGGACCTCTTAAATTTTAGAGGTGGACCATCTGCTTCTCGAGTCTTTTCGGTAATTAGGTCCTGCTTATTCATTACATTTAACTCTGCTGCTGTGTTCGGATCCATTTCGACCCAACATCGACATACATAGAAATTTGTATTTTTGTAGACTACACTCCGTAAAAACATTATATAAATATTTATATTAATTTAATTTAAAAATTGGAAATGAAAGTACGGTTATATATCCATATTAAAAACTTTTGGTCCCATTTAACCTCCATTTGGGACATTTAAAAATGAATATCCATTTCGTCCATTTATAATGAACACAGCAGCAGGGTTAACCGCATTAAATTTCAGCAGTTAAATTTGGAATAAAACTTTCCTTTTATTATAATGCATTTTAAAATATTAGTTAAAGGTTATAAAACCATTGTAACCAATTTGATCTAAATCTTTTTATTTATTTATTTATTATTTTTTTCATTTGTAATCAAAATTTAAATGTTATTGTTCAATTAATTACATTTCGATTTTTTAGGCCCCACTCATTTTCATGTTTCTAAAAGCGAGACTCCTCCCATCATGTTCTGAAACTGCACTTACTGACCTCATTACTTCTCTTTTCGTTTTGTTTACTATATGCTTTAATTTACAGTCTATTTATTACTTAGACAATAATATATGTTCCTCAGTATTTATTTGTATTTCAGTATTTAAAAAAAAAAAAAAAAGAAAGAAAGAAAAGAAAATGAAAAAGAAAAAAGAAGCTACTACTGAATTATTGCAGGCATTTTGAACAGTAAGCTGTTCCTATTTTTAATTACAATAATTTCTGTATCAGCTTTTCATTTTTTAAATCAAAATACAAGTGAATGCATATCATAATATTACGATATAGATGAGCATAAATTACTCTCTATGTAATAAATAAACTGTAAATCAATGCATATAAATATGATCAAAAGTGAATTACTAATGGGAGTTGATAAGAAGAGTTTCTAAACGTGATGGGAAGAGTCTCGCATTCTGAAAATATGTAAACGAATGGTGTGGTGTGTTCGGACATCTGCGCATGTCGAACGAGCACCGCGGGCTTTCGTGGTCATGTGACCATATCAAGAATTCAGTTGTTGTTTGGCTTTCGGCTGCAATGGAAGTCGAATTGCCTAGCGGGTATATCCCCATTTTGTAACAGCGGGTTTTATCCCCAAAAGTATGTATAAGCGGGTTTATCCCCACATTATAACTGCGGGCTTTGTCCCCTTCTGTCTTTTACGTCAAATATGTGTAGTGTGTGTTGTTTTGTACTGTGTCGTCGATTAAAAAATATGAAAAATAACTGAAAGTTATATATCAATTAACACACACCAATCTCCTACATTAATGGTCCGTCATTGTCGCAGATATCCAGCAAATAAATAAGTATGGAAAAACTGAAACGAATGAAAAGCGCCGTAAAAGGTGCCATAACAAAAATTGAATCCTTCGTTGATTTGAACTCTGTAAATATTTCTTGTTCCACAAATGAACTTGAAATAAAAATTAGAAAGCTATCTGAGTTGCAAGGTAAACTAAGTGATATCCGGATCCAATATTATGATATTCCGGACATAAAGGACTTACCTGCAATCGAAAAGGAAATAGATGAACTTGAAGATCGCCTTGAAAGAATTGAGGTAAGACTCAATTTACTTCTTAAATCTGTTAAACTTTCTGAGAACAATTCTAGTAAAAATGATAGTTTAGAATTTAAAGATTCTGATGAAGTTAATGTCCGGCTGCCGGACATCCCCTTACCTATTTTCAATGGTAAAATTGAACATTTTTCCCTATTTAAAATACAATTCAATAACTTCTTAATTTCTAACAACACGAAACTAAATGATGCTCAGAAACTGTTTTATCTTCGTGCATCCTTAACTGGTGATGCGAAAAAACTAGAAAGTCCTGATGATACATTTACCTCACTATTTAATGCGCTTATAGAAAGATTCGAAAACCACCGAATTTTAATTGACACTCATCTATCAGCAATAATGCATTATGAAAAAATCCATCGGGAATCCTTTAACGAACTGAGATCCCTTATTGATTGTATAAATAAAAATATGAGAGCACTGAATGTTTTAGATTATAAGAGAAATAATTTATCGGATGCAATGCTCATTAATATTATATTATTAAAAGTAGACAAAGAAACAAGAAAATTGTTTGAATATTCAGTCAAAAAAAACAGAATATCCAAAATTTTAGGAATTAATGTCATTTTTGGAAAGTCGAAGTGCCACTCTAGAAAGCGTATCTAGAAATTCCGCTGAAAAAATCGTAAATAAGAACAGTTTTCATCCCAAAACGAAAACCTTTATGCTTAATTCTGCATGTAATTCAAAGGTAAAAAATTGTATTCTGTGTAAAAATTTGCATAATTTAAACAAATGTCCCGAGTTTCTAAAAATGAATATATCTGAAAGATTCGATTTCGTAAAACGTAACAAACTTTGCATCAACTGCTTTAATAAATTTCATCTGTCATCCTCTTGTGTGTCGAAGTTTAAATGTAGCAGATGTGGAATGAATCATCATTCTTTATTGCATAAACAAAAAGAAAATAGCAGTAATCAAGACCAAAAGAGTGAGAATAATTCTACCCCCCTATCCTCAGACGCCGTTGATACCTTCCCAACACAGGAGTCCGGAAATAGAGAACCCTTTCGTTTATTTTCCAATTGGGAAAGAGAGAAAAAATCTGTATTACTGAGTACGTGTTTTGTTTATAATCAAGATAAATACGAAAAGAGAGTGAAGATGCGTTTTCTTTTAGACTCTGCGTGTAATACGAATATATTAATTGCCGATTGCGCTAATATATTAGGATTGAAATCAAAGGTTATAAACACTCCTATCACTGGATTAAATAACTCTTCTTATAACGTTAAGAGAAAAATTAGTAGTATTATTTCCAACGTAGATGAAAGTTTTAAGGAAAACATAGACTTTTTAATTGTTCCCAAAATCACAGATTATATCCCAACAAATAAATTGGATATACCAAAAATTAATTTACCAAATTTAGTAGAGTTTGATGATCCCATGTTTTACAAACCTGGAAAAATACACGGCATTATAGGTAGTGAACTGTTTTATAGAATTTTAAAACCTAATTCAGTTCAAATTAGTGATAAGTTATTTTTACAAGATTCTGTTTTTGGCTTGATTCCTACTGGAGTTTTAGAAGAAACGGTTCCATTAAATAGTAATGAGAATCAATGTTATTTTATAACAAAGTTTGATGAAATCAATAATAACTTAAGCCGGTTCTGGCAATTGGAATCCATTGGAATTCAGCCCGATGATTTAAAACCAGTAGAGAAAGATCAAGCCCAACAAATTTTTGATAAAACTGCCAGGTTTGTGAACGACAGGTAGGAAGTGCAGTTGCCTTGGAAAACGGATCCGAAACAGCTGCACAATAACTTTACTGTAGCGAAAAAACGACTAGAATTTTTACAAAGGAAATTTTATCGGGATCCTGAACTTTTTCAAAATTATTCAAAAATTATAAATGAATATTTAAATGAAGGTATTATTGAGCAAGTTGAAAGTAGTGAGCCAATATTAGATAAGGGAATTTATTACTTACCCCATCATGCTGTCTGTAAGGAAGACAAGCTTACTACGAAAGTTCGCATAGTTTTTGATGCAAGCTCCCATGATACCAATCAATTTTCTTTAAATGACTGTTTGTGGCCTGGTAACAATTTAAACCCACTTCTCTTCGATATTTTAATTCATTTCCGACTTAACGAAATAGCCTTCTCTGCAGACATCGAGAAAGCATTTTTACAGATATCCCTTGCAGAGAAGGATCGTGATGTTGTGCGGTTTTTATGGTTTGAAAAGGATTTTAGATCTCTTGAAAATTTGAAAACATTAAGATTTAAACATGTTCTTTTTGGTGTTAATGCATCCCCATTTCTCTTGTCAGCTACTATTAAAAACCATATATCTCAATTTAGTGATCGATATCCAAAAACTGTCCATCTTCTCGACAATTATATTTATGTTGACGACTTCATCCCTGGCGAAGATACTGTGGAAAAGGCTCTTGAAATTTCTCTTGAGGCTAAAGAAATTATGTCTCAAGCAGGAATGAGTTTAAGAAAATGGATTACAAACGATGATGCGTTAATGAAATTCTGGCATAAAAAAGGCTTAAATACGCAATTAGAGCACTCTACAATCAGCTTAGGAAGTAATCTAGCAAAGGTCTTAGGCATGGCCTGGAAGACAGAAGAGGATTGTCTAGCTTTAGAAGTAAAGAGTTTATTAGAATTTTTGTCCTCTAAGAAAAGTTCAAAACGTCTCCTTTTGCAAGCAGTTGGGAAGATATTTGACCCTCTGGGTCTGCTCACGCCATTCACCATTAGAGTCAAGTGCCTATTTCAAGAATTATGGATGAAGAAAATACCCTGGGACGGACAGTTGCCAACCGATGTCCAAGGAAAATGGGAAAAATGGTGTGAAGAGCTTCCTAGATTGTCTGAAGTAAAAATTCCTAGAAAAATCCTAAGTTGCTCGAACCAGGTACTTGCAGTGGAAATACACGCATTTTCCGATGCCAGTAAGGCAGCGTATGGCACTGCTATTATCTGCGTATACAGACAGAAAATAATATAGAAGTCAACCTCATAACATCTAAGAGTCGTGTTGCTCCCTTAAAAGAAATTTCCTTACCTAGATTAGAATTGCTTGGTGCCCTATTAAGTGCAAGACTGACCCACAAGATAAAACATATCATCGATCAAAAAACAGTGTCTACAGTTTACTACTGGTCCGACTCCAAGATAACATTGTACTGGATAAAGGGCTCGGCCAAACGTTGGAAACAATTTGTGGCAAATCGCGTAACAGAAATAAAAACTATAAGTAATCCGAATTCCTGGCACCATTGCTCCGGAAAGAACAATCCTGCAGATTTGTTGACCCGAGGAACTAGTGGAAATTCACTTTTAGACAGTTCTATGTGGTGGCACGGCCCACCTTTCTTGACTAATCCGGACTTGCAACCCTCAGACGAGGACATAAGTGTGACAGAAAGTGACTATTTTTCTGAAGCTAAAAAACGTCTTAATGGTCCTGAACTTAATTTTTCCTTTTATGTAACTACCCAACCTTCCAATTTTGTTGATGACATTTTAACCATTAGTAATAGTTTTACTAAAATTGTGCATGTTTTAGCGTTTATTTTCAGGTTTATCAACAATATGAGACATCCAGGGGAAAGAAAAACTGGATACCTAGGTCCAGAAGAAAAGAGGGCTGCACTAAATTTTATACTAAAGACCATACAGGAGGGAGAATTTGGGAATGATATAACAGGTATAAAATTTAA
Source organism: Salticus scenicus (assembly GCA_963930645.1). Classification (NCBI taxonomy): domain Eukaryota; kingdom Metazoa; phylum Arthropoda; class Arachnida; order Araneae; family Salticidae; genus Salticus; species Salticus scenicus. The sequence continues at coordinate 6,588,950 of OZ005658.1, read as the reverse complement.
TAACTGTATTTCTCCTAGCAGCAGGCTTCGCTCCCTGGCACCGTTTATAGATTCAGATGGTTTATTAAGAATTGGAGGTAGGTTACATAATTCAGATTTGAATTATAAGGAAAAACATCCTATAATATTGCCAAAGGGTAAGTTCAGTGAGATAGTTATTAAACATTTTCATGAGAAATTTCACCATTCAGGTCCTCAAACATTACTTTATAACATCAGGCAAGAATATTGGCCCTTAAATGGTCGAAATGCATGTCGTAAAATTATCCATAATTGTGTCAAATGTTTTAGAGCTAACCCTAAGTTATGCTCTCAAAAAATGGGTGATTTGCCTAAAGAGAGGATAAATCCTGTCTTCGTATTCAATAGTACAGGCATAGATCTTTGTGGCCCCTTTTTTCATAAAAAATAAGCATCAAAGAAAAGGGGCCCCCATTAAAATTTATGTTGCTCTTTTCGTTTGCCTTACATCTAAGGCAATACACCTAGAAATCGTCTCTGACTTAACTTCAGAGTCACTAATTGCTACCTTGAAACGTGTTATCGGCAGACGAGGTAAGTGTGCTAAAATCTTTTCGGACAATGGGAGTAATCTTGTTCGAGCTAATAAAGACTTAAAGGAATTTTTTAAATTAGTTACCCAACAAGATGAAAATTTGGCAAATTTCTCCTCAAATGAGATAATAGAATGGAAATTTATTCCTCCCAGGGCACCAAATTTTGGTGGCTTATGGGAAGCCGGGATTAAATCTTTTAAGTATTATTACAAGCGTATTATAGGTGATGCTAAACTGACGTACGAAGCCTTTCAAACCATCATGATTCAAATTGAATCCATGTTGAATTCTCGTCCATTAACCCCTCTTTCGGCCGACATAGAGGATTTGGAAATTTTGACCCCTGGTCATTTTCTTATCGGTCGATCGTTAACGGCCGTCCCCGAACTCTCACTGACCAACATTCAAACCAATAAATTAAATTTGTGGCAACAAACTTGTAAATTAACTCAAACATTTTGGAAATTTTGGTCTAACAATTACCTAAATAATCTACAGCAAAGGACTAAGTGGTACTTTGAAAAACGAAACGTAAAGGTAGGCGATATGGTCGTCATAAAAGAAGATAATTTGCCCCCTCTAAAATGGTTACTAGGCCGCATTACTAAAACCTATATTGGAAGGGATAATATTGTTAGAGTTGTAGATATTAGAACAAAAAATGGAATACTGAAAAGAGCTATTTCAAAATTAGCTATTTTGCCAATTAATGATAAAAAAAAAAAAAAAAAAAAAAAAAAAATTCTTGTGTGTACCTTATTATATTACATTTAGTATTACTGTATGATGTGCCTTTATAACATTCTTGTGCATAATTGTATTTTTGTATTTTAATTTTCGTTTATTATTATATTGCATTGTGTAACATTTATTATTATATTGCTTTATCTCTAACCCGAACTTTGAATGTGCTGCGCACATTGCAACGCGGGGCGGCATGTTCGGACATCTGCGCATGTCGAACGAGCACGGCGGGCTTTCGTGGTCATGTGACCACATCAAGAATTCAGTTGTTGTTTGGCTTTCGGCTGCAATAGAAGTCGAATTGCCTAGCGGGTATATCCCCATTTTGTAACAGCGGGTTTTATCCCTAAAAGTATGTATAAGCGGGTTTATCCCCACATTATAACTGCGAGCTTTGTCCCCTTCTATCTTTTACGTCAAATATGTGTAGTGTGTGTTGTTTTGTACTGTGTCGTCGATTAAAAAATATGAAAAATAACTGAAAGTTATCATATATCAATTAACACACACCAATCTCCTACATAGTGTACCTATAACAAATAGCTAAATTTCTCTGGCGCAAGGCAACCGATATGGTTCATTGAAAGCTTATTCGAAAGCAATACGCTGTCGAATAATACAGGCTTGGGAACTCGGGGTGGAAAAGTCTGTCAGCTGAAAATATCCAGTCGATACAACGGCGAATGGTCAAATAGTAATAGTATATAAAAAATATATATATATTTCCGTTTTAATCTTTGTAACATTGAATATTCCCCACTATCACTTCAGTTCAGCTGTGAAATATCATAGCTGTCTTTGTTTAATACAAATTTTATTATATACGTATGCATATACATACTTGCCAACCTAACCCGGAAGATTGTTAGTCCTGCCCCTTTCCGCCTATTTTTTCACACCAGTCTTTTTTTTTTTTTTTTTTTTTTACAGTATTTTTCTTCTTATTTAATCGCAAATATATTTGAAGAGAATTACTCTAAAAATTAAGTAGTGTACAAAAAGGGGTGCGAACTAACAATCTTTAGGGTTAGGTTGGCAAGTATGCATACATATGTCTTGGACAAAGACATATTGTAGCTTATGAATTTTAATGCAAACACAAAATTTTAAATATACAGTGGAGCACCTTTTATACGTTTCTCATTTATACGTTTTTCTCATTTATACGTTTTTAGACTTCGGTCCCAAATCATTCCATTGAAATCTAATGTTAAAATATTTCGTTTATACGACACAAGTACATTCTTAATTTCACTTATACGGTTTTTTTTTTTTTCTCTCCTTGTAGAATCCCAAGTTTGAGTTTCCTTCCAGGATTTAAAAAAAAAAATAAAAAGATGAAAGCTTTTATGTTTTATTCTTTTTTTTTTTTTTTTCGATTATTTTTTTCTTAGAACTATGGTAACAAAGTGCAGCTATAGAACAAAGTGCGACTTGCATCGATAGCCTGGGGAAAGAGGGGTTAGAGAAATTTTCAGAGATAAGCAGTTGGCGTCTAGGTTGAATGGTAGGTATACAAGTAGCCAGTGGCCATTTGAAGACCTCTCACTTTCTCTTTTAATTGATTCCAGGAATGGGGTATGAAAGGAAAAAAGCCCACAACTATAGGCATTTTGTAAACTTGAACTTCCGTTGGGCGACTTCGAAGATTTTCTTATCGTGTTTATTTGACGTTACGGTTGGAAAAACAATTTTTTTTTTCTTTCCTTCCTTTTAATCGTTTGCAAAAATGTAATCTTCGTTTAGAGAACAAAAGGCTTGGTCTTTAAAGATTAAAATCGAAATCTTGAAAAATTTTTCTAAATTTCTATATTTTTAATTATTATTTAATTTTTATTCAACCTTTTAAATTTTTTTTAAATATAATTAAAAATATATCTTATTCGAATAAATGTAAAGGAAATCATGAAAACTGATTAGACTTTTATTATTAATATGATATTTTATTGTGTATTCATGTTAAAACGAATTTTCAGTTGTACGTTTTTTTCAGTTATACGTTTTTTAGGAACGGTCCCTTGAAAAACGTATAAACGGTGCTCCACTGTATATTCTTCTATCTTTAATAATATTATTAAATTATGTAGACTAACAATTTCTATATTGGTTTTAGGATAAAAATATTTTATTTTAAATAGATTCTTTTCTTTACAAGTGCATACTTGCCCAGAACGGCCAACCTAATCCGGCAAATTGTTAGTACCGCCCATTTTTCTACACCACTTAATTTTTAGAGTAATTCTCTTCAAATACATTTACGATGAATTAAGAAAACAAATACTCTAAAATTTAAGTGGTGTAGAAAAATGGGCGGTACTAACTATTTGCCGGATTAGGTTGGCAGCTCTGCTTGGCAACCATCTCATTAATAACCGTACAATTGTTAACGCCTCTTCATAAAACGCCCTTTTTTTTCACACCACTTTATTTTTAGAGTAATTCTCTCCAAATATTGTTACGATTAAATGAGACTAAAATTACTCTAAAAAATGACTGGTGTGAAAAAAAAGGCAGGTACTAAAAATTATACGGTTCATAAAAAAAGTACACTTAATACAGTTTTGTTAAATAAATCCTTGTCAAATCCTGTTCTTAGTCATTCTAAGACAATGATTCGACAAGGATTTATTTAACAAAACAGTATTAAGTGTGCTTTTTACTTTCTTCTATATGTAATATAGAGAAAGTATTGGATTCGTAAAAATTTTCGACCTCGGGTTTTTGATGGATTTACACGTTTTGAGAGCTGTAGAACACGATTTGACCCTTTTTAGAAAATGTCTGTCTGTCTGTCTGTCTGTCAGTCTGTCTCTGTGTGTGTGTGTGTGTGACAAAATTTTGTGGCAACTGTATCTCAGGAACTACAGCACAGAATTTCATACAAATTAGTACGTAGTTGCACCTTGACATAAATTAGTGCCTATCAACTTTTGGTAAAAATTGTCTTACAGGTTGCGTTGCCATCCCGCTTTTTCTAAATTTTTAACATGGTGATATAGGACAAAATTTTGTATAAATGTGCATAAAGATAATTATTTTTTAGTAATCATTATGAAATTTACAAGAATTATTTATAATAGAGGTAGTCAACTGGGGAAAAAATTTTGTATGCGTAGGAGCCTCGTGAACCCCCCTGGGGGGGAAGTCCCCCCTCGAGGGGAGTAAATTTTCAAGATGGGTATCTTTCGAAAGGTCTCGTCAATTCCTTTAAAACGAATGGTTGAACTATAAATCTGTGATAATTTAAAACAAAGTTATCGATTTTTTTTACTTTTAACAAAATGTAACTTAGAAAAAAAATCTTTTTTTTTTTTTTTTTTTTTTTTTTAAACGAAATTTAACCAGACTTGGTATTTAGTTGGCCCCTGACATAAACTGGGGCTGATTAGATTTGGGGATCAATCACTCAACAGGTGGTGCTGTGATCGTATTTTTTCTAAATTTTTAACATGGCAGTATATAGGAAAAAATTTCGTATAAATGTACATAATGTGAGTTATTCTTAACCTGTGATTGTGAAATTAATATGAATTATTGATAATAGTAGTAGTTAATTAGGAAAAAAATCTTGGTCATCGCTTCCCTCCCCCCAGGGGAGGGGAGGGGGGGGTAAATTTTCAAGATGGGTATCTTTCGAAAGGTCTCGTCAATATCTTTAAAACGAATGGTTGAACTATAAATATGTGATAATTTAAAACAAAGTTTTTTTTTTTTTTTTTTTTTTTTTTAAATATTGTTACTGTGTGAATTTGTATAGGAAAATATAGAAGAAAGTCTTGTGGTGGCCACAGCATACTAGTTTTATATAGGAATTTTTGCTGCTAACTATAAGTGAACTTTTTTTAGACAGAGATTATTGCTAGTGCTCGGATACTTTTGTTGCCGGCTGTATTTTGGATGGCTTCTTGTTTTCGGTACCTTCCCCCAGAAATACGTGCGATATCAGAACCAGTTGAAAATATTCGAAATCAGATTCTGAGTTTTATTTTGGTCAGTGTTGTTAGATATAGTGTAACAATGTTTCCAGGGACCGATTTACTCACTTGGACTTGGAGGCCAAGCTCACTCATGTTCAATGGGCCCCTTTTCCTCGTATTTTAATATTATTACAAACAAAACAAACTGCATATTTTTGAATCACACGTCTAAATATTCTCTTCACTTCACTACACTTCACTTTTCATTTTATTAGTAAGAGTAAGGCTTAACTAGATCTGACGCTTGTCTATCCGATCAACGTGCATAGCGCCCTTGTATCTGCGCTAGAGGTCTGCACGGGCCGAAATTTTCAGGCCCGGGCCCGGCCCATCCCGTTGGAAGGGTTTGCTTACCCGGCCCGGTATAAAATCGAAAAATTCGGCCCAGGCCCGGCCCGTTTCTTTTTTACTAGTGTACGTCCCGGACAAAAAGCGATAAAATCAGGCCCGACCCGGCCTGATTCAAAAATATGTAAAATAAAAAAAAAAAAAAAAAAAAAAAAAAAAAACATGCCTTTTTACGAAAAAGGTTTTTAGTATATGTTTTGCAGATGTTTTATATAGCTAAGCAAAAAAAAGTTCTTTAACAAAACTGCTCAATGTTTACAAGATATTTATATATAAACGGTATTTCATTATTACAGATGTACAGAAGGCACAAAGACAGACAGAAAGTCAAATCGAAAATATTAGCATTCCTCAAACAATATAGGAAGATATTTAAAATGGTTAATAGAACAAAAAATACACTTTCAACCACTTCCTGTTATATGCCATAATGTATCCAAATCTTTCATGTGATCCGGTAAAAAAAACTTTAATGCTAATCCAACCATATTCAATAGAAAAGATGCTTTTGCACATGCTAAAATTGACGCTACTTTCATCCAGTGCCCCGGGGAAAAGAAAAAGAAGCCTTTGAGGAAAAGTTACAGCGGAAGGATTTTTATAGCCTTCATACCACCTAAACACTACAGACCATAGAAAACAAAGCCTTATATATAGTAACGTATCTAATTTCCTTTGTTTGTTACATGTGCGCAAACTGGTAGTAACATGCATATTATTTTGAATTAGAAACCCTCTAATATTACATTAAATAAAATATATTTCGAGACACGTTTAAAATATTTGCGGAAAATCAGATAGCGAAAAGTTAAGCTGATAGACAATTAAATTGTAGTTACAGACACCTTTTAACAAAATAAAATTTTATGTGACATACCAGACTGTAAAATTATGTAAAATAAATGACTGAAAAAGTATTTTATCATTTTCCTTTTTCTTTGATTAACGAGGAATTTAGAAAAAGATTCGGGCCGGGTCGGGCTCGGGCTTAAAATTTCCTCCAGGCCCGGCCCGGCCCGAGTACATACAAAAAATATTGAGCCCGAGCCCGGCCCGGCCCGAGAGCAAATTGAAAACTTCGGCCCGAACCCGGCCCGTGCAGACCTCTAACTGCGCTGCAGATGCGTACCTCGAATTTACTTAGCCTTAGTAAGAGTTTGGAATTCAGTATCAGTAGTATGCAGTTGTATTCGCATTTAACGAAAATATTGCAATTTTTTCGATGTGCTGATAGTTTCCTTGAAAGATCATACCTCCGATTTATAAAACAGTACGGCAATACAATTAGTAGTGTATATGCAGTGATACAGTGCAGCATAAATTTTAATAATCCATTGACGAAAAAAACAAAAAACAACGATCATTATAGCAAAATTTGGAATTTTTTCATTTTAACTATTTTTTTAAATGTGTGATGGAATTTCTTGGCAGCCCCCTCAGTGTGAGGGTCCAAGGCACATGCCCCGAATGCCCTGCCTTAAATCAGGCACTGAACGTTTCCTATTCCTAGCAGTGAAGACGGGTCCAAATTCTTGGAGAGGTGCTGTTCCAAGGGATAAACATTCAGTCATTCAGTATTCCCTTATCGCTTATAGCTTATTTTCTCTTAATAATAAGGTTATTATAACCCTTATTTTAACGGTGAAATCGCTGAGTCCGCACATGCGCAGAAACCCCCATGGTCGCAGGTTGAAATATAGTGTTTTCATATTTCTTTTTTTTTTTTTTTTTTTAATGTTTTTGATGCGCAAATCAGTTAAACATAAATGACAGTCTGTCTTATAGAATATCGTTACTCGGCGAAATTAAAAAGTCTTTCGGATAAAATGAGAACTGTAATTTTGGACGAATATGTTTTAAATATCCAAGGCTAATTAAAAATCAACGGCTAAGTAAGTAAAACTGGATATATCATATAAAAAACAAAAATATGCGTTGTTGCATTGAAACCAAAAATCTTGGACTCAAAAAACGTCAAGCCCTCCAAACAGTGATGCCAGATGCTCGAAAATTATTTCCCCAAACAGGTCTCCAAATTTCCCCAATTTTTTTCGAAAAAATCCCCAACTTGATTTTTACTAAAAAGGGAAAATAAATTTTTTTCAAAAAAAAAAAAAAATTATATATATATATATATATATACTAGCAGGCAACGCCCGCTTCGCTGGTCCCTATTTTTAAATGAATGACTATAATTACTGAATTCTCAAAATTGCATTGATTTTTATCAGGTGAAAAAAAAAAAAAGAGTAACAAAATCTGATTAGGAAAAATGTCGCACCAGGTTCTCACTGCCTTCAGAAAAAAATCCCAAAATGCTCTAACTCTTATTTCTATTATTTTCCCCCTTCGCCCCCCCCCCCTCCGTCTATCCTAATTTTTTTACAAATTCGAAAATATCCGCAATCGATTTGTAGATATCGAAAACCTCTATGTACCAATTTTGAACGATCTAACTCTATTTTAATTTTTTTGCCCCTCCGCCCCCCCCCCCTTCCTGGCCCTCCTAATAACTTTACACTTTCGAAAATATCCCCATTCGACTTGTAGGCCTCTAAAACCTATCTGTACCAATTATGAGCGGCCTAACTGTATTTCTATTTGTTTTTGCCTATAGCCCCCCTAACACCACAAAATATTCCAGAAACGTAACAGTCATATAACATTGAAACATTATAAACACTTACGAAACGCTTAAAAAAGTTCAGATTGCTTTCCGATTAGTCTCAAAAACGTAGAAATAATGTCCGCGTTCGTAACAAAAAATCAGATACGTAACAGAAACGTTACAATCACTTAACAGATAGAAAATCAAAAAGGGCGTATGTTTCAGAAAGGTATCAGAGAGCATACTAAAACGTGTTACATTTTTGAAAGATTGTAAGCTTTTTGCAACATAACTGAAACCTTCTGTGCTGTATGGGCCCCCTTACCGCCTCACCCCCTTCCCACCCATCCTAAAAATTTTATAAATTCGAAAATATCCGCAATCGATTTGTAAGTATCGAAAACCTCTATATACCAATTTTGAACGATATAACTCTATTTATTTTTTTTTGCCCCCCCCCTTCCCTCCCCCTTCCCGGCCCTCCTAATAACTACACTTTCGAAAATATCCCCATTTGACTTGCAGGCCTCTAAAACCTATCTGTACCAATTTTGAACGGCCTAACTGTATTTCTATTTGTTTTTGCCCATAGACCCGCTTACCGCCCCACCCTCCTTCCCGCCCCTCCTAATAATTTTAAAAATTCGAAAATATCCGCAATCGATTTGTAAGTATCGAAAACCCCTATATACCAATTTTGAACGATCTAACTCTATTTTTATTTTTTTGCCCCCCTCTCCCCTCCCCCCTTCACGCCCCTCCTAATAACTTTACATTTTCGAAAATATCCCCATTTGACTTGCAGGCCTCTAAAACCTATCTGTACCAATTTTAAACGGCCTAACTGTATTTCTATTTGTTTTTGCCCATAGACCCGCTTACCGCCCCACCCTCCTTCCCGCCCCTCCTAATAATTTTAAAAATTCGAAAATATCCGCAATCGATTTGTAAGTATCGAAAACCCCTATATACCAATTTTGGACGATCTAACTCTATTTTTATTTTTTTGTCCCTCCTCTCCCCTCCCCCTTCACGTCCCTCCTAATAACTTTACACTTGCGAAAATATCCCCATTCGACTTGCAGGCCTTTAAAACCTATCTGTACCAATTTTGAACGGCCTAACTGTATTTCTATTTGTTTTTGCCCCATAGCTCCCCCCCCCCCTTGCTGACCCACCTGGGGGCTGAATTTCTAAAATTCCAGAAATTAGTTTTTAGATATTTTTATTAGCTATATTTTAGAGCAAAAATTTCACGTGTGTCTACTTTTTTGTTTGAGATATATAGGATTATGCAAAATCAAGTTTTACGCATGTGAAATCACGTTTTGCCCCCCCCCCCCCCCGCCCCCCTTGGGGACCGAATTTTGAAAATTCCAGAAATTGGTTTTTAGACATTTATATTAGCTATATTTTAAAGCAAAAATTTTACGGATATCTGGTTTTTTTTTTGTTTGTTTGTTTGTTTGAGATATGAAGGATTTTGTGAATTCACGTTTTGCCCCCCTCCCCCCCCTTGGGGGGGGGCTAATTTTGTAAAATAGCTTCTTAAAGGATGCCTACGTCATAGAAAGAACATTGTCACAAAATTTCATGCTTCTAGGTCCAGGGTTATGGTCTGGGCGATGATGAATCACCCCCTCACTCACTCACTCACTCAGTCAGTCAGTCAGGAAGAACGATTTTATATATATAGATATCAAGCAGATTTAAGCTCAGATTTTTCCTCGAATGAAGGCAATTTTTGAAAAAAATCCCCAAATACAAAAATGTATTATAATCCCCTCTAATCAGTTGGTAACACACGGAGAGGCAAGTGTAGAAGTTAAAAATCTAACAGGTCCTTCGTGGTGAAAATGGGAAATTCCCTCTCTGGCCCGAAGTCTGTTCTCAGTTCTGTTCCTCAAAGTTCTCTCGCCGGGCCCCGTCTTTTTAACATTTACATTAACGACATTCCGCGCAAGCCCGACATGAACTTAGCTTTATTTGCTGATGATACTGCTATCATGTACAAACACAAACAACCACACACAGTGTTTGAAAAACTCCAGGATTACCTAAATCCGTATGCTATTTGGCTGAGGAAATGGAAAATTAAAGTTAATAGCTCAAAAAGTGCCGCCATTTTCTTCCCTAATAAATCCTATTCCCCCGACGTTAACTTTACTCTCAATAATGATCCTATTCCCTGGAAACTTCTTATAAATACCTAGGAATTCACCTAGATTCAAAATTATTGTGGCATAAGCACATCTCAGAGACTCTGAATAAAGCGCAAATTGCCAATCGCCCCCCTCCTTCCTCTTTTGGCTTGGAATAGCCGCCTGTCTGTTAAAAATAAATTGTTACTGTACAAGTCCATGATCCGACCCATCTTGACTTATGGGTCCGTGGTGTACGGGTCTGCCTCAAAGACTGTGCTAGAAAAATTTCAAGTATTCCAAAACAACCAATTGCGTAGGTTTGTTCAAGCTCATCGCTACGTTCGCAATGTTGTCATTCACAAAGACCTGAAAATTAGGCCAATCTATTCGGAAATTAAGAAACTTGCGTTGAAGTTTCACAGGTCTATCCCAAAAGTTCAGAATCCTGTGTTAAATGCCATAAGAAGGTACAATCCCAGAATCGGGGGGGGGGGGGGGGCAAAAAACGCCCACATGCCATCCTCTACAGGGAGGACGGGTTTGTCCCGGTCTCCAAGCATAGAAGGCGAGATCCTTCAGGTGTTACTTAACACAAAATTCTCACTCAAAATTCTTTTTCCCGTAGATTGAATACTTCCAATTCTTCTACTTTTGGCTATCCCCCTGACAACTGCAACCTACTGTGTCGCTTTAACATCGCGGATGATCAATCTTCCAGCCAGTTACCTTACGTAGGGTTTTTAATTATTTGTTTTAACTTAACTGTAAATAGTGTAAAATTCTCTTTTGTAAATTGTAATTTAATTGTATTATTGTAAATAATGTAAATATTTTCTTCTTATCTTCTTAGCCTAACAGTCTTGCTAGGCTAAAATTTTTTTAAATTTTTCTTTATTTTTGTATTATTCTAAATTGTACAGTATTATGACTGCTTAACATTCTGGTTAGGCCTATGATTAGTATTTAAAAAAAAAAAAAAATTGTAGGTTTAGTGCTCCTTGCTCTGTTGCCACATGTCACACAGCTTCCAGATCGGCTCTGCTCTGCCTCTCTCTTCCGTCATGCTGCTGAATGCATCAAGTCATCACGCCGGGGTTCTTTGGGAACCCACACAGACCTAGTACCGATTCTCTAGATTATGCAAGCCCTCCATCTGTATTTTGTCTTCCTCTGGTGAAGGTAAGCGGCTGTCTCGACAGCCGTAGGCACTTCTTAAGAACGTGATGATGATGATGATGATGATGAAGTTAAAAATCGAACATTGTACACCAAATACAACTTATTATAACTATTAAGAGCAGAAAAGTTAATAAATTAATATAAAATAAAGCTATAATACATTGCATATATGTAAAATTATAGACAGAAACTAGAAAGAAAGCACTGTTGCCAATTCAAATTTTGCGATGTTCCACTCAAAACTCGAAATGTCCCTACACTGACAATAAAAGTCCCTACTATAGTGAATAATCATGAAAAAATTAGGAACAACAACATAATCCATGCGTAATTCGGTGAAATTTCTTACAAAATTAAAAAACGTCCCTAAGAATTTAAAATTTGTCCCTACATCGTGAATAAAGCTATTGAAAGTCCCTAGTCGTAGGGATAAATCATTACGTTGCCAACATTGACAGAAAGTTGAACTCCCCAGATTTGTCCCCAAAAATTTCAGAATTCTCCAAAACAGTCACAGATAATTTTGCAAATAAAATTTATGAATAATTTATGTACTAAAGATGAATGAAAAAACTCCAGATACTCATTTTTCTTTCTCTCTTTTCTTCTTCTTTTCTTTTTCTTTTCTTCTTCGTCTTCTTCCTTTTTTTTTTTTTTTTTTTTTTTGTATGGAATAACGACATTTAAAGAAATTTATCGTTTCTGTCTACTATTTCTGTCTGGTTAGAAGTTTTTATGGTCGAAAAAACTATTGGACTTATCCTCATCTTTTTAGATATTAGAGTTAACCCTTTAATTGCCAATCGCAATGCAGTCGGACACTTTTGATACTAACTGTATAGAGTAGAAATTTATGTTTACTCGGAAATGGTTATAAAGATATTAATAAAAGTTTGGGATAAGCGCTTTTTAGAGACCTAAAACAATTGGAACAACCTTAGCATCAAGAAAATTAGTGTTAACCCTTTAACTGCCAATCGCAACATGTAGTAGAAATTCAGTTTAATCAGAAATGGGTATAACGATTTTGTTTAAAGTTTGGAGTTAAGTGTCTTTTTTTATTTTATTATTATTTTTTTTAAGAACTAAAACGTTTGGACATATCCTCATTTTCAGAAAAATTTGTGTTAACCCTTTAACGGCCTGTCGCAACATATAATAGAATTAGGTTTACTCGGAAATGGATATAACGATTTTTATAAAAGTTTGGGATTAAGTGTTCTTTTGAGAGATAAAGCGAATGGACATATACTCATCTTCAGGAAAATTTGCGTTAACCCTTTAACGGTCAGTCACAACATATAATAGAAATTAGGTTTACTCGGAAATGGATTCAACGGTTTTTATAAAAGTATGAGATTAAGTGTTCTTTAGAGAGATAAAGCGATTGGACATATCCTCATCTTCAGTAAAATTCGCGTTAACTCTTTAACGGCCAGTCGCAACATATAATAGAAATTAGGTTTACTCGGAAATGGATATAACGATTTTTATAAAAGTTTGGGATTAAGTGTTCTTTAGAGAGATAAAGCGATTGGACATATACTCATATTTAGGAAAATTCGCGTTAACCCTTTAACGGCCAGTCGCAACATATAATAGAAATTAGGTTTACTCGGAAATGGATATAACAATTTTAATAAAAGTTTGAGATTAAGTGTTCTTTAGAGAGATAAAGCGATTGGACATATCCTCATCTTCAGGAAAATTCGCGTTAACCCTTTAACGACCAGTCGCAACATATAATAGAAATTAGGTTTACTCGGAAATGGATATAACGATTTTTATAAAAGTTTGGGATTAAGTGTTCTTTAGAGAGATAAAACAAATGGACATATCCTCATCTTCAGGAAAATTCGCGTTAACCCTTTAACGGCCAGTCGCAACATATAATAGAAATTAGTTTTCTCGGAAATGAATGTAATGGTTTTTATAAAAGTTTGGGGTTAAGTGTTCTTTAGAGAGCTAAAACGAATGGACATATCCTCATCTTCAGAAAAAATCGCGTTAACCCTTTAACGGCCAGTCGAAATTTATAGCATTAAATGGGTTTACTCGGAAGTGAATGTGACGATTTTGATTAAATTTTAGGGTTAAGTGTTTTTTTTTTTTTTTTTTTTTTTTTTTTTTCTGGGCACAAATCCTCTCAAGTATCCTCCTTACTACAAATGTTCGTGTTTCAGAACTTTCTACCACTGTAGCTCCTCAGATCAGAAGACATTTAACGGCTAAAATAATCATCGTTGCTCTCCAAATCAAACTGATGAGTATAAAATTATCAAACAATGATAAAAATGAGGGAGGGGGCGTATCAAGAAAACGGTGTGTGATTGGGCAAAATGGTGATCATATTCGGATTCAGGAGGTCATTTTACATAAGAGTGGGCTGAAATGGTGTCAGATACAATTTTCATGCCGAGCAGTGTTATTACAAAGGAATACATAAAAATATTTCTGGTATTAAGATTACGGAAATCCGTAATAACTTGGCATCTCTCTTTCTATATATATGTATATATATATAGGTAGATAGATAGATAAACAGATGGATATTTGGTGCAAATTAGATTTTTTCTTCGATTCAGAAAAGTTCCTGCTCACTGTTAACCCTTTATCAACCGGTTAAGAAATCCGGCCGAATTTGGGTTAACTCGGAAAGGGATGTACCCAAGCAGCACCGAAACGTTCTCTGAACGTTCAAAAATTGTTCTGCAAACACGTTCTAAGAACGTTCCCTTTGAACGTGCTATAGACGTCTATTTGTCCATCTTGAAGACGTACAATAGTACGGTTCAGAGAACGTTCAATGAACGTGTAACTATCACCACCGGTGTTATAGAAGCGTTCTGAGAACGTTCTATGTATACGGTCTCAGAACGTTCTAAACGTTTTTAGAACGTTTTCAAAACGTTATACACATTTTCAGAACGTTCCAAAAAATGTACTGTAAACGTTCTAAAATAGTGTAGTTAAAAAAAAAAATGATGACGTCATTATAAAAAATCACCTCAGTACGAGCGTTTAGAAGTAAAATTTACATAGCTGATGACGAATAATGATACAACACATGAACAGGGATATGAATTACTTTTGTTTTTCAATTCAAATAATGTTTGAGTAATTTTAACATACTTACTATTCCTTTAATTTCAACGTATATGCATCAAAAATTCTATATTCTATGACAGTTTTCCCCAAAAAGTGTCATAACGTCTCTTTATACCTTAAAAAATTTCTTAAATTTTTGCATTTTTTAAAAATTTCTTTTTTTCCCCTAATCTGAAGATAATGAAGTTGTAGTATTAATTACAAAACTTTGAATACACACCATAAAATGCAAGAACTCGCACCAACTGTTTCGGGTCAAAAGAAGACACAACCCTTCATCAGGCGAACATTGTAGGCACGAGAGCTGCAAACAAGCACGTTGAGTGTGTTGAATGCGTTAGCGCTTTGTTTGTAGAAGCCGTGCTTTGTTTGTAGCAGTTGCGAGTTCTTGCATTTTATGGTGTTTATTCAAAGTTTCTTAATTAATACTATAACGCCATTATCTTCAGATTTGGGGAAAAAAGAAATTTTTTAAAAATGCAAAAATTTAAGGAATTTTTTAAAGGGATATAGGCACGTTATGACACTTTTTGGGAATTACAGTCATAAAATATGGAATTTTTCATGCATATACGTTGAAATTAAAGGAATAGTAAGTATGTTAAAATTTCTCAAACAATATTTGAATTTAAAAAAAAGTAATTTATATCTCTGTTGCTGTGTTGTATCATTATTCTTCATCTGCTATATACCCAAGCAGCACCGAAACGTTCTCTGAACGTTCAAAAATTGTTCTGCAAACACGTTCTAAGAACGTTCACTTTGAACGTGTTATAGACGTCTATCTGTCCATCTTGAAGACGTACAATAGTACGGTTCAGAGAACGTTCAATGAACGTGTAACTATCACCATCGGTGTTATAGAAGCGTTCTGAGAACGTTCTATGTATACGGTCTCAGAACGTTCTAAACGTTTTTAGAACGTTTTCAAAACGTTATACACATTTTCAGAACGTTCCAGAAAACGTACTGTAAACGTTCTAAAATAGTGTAGTTAAAAAAAAAAAAAAAATGTGACGTCATTATAAAAAAATCCCCTCAGTACGAGCGTTTAGAAGTAAAAATTACATAGCTGATGACGAATAATGATACAACACATGAACAGGGATATGAATTACTTTTTTTTTCAATTCAAATAATGTTTGAGAAATTTTAACATACTTACTATTCTTTTAATTTCAACGTATATGCATCAAAAATTCTATATTCTATGACAGCTTTCCCCAAAAAGTGTCATAACGTCTCTTTATACCTTAAAAAATTTCTTAAATTTTTGCATTTTTTAAAAATTTCTTTTTTTTCCCTAATCTGTAGATAATGAAGTTATAGTATTAATTACAAAACTTTGAATAAACACCATAAAATGCGAGAACTCGCACCAACTGTTTCGGGTCAAAAGAAGACACAACCCTTCATCAGGCGAACATTGTAGGCACGAGAGCTGCAAACAAGCACGTTGAGTGTGTGGAATGCGTTGCCGCTTTGTTTGTAGCAGCCGTGCTTTGTTTGTAGCAGTTGCGAGTTCTTGCATTTTATGGTGTTTATTCAAAGTTTCTTAATTAATACTATAACGCCATTATCTTCAGATTAGGGGAAAAAAGAATTTTTTTAAAAATGCAAAAATTTAAGGAATTTTTTAAAGGGATATAGGCACGTTATGACACTTTTTGGGAATTACAGTCATAAAATATGGAATTTTTCATGCATATACGTTGAAATTAAAGGAATAGTAAGTATGTTAAAATTTCTCAAACAATATTTGAATTTAAAAAAAAGTAATTTATATCCCTGTTGCTGTGTTGTATCATTATTCTTCATCTGCTATATACAACTAAACTCTTGATTTATTTTGCTTGTTTTAATCCTTGTGATTCCGAATGCGTCATCCTATGATTAATGTTTGTTTTTCATGGTTGTTTTCTGTTTGATTCTCTGATTTCTTGAAGTAAATAATTTATTCCAATTTATTCTTCATTTCTAACTTCAATTAATTTCTTGTACGATAGGGTGCCCGCTAGCAATTTGCTATTATAGCTGCTAACGAACGAAATCGTATATTGGTGCTCAACGACGAAAAGGGTCACCCTTGACGAGTTTTTTTTTTTTTTTTCTACCATTCTAAGCTTTTCCTACAAAAAATGTTTAAAATGCTGTCTTAATTTTTTATTTCCTCGTTGCTTGTTTGTATCTTTTGATTTGAGTTTCATGTGGTTTTTACGCACCGGCAAAATTATTAAAATTGCAACTAACAATATAGGAATAAATTTAAGATTAGACTGAAGTTAAATAAAATAAAAATCAATAAATAAAATATAAATGTTTCAATAAATCACAATCAGTCTCCCCAGGTTATTTAAATTTGTTGTAATTTTCTTCTCATTGACCTATGTGGTTTCAGGGATCTTATATCGGTTGCTTGGCTTTAACTAAGATTAAAAATTCATTTATACATACATATATATATATATATATATATATATATATATATACATACATATATATATATATATATATATATATATATATATATATATATATACGTGTTTTTTTTTTTTTAATACAGGGTGCAAAGCATTGTGACGAGAATACCTTTATCTCCGCAACTATTGGTCGCAAATATATAGTTTCAGTTACAAAATGTTTTAAAGAATATGAGCATTTGTGGTATAACATGTTTAAATTTAAAATATCTATTTTTTCAAAATTGCAAAAACTAAATTTTTACATAGTCCCAGATCCCTATAATCATATTTAGAAAACTGACACTCATCCTAACAAACAGTTTCATTTCTATTCTCCCAAAATGGAACATGATATTTAAAGTTTGGTTTTTCTAACATATTTCGGCCTTCAATAAGGGATCGGTTTAAAAATCCTAATTGGACTTTGTTTGCATTTTCCCTGGGTTTATTAAAGAATTTTTCATTGACTTTTTAATAAAGCCCGAGAAAATGCGAAATAATCCTAAATTTTGAAACTAACTATCTCAGACAATTTTGGGTGCACAAAAGTGAAACTTTTTGTGTTATATTTTTTAGGTTAGAACTCAACTTACACTATTAGTGTCATGAAAATTGTATAAAAATTATCAGTTTTTGTGATTTTTAGTAAATTGATTTTTTAAATTTAAACATGTCATATAATGAATTCTTACATTTTTTTTTTTTAATACATTTTCTTATTGGAGGACGTTTGAGACCAATTGTTGCCCAAATAAAGGCCTGCTCTCGACTTTGCACCCTGTATATTCTAAACATTTCTGGGTACTACTTTGTAAGTCCATGGATAGTTTATAAATATATTTGAATGCTGAAGTTTATAGAAAGTTTTAATATTTCAACATAAAAAATAATTTCAAAAATGAATGTACCAATACACCGCTAAAATAATATATAATTGAGTTTAGAATATATTGTTAATTTATAATAATAAGAAATTGAAACAAAAAATTAAAAATTAGTTAGAAGGAGGAAATTTTTAAAATGTCCAAATACTTAAATACATATATATATATATTTAATCATAATATTTTTCTAAAATATTTAACATACTTCATATTTTTAAATTTCAGTGCATGTGTGCATACATATTTTCAGTTTACAGCAGCAGTTTACAACAATGATGTTTGCAGGTATTTAAATTTATTCCACATGGCAATGTAATTGGTATTTTTTAAATGTTTAAATTTCTTTAAATTGAGTCAACGCAATTTTTACCTCATTTGATGTAATTATGCGATCATGGCATATTAAATAATTGATAAATGTAAATATTATTAGTATTAATAAATAATATAGTAAATCGTCCTTTTTTTAAGCAGAATATCTTTTTTTATAAAGATGTGGAATAAAATTGAATTGAATCTTTGTTTTATTATGCAGTTAAACAATTTCATATATTTAATTTAATAAATAATAGTAAAGAGATATTTAAAATTGTAAGTCGGTGAAACTTAGGATATTATTTTAAAAATATGCAATTTGCATAACCTAGATTGTATATATATTATCATATAAACATTAAATAAATACTTCAGAATTTAAAAAGAAAAGAAAAAAAAAAAAGAATTACATACCTTCCTCATTTTCTTCATAAGAATTTCTCCAAGAAAACACCCTTCCAACTAGCATTTTAAAATACATAATGACCAGTCTGGAAGGGCATTCACTTAAAATTAGCTCTCATCTTTTAAATTCTTTATGTTACTTCATTCAGAAGCATAATAACCAAAAATAGTCAATTTAACAATTTCCATCTCAGAAGACTGAATTAATAAAATGAATCCTTAATTTCTAAGCGGTTTTCTGTAACAGGAGCAGTTTTTTTCTGCGATACAATGCTACTTACAAGTATCAAATGATAGGCATAAGAACTTACGCAGATATGAAAATGATTGTTTAATTGATATTAAAATAAGACTTTAATAACTAGAAAATGGAGACTATTACAGGTTAAAAATATTACATTTTTACCTTTTCTAAAGCTTATCCAAGTCATTATAACGCGAAAACTGAACAAAACAGATTACATTACACGTTTTAAAATTACCGCTTCACATAACGGCACGACATTCCCAAGACATTTGAATTTGCTCGGTCAGCGAGAATTAAATAAATGCAATCCACAGATGTCAGTTTCATCTGCTCTTCCCTTGTTACATCCGGAATAATCATGTTTCAAAGTTCAACGTTTGAAACATAAATTTATTAAGCATTTATAGCTGTAGGAAATACAAAGTGTCAATATTTTAAGGAAAAATGGAGCTGAGTTAAACAATTATTTAAATTTTTATAAAGTATTTGAAAAACTTATGAGATCACTTTATTTTTCCATTTTAAAATCTCGAATTAAACGGAAAAGCATATTTTGTTTTAGTGTATATTTTAGTATGGAATAAAATATTCAGTGAAAATAAATAAAATAAAATAAGAACAATCAAACAGAGTAACGATTTAACAACATTATCAATATTGATAATTTATCAGTAACATTTAAACTTAAATAGAATCATAAATAAAATATAATAAAAGTTTAAAATTATGCTTAAAGAAAAGAAGAAAAAAACTCATTCTGTAACTTCCCGATGAGTATTGACCGCGAGGTCCTACTCTCGAACCTTACAGACGGGAAGTGTTGGCTTCGATTCCTGGTCACGCTCGTCGACTTAGGTTTTCGGAGTTTTCCCGTGATTTTCTTTGAAACTCGCGTAAAGCACTATATTACTTATTCAATAACATCCGTGATTAGCTTTTTGTATCTAAACTTTGGGTCTGGGGAATGCATAGATTTTCATGACAGAAGACAATCATTTTTATGCTGTATAGAAGATCTTAGAAAATGTATTTTTCTAAGGGTTTATTATTATTATTATTATTACAAATGAAAAAAAAAAAAAAAACGGTAAATTTGTTTTAAATCATCAGAAAACGATGTTTCAATTATTCGTTTTAAAGGTGATATCGAGTTCTTTTGAAAGATAATTATAGTGAAAATTTTTATCCACCCTTCCCCCCCCAGGGATGATGCATACTTATTCCTAGGGGAAAAAACAATGTCCTATGAATGATAATAATAAAAAAAAAACTGTTTGACTATTACTCGTTATACAGCCAAATTGAATCAATATTATATATCAAATGTATGTCACGCAGAAGGTTTGGTGAGTATATATATTACAGAAGCTGATAGATAGCCTTTCTGTGAATGGAAAATATTGGAACGTGGCAGTGCCACCTGTCGTCCGATATGCACCCAAAGGCAATCTGTAGAGTTTTACGTAATATTAATTTCACTTACTAAATTTACAATATTTATAAATCACAGAAGTTGAGATTTTTCGTTTCTGTTATGAGATTAAATTGCAACATAGCGACGCCACCTGTTGGCCGATGTGCATCCAAAATGGACCAGTAAAGCTTTACATAAAATCGATTTCACTTATAACTTCAGTGTATCACAAAATTTATTGTTAAATCACAAGAGTTAAAATATTGCCTTTCCGTTAAAATGATTAAATTGCAGATTAGCAACGCCACCTGTTGGACAATGTATACATCCAAATTGTATTAGCAGAGGATATGATGATATATGCCAATATATCATGTTTAATACATTTGTACACTATAGAAGCTGAGATATAGCCGTCCCATAAATGGAGGGTTTCATTGCATAGCACCGTAATCTATCGGGCGATATATCCCAAATGAAATTCAAATAAACTCCAATTTAGGGCAAGATCTAATATTGTAACAAGTTTGGTCGAATTCCATACATTGATTCCTGAAATACAAAATCCACAAAATTTTTCCATGAGTTTAAAATTTTGTAATTTTTTTTCACCTCACCGCTACTGATTATTGGGAAGCATTCTTTACTGACGTGCTAACAAAACGTTAAACTGAAAATGTAAAAAATGCTCTATTCTCTATCATGCTAAAAATTATAAATTTCGAATAACTTACGAAGTTTTTAAATTAGAATGTTGCAAATCTCTCAATAAGATTCTTATCAATATCATAATTGATATTTTAAAACTGGTCCGATCTCTCTGCAATCATTTGTTCTTGAGATATCGTGTACATGAACTAACGGGCTATCACACTAATAGGTGCCGATACACATTAACAGATACCATACCAACCTTTTGACTTCCGGATTCCTCACGCCACAAAACGTGTAAAAAAATCAAAAGCTGAAGTCAAAAATTTTAAAGGTTAACCTAGTTTCCCAACCAATAGTACTAAAAAGTCATTTTGTCATATTCGTTATAATTACACTGTTACAGAACGTGTTATGACGGTGTCACACTTGAACGTTCTATATAGAACTAGAATTGTACGTTTTATAGATGGTACAAATCAAACATTTTCAGAACGTTCTAAATAATACTATTTCTGAACGTGTTTTAGAACGTTCTTTTGACACGAAACACGGTGTTTGAACTATTGAAACCGTTATTAGACGTTCACAGAACGTTCCTGTGCTACTTGGGACAATTAAACTCTTGATTTATTTTGCTTGTTTTAATCCTTGTGATTCCGAATGCGTCATCCTATGATTAATGTTTGTTTTTCATGGTTGTTTTCTGTTTGATTCTCTGATTTCTTGAAGTAAATAATTTATTCCAATTTATTCTTCATTTCTAACTTCAATTAATTTCTTGTACGATAGGGTGCCCGCTAGCAATTTGCTATTATAGCTGCTAACGAACGAAATCGTACATTGGTGCTCAACGATGAAAAGGGTCACCCTTGACGAGTTTTTTTTTTTTTTTTTTTCTACCATTCTAAGCTTTTCCTACAAAAAATGTTTAAAATGCTGTCTTAATTTTTTATTTCCTCGTTGCTTGTTTGTATCTTTTGATTTGAGTTTCATGTGGTTTTTACGCACCGGCAAAATTATTAAAATTGCAACTAACAATATAGGAATAAATTTAAGATTAGACTGAATAAAATAAAAATCAATAAATAAAATATAAATGTTTCAATAAATCACAATCAGTCTCCCCAGGTTATTTAAATTTGTTGTAATTTCCTTCTCATTGACCTATGTGGTTTCAGGGATCTTATATCTGTTGCTTGGCTTTAACTAAGATTAAAAATTCATTTATACATACATATATATATATATATATATATATATATACATATATATATATATATATATATATACATATATATATATATATATATATATATATATATATATATATATATATATATATATATATATATATATATATATATATGTGTGTGTGTTTTTTTTTTTTAAATACAGGGTGCAAAGCATTGTGACGAGAATACCTTTATCTCCGCAACTATTGGTCGCAAATATATAGTTTCAGTTACAAAATGTTTTAAAGAATATGAGCATTTGTGGTATAACATGTTTAAATTTAAAATATCTATTTTTTCAAAATTGCAAAAAGTAAATTTTTACATAGTCCCAGATCCCTATAATCATATTTAGAAAACTGACACTCATCCTAACAAACAGTTTCATTTCTATTCTCCCAAAATGGAACATGATATTTAAAGTTTGGATTTTCTAACATATTTCGGCCTTCAATAAGGGATCGGTTTAAAAATCCTAATTGGACTTTGTTTGCATTTTCCCTGGGTTTATTAAAGAATTTTTCATTGACTTTTTAATAAAGCCCGAGAAAATGCGAAATAATCCTAAATTTTGAAACTAACTATCTCAGACAATTTTGGGTGCACAAAAGTGAAACTTTTTGTGTTATATTTTTTAGGTTAGAACTCAACTTTCACTATTAGTGTCATGAAAATTGTATAAAAATTATCAGTTTTTGTGATTTTTAGTAAATTGATTTTTTAAATTTAAACATGTCATATAATGAATTCTTACATTTTTTTTTTTAAATACATTTTTTTATTGGAGGACGTTTGAGACCAATTGTTGCGCAAATAAAGGCCTGCTCTCGACTTTGCACCCTGTATATTCTAAACATTTCTGGGTACTACTTTGTAAGTCCATGGATAGTTTATAAATATATTTGAATACTGAAGTTTATAGAAAGTTTTAATATTTCAACATAAAAAATAATTTCAAAAATGAATGTACCAATACACCGCTAAAATAATATACAATTGAGTTTAGAATATATTGTTAATTTATAATAATAAGAAATTGAAACAAAAAATTAAAAATTAGTTAGAAGGAGGAAATTTTAAAAATGTCCAAATACTTAAATACATATATATATATATATTTAATCATAATATTTTTCTAAAATATTTAACATACTTCATATTTTTAAATTTCAGTGCATGTGTGCATACATATTTTCAGTTTACAGCAGCAGTTTACAAAAATGATGTTTGCAGGTATTTAAATTTATTCCACATGGCAATGTAATTGGTATTTTTTAAATGTTTAAATTTCTTTAAATTGAGTCAACGCAATTTTTACCTCATTTGATGTAATTATGCTATCATGGCATATTAAATAATTGATAAATGTAAATATTATTAGTATTAATATATAATATAGTAAATCGTCCTTTTTTTTAAGCAGAATATCTTTTTTTTATAAAGATGTGGAATAAAATTGAATTGAATCTTTGTTTTATTATGCAGTTAAACAATTTCATATATTTTATTTAATAAATAACAGTAAAGAGATATTTAAAATTGTAAGTCGGTGAAATTTAGGATATTATTTTAAAAATATGCAATTTGCATAACCTAGATTGTATATATATTATCATATAAACATTAAATAAATATTTCAGAATTTAAAAAGAAAAGAAAAAAAAAGAATTACATACCTTCTTCATTTTCTTCATAAGAATTTCTCCAAGAAAACACCCTTCCAACTAGCATTTTAAAATACATAATGACCAGTCTGGAAGGGCATTCACTTAAAATTAGCTCTCATCTTTTAAATTCTTTATGTTACTTCATTCAGAAGCATAATA
The DNA here is from genome assembly GCA_963930645.1 of Salticus scenicus. Taxonomy (NCBI): domain Eukaryota; kingdom Metazoa; phylum Arthropoda; class Arachnida; order Araneae; family Salticidae; genus Salticus; species Salticus scenicus. Next base: position 6,564,846 of record OZ005658.1, on the reverse strand, counting down.
ACCAAAAATAGTCATTTTAAGAATTTCCATCTCAGAAGACTGAATTAATAAAATGAATCCATAATTTTTAAGCGGTTTTCTGTAACAGGAGCAGTTTTTTCTGCGATACAACGCTACTTACAAGATGTTAGGCTTAAGAACTTACGCAGATATGAAAATGATTGTTTAATTGATATTAAAATAAGACTTTAATAAATAGAAAATAGAGAATATTACAGGTTAAAAATATTACATTTTTACCTTTTCTAAAGCTTATCCAAGTCATTATAACGCGAAAACTGAACAAAACAGATTACATTACACGTTTTAAAATTACCGCTTCACATAACGGCACGACATTCCCAAGACCTTTGAATTTGCACCGTCAGCGAGAATTAAATAAATGCAATCCACAGATGTCAGTTTCATCTGCTCTTCCTTCTTACATCCGGAATAATCATGTTTCAAAGTTCAACGTTTGAAACATAAATTTATTAAGCATTTATAGCTGTATAAAACATATGGTCAATATTTTAAGGAAAAATGGAGCTGAGTTAAACAATTATTTAAATTTTTATAAAGTATTTGAAAAACTTATGAGATCACTTTATTTTTCCATTTTAAAATCTCGAATTAAACGGAAAAGCATATTTTGTTTTAGTGTATATTTTAGTATTTAATAAAATATTCAGTGAAAATAAATAAAATAAAATAAGAATAATCAAACAGAGTAACGATTTAACAACATTATCAATATTGATAATTTATCAGTAACATTTAAACTTAAATAGAATCATAAATAAAATATAATAAAAGTTTAAAATTATGCTTAAAGAAAAGAAGAAAAAAACTCATTCTGTAACTTCCCGATGAGTATCAGAGACCGCGAGGTTCTACTCTCGAACCTTACAGACGGGAAGTGTTGGCTTCGATTCCTGGTCACGCTCGTCGACTTAGGTTTTCGGAGTTTTCCCGTGATTTTCTTTGAAACTCGCGTAAAGCACTATATTACTTATTCAATAACATCCGTGATTAGCTTTTTGTATCTAAACTTTGGGTCTGGGGAATGCATAGATTTTCATGACAGAAGACAATCATTTTTATGCTGTATAGAAGATCTTAGAAAATGTATTTTTCTAAGGGTTTATTATTATTATTATTACAAATGAAAAAAAAAAAAAAAAAAAAAAAAAACGGTAAATTTGTTTTAAATCATCAGAAAACGATGTTTCAATTATTCGTTTTAAAGGTGATATCGAATTCTTTTGAAAGATAATTATAGTGAAAATTTTTATCCACCCTTCCCCCATCCCCCAGGGATGATGTATACTTATTCCTAGGGGAAAAAACAATGTCCTATGAATGATAATAATAAAAAAAAAACTGTTTGACTATTACTCGTTATACAGCCAAATTGAATCAATAATATATATCAAATGTATGTCACGCAGAAGGTTTGGTGAGTATATATATTACAGAAGCTGATAGATAGCCTTTCTGTGAATGGAAAATATTGGAACGTGGCAGTGCCACCTGTCGTCCGATATGCACCCAAAGGCAATCTGTAGAGTTTTACGTAATATTAATTTCACTTACCAAATTTACAATATTTATAAATCACAGAAGTTGAGATTTTTCGTTTCCGTTATGAGATTAAATTGCAACAAAGCCACGCCACCTGTTGGCCGATGTGCATCCAAAATGGACCAGTAAAGCTTTACATAAAATCGATTTCACTTATAACTTCAGTGTATCATAAAATTTATTGTTAAATCACAAGAGTTAAAATATTGCCTTTCCGTTAAAATGATTAAATTGCAGATTAGCAACGCCACCTGTTGGACAATGTATACATCCAAATTGTATTAGCAGAGGTTATGATGATATATGCCAATATATCATGTTTAATACATTTGTACACTATAGAAGCTGAGATATAGCCGTCCCATAAATGGAGGGTTTGATTGCATAGCACCGTAATCTATCGGGCGATATATCCCAAATGAAATTCAAATAAACTCCAATTTAGGGCAAGATCTAATGTTGTAACAAGTTTGGTCGAATTCCATACATTGATTCCTGAAATACAAAATCCACAAAATTTTTCCATGAGTTTAAAATTTTGTAATTTTTTTTCACCTCACCGCTACTGATTATTGGGAAGCATTCTTTACTGACGTGCTAACAAAACGTTAAACTGAAAATGTAAAAAATGCTCTATTCTCTATCATGCTAAAAATTATAAATTTCGAATAACTTACGAAGTTTTTAAATTAGAATGTTGCAAATCTCTCAGTAAGATTCTTATCAATATCATAAGTGATATTTTAAAACTGGTCCGATCTCTCTGCAATCATTTGTTCTTGAGATATCGTGTACATGAACTAACGGGCTATCAACACTAATAGGTGCCGATACACATTAACAGATACCATACCAACCATTTGACTTCCGGATTCCTCACGCCACAAAATGTGTAAAAAAATCAAAAGCTGAAGTCAAAAATTTTAAAGATTAACCTAGTTTCCCAACCAATAGTACTAAAAAGTCATTTTGTCATATTCGTTATAATTACACTGTTACAGAACGTGTTATGACGGTGTCACACTTGAACGTTCTATATAGAACTAGAATTGTACGTTTTATAGATGGTACAAATCAAACATTTTCAGAACGTTCTAAATAATACTATTTCTGAACGTGTTTTAGAACGTTCTTTTGACACGAAACACGGTGTTTGAACTATTGAAACCGTTATTAGACGTTCACAGAACGTTCCTGTGCTACTTGGGTAATGATTTTGAAGAAAGTCTTTGATTAAGTGTTTCTAGAGTTATAAAATCAATTAGGCATATCCTCATCCCCAGGGCAATTCGCGTCTACTGTTTACCCTTTAATTACCGTTTAGAAAATATGGCAGAAATTGGGTTTTCTTGAAAATGGGTTTAACGATTTTGATGGAAGCTTGGAGTTAAGTGTTTTTTGGGGTAAAAAAACAATTAGTCTGATCCCTATCTTCATAAAAATCATGGTTTGCTGTTAGACCTTTATTTGTTGGTTACTTGGAATAATATGACAAAAATTGCATATTAATGAGGAAAAATATGGCAAAAATCGGGTTTACTTGGAAATAAATATAATAATTTTGATGAATGTTTGGAGTTAAGAAGTGTTTGGGATGAAAAATTAATTAAACTTATCCTCATTTACAGGAAATCTTGCTTTAGCTGTTAACCCTTTATTTTCCTGTTGCAAAATATTGCAGAAATTGGGTTTACTCGGAAACACACATAATGAATTTCAAGAAAGTAAGAGTTAAATGATTTACGGATGAAGAATTGGTTTAACTTATCCTCTTTTTCAGGAAAATTTGCATGCGGTGTTAACGTATCATCCGCCGGTTGAAAAACAAGACTAAGTACTAAAGTCTAAGTACTTAACATGACAGTATAGGACAAAATTTCATATAAATGTATATAATGTGAGTTATTTTTAACGCATGAATGTAAAATTTATATGAATTATTGATAATAGTAGTAATAAACTTGAAAAAAAAAAAAATGTGTGCATGTAGGAGCATTGCTTTCCCCCTGGGAAGGAAGTGCTCTTCCCCCGGGGCCTGTGTAAATTTTCAATGTGGATATTTTAGAAAGAACTCGTCAATATTTCTAAAACGAATGGTTGAACCATACATCTGCATTAATTTAAAACGAAGCTACCGATTTATTTTATTTTTAATGTTATATATAATGTATATATAGTATAGACATATATATATACAGTCGAACCTCGTTAACGTGAATTACTTTTAACATGAACTGTTACCACAATTCCCGTCAAAATGAAGATTACTTTAGTTATATGACGATCAGTTACTGATAGCTTGAACTACAGATAACATGAACAGATTTTTGATCCCCCTTGAGGTTCACGTTAACAAGATTCGACTGTATATCTTTTCATGTCTGCACAAAAATGATTTTTTTCAGCATTTATTATTATACTACTTTAAGAAAAAAATCGTCTGCATTCATCATGGAAAATATCTTTAATAAATTATAACTTAATAAATAATTTGTATTGAATAAATTTGTATAGGATTAAATAGAGAAGAAAGTCTTGTGGTAATACTAGTTATAATATATTCAAACAAGCGGGTTTTACCTCTGCCACTGCTAACTACATTTAAAAGAATTTTGAAAATTCGATATTACTTACTAATATAAACACTTAAAAAATATTAAAATTTTTAAAAAAGTATTCCATTAAAAATCAAAACAGTATTTAAACCATAGTAATAACAAAGCAACTGATTATAAAGAATCATATTTTTCATAAATTAGTTAAATTTAACTTACTTATGAAAACTTATTCCTTTTCCTTTCATAAATTTATTTCTACAATTAAAAGCCGCGCAGTACTTCGGCATTTTCAATATATATCAACCATGTCTTATTACTATATTACTATATCTATGATATCAACATTCTATTCCATTGTTGTTTTCGAGTTTTATACTCTCTCATCATGGCTGATGCCAGAAACTTTTTCGGCATCAAAAATCTTTGCACGTTAACATGGGGATGATAGATCTATGTATATTACTATATCTATGATTGTTACATGTATCCACATACAGTGTTGCAAGATCGAGGATTTTGTCCCAGTTCTGGTGAGTTTTTTTCTCCTAGAAACTTTTTTGGTGACCGAATGTTTGTGAGGGGAATTTTTTTAAATTTTGGAAAGAAATCTAAAAAAAAATTTAAACTCTTTTGTCTAAAATTGATCAGCCTGATAAGTTTACAGCGTTGCCAACTGTAGGGGTTTGTCCCTGCAGATAGATGCTTTTAACAGTTTTCTTTAGAATGTAAAGACTTTTGAAAGTATCCCTTTTTCCCAGAACATCCTCATGACATCCTGAAGATGAGATTACATTAGGCGCACATCCTCAGCACTTAAGTACTTAATGCAGGTTTAAATTTTTACGAAAATTATGGTTTATAAAAGTTATTTTTGTATATGGGGATTTTTTTTTTTTCAAAATTGAGCTTTATTCGAGTGGAAATTTCGGCTTAAATCTGTTATATATTTTATTTTATTTTTTAAGGAAAAAACAAACCTGATTTGGGGAAATTTGAAAGCCTGTTTGGGGAAATTGACTGTCGACCATCTGCCTACACTTACACAACCTCAACCACATCTGATGTTGAATAAAAATTAACGTTTTGACGTCATCTATGGCACAAAAAAAAAAAAAAAAAAAATAGGACAGTGTTTTTATTTTTATATAAAACTAGCTGACCCGTCCGGCTTCGCACTGAAGAACAAATTTTAGTTAAAGATGGATTGATATGTAAAAAATCAAGAAATATATCAGTTTATATGTTATAGTCAGGCAATATTATTAACTGGAAAGTCAAAATATAATTTTACAATTATTTTTTTTAATTAGTTGTTAAATGTTGGCAATTTTTACTTAATGCTATTTATTTATTTATTTATTTATTTCATAAAAAGAAACATTTCTTTACTCATGAATAAAAAATATTGAAAAATAAACCTATGACATGAAAATGTTTTTGATAAAATTGACGTCATAATAGCTTTAATTATTATTTATTTGTTCATTTCGCAAATATATTTAATTATTTCCATAATTGATTATTATTTTAATAATGTATATTAAAGGAGAAATCAATAATATGAAACAATATTCGTACAATATATACTATTACAGAATCTGGTGTGAAACAACCACACGACTTCCATTACCCACTATTACACGTAATATATACAATTTTTTGGAGATATTACTTGCATTTTTTGAGATTTTCGAGTAAGAGAAACTTGATACACGTATAAAGACACATACAACAGAGTTTGCATAGCGAGTTAAAAAATAAGGGGAAAAAAAATAGATAGTTATATTTTAAACACGAATTTCCGAGATATAAAACTGAACTACCTAATCAGGATGACCGTTAATATCCCTGTAATAAGCACGTAATCCTTGAGAAAGGTTATCTAAATTGGATTAAAGAAAAAATTTTCAAGAATACGTTAGAGCCGTTTTTGAGATACCAACTTTTACCAAAACTTAGCATACTCAATTATTGACCTAAAAACAATAATTACATACAAAAGGATATTTAATAGGAAGTTAACATGGCGAGTTTGAAAAAAATCCGTACAGGCGTTTTTAAAGGAACGCACTTGCGAAGTCTGAAATTGAGCTGTTTATAGAGGACGCCTATCAATTTTCCTGAACTAAGCAACTTTTCAATCGAAAGGGCATCTAATATATTATTTATACAGCAACTTTGAAGAAAATCATTAGAGGTGTTTTTAAATATGGGCTTACGGTCCCATTTCTGGTTTTCGATGACCCAATTCCGGTTTTTCAATTTTCACGAAAATTTGGAAAATTTATCTGTACACCAGACCTGAATCACTTGTGAAGTTTAGTAGTTCTATTTTTATTAGTTTTGGAGATATGACAGCCAGAAGATTACACACACACGTGCACATATACACACACACTGACCAATTGCCAAAACCTATACAATACTTCCACTACCTACGGTAGTAGGGTAATTGAAGTAAACACATACATCTCGTATTTACTACGATAATATACAGATTTTCGTATTACGTTTTCGATCGCCAAATACAAAAATCGCCAATGACGATAGATAATTTATAATTCAATTAAAATATTGAAACTTTTAATTAAAAATTTATTTTACCAAAATTTATTATAGCTTCTAGCACTTAGAGAGAGACAGTGTAACTTTTGATTATTGAAAGAAAAAAAAAAAAAAAGCAATCGGCTTTTTAGTTCTAGCGATCGTTCTCTACATATGCATATAAACCTTTCTTCTTTTTATATTAGTATAGCTATAGAGCATAGGTATATTAAATAGGTTTCCAATCAACATAATGTAACTCAAATAATTAAATGCTATTTACATTTCAGTAATGGCTGTATGCGCTATGTATATTGAGCTACTTGCCATAACTGCTAGTTGCTAAAAATAGTCGCCAAATAAATTTAAACATCTCAATACGCAAGTGAAGTGTGACATCACTGACCGCCCGTGGATGCAAGAAAAAGATTTTCCATGTTAATCGCTCATTGGATTTTTTTTTTTTTTTTTTTTATTAAAATTCTAGAAGAATTATTTCCCGATTTTAATCCTCATATTTGGGTATAGATATGTATTAGTTATTGTATGCATGCGTTAGATTGAGTTATTTTGCTGTCAAATTGACAAAATTTTAATTTTAAATTTCAAAACTGTCACCCTTGGCGTGTTTTGTATTTGGCGATCAAAAAGTAATACGAAATATTGTTTCATATTATTCGTTACACTCTTAATGTAAGTTTTTAAAATAACCATGATTTTTGAAAGGAATTAAATTATATTCGCCAGATAATTTGGCGATATTTTTTTTTTCTGCCAAGGATGACGGATATCAAATCTATTCCGCTGCAACATATTAGTATATTATATCAGATACTTTATTTAGACATTTGAAAACAAATTTGACTTCAAATTATGATAGAATATTTATCCTTTCCCTTTTAATTAGTTTATTAGTTGGATGTTTATTGTGTAAATATCATCCTTTGAAATGAAATGTTTATGTTTTCAATCGAATATGGAAATTTGCCATTTTTTTTTTCTAGAGTTTTGAAATTTAAAATTCCAATTTTATCAATTTTACAACAAAAACAATTTAATCTAACGGATGCACATGATAACTAATACATATCTATATCCAAATATGGGGATTAAAATGGGGAAATAATTTTCCTCGATCTTTATTTTTTTTTTACAAAAAATCCAGTTCACTTTTTATATTATTGTTCGCGTGAAAATATATTTTATTATATGTCTAAAAATAAATTAATTCGTAAATCTTTTTGGCAACAATTATAAATTAAAATAAATAATATTATAAAATAGAATTTCTTATTTTATTTTATTTTATTTATTTATTTATTTTTAAATTCCAATTTCGTTTACACACATCAGTTTAAACCACGGAGTAATAAAGACTCCGTGGTTTAAACATTGATGCTTAGATCATTATATTATATCATATCATATCAAATTAAATTATTAGAAAAATAAACACTTTTAATTCTATAATGACGTCAGATTTAACGTGTAAGTTTAACAATTAAAAAAGCTTTATATGAATTTCAATTTAATGCACGTGCAAATATATTTCTTTTCTTTTCACGTCAAGATATTTTAAAAACGAAATGAATATGTAAATGTTTCTTTTATGTTGGCAGCAGCTAATTTTTTTAATATTTCATTATTTCCATTTCTATTACGGCTTCTATGGGGATTTTAATTAAAATGCTCAGATTTTAAACTAAAATTTATTTTATCAAAATTAAATATAGCCTATAACAATATGGCATACTGTAGCTTTCGGTCAGTGAAAGAAGTTTTTAAATCGGTTCAGTAGTTTCAGAGATTACCCTCCACAAACAAACAATTTTTTGCGCTTTATATAATGACTAGCTGACCCGTCCGGCTTCGCACTGATGAACAAATTTTAGTTAAAGATGGATTGATATGTAAAAAATCAAGAAATATATCAGTTTATATGTTATAGTCAGGCAATATTATTAACTGGAAAGTCAAAATATAATTTTACAATTATTTTTTTTAATTAGTTGTTAAATGTTGGCAATTTTTACTTAATGCTATTTATTTATTTATTTATTTATTTCATAAAAAGAAACATTTCTTTACTCATGAATAAAAAATATTGAAAAATAAACCTATGACATGAAAATGTTTTTGATAAAATTGACGTCATAATAGCTTTAATTATTATTTATTTGTTCATTTCGCAAATATATTTAATTATTTCCATAATTGATTATTATTTTAATAATGTATATTAAGGGAGAAATCAATAATATGAAACAATATTCGTACAATATATACTATTACAGAATCTGGTGTGAAACAACCACACGACTTCCATTACCCACTATTACACGTAATATATACAATTTTTTGGAGATATTACTTGCATTTTTTGAGATTTTCGAGTAAGAGAAACTTGATACACGTATAAAGACACATACAACAGAGTTTGCATAGCGAGTTAAAAAATAAGGGGAAAAAAAATAGATAGTTATTTTTTTAAACACGAATTTCCGAGATCTAAAACTGAACTACCTAATCAGGATGACCGTTAATATTCCTGTAATAAGCACGTAATACTTGAGAAAGGTTATCTAAATTGGATTAAAGTAAAATTTTCAAGAATACGTTAGAGCCGTTTTTAAGATACCAACTTTTACCAAAACTTAGCATACTAAATTATTGACCTAAAAACAATAATTACATACAAAAGGATATTTAATAGGAAGTTAACATGGCGAGTTTGAAAAAAATCCATACAGGCGTTTTTAAAGGAACGCACTTGCGAAGTCTGAAATTGAGCTGTTTATAGAGGACGCCTATCAATTTTCCTGAACTAAGCAACTTTTCAATCGAAAGGGCATCTAATATAATATTTATACAGCAACTTTGAAGAAAATCATTAGAGGTGTTTTTGAATATGGGCTTACGGTCCCATTTCTGGTTTTCGATGACCCAATTTCGGTTTTTCAATTTTCACGAAAATTTGGAAAATTTATCTGTACACCAGACCTGAATCACTTGTGAAGTTTAGTAGTTCTATTTTTATTAGTTTTGGAGATATGACAGCCAGAAGATTACACACACACGTGCACATATACACACACTGACCAATTGCCAAAACCTATACAATACTTCCACTACCTACGGTAGTAGGGTAATTGAAGTAAACACATACATCTCGTATTTACTACGATAATATACAGATTTTCGTATTACGTTTTCGATCGCCAAATACAAAAATCGCCAATGACGATAGATATCAAATCTATGCTTTGTTTTCAATTTAAATATTGAAACTTTTAATTAAAAATTTATTTTACCAAAATTTATTATAGCTTCTAGCACTTAGAGAGAGACAGTGTAACTTTTGATTATTGAAAGAAAAGAAAAAAAAAAAAAAAAGCAATCGGCTTTTTAGTTCTAGCGATCGTTCTCTACATATGCATATAAACCTTTCTGCTTTTTATATTAGTATAGCTATAGAGCATAGGTATATTAAATAGGTTTCCAATCAACATAATGTAACTCAAATAATTAAATGCTATTTACATTTCAGTAATGGCTGTATGCGCTATGTATATTGAGCTACTTGCCATAACTGTTAGTTGCTAAAAATAGTCGCCAAATAAATTTAAACATCTCAATACGCAAGCGAAGTGTGACATCACTGACTGCCCATGGATGCAAGAAAAAGATTTTCCATGTTAATCGCTCATTGGATTTTTTTTTTTTTTTTTTATTAAAGTTCTAGAAGAATTATTTCCCGATTTTAATCCTCATATTTGGGTATAGATATGTATTAGTTATTGTATTCATGCGTTAGATTGAGTTATTTTGCTGTCAAATTGACAAAATTTTAATTTTAAATTTCAAAACTGTCACCCTTGGCGTTTTTTGTATTTGGCGATCAAAAAGTAATGCGAAAATATACATGCCAGATGTATATTTTCGTAATATGTATTGTACGAAATATTGTTTCATATTATTCGTTACACTCTTAATGTAAGTTTTTAAAATAACCATGATTTTTGAAAGGAATTAAATTATATTCGCCAGATAATTTGGCGATATTTTTTTTTTTTTTTCTGCCAAGGATGACGGATATCAAATCTATTCCGCTGCAACATATTAGTATATTATATCAGATACTTTATTTAGACATTTGAAAACAAATTTGACTTCAAATTATGATAGAATATTTATCCTTTCCCTTTTAATTAGTTTATTAGTTGGATGTTTATTGTGTAAATATCATCCTTTGAAATAAAATGTTTATGTTTTCAATCGAATATGGAAATTTGCCATTTTTTTTCTAGAGTTTTGAAATTTAAAATTCCAATTTTATCAATTTTACAACAAAAACAATTTAATCTAACGGATGCACATGATAACTAATACATATCTATATCCAAATATGGGGATTAAAATGGGGAAATAATTTTCCTCGCTCTTTATTATTTTTTTTACAAAAAATCCAGTTCACTTTTTATATTATTGTTCGCGTGAAAATATATTTTATTATATGTCTAAAAATAAATTAATTCGTAAATCTTTTTGGCAACAATTATAAATTAAAATAAATAATATTATAAAATAGAATTTCTTATTTTATTTTATTTTATTTATTTATTTATTTTTAAATTCCAATTTCGTTTACACACATCAGTTTAAACCACGGAGTAATAAAGACTCCGTGGTTTAAACATTGATGCTTAGATCATTATATTATATCATATCATATCAAATTAAGTTATTAGGAAAATAAACACTTTTAATTCTATAATGACGTCAGATTTAACGTGTAAGTTTAACAATTAAAAAAGCTTTATATGAATTTCAATTTAATGCACGTGCAAATATATTTCTTTTCTTTTCACGTCAAGATATTTTAAAAACGAAATGAATATGTAAATGTTTCTTTTATGTTGGCAGCAGCTAATTTTTTTAATATTTCATTATTTCCATTTCTATTACGGCTTCTATGGGGATTTTAATTAAAATGCTCAGATTTTAAACTAAAATTTATTTTATCAAAATTAAATATAGCCTATAACAATATGGCATACTGTAGCTTTCGGTCAGTGAAAGAAGTTTTTAAATCGGCTCAGTAGTTTCAGAGATTACCCTCCACAAACAAACAATTTTTTGCGCTTTATATAATGATATAGATATAGATATAGATTACGGTTAACTTTTCTTTAACTTCTGTTTTTAATTTTTTTTTTTTTTTTTAACTTCTGCTTTTAATTTTTTAAAGTCGGCAGCAAAATTATCCGAACGCTAGCAATAATCCTTGTCTAAAAAATGTACACTTAATACTACTTTGTTAAATAAATCCTTCTCGAGTCATGTCCTTAGTCAGTCTAAGAACAGGATTCGACAAAGATTTATTTAACAAAACAGAATTATGTGCACTTTTTTGATATCGGAATTAATGGCTAGTGCTCGGATACTTTATCTGCTGACTGTAATAATAGAGTGAGTGAGCGGCTTTTACGTCGCATTAGTGCTATGAGCAATTGGCGACTGTGAGCCAATGGCGACAATGAGCCATTGGCGATACACCCATAAAGATGGTCAGTAGACATATCATCACAATTTTGATCCTCCACGGAGGGTCAGCCCTTAAAGGTATCATTTATATGGAAACATGGAGGACGTTGTGACCACGACTGATTTTACGTACACAAGCCACAATTAATGTACACGACGGTCTTCGGCCGGCTTGAGTATCGAATCAACAATCTTCCAATTACGAGCTGAGAGCTCTAAGGACCACGGGATACTGCAGTCCCACTTAATTCTCTTATATTGTTGTTGGTAGAACGTCGAGCTCGTAATCAAGGGATTGCACGGTCAATCTCCGAGGTGGAGTAGAGCCTTTATGGAGAGAAACGACAAACGATGGATGGATGGTTGGGTTTTACGTCGCACTTGTGCTGCGCAGATGGGCAATTCGGGACGGTCTGGGACACACCCCTAGAGGTGGTCCGGAGACATGCCATCACAATTTTGATCCTCCACGGAAGGGATGGCTCTCCCGCTTCGGTGACCCCCCAGAAGTATAATTTCTGATGGGAACATGGAGGACAATGCGGCCACGACAGATTTTACATGCACCAGCCACCATTAGTGTACACGACGGTCTTTGACCGGCTCGAGTACCGAACCCGCAATCTTCCAATTACGAGGCCGGCGCTCTACCGACTGGGCTACCGCGGCCCGACGACAAACGATGAAATTTAGCTACGGTGCATGCTCATAGCAGACATTTCGCTAACAAACTAAGTTTTAGTAAAAAAAAAAATAATAATAAAGCAAGACTCGAACACTTCTCAGTAAAATATCAAGAACAAAAATTACTCGCTATTAACGTTACTGCCGTTGTAGGCTAAGTTGGAGGTCACCGAAGCAGGAGAGCCATACCCTCTGTCAAGGATAAAAATTGGGACGCCATGTCTCCGATCCACCCTAAGTGGTGTATCCCAGACCAGCGCCAATTACCATAGCATAGCTCTAGTGCAATGTCAAATTTACTCAATCATTCGATCTCCGAGACGGCCAGACCGTCGTGTATTCAATGTCCTCCATTGTAAGTAAAATTAATGCTACGATAAAGTTAAGAATCAATATCAAAGCAGCTAAATAACGTATATCTTTGTCACAAAATATTTAGGTGAATAGACTACTTGTCTCTCTCATGCCATTCGGGGCCACGGTAGCCTGGTCGGCAGAGCACCCAGCTCGTGATTGAAAGATTGCATGTTCGATACGCTAGCCGGCTAAAGACCATCGTGTACACTAATGATGGTTGTTGCACGTAAAATCTGTCGTGGCCATTTATGTCCTCCATGTTCCCATCCAAATTACACCTCTGGGGGTCACCGAAGCAGAGGAGATATCCCCTCCGTCGAGGACCAAAATTGCGATAACATATCGCCGAACCATCCTTAGGGGAGCGCTCTAGACAATTGCAGGACTCTTTGTGCAGTACTAGTGCAACGTTAAATATAACCAACCCAACCAACTTCATGTCATTCGACATCATGATGACGATTTTCCTTCATTTAACCTAGAGCCTCTAAATAAAATAATAGGCCGGCGCATCACCGCCATTTTTTTGCCTCTGAAGAGGACAGCATTCCCGCTTGGCGTCCTTATCGCTTCCCTAATGATTTTAAGAAATCTTGATCTGAATTTAATCCGGTCAAGATAAGAGCAATAAGCAACAATAATATTCCTAAAAACACATTTTTTTCACAGTACATTCTCAGGATGTCATTTTATTCTGAGGATATCCTATGGATGTACTGGGGTAAGAGGTGTTATTAGGGCGGTTTCTGTTTCTTTTACAAAATGTCGCCAAAACTCAAATACACAGTAACAGAAGATCTGTGAACACTTTATATTCACTTCTTGAATGATTATAGCAGTTTATCCCTAAACCAACTTCCATATCATAGTTTACTTAGCTAAAATAATGAAATATAATAAAACAAGTTACTCTAAATTAACGTAAGACGATAAAAAAAAAAAAAAAAATGTTTTTCGTTTGTTTATCAGAGAAACGCGCTGGATACATGTGGCAACCCTAAGGCAACAAAATGCCTGATGCGCCAGCACGTATATATAGGAACCTTAATTTAACCTATAGGAATCTTAATTCAACCCGCGAAGTTGATTATAACCAGTTACAGCACAACTTTTAACCCACAAACACTGGAAGCTTCGCCTTGTTCTAGTTGGTTGGTTGGATGGGGTTTACGTCGAGCTTGTGCTGCGAAATGGACAGTTGGAGACGGTCTGGGACTCATGCCTAGAGCTGGTCCAGAGACATACCATCACAATTTTAATCCCCTGCCTTGTTCCAATCATCCATTTTCTCTTAACATAATCAGATGTATTTCGTTTTAACCAGCTGATTCAGAAAAAAAAAAAAAAGAAAAGAAAAATCATGCAGAACGCATTGATTAGTAACACTTTCCAACTGTTCGTAATTGTTGTATCGAATAACTTTTAATATTCTATGCCTACGTTATCACACAACAGACAGAAGGACTGAAAAATATACAGATAGACTAATTGATTTTAAAATTACTCTTAGGCATTTTGGAAAGTGTTAAAAAGACTTAACGAAAAAGAAAATGCAGCTATTAGATTATAATTACAGCTTTTGATCTCTCTGAATATTTTAGTGTAGCCCTGTAAATCAGAAAGTTAATCATATCATATTCTATACAAAACATTATTTTAGAATATTAACAATACATTTCAATATTTTTATGATTTTTACAGCCGAAAGATTTTTAAATATAACTTTCTAAAAATTCTGTCCTAAAACGTAATGCATTGGCATTTTTTTGTTGTTGTTGTCCCTGTAAGCAAACTAGTTATACAGAACCAATTAATGTCATTCTAAATGGGGAACATTCTATAGGGAAATTATTTATAAAAGTAACACTCATAGAACACAATGCTTTCGAATGCTTTTGGGTGTCCCTGTACACAAACCAGAACAGATATTCTCTCCATTTTCAATATGGAACATCTGATAGTGAACTTCAATAAAATATATCAGTTTCGAGAAATTCCATAAATGTTTGCAGGAGTTAGAGCGCGGGCAGACAGACAGACAAGCAGATGGACAGATACACAAACTGAAATCATATTCACACTTAAAAATGTTAGAAAGTGTTAAAAACGTTTAATGTAAACGAAAGTACAATTCTAGCATTTTTTTATTAATAGCTCTTAATATAAATGGATATTTTTGTGTCACCCTGTAAATCTTAATTCTAATCATGCTATATTCTATGCGAAGCGATTTTTTGCGCATATAAATAACGTATTTCAATTTCCTAAAACTTTGTGGAAAGTAAAGTTATTAAAATTTAATTTATAGAAATATCTCTCATAGAACGCAATGTTTTGGAATACTTCTAAGTGTCCTTGTATATAAATCGGTGGTGGTATTTCCTCCATTTTATACAGGAAACATAAAATAGTGAACTTGAATAACATATTTCAATTTCATTCAGATATGTCTACAGTAAAGATATGAAAATATGGTTTATAGAAATACCTCTCATAGAACACAATGCTTTGAAATACTTTCGGGTGTCCCTGTACGCAAACCAGTAGATGTATAGACTCCATTTTCAATAGGGAACATCCGATAGTGAAATTGAATAACATATATCAGTTTCAAGAAATTCCATAAATATTTACGGGAGTTAGAGCGCGGACAGACAGACAGACAGACAGACAGGCAGATACACAAAACTGAAATCATATTCACACTTAAAAAATGTTAGAAAGTGTTAAAAACGCTTAACGTAAACGAAAGTACAATTCTAGCAATTTTTTATTAATAGCTCTTAATATAACTGGATATTTTTGTGCCACCTTGTAAATTTAATGCTAATCATGCTATATTCTGTGCGAAGCATTCTTTTGTGCATATAAATAACATATTTTAATTTTCTAAAACTTTGTGGAAAGTAAAGTTATTAAAATTTGATTTATAGAAATATCTCTCATAGAACACAATGCTTTGGAATAATTTGGAGTGTCCCTGTACATAAACCGATGGTGGTATTTCCTCCATTTTATACAGGAAACATCCAATAGTGAACTTGAATAACATATTTCCATTTCATTCATATATGTCAACAGTAAAAGTATGAAAATATGGCTTCTAGAAATACCTCTCGTAGAACACAATACTTTGAAATACTTTTGAGTGTCCCTGTACACAATCCAGTAGACGTATAAACTCTATTTTCAATAGGGACATCCGATAGTGAACTTGAATAACATATATCAGTTTCAAGAAATTCCATAAATATTTACGGGAGTTAGAGCGCGGACAGACAGACAGACAGACAAACCGAAGTCATAAACAATTTTCAACCTTATTGGAAAGTGTTAAAAATGTTTGAAAGTGTTAAAAACGCTTAACGTAAACGAAATAACAATTCTAGCAATTTTTTATTAATAGCTCTTAATGTAACTTGTTATTTTTGTGCCACCCTGTAAATCCAATGCTAATCATGCTATATTCTGCGCAAAGCATTCTTTTGTGCATATAAATAACATATATCAATTTCAAAAAAAAAAATCGTTGAAAGTTATGCTATTAAAATTTGATTTATAGAAATATCTCTCTTATAACGCAATGCTTTGGAATACTTGTGAGTGTCCCTGTACATAAACCGATGGTGGTATTTCCTCCATTTTATACTGAAAACATCAAATAGTGAACTTGAATAACATATTTCAATTTCATTCAGATATGTCTACAGTAAAGGTATGAAAATATGGTTTATAAAAATACCTCTCATAGAACACAATGCTTTGAAATACTTTCGGGTGTCCCTGTACACAAACCAGTAGAGGTATAAACTCCATTTTCAATAGGGAACGTCCGATAGTGAACTTGAATAACATATTTCAATTTCATTAAGATATGTCTACAGTAAAGGTATGAAAATATGTTTTATAAAAATACCTCTCATAGAACACAATGCTTTGAAATACTTTCGGGTGCCCCTGTGCACAAACCAGTAGAGGTATAAACTCCATTTTCAATAGGGAACGTCCGATAGTGAACTTGAATAACATATATCAGTTTCAAGAAATTCCACAAATATTTACGGGAGTTAGATAGTGGACGGGCAGACAGACAGGCAGACAAACCGAAGTCATAAACACTTTTCAACCTTTGTTGGAAAGTGTTAAAAATCGCATTTCTGGGAATTATGTGAAAAAGGAAACGCATGATTAAGTTTTAACTAAAAGAGATATTAGACTAAATTTTATTTTGTCGTTCAGTTGTTTGTGATAGATGCAAAACAAGGTAGAAGAATACATCTGTCTTGAGAAATTTTGCAAATGAAACTGGATTCCAAATAGAATTTCTTGCATGACCAAAAAATTGAGCTATCGTTATGCAATAAGAAGCTTTTTCCGTTGTTCAATGGATTAAAATTGTGATGGAGTGACTCCGGAGCATACTTAGGGGGTGCGTCCCAAACCGTCGCCAATTACTAGGCTGACCAGATCAAAGTATCTTTATAAAAGAGAAGAATTAAAAATTGCTACAATTATCAAATTATGGATGTATTTTTTTCCTTTCCTAATAAATAAGGGCTAAAAATAAAGTGCAATTGATTAATAATTTAATTTCTACAATTTTTTAAAACTTAGAAAAATGCCTTCACAAAATGGGAGTCCCCATTTGTCCACAGAAAATTTGGACGTTTGGTCAGTATACTATTACCCACAGCGCAGTACTAGTGTGGCGTTAAATCCAACCAACCAACCTTTATTTGAGGGGTGGTAGTACAGTAGTCTGGCCGATGGAGCACCGAGCTCATATTTTGAAGATTGCGGGCATGGTACTAGAGCCGGTTAAAAATTGTCGTGTTTTAATGGTAGCTGGTGCAAATAAAATCCGTCGTGGCTGCATTGTCCTCCATATTCCCATCCAAATTATGTTTCTGGGGGTCGCCGAAGCAGAAGAGTCTTCCCCTCCGTGAAGATTCAAAATTGCGATGGAGACCACTCTTAGGGATGAGTCTCGACGTCGTCAATGGACAGTATTCACTTTCTTGGGTTCGAGGCTAAATCATATCCAACATGTGACTACTGATTCTCCATTTCCCTATGAATTTCCCTCATTTCCCTCTAGGATACAAACATTTCCCCATAAAACACAAATGTAAACATTATAATTCTGCTTTTTTCCCTGTAGTAGTCACGTGTCAAGGGTATTACGTAGGGTATTACGCTACTTTATTACGTAGCGCGAATAAAGTCCATTGCCATAGTGCAGCGCTAGTGTGACGTAAAACCCAACCATCAATTACCTACTGTTGCTTGAGCTTAACTATTCCCCAAATTTAAGTGTAAAAGGTATTTATTTATTTATTTATTTATTGAAAAGAAAAGTATCTATTGTTTATGAAACAATATTATTTTTTAATTTTTATTATTTATTTATTTATTTATTTCATAAAACTGTATTATCTAATCAGCAGGTTACTCTATTTTTTGAATGTTTAAGCTTTGTGTATGCCTAAGAACTGCCCTTAGTGTAGTCCTAGTGCAACGTAAAATTCATTCCACTCAATGTCTGTTTAAGTCACTGACACTGTAACTCCGTGGTCTAAGTAAATATTTTCAAGAAATCGGTTTATGTTAATGTTTGCACCGTTCAGAATTATTACAGAATTCTGGTAACGACTTCAGATTGTCGTGTGTTTGGATATTTTAAATAGAAATGTAAATATTTGTGTTTTGAGTGTAGGAAAGAGCTTATGAAGTTTTAAAACGTTCTTTAATTATCAGTTTAATTATTTTTGCATTAAATTTATAGTTTACGGTGTCGAATTTTTTAAAACCCCAGTGTTTTCTTCTTGAAGGAAAGTATGACAGTATTCAAGTGATATCGATGCAGTGATGAAGAGTACATATGATTGATTTACTCAAGGTAAGTGAGATCTCTTATATTTAGTGAATTACCAGCATCGTTTCCTGTAAGATACCGTGACGTTACGAATTGAATTCTTTTAACTCGATGTAAATTAATTTTTATGTAGTGGATATTAGTACATTACTCAATGTCGCAATGCAAGTTGCTTTTTTTACATTTAAATTTATGGTATTTTTGCTTTTTCATATTTAAAATTGGGGTATTTTTTGTATTATTATAAGTAAAAATCATAATAAATTTTTGTAGTTTGTCAGATTTTAGACAATGTATAAGTTTCCGTAAAAACAATCTAGAGAGCAATTTTCTTTTAAAAATAAAACTGTAAAACATGATTTTTTAGTTTAAGTCCGTTATGATGACATTAAATGCAAAATTTATGGTGTCCTCAAGGAAGTAAAATAAAATTAGCTCTAAGGATATAGCGGTAAGTGCAATTAGAACGTGCTTTTAATCAGTGCAAATTACATAATTTTTCTGTCTTTTATATATATATATATATATATATATATATATATATATATATATAATTAAAGCAAAGCCTTAGAAGGATTGTTCAATTTTCATAATAATAGTTTTTTCTTTTTTTCGGTGGTGGTTTGTGGGGGGGGGGGGGGGCGAAAAAATATTAAGGTGTTTTACTTACAGTTTACCACCAGTTTCTTTCGTTCTTTCCAACAATGTTGAAATGTATTTGTGATTTCGGTTTGTCTTTCTGTCCGCGCTCTAAATACGTAAATATTCATAGAATTTCTTGAAACTGGTATATGTTGTTTAAGTTCACTATGGGATATTCTTTATTGAAAATGGAATACGTACTACCACCAGTTTGTCTACAGGGACACGCGCGAAAATTCCAAAGCACATCCTATGAGAGATATTTTTATAAATCACATTTTAATACTTTTATTTTCTTCCAATCATGATGAAATTAATATTAACAACACAAATGCACAAGAAAATGCTTGCTATAGAATATGATATTTTCAGCATTAAGATTTACAGGAGCACACAAAAGTATTCAGTGTACATTGATGGCTATAGTTGGAATTTGCTAGATTTTTATTTATTTATTTATTTATTTATTTATTATTAGGACTGATGAATATTAGTCTCAATCTGCGGATTTTTACGATACCAGTTTTTCGATAGTTGGACATTTATCGAAATATAAAATGTATCGAAAATATAATTGGAAAGAAAAAAAAAAAAAAAAAAAAAAAAAAAAATGCTAGTTTTCCGTCCTAAAATAAATTCTCCTTTTTTCAGAGGGCCGCGATAGCCCAGTCAGTAGAGCGCCGGCCTCGTAATTGGAAGATTGCGGGTTCGGTACTCGAGCCGGCCAAAGACCGTCGTGTACACTAATGGTGGCTGGTGCACGTAAAATCTGTCGTGGCCGCAATGTCTTTCATGTTCCCATCAAAAATTATACCTCTGGGGGGGGGGTCACAGAAGCGGAAGAGTCATCCCTTCCGTGGAGGATCAGAATTGTGATGGCATGTCTCCGGACCACCTCTAGGGGTGTGTCCCAGACCGTCGCCAATTGCCCATCTGCGCAGCACAAGTGCGACGTAAAACCCAACCATCCATCCTTTTCCAGAATTTCATCAAAATATTTTTTTTTTCTTTTTAAGAAAAAGAAAAGAAAATTAATAATAATCAGTATCGAAACAAACACTATCCAAAGTTTTTTTTTTTTTTTTAATTTTGAATTAGGAAATAAAAAGCGCGCGTGCAAAATGAAATTAAAAAAAAAAAAAGAAACAAGATAGTTTGAATTTGAGTTGGTAATTTAAGGATGCCATTGATATAGTAACTTTTTTGTTCTAAATTGTTTTTAATAAATTAAAATGCAGGTATCATAATTCCGCTAGTAAAGACCCTTGCGAGAAACTTTCGAGTTACTTCGGTGCCAAATTTCAAATTTCGCCAAAGGAATCCTATACTAAAGCTTTTTTTTTTTTTTTTCTTTAAATAATTTTAACGTTAAAATGTGTTTTTTAATATGCGTACCAATAATTATCCTGTTGAACTAAAAAATATCGCATTAACTGGATTAAAGTCCTGCATCGGGTCAGGTCGACTGATTTTTATTATTTTCATTTCATTCTTAATACTTACTAACGATCTTTAAGAGTGATAACGATTTTAATTCGTCTGTCTGTCTATCTATCTCTCCCCGCTGTAACTCTCGTAAATATTCACGGAATTTCTTGAAAATGATAGACATAATTCAGGTCACTATGGAATGTCCCGTACTCAAAATGGGGTAAATACCACCACAAGTTTATATGCAGGTACAGGTACACCCAAAATATTTTTTAAGAATCGCGTTTTACGAGAGGTATTTCTATAAATCACATCTTATTACTTTTATTTTGTACAAATCATAATGAAATTTAAATTTATCATTCATATGTATAAGAAAATGTTTTCTGTAGAATATAGACTAGTGATTAGTATTAAGATTTACAGGGTCACACAAAATATTCAGTTACATTAAGTGCTATAATTGGAAATTGCTGGAATTGCAATTTCGTTTACATTAATAGTTTTCAACTCTTTCTAACGATGTTTAAGAGTGGTAATGGTTTAAATTCGTCGGCCTGTCTGTCATTCTGTCTTTGACTGCTCATCTGTCTATCTATACAACTGTCCACCTCTAGCGTCTATACATATTCTCAGAATGCATTAAAAATGATGTAATTGAAGTTCATCATGATATGCTCCTTATTCAAAATGATATAAACAGCACAACTGGTTTGTGTACAGGGACATCCAAAAGGTATGCCAATACATTTATGTCCTTATTACATTTTATGTTATTATTACATTTTATGTAGTTTTTTTTTTTTTTTTTTTTTTTTTTTGTTACAAGCATTTTTATAAATTTAATTTAAGTAATTTTACACTGTACGAACCATAATGAAATTGACATTTATTGTTCTTATGTTTTGTATCGAATATGGTATGTTTAGATTTAAGATTTACAAGGAAGCACTAAAATATTCAGATACATTAAGGTCTCTGGAATTGCTTTTCCTTTTGCGTTAAACATTTCTATACTTTCTGATAATGTTTAAAAGTTATTGTGAATTCAATTAGTGTATCTATCTGTATTTCAGTTCTTCTGTCTGACCGTAAGCATGATGACGTAAGCAAAATTACATCTGACGTTTAACCATTCAACGAGTAGGTAATATTGGAAAGGGTTAATAGACTATTCGAACCGCATCATTTTCGTTCTTCTCTTTTTTTTTTTCTTTACACTTTTCGTAAGCTGAAAGAAAATATTTATTTTATTTTACTTTATTATTTATTTATTTTTATTTTATTTATATATTGGGTTGTTCGGAAAATAATTTCGTTTTTTCCTTTGAAAATGAAAGACTATTTTCTTATATTGTATAAATGTTTCATTGAATTATACTTTGATCGGTTTCTTAGCGATCTCACGAGTTGTTATTTGGCAGTTTTCATAAGTCAATACTTTATTTTGTCTTCATTAGCATAAACTTTTTTTCCAGAACATGATGCACCTTCAACGTAAAAATTTCCGGTATGAAATTTAGTAAACTAGTTTTGACATCGGTGTTCTTTAAATAAATTTTCTGTATACACATCGTATACTTTTTTACTTGCTTGAACAGTATTTTCGCTTTTTTGATAGCAAAAACAAAATAGGCCGAAAATGTCGCTTCCGATTTTCTTTATTTGATAGGGCACCCATCAAAACCTATTGAGTAGAATAAGACGAACGTTTTCACAAGCAAGCCTTTATTTTGTCTTCATTAGCATAAACTGGTTTTCCAGAAGGTAATGCATCTTCAGCGTAAAAATTTCCGGTATGAAATTTAGTAAACCAGTTTTGACATTGGTGTTCTTTAAATAAATTTTCTGTATACACATCGTATGCATTTTTCCTTGTTTGAACAGTATTTTCGCCTTTTTTGATAGCAAAAACAAAATATGCCAAAAATGTCGCTTCCGATTTTCTTTATTTGATAAGGCACCCATCAGAACCTATCGAGCAGAATAAGACGAATGTTTTCACAAGCAAGCCTTGCTATATCAGCTGTCACAATATATAATGGTAATGCAGCTTAATTGTGAAGATGGTGTGAAAAAAATACAATCAAGTCCTCTGCTGAGAAGAACGAAATTACTTTCCGAACAACCCAATATTTATTTTATTTTTCGTCAATTGAAACGGGAACATTTGAAAATGTTTTTGTAGGTAATATGTCAGGATATTACAATCCGTTTTTATGGTTGACTTCAGAATGTTTAGCATCCAAAATGATATACGTAGCAATTATAATCCATTTATCTGAATAAGCCAAAAGAAATCCATTTGAAAGTGGAAATTTTTTAAGCAGATATTGTTGATGCTATTTTATACGTGATAAAACATAAGAGAATAAATCTCTATTATTAATGTAAGTAAAAATATTAGCATTTTATATGTTCATTTGTAGGACCGCATAAAATAAATTTGTTACATTAATTTCTACGGGCAAAATTCTCTGGAAGAGTATTCATTTATGTTACGTCTGTTTAGCTAAAATATGTAACTTTCAAAGACTTTTAGGCTGTATATATAGGTCTTATACAGGGAATACAAAAATATTTCTATTCGATGTAAATTCAGTAGATACATTTTTAATTATAGTTTTCTTTTTCTTCGAGTAAAGAATATTTTAGCATGAGATTGGGTATGCGTAAAGTAGTGTACAGGGTCAATCAATGAAATTTAAGACATTATGATGATCCATGCTGATTATTACTAGAAAACACACTGAAGTCTCGCGAATAGTCCACTTCTGTTAAAGGACACGAAAAAATGCCTTGAAATTGATATATGTGTTTGTGTTAAGACCAATTGACTACTTAAGTGTCCTATGCCTGGGTGGAATAGCCTTTGTGTAGGTCATTTTAGGGGGAAAGGAGTACTAGTCCGTATTCACGCGAGTTTAGGAGAAAACGTCTGAAAACTCCGAACGGCTAGACCTAAGAGTGCGGCCTGGATTCGAACCCGGCACATTCTGCCTATCATCTCCGAGAGGCGTACCTCTCGGTCACCTACGAGACGAAATTGATATAGGATATTCAAATGTAATAGTTCATGGTGTACCCATTGAAAATAATAATGGGGGGGGGGTGACATTATTAATGGGAGGTGACATGTCATTTGTGACAGGGAATCGTAAAAGTTTCCTGAAACATCACGGTCTATGAGAGATGTTCCTTCAAAGCATATTTTACAACCTTTATTAATGTACGCAACGTAGAGAAATTAAGAAACCTTGTTATGGAGCACAAAAGCATGTTTATGACTATTATTATTATAGAGTATGGAACGGGTGGCAGCGATAATTCATCTACATCATCACACAAAAATATTCTCTTACGATATTTCTTTCTACCGTGGGAGTTTTTGTTCAAGTGCGGATTTAACGAGTCCAGTATTAAAATAGTTGTGATAACTCTTTCGTTCAGAGATAATAACAGATAAGGTTACAACGAATGACTGGGTTTTCAATAAACCCCATTTAGTCGGTCAATTTGGCACCCCTGCAAGAGTTTGGACTCGTTCTCACTACTAGGTCTTGGGAAACAGGGTTGCGCATATATTATGAAATACATCGGAAAATTGCTTGAAGTGTTCTTATAGTTCTTACGTTCTTTTTTATCATTTCCCAACAAGTTAAAAAAGTTTTTATGCTTTAGCACGTCTGTCTGCTGTAATTTCATAAACATTTTTACATTGCCTTGAAACTGGTATTTATTATTCACTGATGTGATATGTTCTTAATAGAAACTGGTGTAAATCGAACGACCGGTTTGCGTACATGGGCTGGAGGGTTATGAAGCATTTTTATGTATTTATTCTAAATAACTACTACCGCTGCCATTTTTTAACTTTCCAACAATGTTGAAAAGTGTTAATGACTTCGGTTTGTCTGTCCGCATTCTAACTGCCGTAAATATTTATGAAATTTCTTGAAACTGATATATGTTATTCAAGTTCACTATCGGACGTTCCCTGTTGAAAATGGAGTTTATACCTCTACTGGTTTGTGTACAGGGACATCCGAAAGTATTTCAAAGCATTGTGTTCTATGACAGGTATTTCTATAAACCATATTGTCATACCTTTACTGTAGACATATCTTAATGAAATTGAAATATGTTATTCAAGTTCACTATTGGATGTTTCGTGTATAAAATGGAGGAAATATCACCATCGGTTTATGTACAGGGACACTCAAAAGTATTCCAAAGCATTGCGTTCTATGAGAGATATTTCTATAAATGAAATTTTAATAACTTTACTTTCCACGAAGTTTTAGGAAATTGAAACATGTTATTTATATGCACAAAAAAATGCTTTGCATAGAATATAGCATGATTAGAATTAAGATTTACAGGGTGACACAAAAATATCCATTTATATTAAGAGTTATTAATAAAAAAATGCTAGAACTGTACTTTCGTTTACATTAAGCGTTTTTAACACTTTCTAACATTTTTAAGTGTGAATATGATTTCAGTTTGTGTATCTATCCATCTGCCTGTCTGTCTATCTGCCCGCGCTCTAACTCCTGTAAACATTTATGGAATTTCTCGAAACTGATATATTTTATTGAAGTTCACTATCAGATGTTACATATTGAAAATGGAGTGATTATCTCTTCTGGTTTGTATACAGAGACACCCAAAAGAATTCGAAAGCATTGTGTTCTATGAGTGTTATTTTTATAAATATTTTCCCTATAGAATGTTGCCCATTTAGAATGACATTAATAGGTCCTGTACAACTAGTTTGTTTACAGGAAAAAAAAAAAAAAAAAAAAAAAATGCGAATGCATTACGTTTCTAGGGCAGAATTTTTTGAAAGTTATATTTAAAAATCTTTCTACTGTAAAAATCATAAAAATATTGAAATGTACTTTTAATATTCTAAAATTATGTTTTGCATAGAATATGATATGACTAACTTTCTGATTTACAGAGCTACACTAAAATATTCAGTGAGATCAAAAACTGTAATTATAATCTAATGGCTGCATTTTCTTTTGCGTTAAGTCTTTTTAACATTTTCCAAAATGCCTGAGAGTAATTTTAAAATCAATTAGTCTATCTGTATATTTTTCAGTCCTTCTGTCTGTTGTGTGATAACATAGGCAAAGAATATTAAAAGTTATTCGATACAACAATTACGTTCAGTTGGAAAGTGTTACTAATCAATGCGTACTGCATGATTTTTCTTTCTTGTTTAATTTATCGGGTCTTTTTCACTTTCTTAGCTTATGCCGTAAAATACCGTTTATATAAAAACATGAAATTTGGCGGTTTTATACAGAAATGTGTGATAAACGTGAGGAAATAGAGCATTCATATGTCAAAGCTCTATTTTAGGTAATATTTAATGAAGGAAGTAGGGCAAAACATTTTAATTATAAAAATTTTATAGATTCCCAAACTATTCGTGGAAGCCTTTTTTAGAAACGGCTCTAATGATTTTATTCAAAATTACTTTATGCACTTTCTTTTAGAAGTATTTTTTTTTCGTATGCATATGTTGTTTAGTTCATAAAAATTGGTAGGCGTCCTGCGTAAATAGGTCAGTTTTAAATTTTGTCAAATGTTTCCTTTAAAATCGGCTCAACGGATTTTCTTTAAACTCGCCCTATTAACTCCTTTAGTGTGTAATTGTTGATTTCCAGTGAACAAATGAGTTATCTAGTTTTGGTGAAAATGGGAAATGAAACCGAATATCGGATTCTTATAATCTGCTCTAACGATTTTCTTAAAGTTTTATACCCGTTTTACAAGTACTTTTGCGTGTCTTATTTGATTACTATAAGAATATCGACAAGTGTTTTATTAAGTAAGTTAATTTTACATATCGGAAACTAATGTTTCAACATACGGCTCTACAGTTTTTCTTTTTAACCATTTGAAGCAGATTTCTCATCAAACATAATTTTTACACTTTTTTGATAGTTTTAAGTTATTTTAGATCTAAATAAGGGGAAAATGTTATATTTAAAATTTTAATTAATTTTGGTTCTAAAATATAGAGTGGGGCACCGGTGTCCCTTTCTGCGTTAAAGGTAAATTCATCATGGAACACGGGCGTCCCATGAATAAATATTTTTACAAATTGCACTTATTTACAATTACTTAGATATAGGAGTAGCAATAATTCATTACTGATCTTCTTTAAATAATCAAATTTAATTAGAAATAAATTTTTTTAATTGGTTGATAAAAATTTTTCAAACTACTTTTATTTAACATTTTTATTTTAGTAAAAAATTTACTCTGATAATCTAATAGATTTTTTATAGTAACTATTAGACTCTCTTTTATTATAAAAAACTATCATATAATAATAATATTTGTAATAAGAGCGTCAAAAAATAAATAAGCAAAAGGGACACCAGTGTCCCATCTGCGTCAAAGAGTTAAACTCGGTTTTACATGTTTTTACGACATATGTATCAGTTTTTCTGTCACAGGAATACTTTTAGGTGTCTAATTTGTTAAGACACTTTTATGTCTTACCACCAGGGTTTAAACTGCCGTTAGTTTTTTTAGCATTTTGCTAAAAGGTATCATACTTTGCTAAAACATCTTGGTCAGAATTTCGCTAAAAAGCTAAGACTGGATAACTGTATAAAATATCTCTATATAATAACTCTTTTTTTTTTTTTTTTTTTTTTTTTTGTAATATTTATCTTTATTTATATAGTAATTTGGATTTATTTTTTATTTCTAATGATTGAATTTAAAAGCAAAAATATTTAAAAGTATGTCAGAACTCAGAATTTGCTTCATAGAAGCATTCTTAGCACTAGTATTTCGCGATTATCTATCACTACACTTTACTTAAATTTTAAATTGCTTTTACATTTTACAAATATGATATGGGTACCACTTTTTCTATTGTTAAAATCAAAACATAGTTTCCCTGATTCATACTTTTAAAGTCACAAATATGGATGCTTGGTTAAAATCATCAATGAACAAAAAGAATAGAAAACAAAACTGACGATAACAAAGCTAAGTAAAAGAAATCAATGGTATCCAAAGAATTAATCAACTTTCGAAAAAGCTAAAATAGTGCTTGCCTATTTTCGCTAAAATGCTAAAGTAATTTTTTTGCCAGGTTAAACCCTGCTTACCACACTATTTCTTTAAAAAAAAAAAAAAAGAAAGAAAGAAAGAAAAAGAAAAAATGTATAATATGTGTAGCAGTGGATAATGGAAGCTGTGTAGCTCACCCCAGATTTCGTTTTTTTCTTTTTCAGTATATTATATCCAATAGAGTTATGTTATACTCAGTGCAATTGCATACGGTTTATGAATTACATTGGACTCTGTATATCAGCTATAGTATTAAAATCTTTAATAACATTGTTTTAGTGTGTATATGAGATATAAATTAAAATTTTCTTAATGTATCTTAATTATTACTATTACAACACTTTAAATTTTATAAAATGCTTGCATGATTTTAGAAGATAAGACAACGCTTTTTATTATTACACTGCTCGGCAGGAAAATTGCTTTTAACACCATTTCAGCCTATTCTTATGTAAAATGACCTCCTGAATCCGAATATTATGTCCATTTTGCCCTATCACCCACCGTTTTTCAGGAACGGTCCCCTATTTTTATCATTTTATGGCCATAAATTTGATTTTTAGGAGGAGGAAGGATCATTTTAACCGTTAAATATCTTCTAAGGAGCTACAGAGTTGGAAAATTTAAAACATGGACATTTACGACAAGCAATTTCTTTATTTCTTTTTTATTTTTTTCGGGGATGGAGGATTTGCTACTAAAATTATGTATTACATATCTTACATTTTTTTAATATGTTGTTATTTTTTAAATTTTATATTTTCTTGCTTTTAGGCGTTAAATTATTTCTTTTTCTTTCTTCAAATCAAATTCATGATCATAAAATTATCGCACAGGGAAAAAAAATTGAGGGAGTGGGTGGTGTTTCTAGAAAACGGTGGGAGACTGGGGGCGAAATGGGAGTCATATTCGGATTCAAGAGGCCATTTTAAATAAGAATGAGCAAGAATGGTATCAGAACTCGATTTTTTTTTTTTTTTTTTTTTTTTTTTTTTTTTTTTTGCAAAGCAGTGTTATTATTATAACCCTTCGCCCCCCCCCCGACCAAAAAAAAGGGGGGGGATGTTAAGTGTTTTAAGCCTCTATCTGTGGTTGCCTGTAACACTGTAGCTTCCAGAAAAATAGATAGATTTCGCTGCTATTATTATTGTTTAAAAATATATATAAAGTTAAAGCACGGTATGTTTGAACTGCACCAAAAAGAAAAAAAAAAGCTCCTAGAGGTATATATATGCTTGCAGTCCTTGTAAACAGAATTTAATTTAGTACAACAGGACTTATTTTATTCTTCCATGTAAAGGCACGCAATAACTATATTTCATTCCCCAGCATTGGTTAATATATTCATTACTTAAACTTTCTTTGGTATAGCGTAGAAGTCCATTTGGCAGTTTTTATACTTTTATTAACATTTTGGTGATGAATTAAAATGGGTATCGCAATTGCGAAAGCAAACACCTTGGCGAGAAACTTCCGAACTAATTCGGTGCCAAATTTCAAATTTCGCAAAAGGGGTTTTGCACTGAAGCTACTCTGTTTATTTAGCACAATTTTTCTCAGTTTTATTTTAATTATTATTATTATTATTTTTTAAATATGTTTGTACGTTCATTTATTAATTTATTTATTTAACATTAAAAAATATATTCATGCATATTTTAATTTATTTTCGGCATCAATTTTTTTTTTTTTTTTTTTTTTTTATAATGTTAAAATTAAAATGGGATTTTTACTCAATATTTTTTCAATCATTTATCCCATTGAACTAAAAAATACACCGTTAGCTAGATTTTGTCTTTTATTAATAAATGTAGGGTCAGGTGGGGTAAAATAAGTCATGGGGGTAAAATAGGTCAGTTTCAAAAAAACTCTTTTAAAAAAACATCCAAACAGTTATTAAATTCCAATTTTGCTGGTTTTATATATTATTTATATTAGTCTTCATTTTGCATGCAAAATTAACTGTAACTGATACTTTTTAGTTACAGCCAGTAATTATTTGTGTGTTTTGTATTAGAAACTTGAATGTGTTGCTATGAAAAACTTTGATTTTTAACTAATTCAAAAACAAATTTTACAGTATTTTCTTATCATATTCCAAAAAGCATATTCTTAAGATAAATTTCCTAAATTTTTGTGAGAAAAAAATAAAATATTAATATTTTGGAGTAAAAAAACACATGCGGGGTAAAATAGGTCAGGTGTTGAATCATGTTAGGCTTAGCAAACATAAAGTAACTAATTACATTTTTTGTGTTTTAAATAACTTCATATGTATTCTTTTAACTATTAGTTTAAAATTAAACTATAATATTGTTCTAGAGCTATTTCATACACATAGATATAAAATGATTTAATGTTAAGTTGAAAAAAAAAAAAAAGACAATACATATTGAAGCTGAATCAAAACCTTCAGTTTGTAGGTGTAATTCAAAAATTTGTTTCATTCCATCTTATTTAAGACGGGTGACAATTTTTCATACAAAAGGCAGGCAGGACACAACATTCTCCTGAAACTCTCTGAGTGAAACTCTGCAGTTTAGCATCAACTTAAAATGCAAGAGTGAATGAATCTAGATCATCAATCACCAACTTGACAAATTAGTTCTAGTGCGACTTCAACAGTCATATGGAACAGGATACTATTTTTATACAGTCTCTTTTTAAGTACATAAAATGTGCTATTAAAAACACTTTATCACCCAATCAAACATTGCCTTCTAAAGAAGCTTTGAAAAATGCACACAGAAAAAGAACCCATACGCAACAGAAAACAGGAATAATTTTAACAACCAACTTATTTTTAAATTGATTGTATGACGAAAAAATCAACAGAGATGCTAAAATTACAGAAACATCAACTTTAAAAGAAACAAAAAACCAAGTCTTTCTCAAAAAGAAAATTTGGACAGCATTAATACTAAACAATTCATAAAAGTTGGAAAATGTGTTAAAGTAGAATTCCCTGGGAAAAGATCAAAGAAAATATTTCATGGCATCAATCTTTCACACAATCATGAATATTTTGAAAATTTTGAAGGGATAAAAAAAAGTTGAAATTGAAGTTCCTATTGGATTTTCCAGAGAAAGATATTTCTGATGTAGATGCATCGTAAATTCTAAATGTTCTTCCCGAACTAATGATGGACCATAGAGATTTTTTTTTTTTTTTTCCTCTTGAAAGAACACAAAATCAAGTTTTTATCAGAAAAAAAATGTGTATTTGTAATTTTACTTGCATGAAGTAAATTGTATAACAATTTAAAACAGCTTTAAAGCATGACCTATTTTATCCCCTGGATGACTTATTTTACCCCACCCCATGGGGTAAAATAGATCACAAGCAGCATATTTTAAAAGTTATTTTTCAGTACAATTTTTTTGTTTTTTCAGAGATATTTCTCTTAAAATGTTATAAGGAATATCCAATTGCATATTTTGTGCAATTTTTTAACAAATGGAACCAATACAGTTTCTGCTGTTTAAGTGCAAACGTAAAATATGCTGTTTTTGACCTATTTTAGCACACCTGACTTGTTTTTGATAAAATCTAACAATCCTGACAGATACAAGGACAAACTCTTACCTTATATTTTCAATAAAAGCTAAAAATGTTTGCACGTTCATACAAGTTGTAATACAATAGATGATGACAAAGCAAAATTGCAGTCTGAATGAAATAGTATGACCTGTCATACTTAAAAAAAAAAAAAAAAAAAAAAACGATTTTGGCAAAAGTTGGAAGAATTTTGTTATAGGTTGGTCATCAGTGGCGAAGCGTCCATGAAGGCGATGGAAGCAGCGCTTTCCCTATTTAAAATTGTTAAAAAGTAATCAAGTAACGTCGCCTTGTCGAAAGACTGAATTGATTCTTCCTCTGCTTTTGGAAGCGCTTCGCTTCGGCGCTTCCATAGTTTTCTGAACCACGCCTCGCCCATGTTTGTGATCATATAACTGCGTACTATAAATTATATAGTTTATTGTACAAAACTCTGTGAAACAGTGATGGAATAGCAGTGAAATACTTAATAACATGGTTTTAAGTATGAGTAAAATAATGGAAAAGAGAAATGCACAAGAATTATTACTATTACTGTATATTGTGTAAAATGATGGCATGCTTTCAGAAGGTGCTAGAACACATTTTATTTATTTAAGCACACACTCACACGAAAAAAAGAGAAACTACCCCCCCCCCCCCAAAAAAAAAAAAAAAAAAAAAAAAAAAACGAACTATAAATTTTTGCTTCCCTCCCCTCCTTTTCGTTACAGTGCAGTCTTAGAATACTAAATAATATTGCTTTAATGTAAGACATACAGTGAAAAAAATTTCAACGCACCACAATTGTTATTACTGCAACATATATTTTCTAAAATTCTTTTTAGTTTCAGAAAACAGTATTATTATTTTTTTTTTCTTCCCCGCCGTTGACTTATAAAGAACATTAAAGAAAATGCATTTTTTCTTCTTTAAACGATGTTATATTCATTATGACTGAAAATTTAATATCCCTATATAATATAACGCTGTGTATGTTAAAAACAATCTAATACAGTAAAGCCACGCGGTTATCCGAGCCCCGTTTAACCCAGGCAGTCCCGAAAAGGCCACGCTTCGGAAGAGGTGTGAATTTTGATGAATGGCGCAAATAACTTTGACAAATTTTACTATATAATACTATATTTTATAATTTATGTATGTATGTATTGCATTGCATTTAATATATGCATTAATTTTAATTTTAATTACACTAAGGTGCCTGCCTACCTTCGGGGGTGTTTTTATTTATTTATTTATTTTTATTTATTTATAATTGAAAAATTGCCTATTTATCTGCATTATATGATAGAATATAGTAAAAAGCAGTGAATAACCAGCAAAAATTATGCAAATTTTAAAATATTTTGATATTTAGGCTCAAAATATGCATAAAATTTGCGAAAAAAAAAAAAAAAAAAAAAAAAGCACTTTTGCAAAACATCATAAGTCAAATTTAAATATATTTTTATTCTGTAAGTTTTATTTAGATTATTGAAAAGTCCTTAAGGGAG
The DNA here is from genome assembly GCA_963930645.1 of Salticus scenicus. Classification (NCBI taxonomy): domain Eukaryota; kingdom Metazoa; phylum Arthropoda; class Arachnida; order Araneae; family Salticidae; genus Salticus; species Salticus scenicus. The sequence continues at coordinate 6,531,489 of OZ005658.1, read as the reverse complement.
TGAACTACTCTCAAAACTATAACCGTGTTATTTAATATTTTAGAGAAGATAACATTTTTACATTCTGAAAAAAATCATGAATTTACATGACAAGTTCATAACTTCTATGAAAATAATAATAATAATAATAACAACAATAATTTAGCTAGATTCATCGTCGTAGTTCAATCCCTAAAACAACTCCTCTAGAGCATTTTGTCAAAGTTTCATAACGTTTCAATTATAACTTTTGGAGTTATGATGTTTTGGGATAAAGCAAAATGCTAAAAATCTCATTTTGAGAAAAAGAAGAAAACAGATTTAAAAACAAGACTTTACCTATTAAACAAAAAAATTTTTTTTAATAAGTTCCTGATTTATTTCAAAGCTTCTTATTTTCTTTTTTAAATTCATTTTCTTTTTAGAAACCAATTTTGATGCTTATATTGAGTAAAACATTTATGTAAACAAACATCTAAGGATCATTTCCGGTCACTTCCGGTTTCAAAAACTGGCGAGTGACTAATGTTAAAATGCCTGTAACTCAAGTTCTAAGCTAGATAGAAACAAAATTCAAACTGATTTAGAAAGCTAAAATATCAGGCTTTCATATTAACTCAAAAATTGTAAATCAGAGTTTTGACCGAAAATTGCATTTTAAAGGTAGGCCAGGCGCCTTAAAAATCGAGACAATATGCATTAAAATATATAATTTAAAATGTTAAAATACACATAACATAAATTTAAACGTTTCGAGTCTTATTTCAAGCTCTTCATCAGTAAAAAACATCAAGAGTAAAAGCTGAGAAGAACAATATATATATATATATATTTTTTTTTTTTTTTTTTTACGAAAGTACGGCGTATTCAACAGGGACTGCGCATGCCTCATTAAGGGGGTGCATCACGGATCGTCAAGGTCATCCAAAGCCTACGTTATTCTATGGCGAAATTTGTTTATAGAATTACACATTACCTAATGAATTTTTTTAAATTCTGTTTTCACAATCAGAAAATTCACCACCATACACTGAAGACCCGTGAAACAAAAACTGTTATATTTAATTTTTAACCCTTTATTTTTAAGCTGTAAAATGCGAAAAATACACTTGTGTTGCTTTACTAGCCTCTAACTTATCAACAAATTGCAATATCTGAAATCTGTATAGCGTGTCTCTTTCTCAAGAAAACCAAGCTTTTTATTAATGTTTTTATAAATTGTTTTATTTAAATCTCTATTAATGAGAATATAAGAAACTTTAATTTTTAAATTGAAAAACCTCAATTTCAGCAGATTTCCCCGCCTCCCATCGGAAACGCCCCGCGAAACTTACGGGAAGTCATTAAGATTGATTGATGATATCGTTCATGTCGAAAGGGGAAGGGGGATAATGGTGTCGTTAAAACATACTTTCTGGGTCCACACAGAATTTTTCTTTTTCAGAGTCCAAATGCATTAAAGAAAAAAAAAGAGAGAGAGAAAGAACTCTTTGCTTAAAAATCTAATATTTAAAAAAAAAAAAAAAAAAAAAAAAATGTTTGTGTCTCCGACTACCTCTTTACGTAATCTGAACGCAAAAAGATGCGAAATAACTCAAGGACTCAGAATTGAGCATTTAAATAAAATTATTTCAATTAATTAAAAGACATTAAATAAAATCCCTGTAATAGTTTTAGAATTATTAAATATTTAATTAAAAATATAAAAATAAATAAATAAATAATAATAATAAATAAATAAATGAACTTATGAGTTTATTAATTAATTTAATTAATTTATTTTGTCCTTGGCATAAATTCATTTACACGCGAAAAATAAAAATAAAATAATAATAATAGTAATGATAATACATACAAACATATATATATATATATATATATGTACCGTTACGATTTGATTGTGAAATTTTTCCCAATTTGGTGATAGCTTTTCCTAAGCAGAGCAATCGTTAGATATTTTTTTTAAAATTATTATTACTAGGGTGCTCTGCCCCTTAATCGCTTCACTTATTTACCCCTGCGGCACTCTGCACGTCTATTCGCCGCTTTATCTTTCACTGATATTACTAGTGCATAACATAAACCAAAAGTAGAAAAATGAAATTCAAGAAATCTTCATATTTATTGTCTAATTGAAATATATAAGTACTATTTAAAACTTTTTATTACGAAATATTATTCTAAAAATCAGTAAGTATATATTTATATATAGATATATATATTTAGAATAGAAAAAAAAATAATCGTAATATCTAGACCATTTTGTGTTACATCTTTAGTATACGACCCCATTGGCAACTTTTAAATTTTTCTTTCTATTTAGAGATGATTTTTTTCGTGTAATTGTTCTTCTTATCTGTCTCTCTCTCTCTCTCTTTCTCTCTCTCTCTTATTAAAAAAAAAAAAAAAAAAAAAAAAAAAAATCTAGGATACCTACTTTTTATAATGCCTATACTTTTTACTAATAATCTTTTAGTTAATTTGGGACGGTATATAATGCTTTCTATATATTTTTAATGTACAGTTAGATAATTTTACCATTTCGAAAACATCTGGTGAAAAAAAAAAAAAAAAAAAAAGCCCATTACCTACTATTACATTTATTATATGCACTTTTTTGACATAATGTAAGGTCAAAAAACGTAAAATTAGCCTAACAAATTAGACACTTAACAATTTTCCAGCGAAAGAAAACTGATACATGTGTAAAGTTATACAAACAGAATTTACATACCAAGTTAAAAAAAAAAAAAAAAAGGTAGAGCCGCTTTTAAAAAGTACTGATTTCCGAGATCTAAAACTGACCTACCTAATGAGGATGATTGTCAATTTTCCTGTAATAGCCACGTAATATATGCGAAAGGATATCTAAAATGATATTTATGTAGCAATTTTCAAGAAAATCGTAAGAACCGTTTTTGAGACATCGACATCCACCAAAGTTTTTCAAACTCAATTATTGAGGTGAAAAATGCTGTTTCGTATACCAGCCCTCCAGGAAAATTCTTGAATGATAATTCGATCAGTTAGACATTATTTTAGTATTGTTAAAATCAGGTAGATGGTCGGTTTCTATGGCATGCTGCACTATTTTTGAACGAATATCACGGTTTTTCAAATTTCTTTTATGTTCGAGAATTCAAGTATGAAGGGAACGGACAGTTTCACCTGCATAAACAGAACTTCAAGATTTGTGTAATGTGAATGAAAGGGTTATCTTTAGGGTGAACTATGCATAAGTGTGTTTGTAGGGGAATTTCGTAACTGTTAGGGAAAATCCGAAAAACCGAAGTCGAATATTCGAAATCGATAGTGAGACTGTAAGTCTATACCTCAAAAACTACTGCAGCGATTTTCTTCAAAATTGCTGTATAAACACCTTATTAGATGTCCTTTCCTATGTATTAGTTGCTTTGTTCAAGATAATTGATAAAAGCCCTATATAAATACGTCCATTTGAAATCTCGCGCGTGCTTTTAAAAGCGGATCTACAGCGCTGTCTTCAAAAATTTTTCTCACTTGTTCTTAGAGCACTATTTTTAATACGAAGAGATTAATTTTTCTCTTTTAAATGTCGTTTTATGACATTCATTGTGATATATATGTATAAATAGGTAGATATTTTACTATATAATCTACAGTGCATCTAATAACTGAAAAGAGAAGAAAGAATTTCTAAAAAATTGATTTTATATCTTTAATATGAATTACTAATTGAAAATGCTCAAAGAATCTTCATTATTATTGTTTTTCATAGTTTGTAAAATGAAATCACAGATTAGGAATGTCACACAGCACTGTCTTCAAAATTTTTTCTCAGATGCTCTTAGAGCACTATTTTTAATACAAAGAGATAATTTTTCTCTTTTAAACGGCAATTTATGACGTTCTTTGTAATCCTGAATATTTTTTTTTACTATGTAATCTACAGTGCATCTAATTACTGAAAACAATAAGAAAGAATTTTTTTTTTTTTTTTTTTTTTCTGAATTGATTTTATATCTTTAATAAGAATTACAAATTGAAAATGCTCAAAGCACCTTGATTATATTGTTTTTCATATAGTTTGTAAAGTGAAATCACAGATTAGGAATGTCATACAACACTGTCTTCAAAATTTTTTCTCAGATGCTCTTAAAGCGATATTTTTAATACGAAGAGATTAATTTTTCTCTTTTAAACGGCGTTTTATGACGTTCTTTGTAATCCTGAATATTTTTTTTACTATATAATCTACAGTGCATCTAATAACTGAAAACAATAAGAGATAATATTTAAAAAATTGATTTTATATCTTTAATATGAATTACAAATTGAAAATGCTCAAAGCATCTTGATTATTATTGTTTTACATAGTCTGTAAAATGAAATCACAGATTAGGAATGTCATACAGCGCTGTCTTCAAAATTTTTTTTCAGTTGCTCTTAGAGCACTATTTTTAATATGAAGAGATTAATTTTTCTCTTTTGAACGGCGTTTTATGACGTTCATTTTGATCCTGAATATACACGTTTTTTTTTTTTTTTTTTTTTTTTAATATGTAATCTACAGCGCATCTAATAACTGAAAGAAATAAGAAAGAATTTTTTAAAATTGATTTTATATCTTTAATATGAATTACTAAATGAAAATGCTCAAAGCATCTTGATTATTATTGTTTTTCATAGTTTGTAAAATGAAATCACAGATTAGGAATGTCATACAACGCTGTCTTCAAAAAATTTTCTCAGATGCTCTTAGAGCGATATTTTTAATACGAAGAGATTAATTTTTCTCTTTTAAACGGCGTTTTATGACGTTCTTTGTAATCCTGAATATTTTTTTTACTATATAATCTACAGTGCATCTAATAACTGAAAACAATAAGAGATAATATTTAAAAAATTGATTTTATATCTTTAATATGAATTACAAATTGAAAATGCTCAAAGCATCTTGATTATTATTGTTTTTCATAGTCTGTAAAATGAAATCACAGATTAGGAATGTCATACAGCGCTGTCTTCAAAATTTTTTTTCAGTTGCTCTTAGAGCACTATTTTTAATATGAAGAGATTAATTTTTCTCTTTTGAACGGCGTTTTATGACGTTCATTTTGATCCTGAATATACACGTTTTTTTTTTTTTTTTTTTTTTTTTTAATATGTAATCTATAGCGCATCTAATAACTGAAAGAAATAAGAAAGAATTTTTCAAAATTGATTTTATATCTTTAATATGAATTACTAAATGAAAATGCTCAAAGCATCTTGATTATTATTGTTTTTCATAGTTTGTAAAATGAAATCACAGATTAGGAATGTCATACAACGCTGTCTTCAAAAAATTTTCTCAGATGCTCTTAGAGCGCTATTTTTAATACGAAGAGATTAATTTTTCTCTTTTAAACGGCGTTTTATGACGTTCATTTTGATCCTGAATATACACGTTTTTTTTTTTTTTTTTTTTTTTTTTAATATGTAATCTACAGCGCATCTAATAACTGAAAACAATAAGAAAGAATTATTTTTTAATTGATTTTCTATCTTTAATATGAATTACTAATTGAAAATGCTCAAAGCATCTTGATTATTATTGTTTTTCATAGTTTGTAAAATGAAATCACAGATTAGGAATGTCATACAGCGCTGTCTTCAAAATTTTTTCTCAGTTGCTCCTAGAACACTATTTTTAATACGAAGAGATTATTTTTTCTCTTTTAAACGGCGTTTTATGACGTTCATTGTGATCCTGAATATATATATATATATATAATTTTTTCCTCAGTTGCTCCTAGAACACTATTTTTAATACGAAGAGATTATTTTTTCTCTTTTAAACGGTGTTTTATGACGTTCATTGTGATCCTGAATATATATATATATATATATATATATAATTTTTTTTTTTTTTTTACTAAAGAATCTACAGTGCATCTAATAACTGAAAACAATAAGAATTTTTTTTTTAATTGATTTTATATCTTTAATATGAATTACTAATTGAAAATGCTCAAAGCATATTGATTATTATTGGTTTTCCTTGTTTGTAAAATAAAATCACAGATTAGGAATGTCATACACCGCTGTCTTCAAAATTTTTTTTCAGTTGCTCTTGGAACACTATTTTTAATATGAAGAGATTAATTTTTCTCTTTTGAACGGCGTTTTATGGCGATCATTGTGATCCTGAATATATATATATATATATATATATATATTTTCATATTTTATTTTATTTTTTATTTTTTTTACTATATAATCTACAGTGCATCTAATAACTGAAAACAATAAGAAAGATTTTTTTTTTTTTTAATTGATATTATATCTTTAATATGAATTACTAATTGAAAATGCTGAAAGCATCTTGATTATTATTGTTTTTCATAGTTTGTAAAATGAAATCACAGATTAGGAATGTCATACAGCGCTGTCTTCAAAATTTTTTCTAAGCTGCTCTTAGAGCGCTATTTTTAATACGATGAGATTAATTTTTCTCTTTTAAACGGCGTTTTATGACGTTCTTTGTACTTCTAAATATATTTTTTTTTTTTACTATATAATCTACAATGCATCTAATAACTGAAAACAATACGAAAGAATTTTTTTTTTATTTGATTTTATATCTTTAATATGAATTACTAATTGAAAATGCTGAAGGCATCTTGATTATTATTGTTTTTCATAGTTTGTTAAATGAAATCACAGATTAGGAATGTCATACAACGCTGTCTTCAAAATTGTTTCTCAGTTGCTCTTGGAGCACTACTTTTAATACGAAGAGATAAATTTTTCTCTTTTAAACGGCGTTTTATGACGTTCATTTTGATCCTGAATATACACGTTTTTTTTTTTTTTTTACTATGTAATCTACAGCGTATCTAATAGCTGAAAAGAATAAGAAAGAATTTTTTTAAATTGATTTTATATCTTTAATATGAATTACAAACTAATAATGCTCAAAGCATCTTGATTATAATTGTTTTTTATAGTTTCTAAAATGAAATCACAGATTAGGAATGCCATACAGCGCTGTCTTCAAAATCTTTTCTCAGTTGCTCCTATAACACTATTTTTAATACGAAGTGATTATTTTTTCTCTTTTAAACGGCGTTTTATGACGTTCATTGTGATCCTGAAAAAAAAAAAAAAAAAAAAAAAAAAAAAAATATATATATATATATATATATATATATATATATATATATTTTTTTTTTTTTTTTTTTTTTTACTAAATAATCTACAGTGCATCTAATAACTGAAAACAATAAGAATTTTTTTTTTAATTGATTTTATATCTTTAATATGAATTACTAATTGAAAATACTCAAAGCATCTTGATTATTATTGGTTTTCATTGTTTGTAAAATAAAATCACAGATTAGGAATGTCATACACCGCTGTCTTCAAAATTTTTTTTCAGTTGCTCTTGGAACACTATTTTTAATATGAAGAGATTAATTTTTCTCTTTTGAACGGCGTTTTATGGCGATCATTGTGATCCTGAATATATATATATATATATATATATATATATATATATATGTATATTCATATTTTATTTTATTTTTTATTTTTTTTACTATATAATCTACAGTGCATGTAATAACTGAAAACAATAAGAAAGATTTTTTTTTTTAAATTGATATTATATCTTTAATATGAATTACTAATTGAAAATGCTGAAAGCATCTTGATTAATATTGTTTTTCATAGTTTGTAAAATGAAATCACAGATTAGGAATGTCATACAGTGCTGTCTTCAAAATTTTTTCTTAGCTGCTCTTAGAGCGCTATTTTTAATACGATGAGATTAATTTTTCTCTTTTAAACGGCGTTTTATGACGTTCTTTGTACTTCTAAATATATTTTTTTTACTATATAATCTACAATGCATCTAATAACTGAAAACAATACGAAAGAATTTTTTTTTTAATTGATTTTATATCTTTAATATGAATTACTAATTGAAAATGCTGAAGGCATCTTGATTATTATTGTTTTTCATAGTTTGTTAAATGAAATCACAGATTAGAAATGTCATACAACGCTGTCTTCAAAATTTTTTCTCAGATGCTCTTAGAGCACTACTTTTAATACGAAGAGAATAATTTTTCTCTTTTAAACGGCGTTTTATGACGTTCATTTTGATCCTGAATATACACTTTTTTTTTTTTTTTTACTAAGTAATCTACAGTGCATCTAATAACTGAAAACAATAAGAAAGAATTTTTTTTTTTTTAAATTGATTTTATATCTTTAATATGAATTACAAATTGAAAATGCTCAAAGCATCTTGATTATTATTGTTTTTCATAGTTTGTAAAATGAAATCACAGATTAGAAATGTCATACAACGCTGTCTTCAAAATTTTTTCTCAGATGCTCTTAGAGCACTACTTTTAATACGAAGAGAATAATTTTTCTCTTTTAAACGGCGTTTTATGACGTTCATTTTGATCCTGAATATACAGTTTTTTTTTTTTTTTACTATGTAATCTACAGTGCATCTAATAACTGAAAACAATAAGAAAGAATTATTTTTTAATTGATTTTATATCTTAAATATGAATTACTAATTGAAAATGCTCAAAGCATCTTGATGTTTTGTTTTTCATAGTTTGTAAAATGAAATCACAGATTAGGAATGTCATACAGTGCTGTCTTCAAAATTTTTTCTCAGCTGCTCTTAGAGCACTATTTTTAATACGATGAGATTAATTATTCTCTTTTAAACGGCGTTTTATGACGTTCATTTTGATCCTGAATATACACTTTTTTTTTTTTTTTTTTACAATGTTATCTACAGCGTATCTAATAACTGAAAAAAATAAAAAAGATTTTTTTAAAATTGATTTTATATATTTAATATGAATTACAAACTAATAATGCTCAAAGCATCTTGATTATTATTGTTTTTTATAGTTTGTAAAATGAAATCACAGATTAGGAATGCTATAAAGCGCTGTCTTCAAAATTTTTTCTCAGTTGCTCCTAGAGCACTATTTTTAATACGAAGAGATTAATTTTTCTCTTTTAAACGGCGTTTTATGACGTTCATTGTGATCCTGAATATATATATATATATATATATATATAATTTTATTTATTTATTTATTTATTTATTTATTTATTTATTTATTTTTTTGTTACTAAGTAATCTACAGTGCATCTAATAACTGAAAACAATAAGAAAGAATTTTTTTTTTTTAAATTGATTTTATATCTTTAATATGAATTACAAATTGAAAATGCTCAAAGCATCTTGATTATTATTGTTTTTCATAGTTTGTAAAATGAAATCACAGATTAGAAATGTCATACAACGCTGTCTTCAAAATTTTTTCTCAGATGCTCTTAGAGCGCTATTTTTAATACGAAGAGATTAATTTTTCTCTTTTAAACGGCGTTTTATGACGTTCTTTGTAATCCTGAATATATTTTTTTAACTATATAATCTACAGTGCATCCAATAACTGAAAACAATAAGAAAGAATTTTTTTAAAATTGATTTTATATCTTTAATGTGAATTACAAATTGAAAATGCTCAAAGCATCTTGATGTTTTGTTTTTCATAGTTTGTAAAATGAAATCACAGATTAGGAGTGTCATACAACGCTGTCTTCAAAATTTTTTCTCAGTTGCCCTTAGAGCGCTATTTTTAATACGAAGAGATTAATTTTCTCTTTTAAACGGCGTTTTATGACGTTCTTTGTAATCCTGAATATTTTCTTTTTCTTTTTTTTCTTTACTTTAGAAGCTGCAGTGCATCTAATAACTGAAAACAATAAGAAAGAATTTTTTTTTAAATTGATTTTATATCTATAATATGAATTACAAATTGAAAATGCTCAAAGCATCTTGATGTTTTGTTTTTCATAGTTTGTAAAATGAAATCAAAGATTAGGAATGTCATACAGCGCTGTCTTCAAAATTTTTTCCCAATTGCTCTTAGAGCACTATTTTTAATACGAAGAGAATAATTTTTCTCTTTTAAACGGCGTTTTATGACGTTCATTTTGATCCTGAATATACAGTTTTTTTTTTTTTTTTTTTTTTTTTTTACTATGTAATCTACAGTGCATCTAATAACTGAAAACAATAAGAAAGAATTATTTTTTAATTGATTTTATATCTTTAATATGAATTACTAATTGAAAATGCTCAAAGCATCTTGATTATTATTGTTTTTCATAGTTTGTAAAATGAAATCACAGATTAGGAATGTCATACAGTGCTGTCTTCAAAATTTTTTCTCAGCTGCTCTTAGAGCACTATTTTTAATACGATGAGATTAATTATTCTCTTTTAAACGGCGTTTTATGACGTTCATTTTGATCCTGAATATACACGTTTTTTTTTTTTTTAATAATTTTTTTTTTTTAATAACTACAGCGTATCTAATAACTGAAAAAAATAAAAAAGATTTTTTTTAAATTGATTTTATATATTTAATATGAATTACAAACTAATAATGCTCAAAGCATCTTGATTATTATTGTTTTTTATAGTTTGTAAAATGAAATCACAGATTAGGAATGCTATAAAGCGCTGTCTTCAAAATTTTTTCTCAGTTGCTCCTAGAGCACTATTTTTAATACGAAGAGATTAATTTTTCTCTTTTAAACGGCGTTTTATGACGTTCATTGTGATCCTGAATATATATATATATATATATATATATATATATATATATATAATTTTATTTATTTATTTATTTATTTATTTTATTTATTTATTTTTTTTTTTTTTTTTACTAAGTAATCTACAGTGCATCTAATAACTGAAAACAATAAGAAAGAATTTTTTTTTTTTTTAATTGATTTTATATCTTTAATATGAATTACAAATTGAAAATGCTCAAAGCATCTTGATTATTATTGTTTTTCATAGTTTGTAAAATGAAATCACAGATTAGAAATGTCATACAACGCTGTCTTCAAAATTTTTTCTCAGATGCTCTTAGAGCGCTATTTTTAATACGAAGAGATTAATTTTTCTCTTTTAAACGGCGTTTTATGACGTTCTTTGTAATCCTGAATATATTTTTTTAACTATATAATCTACAGTGCATCCAATAACCGAAAACAATAAGAAAGAATTTTTTTTAAATTGATTTTATATCTTTAATGTGAATTACAAATTGAAAATGCTCAAAGCATCTTGATGTTTTGTTTTTCATAGTTTGTAAAATGAAATCACAGATTAGGAATGTCATACAACGCCGTCTTCAAAATTTTTTTTCAGTTGCTCTTAGAGCACTATTTTTAATACGAAGAGATTAATTTTTCTCTTTTGAACGGCGTTTTATGACGTTCATTTTGATCCTGAATATACACGTTTTTTTTTTTTCTTTACTTTAGAAGCTGCAGTGCATCTAATAACTGAAAACAATAAGAAAGAATTTTTTTTTTTTAAATTGATTTTATATCTATAATATGAATTACAAATTGAAAATGCTTAAAGCATCTTGATGTTTTGTTTTTCATAGTTTGTAAAATGAAATCAAAGATTAGGAATGTCATACAGCGCTGTCTTCAAAATTTTTTCCCAATTGCTCTTAGAGCACTATTTTTAATACGAAGAGAATAATTTTTCTCTTTTAAACGGCGTTTTATGACATTCATTTTGATCCTGAATATATACTTTTTTTTTTTTTTTTTTACTATGTAATCTACAGTGCATCTAATAGCTGAAAACAATAAGAATTTTTTTAAAATTGATTTTATATCTTTAATATGAATTGCAAATTGAAAATGCTCAAAGCTTCTTAATTATTATTGTTTCTCATAGTTTGTAAAATGAAATCCCAGATTAGGAATGCCATACAGCGCTGTCTTCAAAAAAAAAAATTTCTGTTGCTCTTAGAGCGCTATTTTTTATACGAAGAGATTAATTTTTCTCTTTTAAACGGCGTTTTATGACGTTCTTTGTACTTCTGAATATATTTTTTTTACTATGTAATCTACAGTGCATCTAATAACTGAAAACAATAAGAAAGAATTTTTTTTTTAATTGATTTTATATCTTTAATATGAATTACTAATTGAAAATGCTCAAAGCATCTTGATTATTATTGTTTTTCATAGTTTGTAAAATGAAATCACAGATTAAAAATGTCATACAACTCTGTCTTCAAAATTTTTTCTCAGATGCTCTAAGAGCACTATTTTTAATACGATGAGATTAATTTTTCTCTTTTAAACGGCGTTTTATGACGTTCTTTGCAATCCTGAATATATATTTTGTAACTATATAATCTACAGTGCATCCAATAACTGAAAACAATAAGAAAGAATTTTTTAAAAATTGATTTTATATCTTTAATATGAATTACAATTTGAAAGTGCTCAAAGCTTCTTAATTATTATTGTTTCTCATTGTTTGTAAAATGAAATCCCAGATTGGGAATGTCATACAGCGCTGACTTCAAATTTTTTTCTCTGTTGCTTATGGAGTAGTATTCTTAATATAAAGAGATTTTAATTTTTCTCTTTTACACGGTGTTTTATGACATTCTTTGTAATCATGAATATTATTTTTTACTATATATTGTACAGTGCTTCTTATAATTGAAAATTATAAAAAAGAACTTTTTTTTTTTAACTCGTTTTATTTCTTTTATTATGAATTACAAATTGGAAATTCTCAAATCATCTTAATTGTTATTATTGTTTTTCCTGTTCTGTAAAATGAAAGCACAGATGAGGAATGTCATACAGCGCTGTCTTCAAAAAAAATTTTCAGTTGCTCTTAGAGCACTCTTCTTAATATAAAGAGATTTTAACTTATCTCTTTTACACGGCGTTTTTTGACATTCTTTGTAATCATGAATATTATTTTTTACTATATATTGTACAGTGCTTCTTATAATTGAAAATTATAAAAAAGAATTTTTTCTTAAACTCGTTTTATTTCTTTTAATATGAATTACAAATTGGAAATTCTCAAATCATCTTAATTGTTATTATTGTTTTTCCTGTTCTGTAAAATGAAAGCACAGATGAGGAATGTCATACAGCGCTGTCTTCAAAATTTTTTCTCACTTGCTCTTAGAGCACTATTCTTAATATAAAGAGATTTTAACTTTTTCTTTTACACGGCGCTTTATGACGTTCTTTGTAATCCTAAATATTATTATTTATTATATATTGTCCATTTCTTTTTATAACTGAAAACAATAAGAATTTTTTTTTAAATTAACTTTATTTCTTTAATATGATTTACAAATTGAAAATGCTCAAAGCAGATTATTATTATTATTATTATTTTTTTTTTTTTTTTGTAAAATGAAAAGCACAGATGAGGAATGTCATACAGCGCTGTCTTGAAAATTTTTTCTCGGTTGCTTTTAGAGCACTATTCTTAATATAAAGAGATTAAAGTTGATTTCAAAATATAATTCAAAACAATTTAAATATAATTAAAAAAATATAAAAAATCAATGCCATTAAAATAAATATTACCCTACTCTACAACATTTTGCCAAAACTAAATAATTACCTTTGTAAACTTCCCAATTTTTAAAATCTACGACCATTTAAATTTCAAAATAATCATTGATTCAATGACCTCTCGGTTTGAAATGAAATGGGACTTTTGTTGACTTTTAGGACCACATGATTCGTCGCTACTCTAACAACACACTTGTACACAATACATCCTGAAGATGCCTATAGACGTTCTTTTCATCCATAAGACATCCTGAGAATGTCATTAGGAGAAGATATGCTGTTAGTGTAGTCCTCCTCGTCATTATGGCGTCAACAGGGGCACACACATATAAAAAGCATTTTTTTTTCTTTTGTAATTATTCACTTTTAATGTTGAAGAGGGGCATGAGATCATGAACTATAACAGTAGTTCAAACGGATCCCAAGTAGCTGCCACTATTTAACTTAGCTACGGTAGCGTCACAAACAGCTAAGAAGTAAACAAAAATGTAAGGCATTAGGCAGGAATAAAACAGAGCCATTAAATAGCTTTTTCTCGGTCAATTAGAAAAATATGTACACTATTTACATTACAAAAAGATATAGTAAATCATAATAGGCAACATTGCTTATTAAACTCAGCAATTGAACGTAAAGTTCATATTCGCCTCTCTGCCTTTTCAGATCTCCAAGATCAATCTTTATCTCCTCTCTGCTCGCTTGTTCGTCTCTTCCTGGACTTGAGAGAGGGGGTCAACCCCCTGATGCATTCAGAGCCTCATAGGTTCTCAGGGTTACAAACCACACCTTGAAACTCTTGTCGGCCAGTCGCTTGCCTGCAAGATAGGCGCCGCTATGTTGTCACCAGGCTAGCCTCCAAATCCTTTCTCTAGTGCAGAGATCCTGTCTCTGCTGTCGATCAAGTCCGTGAGATCCCGATACAAGATTCCGTGAAGAAATGGGGGGGGGGGGTCATCACATTATCAATTTTCATTAACTAATCAACTAGGTCATACGAAAGGACATCTAAGAGGGTGTTTATACAGCAATTTTGAGGAAAATCGTTAGATCCGTTCCGTTCTTCATATGTGGACCTACTTCCAATTCCATATGTTCCCTGTCTGGTTTTCTAGTTTTCACCAAAAGTTAAAAAAAATCAACTGTACATGAAATCTAATTCAAGTCTGTAGATTTTTCGTTCAGATTTTCTGTATTATTTTCGGAGGTATGACAGTCAGGAGATTTTCCACATGCATGCACACATACTGACCAATTGCCAAAAACCACTTTTTCAGAATCAGGAGACATTAAAACGTGTAAATCAGTAGAAAACTCTGTATCGAATTTTCGGACCGAATACAATACTCGCATCAACTACGGTGGTAGGGTAATGGAATTAAAATTATAATATTCTCATGCATTTAATAAAACTGTGTAAGTAATAAATAAAAATATTTGTTTATAATGAATGCATGCAATTAATACATTAATTTGCATTTACTTAACTTAACTGTTCTTATTTACTTTTCTTGTATGCAATTAAGAACTACCAGTTAATTTAGAATCGTAAATTGTGATGCGAATGACTGTATTATTAAACCTCGCATTCCCAAGATCAAGGCATTACTGCAGAAAAATTGCTTTCAGGTGCCGCTTGGCACGTTTTGCGAAAATCACCAGCACCGCACCTTTATGTATCGTTTAGAAGTTGCAACATTCCACTGGTTACGCTTGCTATTTCTGGCGAATTAGCGCACTTTTTGAATGAGGCGGGCTTAACTAAATTTCAGCTACAAAATGAGGTCAAAATGATCTTGGGAAAGCGAGGGTTAATTGAGTATTATATAATTTACGTAATTAAATAATTTTACGTAGCAAATTAATAAGCTATCTGTTATTATTTATAATGGTTCTTTCCAAGTTTATAAATTTCCTATTTTTCACAAAGTTATCAAAATGTATTTTTAATTTTATGTGACAAAAAATATGTCAGAGATTTTTTATTTATTTTATTTATTTTTTTCCTTAGTATGACAGGTTGTATTATTTTTTTCAGGCAGCTATTATGCGTTGTCGCCTTTTATTGTACTACACTTTGAATAAACGTGCAAACATTTTTATTTTATTTATTTATTTTTAATTAAAAAAGATAAAGCTAAAAGTTTGAATTTGTCGGAATTACTAGATTTTTATCAAAAAATGGTACATTTATTAACCAGGACAAAGTCTATCTAACGCTGTATTTTTTTAATTCAGTCGGATTATTGAATCAAAAATCTTTAAGTAAAAACTCCATTTATACTTTAAAATTATTTAAAAGAAAGAGAAAAATTGATTCCAAAAAGAAATAAGTGAATTGTAAGTATCGCACATACTTTTAAAAACTGTTAATATTATTTTAAAATAAGAAAAAGAAGTATAATTAAATAATAGAAATGTAATTTGAAATTAAAATAACTCAGTTAATCAATAAAATAGAAATTCAATTTTTTTTTCTTCACAAATCAAAACTTTTATTATAATTTATTTTTAATGTCTTTAATATAAACGTAGTGTCCTCTTTTTAAAATAAAGCATATTATGTACTGGGGATTATAAATGTAGTTTAATTTATATCCCCCCCCCTTTCGAAAAGAATAAAATCTTTTTCAATTGCAATTTATTTCAGACCGTTTACTTTTAAAATAATTGCACTGCACTGCACTGCACTGCCCCCCCCCCCCCCCAAAAAAAAAAAAAAAAAAAAAAAAAAAAAAAAATTGACCCCTGATACCATTTTTGCTGATTGTTATGTAAAATGACCTCCTGAATCCGAATATGACTCCCATTTTGTCCAGTCACTCACCGCTTTCTCGGGACACCATCCCCTTCCCCAATTTTTATCACTATTCGGTAATTTTATGGCCATGAATTTGATTTGGAGAATGAAAAAGAATAAAAGAAATATAATACCTAATTTCAGTGGCAACCCCTCCCCTCCCCCTCCCCCCCCCCCCAAAAAAAAAAAAAAAAAAAAAAATTGCCTTTGCCGCAAATGTCCATGTTTTAGAATTTTCCAGCTCTGTAGCCCCTCAGAAGATATTTAACAGTTAAAATTATTCTTTCAATTAAAATTCCTTCTTCAACGATATTTTGTATAATAGACAGAGCTGCCAACCTAATCCAGCAAATTGTTTGTACCGCCCCTTTTTCTACACCAATATATTTTTAGAGTATTTCTTTTCTTAATTCATCGTAAATATATTTAAAGAGAATTACTCTAAAACTTAAGTGGTGTAGAAAAAGGGGCGTTACTAACAATTTGCCGGATTGGGTTGGTAGCTCTGAATAGACAATCCGGATTTTCAAAATGAACCTGACATGGCTGAACAACGTCACATGAGTATATTTATTTCTTTTTATGTTGAAAAAAAAAAGTTTTTTTTTTTTAAATAATTAAAAGAAAATGGAGAAAAATTGCAAAAGAAATAGAACAACTTCAGTGTGGAACCCCTTTTCGAAATTTGAAATTTGGCACCAATTCGGTGCAAAGCCTTCAGCTTGGACATCTGTAGGGTCTTTATTTACGCAATTGCGATAGCCATTTTATTTCACCGGCGAAATAACAATAAAAATTTAAAAGCCGCCAAGAGACCTCCTAAGCTACAACTATACCTAAGAAATTTTAAGAAATGAATATAGTAAACTAAGCTATAGGTGATTATTCACAGTTACTGCGTGCCTTTATACGGAAGAATAGATTAAAATAAGCCCTGTCGTACTAAATTAAATTCTGTTAACAAAGAATGTAAGCAGAATTTTTCTTTTTCTTCTTTTTCTTTATTTTTTTTTTATTCTTCTGATAGCCTTTTTCATTTTTATCATAATTTATACTAATATATCTTTACAACTGTAAGAATTATTTAAAATCTAATTTATATAAAGAGACTATAAAGAGACCAGATTAATGCACTTAAAAATGTATTTATACAATGAAAAAGTAATTAAGAAAGAAATTCAAATGCAAATTCAAATGCTATAAATAAATTTTTTAACATTAGCAAAAGAAATAGCACTTTTTTGATTTTTCTTTATATATTTAAGTACTAGTGGAAAGACCAATATTCTAACACTATCTTTCATTGGCCTTCCACTTAATTATACGGCGCCAGGACTACGCAATCGACTGTTAGCGACTGTCGCCAGAAGCCGAAACTAATGTTATTCTATGAGAAGTTTTTTTTTACAAATAACTTATTAACTAATACATATTTTTAAATTCTGTTTTCACATTCTGAAAATTCCCAGCTGTTAAATGGACGGACCTTTTTTAAAAAGTTATTTTTTTTTTTAATTTTTTATATTTTATTTTGAAGCTGCAAAATACGAATTTTCAATATGTAAATTTTTTTCAATTTGCAATTTCAAAATGAAATATTAAAAATTTAAAAAAAAAAAATACATTTTTAAAAAAGGTCCGTCCATTTAACAGTTGGGAATTTTCTGAATGTGAAAACAGAATTTAAAAGTATGCATTAGTTAATAAGTTATTTGTAAAGAAAATATGCCCATAGAATAACATTGGCTCGGGCTTCCGGCGACGGTAACTGAAGAGGGCCGTTAAGTACTCATGTAGAGTCCTGCAAACCCGACCCAAACCAGACAAGTGAATTTTGAATAAACCCAACCCGAACCCGACAAATAAATTTAATTCTATCCGAAAACCGACCCGAACCCACGCTAAAGAATTTTTGGCCACCCGACCCGAATAAGATTTCTTTATACCCGAACACGACCCGAAACCCGAATCTAAATGAAAATTAATAATTCATCTAAAAAATCCTGGAAAGCATTTTTTATTTATAAAAATATTTTAATTACTACATATGCTGTGTGTGTGTGGTAAATCAGTTTAAAAAGAATTAAAAATGTAATTACTCATACTAAGTTATAAAGTTAAAAATAAAAAAATCTGAAAAGTGGATTAATAATAAATTTTTAAGTATATTCATGTGTGTTTTATTGTTTAATGCTTATCATAAACAGAATAACATTAAAATAATACAATGTTACAGACGCCAACTAAACATCACCTAAACTCATCTAAATCTACGTTTCTGTAACCTCTTAAAAAAGATCTGCAAGGGAAAAATATTAATTATCAGTTTAAATTCACAATCTATATTAAAAGGATGTAAGAAATCAAAATAGATGAATCATACATGTGGTTACTGTAGAAGAAGTAACTTGTTTTCAACAGCTTGTATTCTAAATAATAATTGCTTTTTTTTTTTATTATTATTATTGCTTTAGTCGGATATGGATGTTTATTTTACTATGACAATTTGGGTAAGCGTATATTTATCTTGGGTATATACTGCAAACAAACTTCTATTTCATTAAGGTAAATTTTTTTTTGAAAAATGTTCTCATGTCGACTCGATTCGTTGAAAATTAAACCCAAACCCGAACCGCAGTAAAACAAATCCAGTCAACCCGACCCGCAAGAGAAAAACATGTAGTCGACCTGACCCGTGGATCGGGTCGGGTTCGGGTAAAATCGGGTTATCCGACCCGATGCAGGACTCAAATTCATAGGAAGTTGAGGACGTATTCCCTATACTGTCTGTGGAGGAAAATTCCATGAAAATCGCTCTTAGATAATGAATAAGATGGAATATGTCAGTACTCAAATGCCTATAATGCCCGACTAGCGAATTGCCAGCCAGTGATGCCAGATGGTCGAAATTTATTTCCCCCAAACAGGTCTTCAAATTTCCCCAAATCAGGGGGGGGGTCGAAAAAATCCCCAACTTGATTTCTACTAAAAAGGGAAAATAATAAATGTATCAAATATATATATATATATATATATATATATCAAGCACACCTTTCTATGATTTAAGCTCAGATTTCTCCCCAAATGAAGGCAATTTTTGAAAAAAATCCCCAAACAACTATAAAGCTATTGAAAGTCTCTAGCCGTAGAGATAAATCATTACGTTGACAACATTGACAGAAAGTTGAACTCCCCAGATTTGTCCCCAAAAAAATGTCCCCACAAACATTTGGTCCCCAAAATTGTCCCTAGAAGCCTCAAAAATCCCCAAAATGGGGACAAAATCCCCAATCTGGCATCACTGGCGCTTGCACCTATTTTTCAACCACATTTCTTGAAACCATCGAAGCCTCTGCTCATGTGCTAACTTAACGAGTCCAGTGTTAAAATAGGGGTGATAGAGAGAAAATAAAAGATTGCTGAGTGATTGGATTTTTTCCAAATCCCAACCATTCGGTCAAATTGGCACCCTTTCAAGAATTTGGACTCATCTTTTCTGTGAATGGGCCCCTTCTTTTGGCAATAATCGCTTTCTTGACAACTCGCTCATGGGTTCAGCGCAGAAATTCGGTGACAGAGGAAGGTGGAGGAAACCAGTTTTGTTGGAAGTGGACTATCGGTTAGGTGAATGAATTGGTGGATTGGAGGGGATTTTATGTTCGGGAACAAATAAGGTACAAGTCCGTGGTCTGTTCTAATATATGTAAATTAATTCACTCCTAAGGACTGTTCGGAGACATACCGTTACAATTTTCCTTCTGTAACGGTAAGGGAGTGAGGTCTTAGCGTTTCATTAATACACAGATGTATTAATTTAATGAAAAATGATTTTTTCAGAACTTCTTTTTAAATTTAATTACGCACATGAGAATGTATTACAAAGTGTTTTAACATGTTGAACGCCACGAAAGTTCTTAATAAAATCCATTAAAATTCCATAATGATTCCTCCTGTAATAAGTAATAAGTAAAAATTAAGTAAATTTTAAATAAATTTTCAGCAATTACTTAAAGCACTGTAATATTTTTAGTTTTATATTATATTTGATACTGTCAACTGCCGATGGTTGAAGTGGCTTTATATCATATTTGTCACTGTCAGCCACCGATGGCTGACAGACAAGGCGCTCAACGTGTTAATTAATTCAAATTCACTTGGATTTTTACGTGCCACTGGTACAATACTAGGGGGCGACTAATAACCTGAGTTGTAATGAATTATTGTTAGATTTTTAAATATTTAACTTAGTCATAGAATTTTTTTAAAGGATTTTCTTATCGAAAGGATTTAATAAATTAATTACTTTCTATAAGGGGTTTGTTGAAAAATTTCGAGTACCTTAGTTATTTATCGGCTAAGGTTAGGGTTGAGTGCATTTTACGTCGCACTTGTGCTACACTATGAGCGTCTGGGCCTCAGACCCAAGGGTGATCCAGGAGCAATTTTGTTCCTCCACGGAGAGAATGACTCACTCGTTTCAGTGACCCCAAGAGAGGTATAATTTTGATGGAAGCACTAGTGCTACACTATTACCCATTTGCAACTGTATGGTTTGGTTAGTTGGTTGGGTTTAACATCTCACTACTGCTACACTATAGGTAATTGGTGATGTTCTAGACATCGAGCAGATATGCTTGTAGAGTAAAGATTCCCTATACTGCCTATGGAGAAAAATTCCAGGAATATCACTGCGGTCTTTACGCCTTCTTTTGGCGATATTCGCTTTCTTGGCAATTGGTTTTTAGGATTTTGAATAGTTTAAATGATTTGTACCTTTTACGTCCAAAATTCTACAGAAAAGTCAGACAGAACAGTGTTCAATCAATAACAAGGATTAGATTACTTGCTTTCCATTTCAGCTAGTGTGGTTGTGTTTAATTTATTC
This sequence comes from Salticus scenicus, assembly GCA_963930645.1. NCBI lineage: Eukaryota > Metazoa > Arthropoda > Arachnida > Araneae > Salticidae > Salticus > Salticus scenicus. The sequence goes on along the minus strand of OZ005658.1, from coordinate 6,510,394 downwards.
CCCATCGAAATATGAAACAGCGATAGAAGAAACTTGCTAGCGATAGAAGTAGAATGTCGGTTTTGCGGTAGGAAAACCGATATGGCGAATGAAATGGTGGAATGTGATCTTCAGAAGCAAAAAGGTTACTACTCCGTAGTCCACTTTAATATATCGTCGCTGACCGCTAGTATGGTGAATCTGAACTCTACTTCCCATCAGGTTGGTTGGGTTTTACGTCGCACTAGTGCTGCGCAGATGGGCAACTGGCGACGGTCTGGGACTCGCCCCTAGAGGTGATCCACTTCCCATCAGGACTCTGTGTTAAAGCTACAGACATACTTGACTCCACTCAAAATAAGCAGAATTAGATGAAATATCATTTATACGAATTGGTTGATTTAATTGCCTATTTAATACTGAAATTACGTAAACACTTAATGAAATGGTAATTGACATTCCTTGAAAATGTTTGTAGTACATTTATATATCTTTTTAAGTTTTTTTTTTTTTTCCTTGTAGAATTAGTGCTACAGTCGACTGCAAAAGTATCCGAGCGCTAGCAATAATCCCTGTCTAAAAAAAATTGTTAAATAAATCCTTGTCGAGTCATGTTCTTAGTCAGTCTAAGAACATGATTCGACAAGGATTTTTGTTTTTAAACAGTAGTAAGTATACTTTTTAAATATCTGAATTATTGGCTAGTGTCAGATATTTTTTGTTGCCACTGTACACTGGGAATAGATGGCGATGGTTTGGGACTCACCCCTAAGGTACGGTAGCTGATATTTGTTTAAAAGATTCACAGTACCTTTGTCTGAAGGATGAGTGGGGTTTTTAGTGTTACATTATGGGAAATAAGCAATGGTTTAGGACTCGCATGAGATACGGTAAATGATATTTGTTAAATTTTTTTTAGAGTACCATTATTTGCAGTCGGCAGCAAAATTATTGAAGCCCCTATCCACATTTTTCATATATATATTTTTTATTTGATCATTAATTTTTATCATCAACTTACTTTTTTATAAACAGTATAAGACTAAGATAATGATTCAACAAATATTTACTTAACAAAAGAGTATTGAGGGCCCATATTTTAAATAAGAACTATTGCTAAAAATCAATTCAACAGATGAAAAAAAAAGTACAATTGGCAGCAAAAGTATCCGAGCACTAGCCAATAATTCTGATATCAAAAAAGCACACAATACTGTTTTGTTAAATAAATCCTTGTCGGATCATGTGGTTAGACTGATTAGGAACATGACTCGAGAAGAATTTATTTAACAAAGCAGTATTAAGTGTACTTTTTTAGACAAGGATTATTGCTAGTGCTCGAATACTTTTGCTGTCGACTGTATTACAAAAATTTTCAACAATTGTCAAATATCATAACCCAAAAGGCGAGTCACAGGCCATCACAAAATGCCCTTAATGTAGCACAAGTATGGGCACAAAGGTAACACAAATGTAGCACAAATATAGGCTTAAAGAATTTTGCTGCCGACTGTATACAGTCAGAGGATTTTACGTCACATTAATGCAACACTATTGGCTATACAATTTTTTATTAAAATCACACAATCAACTGTGGAAGAAAATCATATTAATTGAATTTTTTTTTTTTTTTTTTCCGACTGAGTGAAAATAATGCCTGAACCAGGAGTCGAACCTTGGATCTTTGACTTACAAGGTCAAGGCTCAACCAATTGAGATTTCCAGGCCGACATTTTTATTTTTTCCGACTGAGTGAAAATAATGCCTGGACCGGGAGTCGAACCCTGGATCTTTGACTTACAAGGTCCAGGGCAGGTTGTAGGCCTGGATAGCTCAATTAGTTGAGCCTTGACCTTGTAAGTCAAAGATCCGGGGTTCGACTCCCGGTCCGGGCATTATTTTCATTCAGTCGGAAAAAATAAAAAAATAACAAAAAATAAAAAAAAACTATAGGCTATTTGCGCCAGTACGGAACTCGTCTGTAGGTTACGCTTGAAGTTGAGTGAATTTAACGTCGCACCAGATTTACACAATAAGGATGTAAGATGCGACACACTACGCTTGTTATAAATTTTCAGAGTACCTTTATACGTCAGTTGAGTGGATTTTACTTCTGATTAGTCTTAAAGCATGGGCAATTGTGACAGTCAGAGACTCGCCTTTAAGATTCAGTACATTGCCAAAAAAAAAAAAAAGTATTCTTTGCTGCCAGAAACTTTCTGTAATGTGAGAAAATAATCGGGAATTATGATTAGATTGACAGAACATATTTTTCTGTCATTACAGAAAATTCCTGGCAGCAAAGATGACATTTTATTTTTTTAACAATTTATCTGACATTTATTTAAAACTAGCAGGCTTTGCCCGCTTCGCTGCTCACTATACTTAAATAAACTTTTTAAAAAATTTGGTGTTAAACAAAACCAACCGCATGACTTTAATCACCATTACACGTATTATATGCACTTATTGGAGATAATGTAATCAGAAGTTCAGAAGACATAAATTTTACCTAACGAAGTAGTCGCCTAAAAATTTTCCTTCTAGAGAAAGCTGATACACGTTTAACGAAATAAAAATCAGATTTAAATAGCGAGTTTAAAAATAAGAAAAAAAAAATCGATAGAGCTATTTTTTAAAACACCAAATTCTGAGATTTAAAACTAATCTGCCTAATCATGATGACTGTTAATTTTCCTGTAATATCACGTAATACACGAGAAAGGATATCTAAAATGGGTTTATGTAACATTTTTCAAGAAAATCATTAGAGCCGTTTTTGCGATACCGAATTTTATCAAATTTGGCCTATTCTATTATTGACTGGAAAAAAAACAATTGCTTACAAAAGGATGTCTAAAAAGGGTTAAGATGGTAAGTTTGAAAAAAATCCGTACAGCTTTTTAAAGAAATCTACTTGCGAGACCTGAAATTTATACAGGTAGCTCATCAACTTTCTTGAACTAACTTACTGCATCATACGAAAGGACATCTTATAGAGTGTTTATATAGCAACTTTGAAGAAAATCGTTGGAGCCGTTTTTGAGATACGAATTTACAGTTCTACTTCTGGCTCCCGATGTCCCAGTTACGTTTTTTAATTTCCCCCAAAATTTGAAAATGTCATCTGTACACCATACCTGCCTCAATTCTGAAGTTTCGTAGTTCTATCTTTATTAGTTTCGGAGATATGGTAGTCAGAAGGTTCCCCACACACATACACGTACACTGACCAATTGCCAAAAACTTTTTTTTCTTTAACTCAGGAGACCTTAAAACATGTAAATCAAGTGAAAACTCAACATCAGATTTACGGACCAAATGCAATAGTTCCATTTTCTGCAGTAGTCTGGTAATGGAAGTAAAAAAAAGAATAGCTATTTTTTATACCGCTTTACAAATAAAAGTTAAAGAGAAAGTACATTGAAATTACTTATAAACTTTGCTTCTGACCCTCGCTGCCTTCGGCAGAGGCTTCCTCATCGCAACATCTCGGTATTGGATAATTTAATTTATAAGGATGTCAATAACGTAGGTAATTAGTCATTAGTCATTTTCTTTCTAATAATAAACAAAACGGAAAACGCACAATATTTTACCTACACTTTGTATCGTTAGAACAATTTAAAAAAATTCTTTTCCATTTTTACTCTCTCGCATTAAGTTAAATACAATATTTCCATTATTTACGGTAGTCGGGTAATGGAAGTAAAAATATTTAAATTCAGAAAAATCATGCTAAAGCAATGGAACAGCTTGGACCTCTTGGCGGAATTTAAAATTTGGCACCGAAGTAGCTTGGACGTTTCTCGCCAAGTTTACGTACTCAGTCACGATGCCCATTTTAACTTATCGCAGAAATGACAACAAAAATATAAAAATCGCCAAGTGGCCTTATATACAGTCGGTAACAAAAGTGTCCGAACACTAGCAAAAATTCCTATGTAAAAAAAGTGCATTTCATACTGTTTTGCTAAATAAATCCTTATCGAATCATGTTCTTACACTGACTAGGAACATGATTCGACAAGGATTTATTTAACAGAACAATATGAAGTGTACTTTTTTTACATAGGAATTTTTGCTAGTGTTCGGACACTTTTGTTACCGACTGTATATATATATATATATATATATATATATATATATATATATATATATATATATACAGTCGGTATCATGAATTACGTTAACATTTTAGCAATAGGCATAACGTTGATTTTTGTGAGATGCATAATTTCATATTTATTTATATATGTTTTATTCTTCACATTTTAATTAAATGTATTTTTATATAAAAGGAAAATGAACTTTTTTTTTTTTTTTTTTTTTTTTTTAACAATTAAATTAAGCGTAAAATTTTAATGGCTATTTCTACAGCTAATTTGAAGTTAATATTTTCATACTTTTATTAATTAAAAGAAAACAAATTAAAAATTCGAAAATTGGGGTTCGAGGTACACAAGGATCCCACGGAGGGCACCTTCATGTCGAAACACGTAACTGCCCGAGCTACCGTCTTTCCACTACGCCATCCACACACACACATGCACACACACACAGAGATATTGCCTTATATATATATATAAAAGAAAATATGTACTGTACTTTTCTTAATCAGTTGAATGTGTTTTCCGCTATATCAGGGCTACACTATAGTAAGCTGACCAAATGTCTCCATTTTTTGGGGAGAACCTTTATTTTGAAGGCATTTTTCTAACTGTTAAACAATTGTAAGAAGTAAATTATTAATAAATAATATTTCATTTTGAGTCCTTATTTAATAGGTTGTTTGGTTGGTTTTTACGTCGCATTATCTCTACGCAGTGGGTAATCTTTATTAGGAATAAAAAATATGTACTGCAAAATTGGGTAATTGTAGCAATTTTTAAACACTTCTCTTTTATAAAGGTACTCTGATCTGGTCAGCTTTTACTATAGGCAGTTATCGGCGGTCCTGGTCTTGCCCCTCTGAGAGAGTACTTAATATTCATACAAAATTTTTAGAATACCTTTACTTATTGGCTTAGTTTCTTTAACATCTTACTAGTGCTACACTAGTAACGATTGACAACCTTTAAAAATTAAACTAACCTCCGTAAAAAGTTTTAAAATGCCTTCAATCTATAGGTTGAATTGGTTTTACGTCTCATTAGTGTAACACTACGGGGAATTTGCGACGATCTGGAATTCGACACTAAGATAGAGTACAGGGGACGGCAAAAGTATCCGAGCACTAGCCAATAATTCCGATATAATAAAAATACACTTAACACTATTTTGTTAAATAAATCCTTGTCGAATCATGTTCTTAGACTGACTAAAAACATGACTCAACAAGGATTTATTTAACAAAGCAGTATTAAGTGTAGCATTTTTAGACAGGGATTATTGCTAGTGCTCGGATACTTTTGCTGCCGACTATAGCTGAGGTTTATCAAAATTTTTAGTGTACGTTTGTTTACCGGTGGGGCGGTGGGGTGTTGACGACGGCGTTGGATTCTCACCTAACCTTCGGAACAACCATTTGTTTAACCTTCGCTTTCCTAAGATCAAGGCCTTACTGCAGAAAAATTGCTTTCAAGAGCCGCTTAGCACGTTTGGCGAAAATCACCAGCACCGCGGCTTTTTGTATCGTTTAGAAGTTGCAATAATCCACTGGTTACGTTTGCTATCTCAGGTGAATTAGCGCACTTTTTGAATGAGGAGCGCTTAACTAAATTTCAATGTCAAAATGGGGTCGATCTTTGGAAAGCAAAGGTAAAATACTTTAGAGCACATTTATTTTTGAGAGAATTTTATAGCAACATAGTGTTACACTATAGGCAATTGGCGACGGTCTTGGATTTACACCTACGTTACGATAACCGACATTTGTCGAAAATTTTCATAGTACTTTTATTCACTGGTCGGGTTGTTTACACGCCGTATTTATGCTACGCTATGGGCATTTTGTGATGTTCTGTGACACGCCTTTTGATGGTATTTGACATTTGTTGAAATTTTTTATAATACAGTCGGCAGCAAAAGCATCCGAGCACTAGCTAATAATTTCTATATCAAAAAAGTACACTTAATACTGTTTGTTAAATAAATCCTTGTCCGAATTATGTGGTTAGACTGGCTAAGAACATGACTCAACAAGGATTTATTTAACAAAGCAATATTAAATGTACTGTTTTAGAAAGAGGTTATTGCTAATGCTCGGATACTGTTGCTGCCGACTGTATTTAGCATGAGGGTTATTTAACATCAATATAAAGGTAATGACGGTGATAGACCCGCACCTAACCTTCGGAACAACTATTTGTTTAAATATTTTGGCGTACCTTCATTTTTGAGAGAATTTTACGCCCCTATAGTGCTGCGCTGTTGGCAATTGGTGGCGTTCTTAGATTCAGACCTAAGTTACGATAACCGAAATTTGTCGAAAGTTTGTATAGTATTTTTATTCCTCGTTCGGAATAGTTTTACGTCGTAATGGTGCTACATATGGGCAATTCGCGATAGTCTGTAGTACGTCTTTAAGATATGGTGTCTGGACATTTGTGGAAAATCGTTACAATACCATTTTTTATCGGGTGAGTTGATTTTCCGTCTTTATATAGTTACAATATTTTTAATTAGCATTGGTCAAGGACTAGCATCTAACATACGGTAAATTACCGAGTAGTGTTATTTATTTGTTGAGTGAATTTTACTTCCCACTACTTACACTTATGATACAGTCGGCAGCAAAATTATTGAACCGGAAATCCACATTTTACATTTTTTTTTTTTGTTAAATCGCTAATTTTTAACATCAACTAATTTTCTTATAAACAGCATAAGACTAAGATCAAAACTCTACAAATATTTACTTAACAAAACAGTGTTAGGTGCACATCTTTTAAATAGGAATTATTGCTAGCGCTTCCATAATTTTGCTGCCGACTGTAATTGGCCATGGTGGGGGTTGGATGGTTCGGTTTTAAGTCGCACTAGTGCTGCATAATGTGCAATTGACGACAGTATTGGACTCACCTCTAGAGGTAGTCTTGAAACATGACATCACAATTTTGATCCTTGATGGGGGGGGATATCCCCCCCCCTTCGGTGACACCCAGACGAATAATTTTTATGAGACCATGGAGGGCATTGCATCTACGATATATTTTACGTGCATCAACCGCCATTAGTGTACACGACGGTCTTTGCCGTCTTCGAACCTGCAATCTTCCATTTACTAACTTGGCGCTCTAGCGACTGCATAGTGTGGGACTCTTCCGAAATATAACGCATCAGACATTTCTTGATCATTTACAGTATTTTCTTTTATACGGTACCATAATGTTTTACTGTAGGCATTTGGCGACAGTATGTATTGCTTGCCCCTTAGATACACAACTAATACATTTTAACAATATTTAGATTAAAGTAATTTATCGGTTGGGTGTTTTAATGTCATTAGACTGTAACACTATCTGCACTTGGGAATGTAAAGATACGTTAACTGCTACTTGTTTAAAATTTATAGAGTACCTTTACTTTTTAATTGTATTTGCGCGTTACCATCGCTACTCTGTGGGCAATCTGCGACGTTCTCGAATTCGCACCTTAGATATTGTAACTAATATTTAAAGAAAATGTTACAGTACTTTTATTTATTGTTTAAGTGACTTTACTCCGCATTAGTGTTATATTATTTATAATTGTTGACGGTCTAAAATTCACCTTAAAAATCTGTCTTGTTTAAAAATTTTTAAAAGTACCTTTATTTATCAGTTGACTGGAATGTACGTCGCACAAGTACTAAGCTATGGGCAGTTGTCGAAGGTCTGGGACTCGGCGCTGCAATACGGTGTACGATATCGAAGTGATGACATCAGTGGACTGAAATTTCGTCTACTCTCGGTACAAGCGGAATGAGTTTCGGAAAAGTTTTACTTTCTCCATCCTCTTGGCGATATTTCTGGAAACTACCAAGATGATGCCTTACCACATCGTACTGTGAATTGTAATCAGGAAGCCTCAAAACATGTAAATGTACAAAAAAAAAAAACAAGTAATGAATATTTAGCATAAAAAAATGGTCATTATTAACCGTATGGCCATTAGGAATTAATTTTAATTCCTGAACATGGAATTCCTTCCTTGGACATGGTAAAATATTATAGTAAAACACTTCCACTAACAATAAAAAAGAAGGTTATCGCTTAAATATTTGCAGTCTTGAGTATCTTCTGAAAGTTATGTACACATAACATGATGGACATATATATAATCCTATATTAATAACACACGGCACAATCTGAAGTACATTTCCATCAATTTTCAAGTATTGTCGCACTATAAACCAGTTCTTTTGTGTAGTCCTGTAAACGAGCAGTGAATGATTTCTATACCATATTCTACATGAAACTTGTTTTTATATATAATATATATAAAAAAAATTCGTTTCACTTGGTTTAGTGTAGTTTATAGATATTAAACTCTACTAACCTGCAATTTTTCCCGTAGATGTAAGGTATTTAAATTATCTTGGATATCTTTGTACACAAACCATTTGCTTCCATCCCTATATCATACACATTTAGAATATCAAGTTTGGATTTTCTGCTACTATTTGTTCTTCATGTATGCAGATAAATGACAGACAGACAGATAAACCGCAAAAAACATGATTTTCATTTTCAGGGCACCTCAAAACGTGTAAATATAACAAAAACTCCCTTTCGAAATTCGACTCAAAAACAATACTTTCTCTCCCTTATGGGTAAGAGAAAATCATAAAACTCCAAACATAAAATCTCGCAGTATAAATGCTCCAAAATCTCAGTCGCAGGAATAATAATCACACCTCGGTACGCTTCACGTACATTAAAAAAAAGGAATCACTGAAAACCTCTGAATGAAAATGCATGAATCTGAAAAAGCAAAATTTTGTACTGTAGCAGCCAGTATTACGCATGTCTGTACGCTTCGCGTACGTGGAAAAAAAATCACTGAATACCCTATCTCAAAATGCATAAATGTCAACAATGCATGAAATTACATGTTGAAGGAATCCCTATGCAGCCAATTACCTCTCGTACATTAAGAAGAAGAAAAAAAGCACAACTTTAAATAATTTTTAACTAACAAAAACCACCTTTAAAAAAATGTAAAGCACAAATATACATTTAAAAAATGATGCATAAATATCACAATTATTATATAAAATAATAACAGAAAAGAAAAAAAAGCAGCCAGTTACCTCGTTTACTACTAGAAGTTCCTGGAGTTCCATCATCTGAAAAGTACTCGCTCCTCCAGACGTTTTTCATTAGAAATATTCAGTTCTAAATTCAACACTTACTCTCTAAATAAAGTACGCATTCTCAATATCCCACAAAATTGATGACGTCAGTAAATTAAAATTTCGTCTGCTCGATACAAACGAAACTCTTTATTATGGAAATTTAGCTTATTCCTTATTAACACCAGACGGAATTCCCTTATACCGAGCAGACTGATTTTAATGCTACGCAGCAGTGACTGGCATGACGCAAAAATGCAGAAGTAAACACGAAGCCAATAATGTCTAGTGATGTAGCGCGCTTAGCGTAATTGGATGGTTAATGTAAAATTCACCTCAAGTTTCTACGGGAATTTATCATTAGTTACAGAACTTGTTTGTACCGAGCACACGACATTTCAGGCGATTGACGTCACACGTCGATAGCGTATACAGTCGGCAGCAAAATTGTTGAAGCGCAAGCAATAACTCGTATTTAAATATGTACACCTATAGTCGGCAAAAGAAAAATATTAAAGTGTATGTCCATAATTTTCTTTTATTACTTTCATCTCTAAATTTTGACTCGACAATTATTTAACAAAGCAGTTTAGGTGCACACCTTTTAAATACGAACTATTTCTAGCTCTTCAATAAATTTGCTGCTGATTCTTACACTGTTTTGTTAAATAAATATTTGTCTAGTCTTGATCTGAGTCTAGGGCTGTTTATAGAAAAGGAAGATGGTGATAAAGATGAATGTTCAAATTTAAAAATAAAAGGGGGGAAAAGAAAAGGGAAGTGGGAAAATGTCATAAGACACTGAAATTAATAATTCAGAGTATATTAGAATAGTTTTATTTGTCGAGTGTATTAGAGTAACTTTATTTATAGATTGTTTGTTTTTTACATTTCGTTGCTGACGCTGACAGTTTTCATTATTTCAGTATTTGTAGTTAAAATTAATGTACCTTTATGTGTAGAGTAGGTTTGAGTACCTTTATGTGTAGAGTAGGTTTGAGTACCTTTATTTGCAGAGTGTAAATGAGTACCTTTATTTATAGATTAATTTGCTTTTACGTCTCGTTGCTGACGCTGACAGTTTTCATTATTAGAGTATTTCTAGTTTACATTAATGACCTTCATTTGTCGAGCATGCTAGAGTACCTTTATGATCAGAGTATGATAGTGTACAGTCCGTAACAAAAGTGTCCGAACACTAGCGAAAATTCCTATGTAAAAAAAGTACACTTCATACGGTTTTGTTAAATAAATCCTTATCGAATCATGTTCTTACACTGACTAAGAACAGGATTCGACAAGGATTTGTTTAACAAAACCGTATGGCTAGTGTTCGGACACTTTTGTTACCGACTGTACCATTTATGTGTTGAGTATGCTAGAGTACCTTTAACAGTGGAGTAAACTTGAGTACCTTTATGTGTAGAGTGTGCCAGAGTACCATTTATGTGCAGAATCCAGAGTACCTTTATGAGTGGAGTAGGCTAGAGTACCTTTATGTATAGAGTACGCTTGAGTACCTTTATGTGTAGAGTACATTTGAGTAACCTTATGTATTGACTGATCTGTTTTTACGACTCATTGTTGACGCTGATGGCCTTATTCACCAAATCAGTGTTAACCCATGGTTCACGTAACACTTGTATTAGAGCTAACACTCCCTTAACCCTGGGTTAGAAAAGTTTTCGTATTCACCAACCGTAGATTAGTTGACCCCAGAGTTGTCTGTAAGAGTCTCGCTGATTGGTCTATAAAAACGCAATGCATTAAAAAAGTAAACAAGAGTGTTTTCGCTGTAACTGTAACATGCTCATTTAACACCAGAGTTAACCCACCAATTTAGGAGGATTAAAAAAAGAGGGTTAACTTGAGTGTTAAATCGCTGATTTTGCGTGGTGAATACCGATTTTGAGATAACCTAGCATATTCCCGGGTTAACATCAGTGTGAAAAATTTGGTGAATAAGGCTGTGACAGTTTTAATTATTAGAGTGTTTGTAGTTTAAATTAAACTACCTTTATTTAAAGAGCATGCTAGAGTACACTTATGATTAGAGTATGCCAGGGAACATTTATCTGTAGAGCATGCTACAGTACCTTTATGTGTGGAACATACTAGAGTATCTTTACGTGTAGAGTGTGCTTGAGTACCTTTATGTTTAGAGTATATTTGAGTAACTTTATGTATAGATTCATTTGTTTTCACGTCTCGTTGCTGACGCTGACAGTTCAAGGGTTACATACAGTCGGTAACAAAAGTGTCCGAACACTAGCAAAAATTCCTATGTAAAACGAGTACACTTAATAGAGTTTTATTAAATAAATCCTTATAGAATCATGTTCTTAGACTGACTAAGAAGAGGATTTGACAAGGATTTATTTAACAAAACCGTATAAAGTGTACTTTTTTTACATAGGAATTTTTGCTAGTGTTCGGACACTTTTGTTACCGACTGTACAAACGGAATGCTTGCAACTTCGATGACTTAAATTCTTAGTTTTTTCCAAAAAAATCGGCAGCAAAAATTTCCGATCGCCAGCAAACATTCTTATATAAAAAAAAGTACACTGAATGCAGTTTTGTTAAATAAATCCTTGTCGAATCCTTTTCTTAGTCAGTCTAAGAACAGGATTCGACAAGGATTTATTTAACGAAACAGTGTTAAGTATGCATTTTTTACATAGGAATATTTGCTAGTGCTCGGATGCTTTTGCTGCCGACCGAAGTCATACATTTGGAACACTTGCAAACGGCTGCAGACGGCTTTGCAAATGGAAGTGTTTCATTTGTATGTACCCCCAGATTATTAGAGAATTTGTTGTTTAAATTAACGTACCTTTATTGGTAGAGCATGGTAGAGTACCTTTATTATTAGAGTATGCTAGAGTACCATTATGTGTAGAGTGTGCTAGAGTACATTTTATGATTAGCGTATGCTAGAGTACATTATGAGTGGAGTAGGATTGAGTACCTTTATGTGTAGAGTGTGCCAGAGTACCTATATGTTTAGAGTGTGCTCGAGTAAAATTTACGTTGAGTGTGCTAGAGTACCTTTATGTGTAGAGTGTGCTACAGTACCTTTATGTATAGAGTGTGCTTGAGTTACAGGTCTGCACGGGCCGGGCGTCCGGCCCGGGCCGAATTTGCTCTCGGACCGGGCCGGGCCGAATCTTTTTCTGGTTTCCTCGTTAATCAGCGAAAAAGGAAAATTATAAAATATTTCTTCAGTCATTTATTTTACATAATTTTACAGGCTTGTACGTCACATAAAGTTCTATTTTGTTAAAAAAAAGTGTCTGTAACGTCAATTTAATTGTCTATCAGGCTGTCTGACCGAAATCTGAATTTTCGCAAATATTTTTAACGTGCCTCGAAATTAATATATTTTATTTAAAGTAATATTAAAAGGTTTCCTGTTCACAATAGTATGCATGTCACTACCAGTTTGCGTACTTGTACATAACAAAATAAATTAGATACATTATTGTTTATAAGGGTTTGTTTCTTATGATCTGTTGAGTTTAAGTGGTATAAAGGCTATAAAAATCTTTCCGCTGTAACTTTTTCTGTAAGGCTCCTTTTCCTTTTCTCCAGTGGACGAAAGTAGCATCATTTTTATCATGGGCAAAAGCAACTTTTCTATTGAATATGGTTGGATTAACATTAAAGTTTTGTTTACCGGAGCTCATGGAAGATTCGGATACGTTATGATACATAAGAGGAAATGGTTGAAAGTGCATTTTCAGTGGTATTAACCATTTTAAACACCTTCCTATATTGTTTGATGAATGCTAATATTTTCGATTTGACTTTCTGTTTCTCTTTGCCCCTTGTCTATAATAATGAATTTCTGTTTATATATAATTGTTTTGTATAATTTCAGCAGTTTTGTTAAAGAACGTACTATTGTTTGGTTATATAAAACCTCTGCAAAGTACATACTAAAAATCTTTTTTAAAAAAAGGCTTTTTTTTTTCTTTTTTTTTTTTGTTTTTTTACATACATTTGATTCGGGCCGGGCCGGATCGGGCATCATTTTATTGTTTATTGTCCTGGCCGGGTCGGGCCATAAACCGTTAAAAAATAGACGGGCCGGGCAGATTCCGGGCCGCATTTTTCGACTTCATAACGGGCCGGGCCGGGTAGGGTAAGCAAAGTTTTTGTACGGGCCGGGCCGGGCCCGGGCCTCGAAATTCCGGCCCGTGCAGACCTCTAGTTTGAGTGCCTTTATGTGTAGAGTGTGCTAGAGTACCATTATGAGTAGAGTGTGCTAGAGTACCTTTATGAGTGGAGTTGGCTTGAGTACCTTAATGTGTAGAGTACATTTGAGTAACCTTATGTATTGACTGATCTTTTTTTACGCCTCGTTGTTGACGCTGACAGTTTTAATTATTACAGTGGTTGTAGTTTAAATTAAAGTACCTTTATTTATAGAGCATGCTAGAGTACATTTATGATTAGAGTATGCCAGGGAACATGTATCTGTAGAGCATGCTACAGTACCTTTATGTGTGGATGTGTAGACTGTGCTTGACTACCTTTATGTTTAGAGTATATTTGAGTAACTTTATGTATAGATTCATTTGTTTTCACGTCTCGTTGCTGACGCTGACAGTTCAGGGGTTACATACAAACGGAATTCTTGCAACTTCGATGACGTAAATTCTGAGAGTTTTTTGCAAAAAAAATCGGCAGCAAAAATTTCCGATCGCTAGCAAACATTCCTAATTAAAAAAAAGTACACTGAATGCAGTTTTGTTAAATAAATCCTTGTCGAATCCTTTTCTTAGTCAGTCTAAGAACAGGATTCGACAAGGATTTATTTAACAAAACAGTGTTAAGATTGCATTTTTTACATAGGAATATTTGCTAGTGCTCGGAGACTGTTCATGCCGACTGAAGTCATACATTTGGAACACTTGCAAACGGCTGCAGACGGCTTTGCAAATGGAAGTGTTTCATTTGTATGTACCCCCAGATTAGAGTATTTGTTGTTTAAATTAACGTACCTTTATTGGTAGAGCATGGTAGAGTACCTTTATTATTATAGTATGCTAGAAAACCTTTATGTGTAGAGTATATTTGAGTAATTTTAAATATTGATTTGATTTTACATCTCGTTGCTGACGCTGGCAGTTTTAATTATTAGAGTGTTTGTAGTTTTAATTAAAGTGTCTTTATTTGTTGAGCTTACTAGAGTACCTTTATGACCAGAGTATGCTAGAGTACCATTTATGGGTAGAGTGGGCTAGAGTACCATTATGTGTGGAGTGGTCTAGAGTACCTTTATGATTGTAGTAGGCTTGAGTAACTTTATGTGTAAAGTGTGTTTGAGTACCATTATGTGTAGAGTCTGCTAGAGTAACTTTAAGAGTGAAGAAGAATTGAGTACCTTTATGAGTAGAGTGTGCCACAGTACCTTTATGTTCAGAGTGTCCTAGAGTACCATTTATGTTTAGAGTGTGCTTGAGTACCTTTATGTGTAGATTGTGCTACAGTACCTTTATGTATAGAGTGTGCTTGAGTTAGAAGTCTGCACGGGCCGGGCCTAAATGAAATTTTCTCGGGGTCGTGTCGGCCCGAATCTTTTTCTGGTTTCCTCGTTAATCAACGAAAAACGAAAATGATAATATATTTCTTCAGTCATTTATTTTACGTAATTTTACAGGCCCTTATGTCACATAAAGTTCTCTTTTGTTAAAAAAAAGTGTCTGTAACGTCAATTTAATTGTCTATCAGGCTGTCTGACCGAAATCTGAATTTTCGCAAATATTTTTATCGTGCCTCGAAATTAATATATTTTATTTAAAGTAATATTAAAAGGTTTCCTTTTCACAATAGTATGCATGTCACTACCAGTTTGCGTACTTGTACATAACAAAAAAAATTAGATTCATTATTACTTATAATGGTTTGTTTCTTATGATCTGTTGAGTTTAAGTGTAATAAAGGCTATAAAAATCTTTCCGCTGTAACTTTTTCTGTAAGGCTCCTTTTCCTTTTCTCCAGTGGACGAAAGTAGAATCATTTTTATCATGGGCAAAAGCAACTTTTCTATTGAATATGATTGGGTTAACATTAAAGTTTTGTTTACCGGAGCACATGAAGGATTCGGATACGTTATGATACATAAGAGGAAATGGTTGAAAGTGCATTTTCAGTGGTATTAAACATTTTAAATACCTTCCTATACGTATTGTTTGATGAATGTTAATATTTTCGATTTGACTTTCTGTTTCTCTTTGTCCCTTGTCTATAATAATGAATTTCAGTTTATATATAATTGTCTTGTATAATTTCAGCAGTTTTGTTAAAGAACGTACTATTGTTTGGTTATATAAAATATCTGCAAAACACATACTAAAAATCTTTTTTTATAAAAAAGCTTTTTTTTTTCTCTTTTTTGTTATTTTACATACTTTTGATTTGGGCGGGCCGGGTCGAGCCTGATTTTATTGTTTTTTCCCGGGCCGGGTCGGTTCCGGGCCGCACTTTTCGACTGGCCGGGCCGGGAAAGCAAAGTTTTTGTACTCGAAATTCCGGCCCGTGCAGACCTCTAGCTTGAGTTCCTTTATGTGTGGAGTGTGCTAGAGTACTTTTATGAGTGGAGTAGGCTTGAGTACTTTTATGTGTAGAGTGTGCTAGAGTACCTTTATGAGTAAAGTAGGCTTGAGTACCTTTATGTGTGCAGTGTGCTAGAGTGCCTTTATGTGTAGAGTGTACTAGAGTACCATTTATGGGTAGAGTGTGCTGGAATATCTTTATGGGTGCAGTAGGATTGAGTACCTTTATGTATAGAGTGTGTTTGAGTACCATTGTGTGTACAGTGTGCTAGAGTACCTTTATGAGTGGAGTGTGCTAGAGTACCTTTAGGTGTAGAGTGTGTTTGAGTACCTTATGCGTAGAGTACATTTGAGTAACCTTATGTATTGATTGATCTGTTTTTACGTCTCTTTGCTGACGCTGACAGTTTTGATTATTAGAGTGTTTGTAGTTTAAATTAAAGTACCTTTATTTATAGAGCATGCTAGAGTACCTTTATGATTAGAGTATGCCAGGAAACCTTTATGTGTAGAGCATGCCACAGTACCTTTATGTGTGGAACATACTAGAGTACCTTTATGATTAGAGTATGCTAGAAAACCTTTATGTGTAGAGTATATTTGAGTAACTTTACTGATTGATTTGTTTTTACGGCTCGTTTCTGACGCTGGCAGTTTTAATTGTTAGAGTATTTGTAGTTTAAATTAAAGTACCTTTATGGTAAGATCATGCAAGAGTATCTTTATTTTTAGAGTATGCCAGGGAACCTTTATGTGTAAAGTTTGCTAGAGTACCTTTATGTTTAAAGAATGCTCGAGTAACTTTATGTGTAGAGTATATTTGTGTAACTTTATTTATAAATTGATTCTTTTTTACGTCTCGTTGCTGACACTGACCGTTTTAATTATTAGAGTATTTGTAGTTTGAATTAAGGTGTCTTTATTTGAAGAGCATGCTTGAGTGCCTTTATGACCAGAGTATGCATGAGTACCATTTATGTGTAGAGTGGGCTAGAAAACCATTGTGTGGAGTGGGCTAGAGTACCTTTATGAGGGAGGTAGGATTGAGTACCTTTTTGTGTAGAGTGTGCCAGAGTACCTTTATGTGTAGTGTGCTAGAGTACCTTTATGAGGGAGGTAGGATTGAGTACCTTTATGTGTAGAGTGTGCCAGAGTACCTTTATGTGTAGAGTGTTCTAGAGTACCCTTTATGTTTAGAGTATGCTAGAGTACCTTTATTGGGTAGAGTGTGCTACAGTACCTTTATATATAGAGTGTGCTTGAGTTAGAGGTCTGCACGGGCCGGGCCTGAATGAAATTTTCTCTAGGCCGTGTCGGCCCGAATCTTTTTCTGGTTTCCTCGTTAATCAACGAAAAAGGAAAATGATAAAATATTTCTTAGTCATTTATTTTACGTAATTTTACAGGAATGTATGTCACATAAAGTTCTCTTTTGTTAAAAAAAAGTGCCGTTAACGTCAATTTAATTGTCTATCAGGCTGTCTGACCGAAATCTGAATTTTCGCAAATATTTTTAGCGTGCCTCAAAATTAATATATTTTATTTAAAGTAATATTAAAAGATTTCCTTTTCACATTAGTATGCATGTCACTACCAGTTTGCGTACTTGTACATAACATTCATTATTATTTATAATGGTTTGTTTCTTATGATCTGTTGAGTTTAAGTGGTATAAAGGCTATAAAAATCTTTCCGCAGTAACTTTTTCTGTAAGGCTCCTTTTCCTTTTCTCCAGTGGACGAAAGTAGAATCATTTTTATCATGGGCAAAAGCAACTTTTCTATTCAATATGGTTGGATTAACATTAAAGTTTTGTTTACCGGAGCACATGAAAGATTCGGATACGTTATGATACATAAGAGGAAATGGTTGAAAGTGCATTTTCAGTGGTATTAACCATTTTAAACACCTTCCTATATTGTTTGATGAATGCTAATATTTTCGATTTGACTTTCTGTTTCTCTTTGTCCCTTGTCTATAATAATGAATTTCTGTTTATATATAATTGTTTTGTATAATTTCAGCAGTTTTGTTAAAGAACGTACTATTGTTTGGTTATATAAAACCTCTGCAAAACACATATTAAAAATCTTTTTTATAAAAAAGCTTTTTTTTTCGTTATTTTACATACTTTTGAATCGGGCCGGGCCGGGCCTGCTTTTATTGTTTTTTCCGGGGCGGGCTGGTTCCGGGCCGCACTTTTCGACTGGCCGGGCCGGGTAAGCAAAGTTTTTGTACTCGAAATTCTGGCCCGTGCAGACCTCTAGCTTGAGTGACTTTATGTGTGGAATGTGCTAGAGTACCATTTAAGTGTACAGTGTGCTAGAGTACCTTTATGTGTACAGTGTGCTAGAGTACCATTTATGTGTAGAGTGTGCTAGAGCACCTTTATGTGTAGAGTGTACTAGAGTACCATTATGTGTAGAGTGTGCTGGAATACCTTTATGGGTGGAGTAGGATTGAGTACTATATGTGTAGAGTGTGTTTGAGTACCATTATGCTTAGAGTGTGCTAGAGTACCTTTATGAGTGGAGTGTGCTAGAGTAACTTTATGTGTAGAGTGTGTTTGAGTACCTTTTTGATCAGAGTATGCTAGAGTACCATTTATGTGTAGAGTGTGCTAGAGTACCTTTATGAGTGGAGTAGGCTTGAGTACCTATATGTGTAGAGTGTGCTAGAGTACTTTTATGAGTGGAGTAGGCTCGAGTACTTTTATGTGTAGAGTGTGCTAGAGTACCTTTATGTGTAGAGTACGCTTGAGTACCTTTATGTAGAGAGTACATTTGAGTAACCTTATGTATTGATTGATCTGTTTTTACGTCTCTTTGCTGACGCTGACAGTTTTAATTATTAGAGTGTTTGTAGTTTAAATTAAAGTACCTTTATTTATAGAGTATGCTAGAGTACCTTTATGATTAGAGTATGACTGGAATCCTTTATGTGTAGAGCATGCCACAGTACCTTTATGTGTGGAACATACTAGAGTACCTTTATGTGCAGAGTGTGCTAGAATACCTTCATGTGGAGAGTATGCTTGAGTACATTTATGTTTAGAGTATATTTGAGTAACTTTATGTATAGATGTACTTGTCTTTACGTCTCGTTGTTGACGCTGACAGTTTAGGGGTTACATACAAACGGAACGCTTGCAACTTCCATGATGTAAATTCTGCAAGCTTTTTGCAAAAAAAATCGGCAGCAAAAATTTCAGATCGCCAGCAAACATTCCTATATAAAAAAAAGTGCACTGAATGCAGTTTTGTTAAATAAATCCTTGTGTAATCCTGTTCTTTGTCAGTCTAAGAAAAGGATTCGACAAGGACTTATTTAACAAAACAGTGTTAAGTATGCATTTTTTACATAGGAATATTTGCTAGTGCTCGGATGCTTTTGCTGACGACCGAAGTCATACATTTGGAACACTTGCAAACGGCTGCAGACGGCTTTGCAAATGGAAGTGTTTCATTTGTATGTACCCCTCAGATTATTAGAGTATTTGTTGTTCAAATTTAAGTACCTTTATTGTAGAGCATGGTAGAGTACCTTTATGATTAGAGTATGCTAGAAAACCTTTATGTGTAGAGTATATTTGAGTAACTTTACTGATTGATTTGTTTTTACGTCTCGTTGCTGACGCTGGCAGTTTTAGTTGTTAGAGTATTTGTAGTTTAAATTAAAGTACCTTTATGTTTAGATCATGCAAGAGTACCTTTATTTTTAGAGTATGCCAGGGAACCTTTATGTGTAGAGTGTGCTAGAGTACTTTTATATTCAAAGTATGCTCGAGTAACTTTATGTGTAGACTATATTTGTGTAACTTTATTTATAAATTGATTCTTTTTTACGTCTCGTTGCTGACACTGACCGTTTTAATTATTAGAGTATTTGCAGTTTAAATTAAAGTGTCTTTATTTGTAGAGCATACTAGAGTACCTTTATGACCAGAGTATGCTAGAGTGCCATTTATGTGTAGAGTGTGTTTGAGTACCATTATGTGTAGAGTCTGCTAGAGTAACTTTAAGAATTGAGTACCTTTATGAGTAGAGTGTGCCACAGTACCTTTATATTCAGAGTGTCCTAGAGTACCATTTATGTTTAGAGTGTGCTTGAGTACCTTTATGTGTAGATTGTGCTACAGTACCTTTATATATAGAGTGTGCTTGAGTTAGAGGTCTGCACGGGCCGGGCCTGAATGAAATTTTCTCGGGGCCGTGTCGGCCCGAATCTTTTTCTGGTTTCCTCGTTAATCAACGAAAAAGGAAAAAGATAAAATATTTCTTCAGTCATTTATTTTACGTAATTTTACAGGCTTGTATGTCACATAAAGTTCTCTTTTGTTAAATAAAAGTGTCAGTAACGTCAATTTAATTGTGTATCAGGCTGTCTGACCGAAATCTGAATTTCCGCAAATATTTTTAGCGTGCCTCCAAATTAATATATTTTATTTAAAGTAATATTAAAAGGTTTCCTTTTCACAATAGTATGCATGTCACTACCAGTTTGCGTACTTGTACATAAAAAAAATTAGATTCATTATTATTTATAATGGTTTGTTTCTTATGATCTGTTGAGTTTAAGTGGTATAAAGGCTATAAAAATCTTTCCGCAGTAATTTTTTTCTGTAAGGCTCCTTTTCCTTTTCTCCAGTGGACGAAAGTAGAATCATTTTTATCATGGGCAAAAGCAACTTTTCTATTGAATATGGTTGGATTAACATTAAAGTTTTGTTTACCGGAGCACATGAAAGATTCGGATACGTTATGATACATAAGAGGAAATGGTTGAAAGTGCATTTTCAGTGGTATTAACCATTTTAAACACCTTCCTATATTGTTTGATGAATGCTAATATTTTCGATTTGACTTTCTGTTTCTCTTTGTCCCTTGTCTATAATAATGAATTTCTGTTTATATATAATTGTTTTGTATAATTTCAGCAGTTTTGTTAAAGAACGTACTATTGTTTGGTTATATAAAACCTCTGCAAAACACATATTAAAAATCTTTTTTATAAAAAAGCTTTTTTTTTCGTTATTTTACATACTTTTGAATCGGGCCGGGCCGGGCCTGCTTTTATTGTTTTTTTCCGGGGCGGGCTGGTTCCGGGCCGCACTTTTCGACTGGCCGGGCCGGGTAATCAAAGTTTTTGTACTCGAAATTCCGGCCCGTGCAGACCTCTAGCTTGAGTGACTTTATGTGTGGAATGTGCTAGAGTACCATTTAAGTGTAGAGTGTGCTAGAGTACCTTTATGTGTAGAGTGTGCTAGAGTACCATTTATGTCTAGAGTGTGGTAGAGTACCTTTATGAGTGGAGTAGGCTTGAGTACCTTTATGAGTGGAGTAGGCTTGAGTACCTTTATGTGTACAGTGTGCTAGAGTACCATTTATGTGTAGAGTGTGCTAGAGCACCTTTATGTGTAGAGTGTACTAGAGTACCATTATGTGTAGAGTGTCCTGGAATACCTTTATGGGTGGAGTAGGATTGAGTACTATATTTGTAGAGTGTGATTGAGTACCATTATGTTTAGAGTGTGCTAGAGTACCTTTATGAGTGGAGTGTGCTAGAGTACCTTTATGTGTAGAGTGTGTTTGAGTAACTTATTGATCAGAGTATGCTAGAGTACCATTTATGTGTAGAGTGTGCTAGAGTACCTTTATGAGTGGAGTAGGCTTGAGTACCTTTATGGTTAGAGTGTGCTAGAGTACCTTTATGCGTAGAGTGCGCTAGAGTACCCTTATGTGTAGAGTGTGCTAGAGTACCATTTATGTGTAGAGTGTGCTAGAGTACCTTTATGAGTGGAGTAGGCTTGAGTACCTTTATGTGTAGAGTGTGCTAGAGTACTTTTATGAGTGGAGTAGGCTTGAGTACTTTTATGTGTAGAGTGTGCTAGAGTACCTTTATGTGTAGAGTACGCTTGAGTACCTTTATGTAGAGAGTACATTTGAGTAACCTTATGTATTGATTGATCTGTTTTTACGTCTCTTTGCTGACGCTGACAGAGTGTTATTAGAGTGTTTGTAGTTTAAATTAAAGTACCTTTATTTATAGAGTATGCTAGAGTACCTTTATAATTAGAGTATGACTGGAATCCTTTATGTGTAGAGCATGCCACAGTACCTTTATGTGTGGAACATACTAGAGTACCTTTATGTGCAGAGTGTGCTAGAATACCTTCATGTGGAGAGTATGCTTGAGTACATTTATGTTTAGAGTATATTTGAGTAACTTTATGTATAGATGTACTTGTCTTCACGTCTCGTTGTTTACGCTGACAGTTTAGGGGTTACATACAAACGGAACGCTTGCAACTTCCATGATGTAAATTCTGCAAGCTTTTTGCAAAAAAATCGGCAGCAAAAATTTCCGATCGCCAGCAAACATTCCTATATAAAAAAAAGTGCACTGAATGCAGTTTTGTTAAATAAATCCTTGTGTAATCCTGTTCTTTGTCAGTCTAAGAACAGGATTCGACAAGGACTTATTTAACAAAACAGTGTTAAGTATGCATTTTTCACATAGGAAGATTTGCTAGTGCTCGGATGCTTTTGCTGCCGACCGAAGTCATACATTTGGAACACTTGCAAACGGCTGCAGATGGCTTTGCAAATGGAAGTGTTTCATTTGTATGTACCCCCCAGATTATTAGGGGTACATACAAAAGAAACACTTCCGGTTGCAAAACCATTTGCAAGCGTTCCAAATGTATGACTACAGTCGGCTGCAAAAGTATAAGAGCACTAGCAAAAATTCCTGTATAAAAAAAGCACATTTAACACAGTTTTGTTAAATAAATCCTTGCTGTATCACGTTCTTAGACTGACTCAAAACAGGATTCGACAAGGATTTATTTAACAAAACTGCATTAAGTGTGCTTTTTTTTACATAGGAATTTTTGCTAATGCTCGGATATTTTTGCTGCCGACTGTATTTGCAAAAAAAATTGCAAAATTTACGTCATTGAAGTTGCAACCGTTCCGTTTGTATGTAACCCTTAGAGTATTTGTTGTTCAAATTAAAGTACCTTTATTGGTAGAGCATGGTAGAGTACCTTTATGATTAGAGTATGCTAGAAAACCTTTATGTGTAGAGTATATTTGAGTAACTTTACTGATTGATTTGTTTTTACGTCTCGTTGCTGACGCTGGCAGTTTTAATTGTTAGAGTATTTGTAGTTTAAATTAAAGTACCTTAATGTTTAGATCATGCAAGAGTACCTTTATTATTAGAGTATGCCAGGGAACCTTTATGTGTAGAGTGTGCTAGAGTACTTTTATATTCAAAGTATGCTCGAGTAACTTTATGTGTAGAGTATATTTGTGTAACTTTATGACCGTTTTAATTATTAGAGTATTTGTAGTTTAAATTAAAGTGTCTTTATTTGTAGAGCATACTAGAGTACCTTTATGACCAGAGTATGCTAGAGTACCATTTATGTGTAGAGTGTGTTTGAGTACCATTATGTGTAGAGTGTGCTAGAGTACCTTTATGAGTGAAGTAGGATTGAGTACCTTTATGTGTAGAGCGTGCCAGAGTACCTTTATGTTTAGAGTGTGCTAGAGTATCATTTATGTTTAGAGTGTGCTAGAGTACCTTTATTGTGTAGAGTGTGCTACAGTACCTTTATATATAGAGTGTGCTTGAGTTAGAAGTCTGCACGGGCCGGGCCTGAATGAAATTTTCTCGGGGCCGTGTCGGCCCGAATCTTTTTCTGGTTTCCTCGTTAATCAACGAAAAAGGAAAATCATAAAATATTTCATAAGTCGTTTATTTTACGTAATTTTACAGGCTTGTATGTCACATAAAGTTCTCTTTTGTTAAAAAAAAGTGTCTGTAACGTCAATTTAATTGTCTATCAGGCTGTCTGACAAAAATCTGAATTTTCGCAAATATTTTTAGCGTGCCTCGAAATTAATATATTTTATTTAAAGTAATATTAAAAGGTTTCCTTTTCACAATAGTATGCATGTCACTACCAGTTTGCGTACTTGTACATAACAAAAAAAATTAGATTCATTATTATTTATAATGGTTTGTTTCTTATGATCTGTTGAGTTTAAGTGGTATAAAGGCTATAAAAATCTTTCCGCTGTAACTTTTTCTGTAAGGCTCCTTTTCCTTTTCTCCAGTGGACAAAAGTAGAATCATTTTTATCATGGGCAAAAGCAACTTTTCTATTGAATATGATTGGGTTAACATTAAAGTTTTGTTTACCGGAGCACATGAAGGATTCGGATACGTTATGATACATAAGAGGAAATGGTTGAAAGTGCATTTTCAGTGGTATTAAACATTTTAAATACCTTCCTATACGTTTTGTTTGATGAATGCTAATATTTTCGATTTGACTTTCTGTTTCTCTTTGTCTCTTGTCTATAATAATGAATTTTAGTTTATATATAATTGTCTTGTATAATTTCAGCAGTTTTGTTAAAGAACGTACTATTGTTTGGTTATATAAAATATCTGCAAAACACATACTAAAAATCTTTTTTTATAAAAAAGCTTTTTTTTTTCTCTTTTTTGTTATTTTACATACTTTTGATTTGGGCGGGCCGGGTCGAGCCTGATTTTATTGTTTTTTTCCGGGCCGGGTCGGTTCCGGGCCGCACTTTTCGACTAGCCGGGCCGGGAAAGCAAAGTTTTTGTACTTGAAATTCCGGCCCGTGCAGACCTCTAGCTTGAGTTCCTTTATGTGTGGAGTGTGCTAGAGTACTTTTATGAGTGGAGTAGGCTTGAGTACTTTTATGTGTAGAGTGTGCTAGAGTACCATTATGTGTAGAGTGTGCTAGAGTACTATGATGTGTAGAGTGTGCTAGAGTACCTTTATGAGTGGAGTAGGCTTGAGTACCTTTATGTGTAGAGTGTGCTAGAGTACCTTTATGTGTGCAGTGTGCTAGAGTGCCTTTATGTGTAGAGTGTACTAGAGTACCATTTATGGGTAGAGTGTGTTGGAATATCTTTATGGGTGCAGTAGGATTGAGTACCTTTATGTATATAGTGTGTTTGAGTACCATTGTGTGTACAGTGTGCTAGAGTACCTTTAGGTGTAGAGTGTGTTTGAGTACCTTTATGATCAGAGTAAGCTAGAGTACCATTTATGTGTAGAGTGTGCTAGAGTACCTTTAGGAGTGGAGTAGGCTAGAGTACCTTTATGTGTAGAGTGTGCTAGAGTACCTTTATGTGTAGAGTACGCTTGAGTACCTTTAAGTGTAGAGTACATTTGAGTAACCTTATGTATTGATTGATCTGTTTTTACGTCTCTTTGCTGACGCTGACAGTTTTGATTATTAGAGTGTTTGTAGTTTAAATTAAAGTACCTTTATATATAGAGCATGCTAGAGTACCTTTATGATTAGAGTATGCCAGGAAACCTTTATGTGTAGAGCATGCCACAGTACCTTTATGTGTGGAACATACTAGAGTACCTTTATGATTAGAGTATGCTAGAAAACCTTTATGTGTAGAGTATATTTGAGTAACTTTACTGATTGATTTGTTTTTACGGCTCGTTTCTGACGCTGGCAGTTTTAATTGTTAGAGTATTTGTAGTTTAAATTAAAGTACCTTTATGGTAAGATCATGCAAGAGTATCTTTATTATTAGAGTATGCCAGGGAACATTTATGTGTAAAGTGTGCTAGAGTACCTTTATGTTTAAAGAATGCTCGAGTTACTTTATGTGTAGAGTATATTTGTGTAACTTTATTTATAAATTGATTCTTTTTTACGTCTCGTTCCTGACACTGACCGATTTAATTATTAGAGTATTTGTAGTTTGAATTAAGGTGTCTTTATTTGAAGAGCATGCTTGAGTACCTTTATGACCAGAGTATGCATGAGTACCATTTATGTGTAGAGTGGGCTAGAAAACCATTATGTGTGGAGTGGGCTAGAGTACCTTTATGTGTAGAGTGTGCTAAAGTACCTCAAAAGTAGAGTGTGCTAGAGTACCACTTATGTGTAGAGTGTGTTTGAGTACCAATATGTGTAGAGTGTGCTAGAGTACCTTTATGAGGGAGGTAGGATTGAGTACCTTTATGTGTAGAGTGTGCCAGAGTACCTTTATGTTTAGAGTGTGCTAGAGTACCCTTTATGTTTAGAGTGTGCTAGAGTACCTTTATTGGGTAGAGTGTGCTACAGTACGTTTATATATAGAGTGTGCTTGAGTTAGAGGTCTGCACGGGCCGGGCCTAAATGAAATTTTCTCGGGGCCGTGTCGGCCCGAATCTTTTTCTGGTTTCCTCGTTAATCAACGAAAAAGGAAAATGATTAAATATTTCTTCAGTCATTTATTTTACGTAATTTTACAGGAATGTACGTCACATAAAGTTCTCTTTTGTTAAAAAAAAGTGCCGTTAACGTCAATTTAATTGTCTATCAGGCTGTCTGACCGAAATCTGAATTTTCGCAAACATTTTTAGCGTGCCTCAAAATTAATATATTTTATTTAAAGTAATATTAAAAGGTTTCCTTTTCACATTAGTATGCATGTCACTACCAGTTTGCGTACTTGTACATAACAAAAAAAAATTAAATTTATTATTATTTATAATGGTTTGTTTCTTATGATCTGTTGAGTTTAAGTGGTATAAAGGCTATAAAAAACTCTCCGCTGTAACTTTTTCTCTAAGGCTCCTTTTCCTTTTATCCAGTGGACGAAAGTAGCATCATTTTTATCATGGGCAAGAGCAACTTTTCTATTGAATATGGTTGGATTAACATTAAAGTTTTGTTTACCGGAGCTCATGGAAGATTCGGATACGTTATGATACATAAGAGGAAATGGTTGAAAGTGCATTTTCAGTGGTATTAACCATTTTAAATACCTTCCTATATTGTTTGATGAATGCTAATATTTTCGATTTGACATTCTGTTTCTCTTTGTCCGTTGTCTATAAAAATGAATTTCTGTTTATATATAATTGTTTTGAATGATTTCAGCAGTTTTGTTAAAGAACGTGCTATTGTTTGGTTATATAAAACTTCTGCAAAACACATACTAAAAATCTTTTTTATAAAAAAGTTTTTTTTCCATTTTTTTTGTTATTTTACATACTTTTGAATCGGGCCGGGCCCGGTCGGGCCTGATTTAATTGATTTTTTCCGGGCCGGGCAAGTTCCGGGCCGAACTTTTCGACTGGCCGGGCCGGGTAAGCAAAGTTTTTGTACTCGAAATTCCGGCCCGTGCAGACCTCTAGCTTGAGTGCCTTTATGTGTGAAGTGTGCTAGAGTACCATTTAAGTGTAGAGTGTGCTAGACTACCTTTATGTGGAGAGTGTGCTAGAGTACCTTTATGAGTGGTGTAGGCTTGAGTACCTTTAAGTGTAGAGTGTGATAGAGTACTTTTATGTGTAGAGTGTGCTAGAGTACCATTATGTGTAGAGTGTGCTAGAGTATCTTTATGTGTAGAGTGTACTAGAGTACCATTTATGTGGAGAGTGTGTTTGAGTACCATTATGTGTAGAGTGTGCTGGAATACCTTTATGGGTGGAGTAGGATTGAGTACCTTTATGTGTAGAGTGTGTTTGAGTACCATTATGTATAGAGTGTGCTAGAGTGCGTTTATGAGCGGAGTGTGCTAGAGTACCTTTATGTGTAGAGTGTGTTTGAATATCTTTATGATCAGAGTATGCCTGGAATCCTTTATGTGTACAGCATGCCACAGTACCTTTATGTGTGGAACATACTAGAGTACCTTTATGTGGAGAGGGTGCTAGAATACCTTTATGTGGAGAGTATGCTTGAGTACATTTATGTTTAGAGTATATTTGAGTAACTTTATGTATAAATGTACTTGTCTTTACGTCTCGTTGCTGACGCTGACAGTTCAGGGGTTACATACAAACGGAATTCTTGCAACTTCGATGACGTAAATTCTGAGAGTTTTTTGCAAAAAAAATCGGCAGCAAAAATTTCCGATCGCTAGCAAACATTCCTAATTAAAAAAAAGTACACTGAATGCAGTTTTGTTAAATAAATCCTTGTCGAATCCTTTTCTTAGTCAGTCTAAGAACAGGATTCGACAAGGATTTATTTAACAAAACAGTGTTAAGATTGCATTTTTTACATAGGAATATTTGCTAGTGCTCGGAGACTGTTCATGCCGACTGAAGTCATACATTTGGAACACTTGCAAACGTCTGCAGACGGCTTTGCAAATGGAAGTGTTTCATTTGTATGTACCCCCAGATTATTAGAGTATTTGTTGTTTAAATTAACGTACCTTTATTGGTAGAGCATGGTAGAGTACCTTTATTATTATAGTATGCTAGAAAACCTTTATGTGTAGAGTATATTTGAGTAATTTTAAATATTGATTTGATTTTACATCTCGTTGCTGACGCTGGCAGTTTTAATTATTAGAGTGTTTGTAGTTTTAATTAAAGTGTCTTTATTTGTTGAGCTTACTAGAGTACCTTTATGACCAGAGTATGCTAGAGTACCATTTATGGGTAGAGTGGGCTAGAGTACCATTATGTGTGGAGTGGTCTAGAGTACCTTTATGATTGTAGTAGGCTTGAGTAACTTTATGTGTAAAGTGTGTTTGAGTACCATTATGTGTAGAGTCTGCTAGAGTAACTTTAAGAGTGAAGAAGAATTGAGTACCTTTATGAGTAGAGTGTGCCACAGTACCTTTATGTTCAGAGTGTCCTAGAGTACCATTTATGTTTAGAGTGTGCTTGAGTACCTTTATGTGTAGATTGTGCTACAGTACCTTTATGTATAGAGTGTGCTTGAGTTAGAAGTCTGCACGGGCCGGGCCTAAATGAAATTTTCTCGGGGTCGTGTCGGCCCGAATCTTTTTCTGGTTTCCTCGTTAATCAACGAAAAACGAAAATGATAATATATTTCTTCAGTCATTTATTTTACGTAATTTTACAGGCCCTTATGTCACATAAAGTTCTCTTTTGTTAAAAAAAAGTGTCTGTAACGTCAATTTAATTGTCTATCAGGCTGTCTGACCGAAATCTGAATTTTCGCAAATATTTTTATCGTGCCTCGAAATTAATATATTTTATTTAAAGTAATATTAAAAGGTTTCCTTTTCACAATAGTATGCATGTCACTACCAGTTTGCGTACTTGTACATAACAAAAAAAATTAGATTCATTATTACTTATAATGGTTTGTTTCTTATGATCTGTTGAGTTTAAGTATAATAAAGGCTATAAAAATCTTTCCGCTGTAACTTTTTCTGTAAGGCTCCTTTTCCTTTTCTCCAGTGGACGAAAGTAGAATCATTTTTATCATGGGCAAAAGCAACTTTTCTATTGAATATGATTGGGTTAACATTAAAGTTTTGTTTACCGGAGCACATGAAGGATTCGGATACGTTATGATACATAAGAGGAAATGGTTGAAAGTGCATTTTCAGTGGTATTAAACATTTTAAATACCTTCCTATACGTATTGTTTGATGAATGCTAATATTTTCGATTTGACTTTCTGTTTCTCTTTGTCCCTTGTCTATAATAATGAATTTCAGTTTATATATAATTGTCTTGTATAATTTCAGCAGTTTTGTTAAAGAACGTACTATTGTTTGGTTATATAAAATATCTGCAAAACACATACTAAAAATCTTTTTTTATAAAAAAGCTTTTTTTTTTCTCTTTTTTGTTATTTTACATACTTTTGATTTGGGCGGGCCGGGTCGAGCCTGATTTTATTGTTTTTTCCCGGGCCGGGTCGGTTCCGGGCCGCACTTTTCGACTGGCCGGGCCGGGAAAGCAAAGTTTTTGTACTCGAAATTCCGGCCCGTGCAGACCTCTAGCTTGAGTTCCTTTATGTGTGGAGTGTGCTAGAGTACTTTTATGAGTGGAGTAGGCTTGAGTACTTTTATGTGTAGAGTGTGCTAGAGTACCTTTATGAGTAAAGTAGGCTTGAGTACCTTTATGTGTGCAGTGTGCTAGAGTGCCTTTATGTGTAGAGTGTACTAGAGTACCATTTATGGGTTAGAGTGTGCTGGAATATCTTTATGGGTGCAGTAGGATTGAGTACCTTTATGTATAGAGTGTGTTTGAGTACCATTGTGTGTACAGTGTGCTAGAGTACCTTTATGAGTGGAGTGTGCTAGAGTACCTTTAGGTGTAGAGTGTGTTTGAGTACCTTATGCGTAGAGTACGCTTGAGTACCTTTAAGTGTAGAGTACATTTGAGTAACCTTATGTATTGATTGATCTGTTTTTACGTCTCTTTGCTGACGCTGACAGTTTTGATTATTAGAGTGTTTGTAGTTTAAATTAAAGTACCTTTATTTATAGAGCATGCTAGAGTACCTTTATGATTAGAGTATGCCAGGAAACCTTTATGTGTAGAGCATGCCACAGTACCTTTATGTGTGGAACATACTAGAGTACCTTTATGATTAGAGTATGCTAGAAAACCTTTATGTGTAGAGTATATTTGAGTAACTTTACTGATTGATTTGTTTTTACGGCTCGTTTCTGACGCTGGCAGTTTTAATTGTTAGAGTATTTGTAGTTTAAATTAAAGTACCTTTATGGTAAGATCATGCAAGAGTATCTTTATTTTTAGAGTATGCCAGGGAACCTTTATGTGTAAAGTTTGCTAGAGTACCTTTATGTTTAAAGAATGCTCGAGTAACTTTATGTGTAGAGTATATTTGTGTAACTTTATTTATAAATTGATTCTTTTTTACGTCTCGTTGCTGACACTGACCGTTTTAATTATTAGAGTATTTGTAGTTTGAATTAAGGTGTCTTTATTTGAAGAGCATGCTTGAGTGCCTTTATGACCAGAGTATGCATGAGTACCATTTATGTGTAGAGTGGGCTAGAAAACCATTGTGTGGAGTGGGCTAGAGTACCTTTATGAGGGAGGTAGGATTGAGTACCTTTTTGTGTAGAGTGTGCCAGAGTACCTTTATGTGTAGAGTGTGCTAGAGTACCTTTATGAGGGAGGTAGGATTGAGTACCTTTATGTGTAGAGTGTGCCAGAGTACCTTTATGTGTAGAGTGTTCTAGAGTACCCTTTATGTTTAGAGTATGCTAGAGTACCTTTATTGGGTAGAGTGTGCTACAGTACCTTTATATATAGAGTGTGCTTGAGTTAGAGGTCTGCACGGGCCGGGCCTGAATGAAATTTTCTCTAGGCCGTGTCGGCCCGAATCTTTTTCTGGTTTCCTCGTTAATCAACGAAAAAGGAAAATGATAAAATATTTCTTAGTCATTTATTTTACGTAATTTTACAGGAATGTATGTCACATAAAGTTCTCTTTTAATAAAAAAAGGTGCCGTTAACGTCAATTTAATTGTCTATCAGGCTGTCTGACCGAAATCTGAATTTTCGCAAATATTTTTAGCGTGCCTCAAAATTAATATATTTTATTTAAAGTAATATTAAAAGATTTCCTTTTCACATTAGTATGCATGTCACTACCAGTTTGCGTACTTGTACATAACATTCATTATTATTTATAATGGTTTGTTTCTTATGATCTGTTGAGTTTAAGTGGTATAAAGGCTATAAAAATCTTTCCGCAGTAACTTTTTCTGTAAGGCTCCTTTTCCTTTTCTCCAGTGGACGAAAGTAGAATCATTTTTATCATGGGCAAAAGCAACTTTTCTATTCAATATGGTTGGATTAACATTAAAGTTTTGTTTACCGGAGCACATGAAAGATTCGGATACGTTATGATACATAAGAGGAAATGGTTGAAAGTGCATTTTCAGTGGTATTAACCATTTTAAACACCTTCCTATATTGTTTGATGAATGCTAATATTTTCGATTTGACTTTCTGTTTCTCTTTGTCCCTTGTCTATAATAATGAATTTCTGTTTATATATAATTGTTTTGTATAATTTCAGCAGTTTTGTTAAAGAACGTACTATTGTTTGGTTATATAAAACCTCTGCAAAACACATATTAAAAACCTTTTTTATAAAAAAGCTTTTTTTTTCGTTATTTTACATACTTTTGAATCGGGCCGGGCCGGGCCTGCTTTTATTGTTTTTTCCGGGGCGGGCTGGTTCCGGGCCGCACTTTTCGACTGGCCGGGCCGGGTAAGCAAAGTTTTTGTACTCGAAATTCTGGCCCGTGCAGACCTCTAGCTTGAGTGACTTTATGTGTGGAATGTGCTAGAGTACCATTTAAGTGTACAGTGTGCTAGAGTACCTTTATGTGTACAGTGTGCTAGAGTACCATTTATGTGTAGAGTGTGCTAGAGCACCTTTATGTGTAGAGTGTACTAGAGTACCATTATGTGTAGAGTGTGCTGGAATACCTTTATGGGTGGAGTAGGATTGAGTACTATATGTGTAGAGTGTGTTTGAGTACCATTATGCTTAGAGTGTGCTAGAGTACCTTTATGAGTGGAGTGTGCTAGAGTAACTTTATGTGTAGAGTGTGTTTGAGTACCTTTTTGATCAGAGTATGCTAGAGTACCATTTATGTGTAGAGTGTGCTAGAGTACCTTTATGAGTGGAGTAGGCTTGAGTACCTATATGTGTAGAGTGTGCTAGAGTACTTTTATGAGTGGAGTAGGCTCGAGTACTTTTATGTGTAGAGTGTGCTAGAGTACCTTTATGTGTAGAGTACGCTTGAGTACCTTTATGTAGAGAGTACATTTGAGTAACCTTATGTATTGATTGATCTGTTTTTACGTCTCTTTGCTGACGCTGACAGTTTTAATTATTAGAGTGTTTGTAGTTTAAATTAAAGTACCTTTATTTATAGAGTATGCTAGAGTACCTTTATGATTAGAGTATGACTGGAATCCTTTATGTGTAGAGCATGCCACAGTACCTTTATGTGTGGAACATACTAGAGTACCTTTATGTGCAGAGTGTGCTAGAATACCTTCATGTGGAGAGTATGCTTGAGTACATTTATGTTTAGAGTATATTTGAGTAACTTTATGTATAGATGTACTTGTCTTTACGTCTCGTTGTTGACGCTGACAGTTTAGGGGTTACATACAAACGGAACGCTTGCAACTTCCATGATGTAAATTCTGCAAGCTTTTTGCAAAAAAAATCGGCAGCAAAAATTTCAGATCGCCAGCAAACATTCCTATATAAAAAAAAGTGCACTGAATGCAGTTTTGTTAAATAAATCCTTGTGTAATCCTGTTCTTTGTCAGTCTAAGAAAAGGATTCGACAAGGACTTATTTAACAAAACAGTGTTAAGTATGCATTTTTTACATAGGAATATTTGCTAGTGCTCGGATGCTTTTGCTGACGACCGAAGTCATACATTTGGAACACTTGCAAACGGCTGCAGACGGCTTTGCAAATGGAAGTGTTTCATTTGTATGTACCCCTCAGATTATTAGAGTATTTGTTGTTCAAATTTAAGTACCTTTATTGTAGAGCATGGTAGAGTACCTTTATGATTAGAGTATGCTAGAAAACCTTTATGTGTAGAGTATATTTGAGTAACTTTACTGATTGATTTGTTTTTACGTCTCGTTGCTGACGCTGGCAGTTTTAGTTGTTAGAGTATTTGTAGTTTAAATTAAAGTACCTTTATGTTTAGATCATGCAAGAGTACCTTTATTTTTAGAGTATGCCAGGGAACCTTTATGTGTAGAGTGTGCTAGAGTACTTTTATATTCAAAGTATGCTCGAGTAACTTTATGTGTAGACTATATTTGTGTAACTTTATTTATAAATTGATTCTTTTTTACGTCTCGTTGCTGACACTGACCGTTTTAATTATTAGAGTATTTGCAGTTTAAATTAAAGTGTCTTTATTTGTAGAGCATACTAGAGTACCTTTATGACCAGAGTATGCTAGAGTGCCATTTATGTGTAGAGTGTGTTTGAGTACCATTATGTGTAGAGTCTGCTAGAGTAACTTTAAGAGTGAAGAAGAATTGAGTACCTTTATGAGTAGAGTGTGCCACA
Source organism: Salticus scenicus (assembly GCA_963930645.1). NCBI lineage: Eukaryota > Metazoa > Arthropoda > Arachnida > Araneae > Salticidae > Salticus > Salticus scenicus. Next base: position 6,476,704 of record OZ005658.1, on the reverse strand, counting down.
GTACCTTTATATTCAGAGTGTCCTAGAGTACCATTTATGTTTAGAGTGTGCTTGAGTACCTTTATGTGTAGATTGTGCTACAGTACCTTTATATATAGAGTGTGCTTGAGTTAGAGGTCTGCACGGGCCGGGCCTGAATGAAATTTTCTCGGGGCCGTGTCGGCCCGAATCTTTTTCTGGTTTCCTCGTTAATCAACGAAAAAGGAAAAAGATAAAATATTTCTTCAGTCATTTATTTTACGTAATTTTACAGGCTTGTATGTCACATAAAGTTCTCTTTTGTTAAATAAAAGTGTCAGTAACGTCAATTTAATTGTGTATCAGGCTGTCTGACCGAAATCTGAATTTCCGCAAATATTTTTAGCGTGCCTCCAAATTAATATATTTTATTTAAAGTAATATTAAAAGGTTTCCTTTTCACAATAGTATGCATGTCACTACCAGTTTGCGTACTTGTACATAAAAAAAATTAGATTCATTATTATTTATAATGGTTTGTTTCTTATGATCTGTTGAGTTTAAGTGGTATAAAGGCTATAAAAATCTTTCCGCAGTAATTTTTTTCTGTAAGGCTCCTTTTCCTTTTCTCCAGTGGACGAAAGTAGAATCATTTTTATCATGGGCAAAAGCAACTTTTCTATTGAATATGGTTGGATTAACATTAAAGTTTTGTTTACCGGAGCACATGAAAGATTCGGATACGTTATGATACATAAGAGGAAATGGTTGAAAGTGCATTTTCAGTGGTATTAACCATTTTAAACACCTTCCTATATTGTTTGATGAATGCTAATATTTTCGATTTGACTTTCTGTTTCTCTTTGTCCCTTGTCTATAATAATGAATTTCTGTTTATATATAATTGTTTTGTATAATTTCAGCAGTTTTGTTAAAGAACGTACTATTGTTTGGTTATATAAAACCTCTGCAAAACACATATTAAAAATCTTTTTTATAAAAAAGCTTTTTTTTTCGTTATTTTACATACTTTTGAATCGGGCCGGGCCGGGCCTGCTTTTATTGTTTTTTTCCGGGGCGGGCTGGTTCCGGGCCGCACTTTTCGACTGGCCGGGCCGGGTAATCAAAGTTTTTGTACTCGAAATTCCGGCCCGTGCAGACCTCTAGCTTGAGTGACTTTATGTGTGGAATGTGCTAGAGTACCATTTATGTCTAGAGTGTGGTAGAGTACCTTTATGAGTGGAGTAGGCTTGAGTACCTTTATGAGTGGAGTAGGCTTGAGTACCTTTATGTGTACAGTGTGCTAGAGTACCATTTATGTGTAGAGTGTGCTAGAGCACCTTTATGTGTAGAGTGTACTAGAGTACCATTATGTGTAGAGTGTCCTGGAATACCTTTATGGGTGGAGTAGGATTGAGTACTATATTTGTAGAGTGTGATTGAGTACCATTATGTTTAGAGTGTGCTAGAGTACCTTTATGAGTGGAGTGTGCTAGAGTACCTTTATGTGTAGAGTGTGTTTGAGTAACTTATTGATCAGAGTATGCTAGAGTACCATTTATGTGTAGAGTGTGCTAGAGTACCTTTATGAGTGGAGTAGGCTTGAGTACCTTTATGGTTAGAGTGTGCTAGAGTACCTTTATGTGTAGAGTGCGCTAGAGTACCCTTATGTGTAGAGTGTGCTAGAGTACCATTTATGTGTAGAGTGTGCTAGAGTACCTTTATGAGTGGAGTAGGCTTGAGTACCTTTATGTGTAGAGTGTGCTAGAGTACTTTTATGAGTGGAGTAGGCTTGAGTACTTTTATGTGTAGAGTGTGCTAGAGTACCTTTATGTGTAGAGTACGCTTGAGTACCTTTATGTAGAGAGTACATTTGAGTAACCTTATGTATTGATTGATCTGTTTTTACGTCTCTTTGCTGACGCTGACAGAGTGTTATTAGAGTGTTTGTAGTTTAAATTAAAGTACCTTTATTTATAGAGTATGCTAGAGTACCTTTATAATTAGAGTATGACTGGAATCCTTTATGTGTAGAGCATGCCACAGTACCTTTATGTGTGGAACATACTAGAGTACCTTTATGTGCAGAGTGTGCTAGAATACCTTCATGTGGAGAGTATGCTTGAGTACATTTATGTTTAGAGTATATTTGAGTAACTTTATGTATAGATGTACTTGTCTTCACGTCTCGTTGTTTACGCTGACAGTTTAGGGGTTACATACAAACGGAACGCTTGCAACTTCCATGATGTAAATTCTGCAAGCTTTTTGCAAAAAAATCGGCAGCAAAAATTTCCGATCGCCAGCAAACATTCCTATATAAAAAAAAGTGCACTGAATGCAGTTTTGTTAAATAAATCCTTGTGTAATCCTGTTCTTTGTCAGTCTAAGAACAGGATTCGACAAGGACTTATTTAACAAAACAGTGTTAAGTATGCATTTTTCACATAGGAAGATTTGCTAGTGCTCGGATGCTTTTGCTGCCGACCGAAGTCATACATTTGGAACACTTGCAAACGGCTGCAGATGGCTTTGCAAATGGAAGTGTTTCATTTGTATGTACCCCCCAGATTATTAGGGGTACATACAAAAGAAACACTTCCGGTTGCAAAACCATTTGCAAGCGTTCCAAATGTATGACTACAGTCGGCTGCAAAAGTATAAGAGCACTAGCAAAAATTCCTGTATAAAAAAAGCACATTTAACACAGTTTTGTTAAATAAATCCTTGCTGTATCACGTTCTTAGACTGACTCAAAACAGGATTCGACAAGGATTTATTTAACAAAACTGCATTAAGTGTGCTTTTTTTTACATAGGAATTTTTGCTAATGCTCGGATATTTTTGCTGCCGACTGTATTTGCAAAAAAAATTGCAAAATTTACGTCATTGAAGTTGCAACCGTTCCGTTTGTATGTAACCCTTAGAGTATTTGTTGTTCAAATTAAAGTACCTTTATTGGTAGAGCATGGTAGAGTACCTTTATGATCAGAGTTTGCTAGAAAACCTTTATGTGTAGAGTATATTTGAGTAACTTTACTGATTGATTTGTTTTTACGTCTCGTTGCTGACGCTGGCAGTTTTAATTGTTAGAGTATTTGTAGTTTAAATTAAAGTACCTTAATGTTTAGATCATGCAAGAGTACCTTTATTATTAGAGTATGCCAGGGAACCTTTATGTGTAGAGTGTGCTAGAGTACTTTTATATTCAAAGTATGCTCGAGTAACTTTATGTGTAGAGTATATTTGTGTAACTTTATGACCGTTTTAATTATTAGAGTATTTGTAGTTTAAATTAAAGTGTCTTTATTTGTAGAGCATACTAGAGTACCTTTATGACCAGAGTATGCTAGAGTACCATTTATGTGTAGAGTGTGTTTGAGTACCATTATGTGTAGAGTGTGCTAGAGTACCTTTATGAGTGAAGTAGGATTGAGTACCTTTATGTGTAGAGCGTGCCAGAGTACCTTTATGTTTAGAGTGTGCTAGAGTATCATTTATGTTTAGAGTGTGCTAGAGTACCTTTATTGTGTAGAGTGTGCTACAGTACCTTTATATATAGAGTGTGCTTGAGTTAGAAGTCTGCACGGGCCGGGCCTGAATGAAATTTTCTCGGGGCCGTGTCGGCCCGAATCTTTTTCTGGTTTCCTCGTTAATCAACGAAAAAGGAAAATCATAAAATATTTCATAAGTCGTTTATTTTACGTAATTTTACAGGCTTGTATGTCACATAAAGTTCTCTTTTGTTAAAAAAAAGTGTCTGTAACGTCAATTTAATTGTCTATCAGGCTGTCTGACAAAAATCTGAATTTTCGCAAATATTTTTAGCGTGCCTCGAAATTAATATATTTTATTTAAAGTAATATTAAAAGGTTTCCTTTTCACAATAGTATGCATGTCACTACCAGTTTGCGTACTTGTACATAACAAAAAAAATTAGATTCATTATTATTTATAATGGTTTGTTTCTTATGATCTGTTGAGTTTAAGTGGTATAAAGGCTATAAAAATCTTTCCGCTGTAACTTTTTCTGTAAGGCTCCTTTTCCTTTTCTCCAGTGGACAAAAGTAGAATCATTTTTATCATGGGCAAAAGCAACTTTTCTATTGAATATGATTGGGTTAACATTAAAGTTTTGTTTACCGGAGCACATGAAGGATTCGGATACGTTATGATACATAAGAGGAAATGGTTGAAAGTGCATTTTCAGTGGTATTAAACATTTTAAATACCTTCCTATACGTTTTGTTTGATGAATGCTAATATTTTCGATTTGACTTTCTGTTTCTCTTTGTCTCTTGTCTATAATAATGAATTTCAGTTTATATATAATTGTCTTGTATAATTTCAGCAGTTTTGTTAAAGAACGTACTATTGTTTGGTTATATAAAATATCTGCAAAACACACACTAAAAATCTTTTTTTATAAAAAAGCTTTTTTTTTTCTCTTTTTTGTTATTTTACATACTTTTGATTTGGGCGGGCCGGGTCGAGCCTGATTTTATTGTTTTTTTCCGGGCCGGGTCGGTTCCGGGCCGCACTTTTCGACTAGCCGGTCCGGGAAAGCAAAGTTTTTGTACTTGAAATTCCGGCCCGTGCAGACCTCTAGCTTGAGTTCCTTTATGTGTGGAGTGTGCTAGAGTACTTTTATGAGTGGAGTAGGCTTGAGTACTTTTATGTGTAGAGTGTGCTAGAGTACCATTATGTGTAGAGTGTGCTAGAGTACTATGATGTGTAGAGTGTGCTAGAGTACCTTTATGAGTGGAGTAGGCTTGAGTACCTTTATGTGTTGAGTGTGCTAGAGTACTTTTATGAGTGGAGTAGGCTTGAGTACTTTTATGTGTAGAGTGTGCTAGAGTACCATTATGTGTAGAGTGTGCTAGAGTACCATGATGTGTAGAGTGTGCTAGAGTACCTTTATGAGTGGAGTAGGCTTGAGTACCTTTATGTGTAGAGTGTGCTAGAGTACCTTTATGTGTGGAGTAGGCTTGAGTACCTTTATGTGTGCAGTGTGCTAGAGTGCCTTTATGTGTAGAGTGTACTAGAGTACCATTTATGGGTAGAGTGTGTTGGAATATCTTTATGGGTGCAGTAGGATTGAGTACCTTTATGTATATAGTGTGTTTGAGTACCATTGTGTGTACAGTGTGCTAGAGTACCTTTAGGTGTAGAGTGTGTTTGAGTACCTTTATGATCAGAGTAAGCTAGAGTACCATTTATGTGTAGAGTGTGCTAGAGTACCTTTAGGAGTGGAGTAGGCTAGAGTACCTTTATGTGTAGAGTGTGCTAGAGTACCTTTATGTGTAGAGTACGCTTGAGTACCTTTATGTGTAGAATACATTTGAGTAACCTTATGTATTGATTGATCTGTTTTTACGTCTCTTTGCTGACGCTGACAGTTTTGATTATTAGAGTGTTTGTAGTTTAAATTAAAGTACCTTTATATATAGAGCATGCTAGAGTACCTTTATGATTAGAGTATGCCAGGAAACCTTTATGTGTAGAGCATGCCACAGTACCTTTATGTGTGGAACATACTAGAGTACCTTTATGATTAGAGTATGCTAGAAAACCTTTATGTGTAGAGTATATTTGAGTAACTTTACTGATTGATTTGTTTTTACGGCTCGTTTCTGACGCTGGCAGTTTTAATTGTTAGAGTATTTGTAGTTTAAATTAAAGTACCTTTATGGTAAGATCATGCAAGAGTATCTTTATTATTAGAGTATGCCAGGGAACATTCATGTGTAAAGTGTGCTAGAGTACCTTTATGTTTAAAGAATGCTCGAGTTACTTTATGTGTAGAGTATATTTGTGTAACTTTATTTATAAATTGATTCTTTTTTACGTCTCGTTCCTGACACTGACCGATTTAATTATTAGAGTATTTGTAGTTTGAATTAAGGTGTCTTTATTTGAAGAGCATGCTTGAGTACCTTTATGACCAGAGTATGCATGAGTACCATTTATGTGTAGAGTGGGCTAGAAAACCATTATGTGTGGAGTGGGCTAGAGTACCTTTATGTGTAGAGTGTGCTAAAGTACCTCAAAAGTAGAGTGTGCTAGAGTACCACTTATGTGTAGAGTGTGTTTGAGTACCAATATGTGTAGAGTGTGCTAGAGTACCTTTATGAGGGAGGTAGGATTGAGTACCTTTATGTGTAGAGTGTGCCAGAGTACCTTTATGTTTAGAGTGTGCTAGAGTACCCTTTATGTTTAGAGTGTGCTAGAGTACCTTTATTGGGTAGAGTGTGCTACAGTACGTTTATATATAGAGTGTGCTTGAGTTAGAGGTCTGCACGGGCCGGGCCTAAATGAAATTTTCTCGGGGCCGTGTCGGCCCGAATCTTTTTCTGGTTTCCTCGTTAATCAACGAAAAAGGAAAATGATAAAATATTTCTTCAGTCATTTATTTTACGTAATTTTACAGGAATGTACGTCACATAAAGTTCTCTTTTGTTAAAAAAAAGTGCCGTTAACGTCAATTTAATTGTCTATCAGGCTGTCTGACCGAAATCTGAATTTTCGCAAACATTTTTAGCGTGCCTCAAAATTAATATATTTTATTTAAAGTAATATTAAAAGGTTTCCTTTTCACATTAGTATGCATGTCACTACCAGTTTGCGTACTTGTACATAACAAAAAAAAATTAAATTTATTATTATTTATAATGGTTTGTTTCTTATGATCTGTTGAGTTTAAGTGGTATAAAGGCTATAAAAAACTCTCCGCTGTAACTTTTTCTCTAAGGCTCCTTTTCCTTTTATCCAGTGGACGAAAGTAGCATCATTTTTATCATGGGCAAGAGCAACTTTTCTATTGAATATTGTTGGATTAACATTAAAGTTTTGTTTACCGGAGCTCATGGAAGATTCGGATACGTTATGATACATAAGAGGAAATGGTTGAAAGTGCATTTTCAGTGGTATTAACCATTTTAAATACCTTCCTATATTGTTTGATGAATGCTAATATTTTCGATTTGACATTCTGTTTCTCTTTGTCCGTTGTCTATAAAAATGAATTTCCGTTTATATATAATTGTTTTGAATGATTTCAGCAGTTTTGTTAAAGAACGTGCTATTGTTTGGTTATAAAAAACTTCTGCAAAACACATACTAAAAATCTTTTTTATAAAAAAGTTTTTTTTCCATTTTTTTTGTTATTTTACATACTTTTGAATCGGGCCGGGCCCGGTCGGGCCTGATTTAATTGATTTTTTCCGGGCCGGGCAAGTTCCGGGCCGAACTTTTCGACTGGCCGGGCCGGGTAAGCAAAGTTTTTGTACTCGAAATTCCGGCCCGTGCAGACCTCTAGCTTGAGTGCCTTTATGTGTGAAGTGTGCTAGAGTACCATTTAAGTGTAGAGTGTGCTAGACTACCTTTATGTGGAGAGTGTGCTAGAGTACCTTTATGAGTGGAGTAGGCTTGAGTACCTTTAAGTGTAGAGTGTGATAGAATACTTTTATGTGTAGAGTGTGCTAGAGTACCATTATGTGTAGAGTGTGCTAGAGTATCTTTATGTGTAGAGTGTACTAGAGTACCATTTATGTGGAGAGTGTGTTTGAGTACCATTATGTGTAGAGTGTGCTGGAATACCTTTATGGGTGGAGTAGGATTGAGTACCTTTATGTGTAGAGTGTGTTTGAGTACCATTATGTATAGAGTGTGCTAGAGTGCGTTTATGAGCGGAGTGTGCTAGAGTACCTTTATGTGTAGAGTGTGTTTGAATACCTTTATGATCAGAGTATGCCTGGAATCCTTTATGTGTACAGCATGCCACAGTACCTTTATGTGTGGAACATACTAGAGTACCTTTATGTGGAGAGGGTGCTAGAATACCTTTATGTGGAGAGTATGCTTGAGTACATTTATGTTTAGAGTATATTTGAGTAACTTTATGTATAAATGTACTTGTCTTTACGTCTCGTTGCTGACGCTGACAGTTTAGGGGTTACATACAAACGGAACGCTTGCAACTTCCATGACGTAAATTCTGCAAGCTTTTTGCAAAAAAAATCGGCAGCAAAAATTTCCGATCGCCAGCAAACATTCCTATATAAAAAAAAGTGCACTGAATGCAGTTTTGTTAAATAAATCCTTGTGTAATCCTTTTCTTTGTCAGTCTAAGAACAGGATTCGACAAGGATTTATTTAACAAAACAGTGTTAAGTATGCATTTTTTACATAGGAATATTTGCTAGTGCTCGGATGCTTTTGCTGCCGACCGAAGTCATACATTTGGAACACTTGCAAACGGCTGCAGACGGCTTTGCAAATGGAAGTGTTTCCTTTGTATGTACCCCCCAGATTATTAGGGGTACATACAAAAGAAACACTTCCGATTGCAAAACCATTTGCATGCGTTCCAAATGTATGACTACAGTCGGCAGCAAAAGTATACGAGCACTAGCAAAAATTCCTGTATAAAAAAAGCACATTTAACAGTTTTGTTAAATAAATCCTTGCTGTATCACGTTCTTAGACTGACTCAAAACAGGATTCGACAAGGACAAACGGCTGCAGACGGCTTTGCAAATGGAAGTGTTTCATTTGTATGTACCCCCCAGATTATTAGAGTATTTGTTGTTCAAATTTAAGTACCTTTATTGGTAGAGCATGGTAGAGTAACTTTATGATTAGAGTATGCTAAAAAACCTTTATGTGTAGAGTATATTTGAGTAACTTTACTGATTGATTTCTTTTTACGTCTCGTTGCACACGCCGGCAGTTTTAGTTGTTAGAGTATTTGTAGTTTAAATTAAAGTACCTTTATGTTTAGATCATGCAAGAGTACCTTTATTATTAGAGTATGCCAGGGAACCTCTATGTGTAGAGTGTGCTAGAGTACTTTTATATTCAAAGTATGCTCGAGTAACTTTATGTGTAGACTATATTTGTGTAACTTTATTTATAAATTGATTCTCTTTTACGTCTCGTTGCTGACACTGACCGTTTTAATTATTAGAGTATTTGCAGTTTAAAATAAAGTGTCTTTATTTGTAGAGCATACTAGAGTACCTTTATGACCAGAGTATGCTAGAGTACTATTTATGTGTAGAGTGTGTTTGAGTACCATTATGTGTAGAGTGTGCTAGAGTACCTTTATGAGTGAAGTAGGATTGAGTACCTTTATGTGAAGAGCGTGCCAGAGTACCTTTATGTTTAGAGTGTGCTAGAGTATCATTTATGTTTAGAGTGTGCTACAGTACCTTTATATATAGAGTGTGCTTGAGTTAGAGGTCTGCACGGGCCGGGCCTGAATGAAATTTTCTCGGGGCCGTGTCGGCCCGAATCTTTTTCTAGTTTCCTCGTTAATCAACGAAAAAGGAAAAAGATAAAATATTTCTTCAGTCATTTATTTTACGTAATTTTACAGGCTTGTATGTCACATAAAGTTCTCTTTTGTTAAATAAAAGTGTCAGTAACGTCAATTTAATTGTCTATCAGGCTGTCTGACCGAAATCTGAATTTCTGCAAATATTTTTAGCGTGCCTCCAAATTAATATATTTTATTTAAAGTAATATTAAAAGGTTTCCTTTTCACAATAGTATGCATGTCACTACCAGTTTGCGTACTTGTACATAAAAAAAAATTAGATTCATTATTATTTATAATGGTTTGTTTCTTATGATCTGTTGAGTTTAAGTGGTATAAAGGCTATAAAAATCTTTCCGCAGTAACTTTTTCTGTAAGGCTCCTTTTCCTTTTCTCCAGTGGACGAAAGTAGAATCATTTTTATCATGGGCAAAAGCAACTTTTCTATTGAATATGGTTGGATTAACATTAAAGTTTTGTTTACCGGAGCACATGAAAGATTCGGATACGTTATGATACATAAGAGGAAATGGTTGAAAGTGCATTTTCAGTGGTATTAACCATTTTAAACACCTTCCTATATTGTTTGATGAATGCTAATATTTTCGATTTGACTTTCTGTTTCTCTTTGTCCCTTGTCTATAATAATGAATTTCTGTTTATATATAATTGTTTTGTATAATTTCAGCAGTTTTGTTAAAGAACGTACTATTGTTTGTTATATAAAACCTCTGCAAAACACATATTAAAAATCTTTTTTATAAAAAAGCTTTTTTTTTCATTATTTTACATACTTTTGAATCGGGCCGGGCCGGGCCGGGCCTGCTTTTATTGTTTTTTTCCGGGGCGGGCTGGTTCCGGGCCGCACTTTTCGACTGGCCGGGCCGGGTAAGCAAAGTTTTTGTACTCAAAATTCCGGCCCGTGCAGACCTCTAGCTTGAGTGACTTTATGTGTGGAATGTGCTAGAGTACCATTTAAGTGTAGAGTGTGCTAGAGTACCTTTATGTGTAGAGTGTGCTAGAGTACCATTTATGTCTAGAGTGTGCTAGAGTACCTTTATGAGTGGAGTAGGCTTGAGTACCTTTATGAGTGGAGTAGGCTTGAGTACCTTTATGTGTACAGTGTGCTAGAGTACCATTTATGTGTAGAGTGTGCTAGAGCACCTTTATGTGTAGAGTGTACTAGAGTACCATTATGTGTAGAGTGTCCTGGAATACCTTTATGGGTGGAGTAGGATTGAGTACTGTATGTGTAGAGTGTGATTGAGTACCATTATGTTTAGAGTGTGCTAGAGTACCTTTATGAGTGGAGTGTGCTAGAGTACCTTTATGTGTAGAGTGTGTTTGAGTAACTTATTGATCAGAGTATGCTAGAGTACCATTTATGTGTAGAGTGTGCTAGAGTACCTTTATGAGTGGAGTAGGCTTGAGTACCTTTATGGATAGAGTGTGCTAGAGTACCTTTATGTGTAGAGTGCGCTAGAGTACTATTTATGTGTAGAGTGTGTTTGAGTACCATTTATGTGTAGAGTGTGCTAGAGTACCTTTATGAGTGGAGTAGGTTTGAGTACCTTTATGTGTAGAGTGTGCTAGAGTACTTTTATGAGAGGAGTAGGCTTGAGTACTTTTATGTGTAGAGTGTGCTAGAGTACCTTTATGTGTAGAGTACGCTTGAGTACCTTTATGTAGAGAGTACATTTGAGTAACCTTATGTATTGATTGATCTGTTTTTACGTCTCTTTGTTGACGCTGACAGAGTGTTATTAGAGTGTTTGTAGTTTAAATTAAAGTACCTTTATTTATAGAGTATGCTAGAGTACCTTTATGATTAGAGTATGACTGGAATCCTTTATGTGTAGAGCATGCCACAGTACCTTTATGTGTGGAACATACTAGAGTACCTTTATGTGCAGAGTGTGCTAGAATACCTTCATGTGGAGAGTATGCTTGAGTACATTTATGTTTAGAGTATATTTGAGTAACTTTATGTATAGATGTACTTGTCTTCACGTCTCGTTGTTTACGCTGACAGTTTAGGGGTTACATACAAACGGAACGCTTGCAACTTCCATGATGTAAATTCTGCAAGCTTTTTGCAAAAAAATCGGTAGCAAAAATTTCCGATCGCCAGCAAACATTCCTATATAAAAAAAAGTGCACTGAATGCAGTTTTGTTAAATAAATCCTTGTGTAATCCTGTTCTTTGTCAGTCTAAGAACAGGATTCGACAAGGACTTATTTAACAAAACAGTGTTAAGTATGCATTTTTCACATAGGAAGATTTGCTAGTGCTCGGATGCTTTTGCTGCCGACCGAAGTCATACATTTGGAACACTTGCAAACGGCTGCAGATGGCTTTGCAAATGGAAGTGTTTCATTTGTATGTACCCCCCAGATTATTAGGGGTACATACAAAAGAAACACTTCCGGTTGCAAAACCATTTGCAAGCGTTCCAAATGTATGACTACAGTCGGCTGCAAAAGTATAAGAGCACTAGCAAAAATTCCTGTATAAAAAAAGCACATTTAACACAGTTTTGTTAAATAAATCCTTGCTGTATCACGTTCTTAGACTGACTCAAAACAGGATTCGACAAGGATTTATTTAACAAAACTGCATTAAGTGTGCTTTTTTTTACATAGGAATTTTTGCTAATGCTCGGATATTTTTGCTGCCGACTGTATTTGCAAAAAAAATTGCAAAATTTACGTCATCGAAGTTGCAACCGTTCCGTTTGTATGTAACCCTTAGAGTATTTGTTGTTCAAATTAAAGTACCTTTATTGGTAGAGCATGGTAGAGTACCTTTATGATTAGAGTATGCTAGAAAACCTTTATGTGTAGAGTATATTTGAGTAACTTTACTGATTGATTTGTTTTTACGTCTCGTTGCTGACGCTGGCAGTTTTAATTGTTAGAGTATTTGTAGTTTAAATTAAAGTACCTTAATGTTTAGATCATGCAAGAGTACCTTTATTATTAGAGTATGCCAGGGAACCTTTATGTGTAGAGTGTGCTAGAGTACTTTTATATTCAAAGTATGTTCGAGTAACTTTATGTGTAGAGTATATTTGTGTAACTTTATGACCGTTTTAATTATTAGAGTGTTTGTAGTTTAAATTAAAGTGTCTTTATTTGTAGAGCATACTAGAGTACCTTTATGACCAGAGTATGCTAGAGTACCATTTATGTGTAGAGTGTGTTTGAGTACCATTATGTGTAGAGTGTGCTAGAGTACCTTTATGAGTGAAGTAGGATTGAGTACCTTTATGTGTAGAGCGTGCCAGAGTACCTTTATGTTTAGAGTGTGCTAGAGTATCATTTATGTTTAGAGTGTGCTAGAGTACCTTTATTGTGTAGAGTGTGCTACAGTACCTTTATATATAGAGTGTGCTTGAGTTAGAAGTCTGCACGGGCCGGGCCTGAATGAAATTTTCTCGGGGCCGTGTCGGCCCGAATCTTTTTCTGGTTTCCTCGTTAATCAACGAAAAAGGAAAATCATAAAATATTTCATAAGTCGTTTATTTTACGTAATTTTACAGGCTTGTATGTCACATAAAGTTCTCTTTTGTTAAAAAAAAGTGTCTCTAACGTCAATTTAATTGTCTATCAGGCTGTCTGACAAAAATCTGAATTTTCGCAAATATTTTTAGCGTGCCTCGAAATTAATATATTTTATTTAAAGTAATATTAAAAGGTTTCCTTTTCACAATAGTATGCATGTCACTACCAGTTTGCGTACTTGTACATAACAAAAAAAATTAGATTCATTATTATTTATAATGGTTTGTTTCTTATGATCTGTTGAGTTTAAGTGGTATAAAGGCTATAAAAATCTTTCCGCTGTAACTTTTTCTGTAAGGCTCCTTTTCCTTTTCTCCAGTGGACAAAAGTAGAATCATTTTTATCATGGGCAAAAGCAACTTTTCTATTGAATATGATTGGGTTAACATTAAAGTTTTGTTTACCGGAGCACATGAAGGATTCGGATACGTTATGATACATAAGAGGAAATGGTTGAAAGTGCATTTTCAGTGGTATTAAACATTTTAAATACCTTCCTATACGTTTTGTTTGATGAATGCTAATATTTTCGATTTGACTTTCTGTTTCTCTTTGTCCCTTGTCTATAATAATGAATTTCAGTTTATATATAATTGTCTTGTATAATTTCAGCAGTTTTGTTAAAGAACGTACTATTGTTTGGTTATATAAAATATCTGCAAAACACATACTAAAAATCTTTTTTTATAAAAAAGCTTTTTTTTTTTCTCTTTTTTATTATTTTACATACTTTTGATTTGGGCGGGCCGGGTCGAGCCTGATTTTATTGTTTTTTTCCGGGCCGGGTCGGTTCCGGGCAGCACTTTTCGACTAGCCGGGCCGGGAAAGCAAAGTTTTTGTACTTGAAATTCCGGCCCGTGCAGACCTCTAGCTTGAGTTCCTTTATGTGTGGAGTGTGCTAGAGTACTTTTATGAGTGGAGTAGGCTTGAGTACTTTTATGTGTAGAGTGTGCTAGAGTACCATTATGTGTAGAGTGTGCTAGAGTACCATTATGTGTAGAGTGTGCTAGAGTACTATGATGTGTAGAGTGTGCTAGAGTACCTTTATGAGTGGTGTAGGCTTGAGTACCTTTATGTGTTGAGTGTGCTAGAGTACTTTTATGAGTGGAGTAGGCTTGAGTACTTTTATGTGTAGAGTGTGCTAGAGTACCATGATGTGTAGAGTGTGCTAGAGTACCTTTATGAGTGGAGTAGGCTTGAGTACCTTTATGTGTAGAGTGTGCTAGAATACCATTTATGATTAGAGTGTGCTAGAGTACCTTTATGAGTGGAGTAGGCTTGAGTACCTTTATGTGTAGAGTGTGCTAGAGTACCTTTATGTGTGGAGTAGGCTTGAGTACCTTTATGTGTGCAGTGTACTAGAGTACCATTTATGGGTAGAGTGTGCTGGTATATCTTTATGGGTGCAGTAGGATTGAGTACCTTTATGTATATAGTGTGTTTGAGTACCATTGTGTGTACAGTGTGCTAGAGTACCTTTATGAGTGGAGTGTGCTAGAGTACCTTTAGGTGTAGAGTGTGTTTGAGTACCTTTATGATCAGAGTAAGCTAGAGTACCATTTATGTGTAGAGTGTGCTAGAGTACCTTTAGGAGTGGAGTAGGCTAGAGTACCTTTATGTGTAGAGTGTGCTAGAGTACCTTTATGGCTAGAGTACGCTTGAGTACCTTTATGTGTAGAATACATTTGAGTAACCTTATGTATTGATTGATCTGTTTTTACGTCTCTTTGCTGACGCTGACAGTTTTGATTATTAGAGTGTTTGTAGTTTAAATTAAAGTACCTTTATTTATAGAGCATGCTAGAGTACCTTTATGATTAGAGTATGCCAGGAAACCTTTATGTGTAGAGCATGCCACAGTACCTTTATGTGTGGAACATACTAGAGTACCTTTATGATTAGAGTATGCTAGAAAACCTTTATGTGTAGAGTATATTTGAGTAACTTTACTGATTGATTTGTTTTTACGGCTCGTTTCTGACGCTGGCAGTTTTAATTGTTAGAGTATTTGTAGTTTAAATTAAAGTACCTTTATGGTAAGATCATGCAAGAGTATCTTTATTATTAGAGTATGCCAGGGAACATTTATGTGTAAAGTGTGCTAGAGTACCTTTATGTTTAAAGAATGCTCGAGTTACTTTATGTGTAGAGTATATTTGTGTAACTTTATTTATAAATTGATTCTTTTTTACGTCTCGTTGCTGACACTGACCGTTTTAATTATTAGAGTATTTGTAGTTTGAATTAAGGTGTCTTTATTTGAAGAGCATGCTTGAGTACCTTTATGACCAGAGTATGCATGAGTACCATTTATGTGTAGAGAGGGCTAGAAAACCATTATGTGTGGAGTGGGCTAGAGTACCTTTATGTGTAGAGTGTGCTAAAGTACCTCAAAAGTAGAGTGTGCTAGAGTACCACTTATGTGTAGAGAGTGTTTGAGTACCAATATGTGTAGAGTGTGCTAGAGTACCTTAATGAGGGAGGTAGGATTGAGTACCTTTATGTGTAGAGTGTGCCAGAGTACCTTTATGTTTAGAGTGTGCTAGAGTACCTTTATAAGGGAGGTAGGATTGAGTACCATTATGTGTAGAGTGTGCTAGAGTACCTTTATGAGGGAGGTAGGATTGAGTACCTTTATGTGTAGAGTGTGCTAGAGTACCCTTTATGTTTAGAGTGTGCTAGAGTACCTTTATATGGTAGAGTGTGCTACAGTACCTTTATATATAGAGTGTGCTTGAGTTAGAGGTCTGCACGGGCCGGGCCTGAATGAAATTTTCTCGGGGCCGTGTCGGCCCGAATCTTTTTCTGGTTTCCTCGTTAATCAACGAAAAAGGAAAATGATAAAATATTTCTTCAGTCATTTATTTTACGTAATTTTACAGGAATGTATGTCACATAAAGTTCTCTTTTGTTAAAAAAAAGTGCTGTTAACGTCAATTTAATTGTCTATCAGGCTGTATGACCGAAATCTGAATTTTCGCAAATATTTTTAGCGTGCCTCCAAATTAATATATTTTATTTAAAGTAATATTAAAAGGTTTCCTTTTCACAATAGTATGCATGTCACTACCAGTTTGCGTACTTGTACATAAAAAAAATTAGATTCATTATTATTTATAATGGTTAGTTTCTTATGATCTGTTGAGTTTAAGTGGTATAAAGGCTATAAAAATCTTTCCGCAGTAACTTTTTCTGTAAGGCTCCTTTTCCTTTTCTCCAGTGGACGAAAGTAGAATCATTTTTATCATGGGCAAAAGCAACTTTTCTATTGAATATGGTTGGATTAACATTAAAGTTTTGTTTACCGGAGCACATGAAAGATTCGGATACGTTATGATACATAAGAGGAAATGGTTGAAAGTGCATTTTCAGTGGTATTAACCATTTTAAACACCTTCCTATATTGTTTGATGAATGCTAATATTTTCGATTTGACTTTCTGTTTCTCTTTGTCCCTTGTCTATAATAATGAATTTCTGTTTATATATAATTGTTTTGTATAATTTCAGCAGTTTTGTTAAAGAACGTACTATTGTTTGGTTATATAAAACCTCTGCAAAACACATATTAAAAATCTTTTTTATAAAAAAGCTTTTTTTTCGTTATTTTACATACTTTTGAATCGGGCCGGGCCGGGCCGGGCCTGCTTTTATTGTTTTTTTCCGGGGCGGGCTGGTTCCGGGCCGCACTTTTCGACTGGCCGGGCCGGGTAAGCAAAGTTTTTGTACTGGAAATTCCGGCCCGTGCAGACCTCTAGCTTGAGTGACTTTATGTGTGGAATGTGCTAGAGTACCATTTAAGTGTAGAGTGTGCTAGAGTACCTTTATGTGTAGAGTGTGCTAGAGTACCATTTATGTGTAGAGTGTGCTAGAGTACCTTTATAAGTGGAGTAGGCTTGAGTACCTTTATGAGTGGAGAAGGCTTGAGTACCTTTATGTGTACAGTGTGCTAGAGTACCATTTATGTGTAGAGTGTGCTAGAGCACCTTTATGTGTAGAGTGTACTAGAGTACCATTATGTGTAGAGTGTGCTGGAATACCTTTATGGGTAGAGTAGGATTGAGTACTATATGTGTAGAGTGTGTTTGAGTACAGTCAGTAACAAAAGTGTCCGAACACTAGCAAAAATTCCTATGTAAGAAAAGCACACTTTATGCGGTTTTGTTAAATAAATCCTTGTCGAATCCTTTTCTTAGTCAGTGTAAGAATGTGATTCGATAAGGATTTATTTAACAAAACCGTATGAAGTGTACTTTTTTTACATAGGAATTTTTGCTAGTGTTCGGACACTTTTGTTACCGACTGTACCATTATGTTTAGAGTGTGCTAGAGTACCTTTATGAGTGGAGTGTGCTAGAGTACCTTTATGTGTAGAGTGTGTTTGAGTACCTTTTTGATCAGAGTATGCTAGAGTACCATTTATGTGTAGAGTGCGCTAGAGTACCTTTATGAGTGGAGTAGGCTTGAGTACCTTTATGGTTAGAGTGTGCTAGAGTACCTTTATGTTTAGAGTGCGCTAGAGTACCCTTATGTGTAGAGTGTGCTAGAGTACCATTTATGTGTAGAGTGTGCTAGAGTACCTTTATGAGTGGAGTAGGCTTGAGTACCTTTATGTGTAGAGTGTGCTAGAGTACTTTTATGAGTGGAGTAGGCTCGAGTACTTTTATGTGTAGAGTGTGCTAGAGTACCTTTATGTGTAGAGTACGCTTGATGACCTTTATGTAGAGAGTACATTTGAGTAACCTTATGTATTGATTGATCTGTTTTTACGTCTCTTTGCTGACGCTGACAGTTTTAATTATTAGAGTGTTTCAGTTTAAATTAAAGTACCTTTATTTATAGAGTATGCTAGAGTACCTTTGTGATTAGAGTATGACTGGAATCCTTTATGTGTAGAGCATGCCACAGTACCTTTATGTGTGGAACATACTAGAGTACCTTTATGTGCAGAGTGTGCTAGAATACCTTCATGTGGAGAGTATGCTTGAGTACATTTATGTTTAGAGTATATTTGAGTAACTTTATGTATAGATGTACTTGTCTTTACGTCTCGTTGTTGACGCTGACAGTTTAGGGGTTACATACAAACGGAACGCTTGCAACTTCCATGATGTAAATTATGCAAGCTTTTTGCAAAAAAAATCGGCAGCAAAAATTTCCGATCCCCAGCAAACATTCCTATATAAAAAAAAGTGCACTGAATGCAGTTTTGTTAAATAAATCCTTGTGTAATCCTGTTCTTTGTCAGTCTAAGAAAAGGATTCGACAAGGACTTATTTAACAAAACAGTGTTAAGTATGCATTTTTTACATAGGAATATTTGCTAGTGCTCGGATGCTTTTGCTGCCGACCGAAGTCATACATTTGGAACACTTGCAAACGGCTGCAGACGGCTTTGCAAATGGAAGTGTTTCATTTGTATGTACCCCCCAGATTATTAGAGTATTTGTTGTTCAAATTTAAGTACCTTTATTGTAGAGCATGGTAGAGTACCTTTATGAATAGAGTATGCTAGAAAACCTTTATGTGTAGAGTATATTTGAGTAACTTTACTGATTGATTTGTTTTTACGTCTCGTTGCTGACGCTGGCAGTTTTAGTTGTTAGAGTATTTGTAGTTTAAATTAAAGTACCTTTATGTTTAGATCATGCAAGAGTACCTTTATTATTAGAGTATGCCAGGGAACCTTTATGTGTAGAGTGTGCTAGAGTACTTTTATATTCAAAGTATGCTCGAGTAACTTTATGTGTAGACTATATTTGTGTAACTTTATTTATAAATTGATTCTTTTTTACGTCTCGTTGCTGACACTGACCGTTTTAATTATTAGAGTATTTGCAGTTTAAATTAAAGTGTCTTTATTTGTAGAGCATATTAGAGTACCTTTATGACCAGAGTATGCTAGAGTACCATTTATGTGTAGAGTGTGTTTCAGTACCATTATGTGTAGAGTGTGCTAGAGTACCTTTATGAGTGAAGTAGGATTGAGTACCTTTATGTGTAGAGCGTGCCAGAGTACCTTTATGTTCAGAGTGTGCTAGAGTATCATTTATGTTTAGAGTGTGCTAGAGTACCTTTATTGTGTAGAGTGTGCTACAGTACCTTTATATATAGAGTGTGCTTGAGTTAGAGGTCTGCACGGGCCGGGCCTGAATGAAATTTTCTCGGGGCCGTGTCGGCCCGAATCTTTTTCTGGTTTCCTCGTTAATCAACGAAAAAGGAAAAAGATAAAATATTTCTTCAGTCATTTATTTTACGTAATTTTACAGGCTTGTATGTCACATAAAGTTCTCTTTTGTTAAATAAAAGTGTCAGTAACGTCAATTTAATTGTGTATCAGGCTGTCTGACCGAAATCTGAATTTCCGCAAATATTTTTAGCGTGCCTCCAAATTAATATATTTTATTTAAAGTAATATTAAAAGGTTTCCTTTTCACAATAGTATGCATGTCACTACCAGTTTGCGTACTTGTACATAAAAAAAAATTAGATTCATTATTATTTATAATGGTTTGTTTCTTATGATCTGTTGAGTTTAAGTGGTATAAAGGCTATAAAAATCTTTCCGCAGTAACTTTTTTCTGTAAGGCTCCTTTTCCTTTTCTCCAGTGGACGAAAGTAGAATCATTTTTATCATGGGCAAAAGCAACTTTTCTATTGAATATGGTTGGATTAACATTAAAGTTTTGTTTACCGGAGCACATGAAAGATTCGGATACGTTATGATACATAAGAGGAAATGGTTGAAAGTGCATTTTCAGTGGTACTAACCATTTTAAACACCTTCCTATATTGTTTGATGAATGCTAATATTTTCGATTTGACTTTCTGTTTCTCTTTGTCCCTTGTCTATAATAATGAATTTCTGTTTATATATAATTGTTTTGTATAATTTCAGCAGTTTTGTTAAAGAACGTACTATTGTTTGGTTATATAAAACCTCTGCAAAACACATATTAAAAATCTTTTTTATAAAAAAGCTTTTTTTTTCGTTATTTTACATACTTTTGAATCGGGCCGGGCCGGGCCTGCTTTTATTGTTTTTTTCCGGGGCGGGCTGGTTCCGGGCCGCACTTTTCGACTGGCCGGGCCGGGTAATCAAAGTTTTTGTACTCGAAATTCCGGCCCGTGCAGACCACTAGCTTGAGTGACTTTATGTGTGGAATGTGCTAGAGTACCATTTAAGTGTAGAGTGTGCTAGAGTACCTTTATGTGTAGAGTGTGCTAGAGTACCATTTATGTCTAGAGTGTGCTAGAGTACCTTTATGAGTGGAGTAGGCTTGAGTACCTTTATGAGTGGAGTAGGCTTGAGTACCTTTATGTGTACAGTGTGCTAGAGCACCTTTATGTGTAGAGTGTACTAGAGTACCATTATGTGTAGAGTGTCCTGGAATACCTTTATGGGTGGAGTAGGATTGAGTACTATATGTGTAGAGTGTGATTGAGTACCATTATGTTTAGAGTGTGCTAGAGTACCTTTATGAGTGGAGTGTGCTAGAGTACCTTTATGTGTAGAGTGCGTTTGAGTACCTTATTGATCAGAGTATGCTAGAGTACCATTTATGTGTAGAGTGTGCTAGAGTACCTTTATGAGTGGAGTAGGCTTGAGTACCTTTATGGTTAGAGTGTGCTAGAGTACCTTTATGTGTAGAGTGCGCTAGAGTACCCTTATGTGTAGAGTGTGCTAGAGTACCATTTATGTGTAGAGTGTGCTAGAGTACCTTTATGAGTGGAGTAGGCTTGAGTACCTTTATGTGTAGAATGTGCTAGAGTACTTTTATGAGTGGAGTAGGCTTGAGTACTTTTATGTGTAGAGTGTGCTAGAGTACCTTTATGTGTAGAGTACGCTTGAGTACCTTTATGTAGAGAGTACATTTGAGTAACCTTATGTATTGATTGATCTGTTTTTACGTCTCTTTGCTGACGCTGACAGTTTTAATTATTAGAGTGTTTGTAATTTAAATTAAAGTACCTTTATGATTAGAGTATGACTGGAATCCTTTATGTGTAGAGCATGCCACAGTACCTTTATGTGTGGAACATACTAGAGTACCTTTATGTGCAGAGTGTGCTAGAATACCTTCATGTGGAGAGTATGCTTGAGTACATTTATGTTTAGAGTATATTTGAGTAACTTTATGTATAGATGTACTTGTCTTCACGTCTCGTTGTTTACGCTGACAGTTTAGGGGTTACATACAAACGGAACGCTTGCAACTTCCATGATGTAAATTCTGCAAGCTTTTTGCAAAAAAATCGGCAGCAAAAATTTCCGATCGCCAGCAAACATTCCTATATAAAAAAAAGTGCACTGAATGCAGTTTTGTTAAATAAATCCTTGTGTAATCCTGTTCTTTGTCAGTCTAAGAACAGGATTCGACAAGGACTTATTTAACAAAACAGTTTTAAGTATGCATTTTTCACATAGGAATATTTGCTAGTGCTCGGATGCTTTTGCTGCCGACCGAAGTCATACATTTGGAACACTTGCAAACGGCTGCAGATGGCTTTGCAAATGGAAGTGTTTCATTTGTATGTACCCCCCAGATTATTAGAAGTACATACAAAAGAAACACTTCCGCTTGCAAAACCATTTGCAAGCGTTCCAAATGTATGACTACAGTCGGCTGCAAAAGTATAAGAGCACTAGCAAAAATTCCTGTATAAAAAAAGCACATTTAACACAGTTTTGTTAAATAAATCCTTGCTGTATCACGTTCTTAGACTGACTCAAAACAGGATTCGACAAGGATTTATTTAACAAAACTGCATTAAGTGTGCTTTTTTTTACATAGGAATTTTTGCTAATGCTCGGATATTTTTGCTGCCGACTGTATTTGCAAAAAAAATTGCAAAATTTACGTCATCGAAGTTGCAACCGTTCCGTTTGTATGTAACCCTTAGAGTATTTGTTGTTCAAATTAAAGTACCTTTATTGGTAGAGCATGGTAGAGTACCTTTATGATTAGAGTATGCTAGAAAACCTTTATGTGTAGAGTATATTTGAGTAACTTTACTGATTGATTTGTTTTTACGTCTCGTTGCTGACGCTGGCAGTTTTAATTGTTAGAGTATTTGTAGTTTAAATTAAAGTACCTTTATGTTTAGATCATGCAAGAGTACCTTTATTATTAGAGTATGCCAGGGAACCTTTATGTGTAGAGTGTGCTAGAGTACTTTTATATTCAAAGTATGCTCGAGTAACTTTATGTGTAGAGTATATTTGTGTAACTTTATGACCGTTTTAATTATTAGAGTATTTGTAGTTTAAATTAAAGTGTCTTTATTTGTAGAGCATACTAGAGTACCTTTATGACCAGAGTATGCTAGAGTACCATTTATGTGTAGAGTGTGTTTGAGTACCATTATGTGTAGAGTGTGCTAGAGTACCTTTATGAGTGAAGTAGGATTGAGTACCTTTATGTGTAGAGCGTGCCAGAGTACCTTTATGTTTAGAGTGTGCTAGAGTATCATTTATGTTTAGAGTGTGCTAGAGTACCTTTATTGTGTAGAGTGTGCTACAGTACCTTTATATATAGAGTGTGCTTGAGTTAGAAGTCTGCACGGGCCGGGCCTGAATGAAATTTTCTCGGGGCCGTGTCGGCCCGAATCTTTTTCTGGTTTCCTCGTTAATCAACGAAAAAGGAAAATCATAAAATATTTCATAAGTCGTTTATTTTACGTAATTTTACAGGCTTGTATGTCACATAAAGTTCTCTTTTGTTAAAAAAAAGTGTCTGTAACGTCAATTTAATTGTCTATCAGGCTGTCTGACAAAAATCTGAATTTTCGCAAATATTTTTAGCGTGCCTCGAAATTAATATATTTTATTTAAAGTAATATTAAAAGGTTTCCTTTTCACAATAGTATGCATGTCACTACCAGTTTGCGTACTTGTACATAACAAAAAAAATTAGATTCATTATTATTTATAATAGTTTGTTTCTTATGATCTGTTGAGTTTAAGTGGTATAAAGGCTATAAAAATCTTTCCGCTGTAACTTTTTCTGTAAGGCTCCTTTTCCTTTTCTCCAGTGGACAAAAGTAGAATCATTTTTATCATGGGCAAAAGCAACTTTTCTATTGAATATGATTAGGTTAACATTAAAGTTTTGTTTACCGGAGCACATGAAGGATTCGGATACGTTATGATACATAAGAGGAAATGGTTGAAAGTGCATTTTCAGTGGTATTAAACATTTTAAATACCTTCCTATACGTTTTGTTTGATGAATGCTAATATTTTCGATTTGACTTTCTGTTTCTTTTTGTCCCTTGTCTATAATAATGAATTTCAGTTTATATATAATTGTCTTGTATAATTTCAGCAGTTTTGTTAAAGAACGTACTATTGTTTGGTTATATAAAATATCTGCAAAACACATACTAAAAATCTTTTTTTATAAAAAAGCTTTTTTTTTTCTCTTTTTTGTTATTTTACATACTTTTGATTTGGGCGGGCCGGGTCGAGCCTGATTTTATTGTTTTTTTTCGGGTAGGGTCGGTTCCGGGCCGCACTTTTCGACTGGCCGGGCCGGGAATTCAAAGTTTTTGTACTCGAAATTCCGGCCCGTGCAGACCTCTAGCTTGAGTTCCTTTATGTGTGGAGTGTGCTAGAGTACTTTTATGAGTGGAGTAGGCTTGAGTACTTTTATGTGTAGAGTGTGCTAGAGTACCTTTATGAGTGGAGTAGGCTTGAGTACCTTTATGTGTTGAGTGTGCTAGAGTACTTTTATGAGTGGAGTAGGCTTGAGTACTTTTATGTGTAGAGTGTGCTAGAGTTCCATTATGTGTAGAGTGTGCTAGAGTACCATGATGTGTAGAGTGTGCTAGAGTACCTTTATGAGTGGAGTAGGCTTGAGTACCTTTATGTGTAGAGTGTGCTAGAATACCATTTATGATTAGAGTGTGCTAGAGTACCTTTATGAGTGGAGTAGGCTTGAGTACCTTTATGTGTAGAGTGTGCTAGAGTACCTTTATGAGTGGAGTAGGCTTGAGTACCTTTATGTGTGCAGTGTGCTAGAGTGCCTTTATGTGTAGAGTGTACTAGAGTACCATTTATGGGTAGAGTGTGCTGGAATATCTTTATGGGTGCAGTAGGATTGAGTACCTTTATGTATAGAGTGTGTTTGAGTACCATTGTGTGTACAGTGTGCTAGAGTACCTTTATGAGTGGAGTGTGCTAGAGTACCTTTAGGTGTAGAGTGTGTTTGAGTACCTTTATGATCAGAGTAAGCTAGAGTACCATTTATGTGTAGAGTGTGCTAGAGTACCTTTAGGAGTGGAGTAGGCTAGAGTACCTTTATGTGTAGAGTGTGCTAGAGTACCTTTATGTGTAGAGTACGCTTGAGTACCTTTATGTGTAGAGTACATTTGAGTAACCTTATGTATTGATTGATCTGTTTTTACGTCTCTTTGCTGACGCTGACAGTTTTGATTATTAGAGTGTTTGTAGTTTAAATTAAAGTACCTTTATTTATAGAGCATGCTAGAGTACCTTTATGATTAGAGTATGCCAGGAAACCTTTATGTGTAGAGCATGCCACAGTACCTTTATGTGTGTTACATACTAGAGTACCTTTATGATTAGAGTATGCTAGAAAACCTTTATGTGTAGAGTAAGTTATGTGTTGAGTAACTTTACTGATTGATTTGTTATTACGGCTCGTTTCTGACGCTGGCAGTTTTAATTGTTAGAGTATTTGTAGTTTAAATTAAAGTACCTTTATGGTAAGATCATGCAAGAGTATCTTTATTATTAGAGTATGCCAGGGAACATTTATGTGTAAAGTGTGCTAGAGTACCTTTATGTTTAAAGAACGCTCGAGTTACTTTATGTGTAGAGTATATTTGTGTAACTTTATTTATAAATTGATTCTTTTTTACGTCTCGTTGCTGACACTGACCGTTTTAATTATTAGAGTATTTGTAGTTTGAATTAAGGTGTCTTTATTTGAAGAGCATGCTTGAGTACCTTTATGACCAGAGTATGCATGAGTACCATTTATGTGTAGAGTGGGCTAGAAAACCATTATGGGCCCTAGCATATTCCAATCGACAACTGTCGCTTGGTGACAAGAACGTCATTTTGACGTCACTGTCGATGGGAGGAGCCATATCGGTAGTTTATTCACATCGCATCGACAACTTGTCACCTTTTTCCTTGTCGAAAGTGACAAGAAATTGTCGCGAGAATCTTTGCTAGTGACAAGCTTGTCGATGCTGAAAAAGGAAAGGAAAATAAACAACATGGCGGCGACGATGAGTAGAAGCATCATGGATTATAATGATTAAAATTCGATAAAGGTGAGAGAAATAAATTTTTGCATTCAATTGTTTTACGAGACGTATTTTATTATAAATAATATTGATATGTTTTGTTAAAAAGAAAGCGGAATATGTTTTCGTTTTGTTTGGATGCGATAAAATTTATTACTTTTTATGTAAACAAATTTGGAATTTTTTTATCGTAAAATAAAATAAAAGTGTATTATTTATTTTTAATGTTTAACAGATTGAGATATTTTTCTCTTTTTATGAAAGAGATACAATATTTCGTTTTCTTTTTATATACATAAGGAGGATTTAAACTTAGAAGTATTACATTGTTTGTTTATAAGTTCAATTGTTTGAAATGATATTAAACTTTTGGAAACCCTGCTCTGTAAAATAATAATATGGGAGTTTTTAAATAAAAATGTTTCAATTAATTTATTTTTTACAACTGAAAAAATCCTGGCTTTGTTTGGAAGTATAAATGTTTGAAAACAATTGTTATTCTGACTTGTATGTACTTATTATAATATGAACGTAAACACAAAGTTTTTATTCCTTACCTTTTAATACAAGTTTTTCAAAGGAATTTTTTTCAAACTAATGTATGCTTCCTAATACTTTATACAGAAAGATTTAAATCAAACATGTGAATTTTTCCTGATGATATTATAGCAAAGTGATATTTCAAAATTATTAATTTGTGCAAATCTACTGTCAATTTCATTTGCATTATGTTGTACCTGTGATGTATTTAATAGGTCTACAAGTATAATTAACTCACTAGGTTTTTGATGATGCAAAATTTGCTCATTAAAGTGAGAAATAATAAATAACACACTTATCATAATACTTGATCAAAAATTACAACCAATCTAGCTTAAAAAAAGAAAAAAAATTGCTGATTACCTCGAATTGTATCACAAATTTGTCTATATAACATTATCTATGTAAAGTGTGTGTTTCTTAAAATGAAATTTTTGTGTTACTCTCTTTTGTAAGTAGTGTTTTTTGTTATATCTGAAAGTGAATGTCGTCTCTGTTATTGTGTATATATAGCAGTATTCAAATTTCATTATTAACAAGAAATCTGTTTATATTCGGTTTTATAAATAATTTTCATTTTCTGAATATTTTTGAACCAAATGTGAATAAAATAATTACCAATTTTTGATTAATAGCAGTAAGATTAAAGACTGTTTTTTAGTTTTAGAAATTGTATGTTTAATTTTTTTTAAATATAATTTTATGTGTATGCATGTTGCTGTTAAACTGACTTATTGTATGCATGAATATACTACATTGGGGGGGGGGGGATGTTTGTTAATAATTTGACTAATAAAAACAATTACAGATCATCCAAAAAAATTTTAGGTTGCACTAATGGCGGAGTGTTTCTCCTTTTAAAGCTGGTAGACAGGAGGTGCCAGGTTCAAGCCCGTATAATGCTCATCCGTGCTTATCTTTTTATGGAATAATGTCTGAATATGAACTTTGACTGTGCTATTGTGTATAAGTTCTGTAGCTCTAGAAAAAGTTCATTTTCGGAACATTTCCTGAAGACCTCCATGTAGTATGAATTGACAGATTTTTTACATTGTGTTACGTAAGTATGTTACTATTCTTTTTCTTTATTTGCTATGTATTTAATACTTTTAAAAGGTGTGCATGTGTTTATATTATGTATTATAATAAATTATTACTCTCTTGCACAAAATGCTGATAAAAACATTGCGTATTATTGATGATTAATTATATTTTAATAAAATTATTTATTTTTCTTTTAGAAATTTTAAAATATAGTTTTATGTTTATCCCTGTTATTATTAAAGTTGTTTAGGTACTATAAGTACATAAGTGTAATAATTTAGCATTATTTTCATATTGAAGCAGCTGACTAATAAAAACAATTACAGGTTATAAAAATTTGAATGTTCACTTTTGACATATTTAATTTTATCTGTTTTTATTCTAATGTCTCTATAAATGTATTACATATGACATTCTGAAATATAATTGTGTCATTAATTTTGCTTAGGAGCATTGTTAATAGTATGGAATTACTGAAAACTAAAATACAAAATTGACCCTAATAAAATTAATCAGCAAATTAGGATAAAGTAATGTATCAAAGCACAAGGGTAGTAATATGTTGAGTGGAGCATTGTATTTTTTATTTTTAATTATTTATGGTTATGAAGAAAATTCCAGAATTCAAAAATTCTTAGATTTGTAGACAAAGAACAGTAATTTGTTTTAAAATCATTATTTTAAAGTTCCAAGGTAAAATTCTAACATTTGTTTTACATAATTTATTTCATTTAACATTCACTCCACATTTTCTTTTCAAAATAGCAAAACTAATTTTGAAAATGACAATTAGGCAAATAGTTTTAATTATAAAAAATAATAATAATAATAATAATAATTTTTGAAAATTGTTGGTTTGAAATGTTTAAATTATTACCGGATAAATTCAAGTAATAATTAATAAAATAATTGATAAGCACTAAAGATTGTAAAAATCCCCCAACAGCTGTTTCAGGTCAAATTAATAACACAGCCTTTCATCTGGTGGAAAAAAAAAAAGACATGAGTGCTTCATTAAAGCAGCAAATACACTTTCTCGCACTTATTAAGAAAATTAAAGGGATTTCTGCATTGGGCTTCATTTGAAATATTGTTTATTAAATTTCGGAGTAGTGCTGCTATCTACCAAAGAGATAAACCAAAAGTCCGAAAACTATTTAAAGTAAGGAAAGGAAAGTAGTATTGAAAAATATTTGCATAAAAAGAATTAAATGTCTGTTTTTAGTGTGAAGCCAATGAATGTTACAAGGGATAGTATCAGACAAGAACGGAGCAGAAGAAATATTAACAAGATTTTTCTTCCATTCTGTTCTTGCCTGATGCTTGGAAATTACTCATGTAATATTGTTTTACATTTAGCTTTGAATTTTTTAGGTTTTATTTAATCTTATTTTTATTTTATTTATTTTATTCATTGTTTTTTATAATTCTGGTCACACCAGTATTTTTATTTAAATTAGACTTTATTTGCTTTTGCTTTCATTTAAATCAGTTTTGTGTAGCCACTTTGATAGCAGCACTCGTACCTACTTTGTTTGCCTGAGGAAGGGTCATGTCTTATTTTAACCTGAAACAATGGTTGCAATTATAGCATTTTATGGTGTTTATTCAAAGTTTTGTACTTATAACTTTTTGACGCCAGTTCTGTGGTGCTTTTTTATAATTTTATACAGGCTTTCCCACTTTGCTGATCAATATTTAAATAAATTTTCAAAAAAATAAATCACTGTTATTCTATAACTTCATAAATAAAAACTTAAATCACATCCGTGAAAATTTCTTTGAACCTCGCTTCAGGTACCTGCTGCTTTTAACAGTATTTTTACTGTCTATGCCACCTCTGTAAGTTCCCACTGCCTGCGGTAACGCCTTACCCAGGCACTTCAGTCTAGGTATTTCTCGACTGAAAGATGCAATATACTATTATTCAAGAACTACGTTTTTCCAGATGGCTATATCTCATCATCTATTAATTACTTTAGTTTTGGCACCAGGTATTAGCAACACCTAGTAACACAATTTTCCTAACCCTTGCTCTGTAATAATAAAATTATAATTACAGTAAAATTATAATTTTGTTACTATTAATTAGATTATAAAAGTTTTACATACATTTGATTGTTATAATTTTTAATTAAAATGTCAATCGCCCTTGATAGATTAACCATTCTGAGTGCAAAATATATCAAAGATATTCATTAATATTACACGTAATACATCATTCGAAATATATTTTAAAGTACTTTTATTGAGGACTGCTAAAGTGATATAAACCGTTCAAATTCTGCATGAAGCTTTTGGAGAAAACTACGGAAAACCCAGAACTTTTTTATTCTTTTATATTTTAGAGAGTTTTGAATCCCGATTCCCGCTCACATTTCGTACTAAGAATTTTTAATGTTATATAGGCCAGAATTATGCAAGTTTCGGAGAAAATCACAGATAAGTCAGACTGAAATCTTTTTATAAAAATGTTTATATTACCTTTGTATGTAAGCTTATAAATAACATAATTTCATAAGTAATATATTATTTTAAAAGTTGTTGGAATTGAAGAGTATATGTTGAAAATTTCTGTCGCCAGAGGGCGCTTTGATATTTTAATAATTCAATATCTAGAATTCTAATTATGATTAAATTATTTATAATACATCATTTAAAAAATTGCAGACTTTTAAACTGATATAAGCCGTTAAATTCCATACAGGAGTTTCAGAGAAAACCACAGCAAACCCAGAACACCTTTATTCCAATATCTCCAATTCTAATTATGATGCAGGCTTTCAAATTCCAATATTCCGCTCACATTTCGTATTAAGGATTTTTAACACTATTTAGCCCGCAGTTAAGCAAGTTTCAGAGAAAACAACAGAAAAATCAGACATTTTTTTTTATAACAATGTTTATATTACCTTTGTATCTCAGCTTCTAATTAACATAATTTCACAGGTAATATATCATTTTAAAAGTCATTCAAATTGAAATAGAAGAGTGCATATTGCAAATCTCTGTTGCGTGAGGGCGCTTTGATATTTTAATAATTCAATATCTCCAATTCTGATTTTGATTAAATTACTTATCGGGAGAAGATTAGAAGACTGTAGGCCCCAACGGGTTCGGGATTTGCCACAATCAGAATTTTCAAAGGTTCATGGTGAGTGAACAGGCTGTTTGAAACCAGGAAACGTAAAGCGGCGCCTTAGTCGCCATAGAACAGAAATTTGCTACAGTTAAAATTTTCAAAGCTATTTGCACTATGAGCGAGCAAGCTGTTGCAAGTTCTAAAACGAGGATAAAGCACTGCAGGCGCCACCGAGCGGGATTTTGCTAAAGTCAGAATTTTCAAAGATCATAACAGGGTGAGTGAACAGGCTGTTTCAGATATTGAAACGAGAAGAGGGCGCCGCAGGTGCAACCGAGTTAATTTACTGTGGTTAAATTTATCAATAAAACTATTTGCATAATATGTCAATAAAGCTGTTTTAGGCCCTGAAACGAGTGGCGCCACCGAGCGAGGGTTTCGTAAAGTCAGATTTTTGATGGATCGCAAACCAGCTGGTCGCCGAAGGTGGCTAGATAAAAATATAAATTAATAAAGATATTTTATTTGCAAATAGATTCTCTTGGAAAATGTCCTAATTAGCCATGGATATTTTTTATTTAGAGATGGGGGTGTTATTAAAAAAAAATATTAAGTGAAAAATCCTATTTTATTTTAGGGCTGTGGTAGCCCAGTCAGTAGAGCGCCGGCCTCGTAATTGGAAGATTGCGGGTTCAGTATTTGAGCCGGCCAAAGACTGTCGTGTATACTAATGGTGGCTGGTGCACGTGAAATCTGTCATGGCCGCAATGTCCTCCATCTTCCCATCAAAAATTATACTTCTGGGTGTCACCGAAGCGAAAGAGCTGTCCCTTCGGTGGAGGATCAAAATTGTGATGGCATGTCTCCGGACAACCTCTAGGGGTGTGTCTCAGACCGTCGTCAATTGGCCATCTGCGCAGCACTAGTGCGACGTAAAACCCAACCATCCTATTTTATTTTAAAATTATAAAAAAAAAAAAATTATGCCAAAAATAAGTAAATAGATAAGCAAATATATTTTTTCTTGTGTCAAAAAGAAAAGAATGTGCATTTTTTAAAAAGTAATAATTAAAATAAAATTGAGAAAAATCATGCTAAAGAAATAGAACGGCTTTAGTAAAGAACCCCTTTATGAAATTTGAAATTGTAACTTGTGACATTTCTCGCCAAGATCTTTACTTAAACAATTGTGTAGTCATATTAATTCATCAGCAAAATGACAACAAAAATTCAAAAGCCACCAAGTGACTCCTACGTTAAAACTATATCAAAGAAATTTTAAGAAATGAATATAGTAACCGATGACAGGGGATGATTCACAATTATTGCATGCCTTTATATGGAAGAATAGATTTAAATAGGTCCTGTCATACTAAATTAAACTCTGTTTTTTGCAAAACTTTATACCTATTACTTAGAAAACACAAATATGCTTATGGTTTTCTTTTTTTTTTAGTAATTTTTTTGACGAAACCTAAAAATTTTTGCATAACTCAACCATAATGTTTTATAAATAAAAATTCAAATGACTTTCACATTTTTTTCTGGCCTAAATTATATAAAGTTTCAAAATATTTTCTTCCAGATTGTGCTTTTACAGAAATTTCTTTTGATTTTTGGTGCAACATTTAAGAAATTAAAAAAAAAATTTATAATATCCATTTGTAATTATTAATATATACAACAATAGTTAAGAATTGACTATGCACTCTTGTGGTGGGGGTTATGTGTGCGAAGATTCAAACATGCATGATAGTGATTGCTGCGGCACTGACTTTTATGCAGAAAGGAAGCGGCATTCAGTGATTTTTTTTTTTAAATTTGTTTTACATATATGCGAAGAGTATATACATATGTGATACTGAGTTTTGTGCATTTTGAGAGTCATTCACAGTGAGGTAATGGTATTCAGTTTTTGTTGTATGCAAAAAGCATACATATTTGTGTAATAGTGATTGTTGTGGTTAGAGTTACATTGAGATTCATACATAGAAAAATAGTGGTACCTAGTATTTTTTTGAATGTGCACAGAATGTACATACATGATGATAATGATAGTTACAGTACCAAATTTGATGAACACTTTTTCTTTTTTAAGACATTACACTTATTCATGTATTAAGTTAGTTCGTTAGCAATACGCATAAACTTAAAACTGTGTTTTAAATGTATTTATACACATAATTTCTAAAATTTAAAAAAAGTTTGGTGTTTACATATTAATCACATGTAAGCAATTAATCACTGCTATGTTGTTAATACAACATGTAGCTTATATGCATATTGAAATATTTATATTTATTTATGAATATTAGAGAAGTGAATCTGTAAAATATATAGCATTATCATATATGTTTATATTTATGTACATAAATATTTCGTCAATGGCGTGTGGTTAATAATGTAAGTATCAAAAGTTCTTTTAAAACAGTATTAATCAACAGTTGTTGGCGCTTTGTGTAAGAATTGTCAAAGATGATATTGCCTTTTAAAACACACTAAACACATTTCTTATAAAAAAAAATACATATTAAACATGTAATGGTACAAACAAATATTTGGTACATTTATGATAACAATCACTCTTTTGTTTTAGATTAATTGTAATTTTTTTATTAGGCATGAACACAGGTGCTTTATTTATTATTTCCATCTGTAATGTATCCTTTTATAATCGATTGATAAAGTCAAAAGAAGAAAAACAATTTCGAAATGAAGGCTTTATATTGCATACCACATGTGTAAACAATTTGCATCTGTAACAAACAGATCAAAATAAACAAATAAAAGTAATCACAGTTACTGAGTTTAACTGAAATGAAAAACTAGAAGCTAAATTTTCATTGGTCCTTAGACTGAAGAAGAAGATTTCTGTAAGCCCATCCTACTCCAAAACGTCATGGCAGGAGGGCGGGACTAGTTTTCTTGTCACCTGCATTACAAGTTAGTAGTCGAGGTGAATATGCTACCGTTTCTATCAACCCTCGACAAGAAACGGCGTTTCGACAAGAGGGTTGCGTGACGTCACAGATTTCAGGTGACAACTGTCGATGGGAATATGCTAGGGCCCTATGTGTGGAGTGGGCTAGAGTACCTTTATGTGTAGAGTGTGCTAAAGTACCTCAAAAGTAGAGTGTGCTAGAGTACCACTTATGTGTAGAGTGTGTTTGAGTACCATTATGTGTAGAGTGTGCTAGAGTACCTTTATGAGGGAGGTAGGATTGAGTACCTTTATGTGTAGAGTGTGCCAGAGTACCTTTATGTTTAGAGTGTGCTACAGTACCCTTTATGTTTAGAGTGTGCTAGAGTACCTTTATTGGGTAGAGTGTGCTACAGTACCTTTATATATAGAGTGTGCTTGAGTTAGAGGTCTGCACGGGCCGGGCCTGAATGAAATTTTCTCGGGGCCGTGTCGGCCCGAATCTTTTTCTGGTTTCCTCGTTAATCAACGAAAAAGGAAAATGATAAAATATTTCTTCAGTCATTTATTTTACGTAATTTTACAGGAATGTATGTCACATAAAGTTCTCTTTTGTTAAAAAAAAGTGCCGTTAACGTCAATTTAATTGTCTATCAGGCTGTCTGACCGAAATCTGAATTTTCGCAAACATTTTTAGCGTGCCTCAAAATTAATATATTTTATTTAAAGTAATATTAAAAGGTTTCCTTTTCACATTAGTATGCATGTCACTACCAGTTTGCGTACTTGTACATAACAAAAAAAAATTAAATTTATTATTATTTATAATGGTTTGTTTCTTATGATCTGTTGAGTTTAAGTGGTATAAAGGCTATAAAAAACTCTCCGCTGTAACTTTTTCTCTAAGGCTCCTTTTCCTTTTATCCAGTGGACGAAAGTAGCATCATTTTTATCATGGGCAAGAGCAACTTTTCTATTGAATATGGTTGGATTAACATTAAAGTTTTGTTTACCGGAGCTCATGGAAGATTCGGATACGTTATGATACATAAGAGGAAATGGTTGAAAGTGCATTTTCAGTGGTATTAACCATTTTAAATACCTTCCTATATTGTTTGATGAATGCTAATATTTTCGATTTGACATTCTGTTTCTCTTTGTCCCTTGTCTATAAAAATGAATTTCTGTTTATATATAATTGTTTTGAATGATTTAAGCAGTTTTGTTAAAGAACGTGCTATTGTTTGGTTATATAAAACTTCTGCAAAACACATACTAAAAATCTTTTTTATAAAAAAGTTTTTTTTCCTTTTTTTTTGTTATTTTACATACTTTTGAATCGGGCCGGGCCCGGTCGGGCCTGATTTAATTGATTTTTTCCGGGCCGGGCAAGTTCCGGGCCGTACTTTTCGACTGGCCGGGCCGGGTAAGCAAAGTTTTTGTACTCGAAATTCCGGCCCGTGCAGACCTCTAGCTTGAGTGCCTTTATGTGTGAAGTGTGCTAGAGTACCATTTAAGTGTAGAGTGTG
Source organism: Salticus scenicus (assembly GCA_963930645.1). Lineage (NCBI taxonomy): Eukaryota > Metazoa > Arthropoda > Arachnida > Araneae > Salticidae > Salticus > Salticus scenicus. Next base: position 6,442,470 of record OZ005658.1, on the reverse strand, counting down.
CTAGACTACCTTTATGTGTAGAGTGTGCTAGAGTACCTTTATGAGTGGAGTAGGCTTGAGTACCTTTAAGTGTAGAGTGTGATAGAGTACTTTTATGTGTAGAGTGTGCTAGAGTACCATTATGTGTAGAGTGTGCTAGAGTATCTTTATGTGTAGAGTGTACTAGAGTACCATTTATGTGGAGAGTGTGTTTGAGTACCATTATGTGTAGAGTGTGCTGGAATACCTTTATGGGTGGAGTAGGATTGAGTACCTTTATGTGTAGAGTGTGTTTGAGTACCATTATGTATAGAGTGTGCTAGAGTGCGTTTATGAGCGGAGTGTGCTAGAGTACCTTTATGTGTAGAGTGTGTTTGAATACCTTTATGATCAGAGTATGCCTGGAATCCTTTATGTGTACAGCATGCCACAGTACCTTTATGTGTGGAACATACTAGAGTACCTTTATGTGGAGAGGGTGCTAGAATACCTTTATGTGGAGAGTATGCTTGAGTACATTTATGTTTAGAGTATATTTGAGTAACTTTATGTATAAATGTACTTGTCTTTACGTCTCGTTGCTGACGCTGACAGTTTAGGGGTTACATACAAACGGAACGCTTGCAACTTCCTTGACGTAAATTCTGCAAGCTTTTTGCAAAAAAAATCGGCAGCAAAAATTTCCGATCGCCAGCAAACATTCCTATATAAAAAAAAGTGCACTGAATGCAGTTTTGTTAAATAAATCCTTGTGTAATCCTTTTCTTTGTCAGTCTAAGAACAGGATTCGACAAGGATTTATTTAACAAAACAGTGTTAAGTATGCATTTTTTACATAGGAATATTTGCTAGTGCTCGGATGCTTTTGCTGCCGACCGAAGTCATACATTTGAAACACTTGCAAACGGCTGCAGACGGCTTTGCAAATGGAAGTGTTTCCTTTGTATGTACCCCCCAGATTATTAGGGGTACATACAAAAGAAACACTTCCGGTTGCAAAACCATTTGCATGCGTTCCAAATGTATGACTACAGTCGGCAGCAAAAGTATACGAGCACTAGCAAAAATTCCTGTATAAAAAAAGCACATTTAACACAGTTTTGTTAAATAAATCCTTGCTGTATCACGTTCTTAGACTGACTCAAAACAGGATTCGACAAGGACAAACGGCTGCAGACGGCTTTGCAAATGGAAGTGTTTCATTTGTATGTACCCCCCAGATTATTAGAGTATTTGTTGTTCAAATTTAAGTACCTTTATTGGTAGAGCATGGTAGAGTAACTTTATGATTAGAGTATGCTAAAAAACCTTTATGTGTAGAGTATATTTGAGTAACTTTACTGATTGATTTGTTTTTACGTCTCGTTGCACACGCTGGCAGTTTTAGTTGTTAGAGTATTTGTAGTTTAAATTAAAGTACCTTTATGTTTAGATCATGCAAGAGTACCTTTATTATTAGAGTATGCCAGGGAACCTCTATGTGTAGAGTGTGCTAGAGTACTTTTATATTCAAAGTATGCTCGAGTAACTTTATGTGTAGACTATATTTGTGTAACTTTATTTATAAATTGATTCTCTTTTACGTCTCGTTGCTGACACTGACCGTTTTAATTATTAGAGTATTTGCAGTTTAAAATAAAGTGTCTTTATTTGTAGAGCATACTAGAGTACCTTTATGACCAGAGTATGCTAGAGTACTATTTATGTGTAGAGTGTGTTTGAGTACCATTATGTGTAGAGTGTGCTAGAGTACCTTTATGAGTGAAGTAGGATTGAGTACCTTTATGTGTAGAGCGTGCCAGTGTACCTTTATGTTTAGAGTGTGCTAGAGTATCATTTATGTTTAGAGTGTGCTACAGTACCTTTATATATAGAGTGTGCTTGAGTTAGAGGTCTGCACGGGCCGGGCCTGAATGAAATTTTCTCGGGGCCGTGTCGGCCCGAATCTTTTTCTAGTTTCCTCGTTAATCAACGAAAAAGGAAAAAGATAAAATATTTCTTCAGTCATTTATTTTACGTAATTTTACAGGCTTGTATGTCACATAAAGTTCTCTTTTGTTAAATAAAAGTGTCAGTAACGTCAATTTAATTGTCTATCAGGCTGTCTGACCGAAATCTGAATTTCCGCAAATATTTTTAGCGTGCCTCCAAATTAATATATTTTATTTAAAGTAATATTAAAAGGTTTCCTTTTCACAATAATATGCATGTCACTACCAGTTTGCGTACTTGTACATAAAAAAAAATTAGATTCATTATTATTTATAATGGTTTGTTTCTTATGATCTGTTGAGTTTAAGTGGTATAAAGGCTATAAAAATCTTTCCGCAGTAACTTTTTCTGTAAGGCTCCTTTTCCTTTTCTCCAGTGGACGAAAGTAGAATCATTTTTATCATGGGCAAAAGCAACTTTTCTATTGAATATGGTTGGATTAACATTAAAGTTTTGTTTACCGGAGCACATGAAAGATTCGGATACGTTATGATACATAAGAGGAAATGGTTGAAAGTGCATTTTCAGTGGTATTAACCATTTTAAACACCTTCCTATATTGTTTGATGAATGCTAATATTTTGTTTTGACTTTCTGTTTCTCTTTGTCCCTTGTCTATAATAATGAATTTCTGTTTATATATAATTGTTTTGTATAATTTCAGCAGTTTTGTTAAAGAACGTACTATTGTTTGTTATATAAAACCTCTGCAAAACACATATTAAAAATCTTTTTTATAAAAAAGCTTTTTTTTTCGTTTTTTTACATACTTTTGAATCGGGCCGGGCCGGGCCGGACCTGCTTTTATTGTTTTTTTCCGGGGCGGGCTGGTTCCGGGCCGCACTTTTCGACTGGCCGGGCCGGGTAAGCAAAGTTTTTGTACTCGAAATTCCGGCCCGTGCAGACCTCTAGCTTGAGTACCATTTATGTGTAGAGTGTGCTAGAGCACCTTTATGTGTAGAGTGTACTAGAGTACCATTATGTGTAGAGTGTGCTGGAATACCTTTATGGGTGGAGTAGGATTGAGTACTATATGTGTAGAGTGTGTTTGAGTACCATTATGTTTAGAGTGTGCTAGAGTACCTTTATGAGTGGAGTGTGCTAGAGTACCTTTATGTGTAGAGTGTGCTAGAGTACCTTTATGAGTGGAGTGTGCTAGAGTACCTTTATGAGTGGAGTAGACTTGAGTACCTTTATGTGTAGAGTGTGCTAGAGTACCTTTATGTGTAGAGTACGCTTGAGTACCTTTATGTAGAGAGTACATTTGAGTAATCTTATGTATTGATTGATCTGTTTTTACGTCTCTTTGCTGACGCTGACAGTTTTAATTATTAGAGTGTTTGTAGTTTAAATTAAAGTACCTTTATTTATAGAGTATGCTAGAGTACCTTTATGATTAGAGTATGACTGGAATCCTTTATGTGTAGAGCATGCCACAGTACCTTTATGTGTGGAACATACTAGAGTACCTTTATGTGCAGAGTGTGCTAGAATACCTTCATGTGGAGAGTATGCTTGAGTACATTTATGTTTAGAGTATATTTGAGTAACTTTATGTATAGATGTACTTGTCTTTCCGTTTCGTTGCTGACGCTGACAGTTTAGGGGTTACATACAAACGGAACGCTTGCAACATCCATGATGTAAATTCTGCAAGCTTTTTGCAAAAAAAATCGGCAGCAAAAATTTCCGATCGCCAGCAAACATTCCTATATAAAAAAAAATGCACTGAATGCAGTTTTGTTAAATAAATCCTTGTGTAATCCTGTTCTTTGTCAGTCTAAGAACAGGATTCGACAAGGACTTATTTAACAAAACAGTGTTAAGTATGCATTTTTTACATAGGAATATTTGCTAGTGCTCGGATGCTTTTGCTGCCGACCGAAGTCATACATTTGGAACACTTGCAAACGGCTGCAGACGGCTTTGCAAATGGAAGTGTTTCATTTGTATGTACCCCCCAGATTATTAGGGGTACATACAAAAGAAACACTTCCGGTTGCAAAACTATTTGCAAGCGTTCCAAATTTATGACTACAGTTGGCAGCAAAAGTATACGAGCACTAGCAAAAATTCCTGTATAAAAAAAGCACATTTAACACAGTTTTGTTAAATAAATCCTTGCTGTATCACGTTCTTAGACTGACTCAAAACAGGATTCGACAAGGATTTATTTAACAAATCTGCATTAAGTGTACTTTTTTTTACATAGGAATTTTTGCTAATGCTCGGATATTTTTGCTGCCGACTGTATTTGCAAAAAAAATTGCAAAATTTACGTCATCGAAGTTGCAAGCGTTCCGTTTGTATGTAACCCTTAGAGTATTTGTTGTTCAAATTAAAGTACCTTTATTGGTAGAGCATGGTAGAGTACCTTTATGATTAGAGTATGCTAGAAAACCTTTATGTGTAGAGTATATTTGAGTAACTGTACTGATTGATTTGTTTTTACGTCTCGTTGCTGACGCTGGCAGTTTTAATTGTTAGAGTATTTGTAGTTTAAATTAAAGTACCTTTATGTTTAGATTATGCAAGAGTACCTTTATTATTAGAGTATGCCAGGGAACCTTTATGTGTAGAGTGTGCTAGAATACTTTTATATTCAAAGTATGCTCGAGTAACTTTATGTGTAGAGTATATTTGTGTAACTTTATTTATAAATTGATTCTTTTTTACGTCTCGTTGCTGACACTGACCGTTTAAATTATTAGAGTATTTGTAGTTTAAATTAAAGTGTCTTTATTTGTAGAGCATACTAGAGTACCTTTATGACCAGAGTATGCTAGAGTACCATTTATGTGTAGAGTGTGTTTGAGTACCATTATGTGTAGAGCGTGCTAGAGTACCTTTATGAGTGAAGTAGGATTGAGTACCTTTATGTGTAGAGCGTGCCAGAGTACCTTTATGTTTAGAGTGTGCTAGAGTATCATTTATGTTTAGAGTGTGCTAGAGTACCTTTATTGTGTAGAGTGTGCTACAGTACCTTTATATATAGAGTGTGCTTGAGTTAGAGGTCTGCACGGGCCGGGCCTGAATGAAATTTTCTCGGGGCCGTGTCGGCCCGAATCTTTTTCTGGTTTCCTCGTTAATCAACGAAAAAGGAAAATCATAAAATATTTCATAAATCGTTTATTTTACGTAATTTTACAGGCTTGTATGTCACATAAAGTTCTCTTTTGTTAAAAAAAAGTGTCTGTAACGTCAATTTAATTGTCTATCAGGCTTTATGACAAAAATCTGAATTTTCGCAAATATTTTTAGCGTGCCTCGAAATTAATATATTTTATTTAAAGTAATATTAAAAGGTTTCCTTTTCACAATAGTATGCATGTCACTACCAGTTTGCGTACTTGTACATAACAAAAAAAATTAGATTCATTATTATTTATAATGGTTTGTTTCTTACGATTTGTTGAGTTTAAGTGGTATAAAGGCTATAAAAATCTTTCCGCTGTAACTTTTTCTGTAAGGCTCATTTTCCTTTTCTCCTGTGGACGAAAGTAGAATCATTTTTATTATGCGCAAAAGCAACTTTTCTATTGAATATGGTTGGATTAACATTAAAGTTTTGTTTACCGAAGCATATGAAAGATTCGGATACGTTATGATACATAAGAGGAAATGGTTGAAAGTGCATTTTCAGTGGTATTAACCATTTTAAACACCTTCCTATATTGTTTGATGAATGCTAATATTTTCAATTTGACTTTCTGTTTCTCTTTGTCCCTTGTCTATAATAATGAATTTCTGTATATATACAATTGTCTTGTATAATTTCAGCAGTTTTGTTAAAGAAAATACTATTGTTTGGTTATATAAAACCACTGCAAAACACACATTAAAAATCTTTTTTATAAAAAACCTTTTTTTTTCGTTATTTTACATACTTTTGAATCGGGCCGGGCCGGGCCTGCTTTTATTGTTTTTTTCCGCGGTGGGCTGGTTCCGGGCCGCACTTTTCGACTGGCCGGGCCGGGTAAGCAAAGTTTTTTTACTCGAAATTCCGGCCCGTGCAGACCTCTAGCTTGAGTGACTTTATGTGTGGAATGTGCTAGAGTACCATTTAAGTGTAGAGTGTGCTAGAGTACCTTTATTTGTAGAGTGTGCTGGAGTACCATTTATGTGTAGATTGTGCTAGAGTACCATTATGAGTGGAGTAGGCTTGAGTACCTTTATGTGTAGAGTGTGCTAGAGTACCTTTATGAGTGGAGTAGGCTTGAGTACCTTTATGTGTACAGTGTGCTAGAGTACCATTTATGTGTAGTGTGTGCTAGAGCACCTTTATGTGTAGAGGGTACTAGAGTACCTTTATGTGTAGAGTGTGTTTGAGTACCTTTATGATCAGAGTAAGCTAGAGTACCATTTATGTGTAGAGTGTGCTAGAGTACCTTTATGAGTGGAGTAGGCTTGAGTACCTCTATGGTTAGAGTGAGCTAGAGTACCTTTATGTTTAGAGTGCGCTAGAGTACCCTTATGTGTAGATTGTGCTAGAGTACCATTTATGTGTAGAGTGTGCTAGAGTACTTTCATGAGTGGAGTAGGATTGAGTACTTTTATGTGTAGAGTGTGCTAGAGTACCTTTATGTGTAGAGTACGCTTGAGTACCTTTATGTGTAGAGTACATTTGAGAAACCTTATGTATTGATTGATCTGTTTTTACGTCTCTTTGCTCACGCTGACAGGTTTAATTATTAGAGTGTTTGTAGTTTAAATTAAAGTACCTTTATTTATAGAGCATGCTAGAGTACCTTTATGATTAGAGTATGCCTGGAATCCTTTATGTGTAGAGCAGGCCACAGTACCTTTATGTGTGGAACATACTAGAGTACCTTTATGTGCAGAGTGTGCTAGAATACCTTCATATGGAGAGTATGCTTGAGTACATTTATGTTTAGAGTATATTTGAGTAACTTTATGTACTTGTCTTTACGTCTCGTTGCTGACGCTGACAGTTTAGGGGTTACATACAAACGGAACGCTTGCAACTTCCATGACGTAAATTCTGCAAGCTTTTTGCAAAAAAAATCGGCAACAAAAATTTCCGATCGCCAGCAAACATTCCTATATAAAAAAAAGTGCACTGAATGCAGTTTTGTTAAATAAATCCTTGTGTAGTCCTATTCTTTGTCAGTCTAAGAACAGGATTCGACAAGGATTTATTTAACGAAACAGTGTTAAGTATGCATTTTTTACATAGGAATATTTGCTAGTGCTCGGATGCTTTTGCTGCCGACCGAAGTCATACATTTGGAACACTTGCAAACGGCTGCAGACGGCTTTGCAAATGGAAGTGTTTCATTTGTATGTACCCCCCAGATTATTAGAGTATTTGTTGTTCAAATTAAAGTACCTTTATTGGTAGAGCATGGTAGAGTACCTTTATGATTAGAGTATGCTAGAAAACCTTTATGTGTAGAGTATATTTGAGTAACTTTACTGATTGATTTGTTTTTACGTCTCGTTGCCGACGCTGGCAGTTTTAATTGTTAGAGTATTTGTAGTTTAAATTAAAGTACCTTTATGATTAGATCACGCTAGAGTACCTTTATTATTAGAGTATGCCAGGGAACCTTTATGTGTAGAGTGTGCTAGAGTGCTTTTATATTCAAAGTATGCTCGAGTAACTTTATGTGTAGAGTATATTTGTGTGACTTTATTTATAAATTGATTCTTTTTTACGTCTCGTTGCTGACACTGACCGTTTTAATTATTAGAGTATTTGCAGTTTAAATTAAAGTGTCTTTATTTGTAGAGCATACTAGAGTACCTTTATGACCAGAGTATGCTAGAGTACCATTTATGTATAGAGTGTGTTTGAGTACCATTATGTATAGTGTGTGCTAGAGTACCTTTATGAGTGAAGTAGGATTGAGTACCTTTATGTGTAGAGCGTGCCAGAGTACCTTTATGTTTAGAGTGTGCTAGAGTATCATTTATGTTTAGAGTGTGCTAGAGTACCTTTATTGTGTAGAGTGTTCTACAGTACCTTTATATATAGAGTGTGCTTGAGTTAGAGGTCTGCACGGGCCGGGCCTGAATGAAATTTTCTCGGGGCCGTGTCGGCCCGAATCTTTTTCTGGTTTCCTCGTTAATCAACGAAAAAGGAAAATGATAAAATATTTCATAAGTCATTTATTTTAAGTAATTTTACAGGCTTGTATGTCACATAAAGTTCTCTTTTGTTAAAAAAAAAGTGTCAATTTAATTGTCTATCAGGCTGTCTGACCAAAATCTGAATTTTCGCAAATATTTTTAGCGTGCTTCGAAATTAATGTATTTTATTTAAAGTAATATTAAAAGGTTTCCTTTTCGCAATAGTATGCATGTCACTACCAGTTTGCGTACTTGTACATAACAAAAAAAATTTGATTCATTATTATTTATAATGGTTTGTTTCTTATGATCTGTTGAGTTTAAGTGGTATAAAGGCTATAAAAATCTTTCCGCTGTAACTTTTTCTGTAAGGCTCCTTTTCCTTTTCTCCAGTGGACGAAAGTAGAATCATTTTTATCATGGGCAAAAGCAACTTTTCTATTGAATATGGTTGGATTAACATTAAAGTTTTGTTTACCGGAGCACATGAAAGATTCGGATACGTTATGATACATAAGAGGAAATGGTTGAAAGTGCATTTTCAGTGGTATTAACCATTTTAAACACCTTCCTATATTGTTTGATGAATGCTAATATATTTGATTTGACTTTCTGTTTCTCTTTGTCCCTTGTCTATAATAATGAATTTCTGTTTATATATAATTGTCTTGTATAATTTCAGCAGTTTTGTTAAAGAACGTACTATTGTTTGGTTATATAAAACCTTTGCAAAACACACATTAAAAATCTTTTTTATAAAAAAGCTTTTTTTTTCGTTATTTTACATACTTTTGAATCGGGCCTGGCCGGGCCTGCTTTTATTTTTTTTTTCCGGGGCGGGCCGGTTCCGGGCCGCACTTCTCGACTGGTCGGGCCGGGTAAGCAAAGTTTTTGTACTCGAAATTCCGGCCCGTGCAGACCTCTAGCTTGAGTGACTTTATGTGTGGAATGTGCTAGAGTACCATTTAAGTGTAGAGTGTGCTAGAGTACCTTTATGTGTAGAGTGTGCTAGAGTACCATTTATGTGTAGAGTGTTCTAGAGTACCTTTATGAGTGGAGTAGGCTTGAGTACCTTTATGTTTAGAGCGTGCTAGAGTACCATTATGTGTAGAGTGTGCTAGAGTACTTTTATGAGTGGAGTAGGCTTGAGTACCTTTATGTGTACAGTGTGCTAGAGTACCATTTATGTGTAGAGTGTGCTAGAGTACCTTTATGTGTAGAGTGTACTAGAGTACCATTATGTTTAAAGTGTGCTGGAATACCTTTATGGATGGAGTAGGATTGAGTACTATATGTGTAGAGTGTGTTTGAGTACCATTATGTCTAGAGTGTGCTAGAGTACCTTTATGAGTGGAGTAGGATTGAGTACCTTTATGTGTAGAGTGTGTTTGAGTACCTTTATGATCAGAGTATGCTAGAGTACCATTTATGTGTAGAGTGTGCTAGAGTACCTTTATGAGTGGAGTAGGCTTGAGTATCTTTATGGTTAGAGTGCGCTAGAGTACCTTTATGTTTAGAGTGCGCTAGAGTACCCTTATGTGTAGAGTGTGCTAGAGTACCATTTATGTGTAGAGTGTGCTAGAGTACCTTTATGAGTGGAGTAGGCTTGAGTACTTTTATGTGTAGAGTGTGCTAGAGTACCATTTATGTGTAGAGTGTGCTAGAGTACTTTTATGAGTGGAGTAGGCTTGAGTACTTTTATGTGTAGAGTGTGCTAGAGTACCTTTATGTGTAGAGTACGCTTGAGTACCTTTATGTGTAGAGTACATTTGAGTAACCTTATGTATTGATTGATCTGTTTTTACGTCTCTTTGCTGACGCTGACAGTTTTAATTATTAGAGTGTTTGTAGTTTAAATTAAAGTACCTTTATTTATAGAGCATGCTAGAGTACCTTTATGATTAGAGTATGCCTGGAATCCTTTATGTGTAGAGCATGCCACAGTACCTTTATGTGTGGAACATACTAGAGTACCTTTATGTGCAGAGGGTGCTAGAATACCTTCATGTGGAGAGTATGCTTGAGTACATTTATGTTTAGAGTATATTTGAGTAACTTTATGTCATGAAGGTAGAGAGAAGGAGGAATTTCCTCTACGGCGATTTCCCGCAAAAATGGACCTAACGCGCAAACCACCGCATAGTGGCGCTGATGTGAGTTCTTATGCCGTTTTTGTATTGGCATCTTCGTGAAAGTTACATTTTTTAAAATATTAAATTAATTATTTGATCGCAATATGTCCAGCTCTAGAATATGTTTTGTGTATGGGTGCGACACAGGATATAGGAAAGCCTTGAAGAGAAATAAAGAACAGGAATTAAAGAATCCATCAATGTTTTCTGCTCCTAAGGTAAGCGAGCTAGATGAATGTTGTTGAGTAAATTTTTACGTAATATTGAATTTAAATTGAATGAATATTGATAAATAAGCAAGGTAAATATAAATTATTATGTTTCGATTTTTTCCAATATTCTTACTGAAGAGCCTTCAATCAAATTTCGCTTAAAATCTGCATAACAAAACTGACAGGATTGCTAAGCCTTTTAAATCTACATCTGAAAGGTCTTGTTTACGTTTGTCATGCAATCATAAAAAAAATGTACTATATTTAAAAAATGTTTTCTGCATGAGAAAGGAAAGTTTTGGGTATTTTGAGTGTAATGTTGAAATGTCTTATTAAATTTTCATTAGAATTCTTAAACAATATTGCCAGGGATTAAAATATGTAAATATGGTTTTTAGTGCGAACGATTAAAGAGATATTTACGTCTTTCATTTTATATATTATTTTGTAGTTATATTTTTATTGCTTTTACAAATGACTTAAATTATTAAGTAATTTGGCCGTAGTAAATTTTGCAGGAAGGATCGTTGTTTTTCCTACTTTTTATAAATTGTCCTTTCACTAGACAAAACTAGGGACAAAACTAAATTAAAAATAGACGAATCTGGACATAATATAAGCAATTGAATGAATTATTTATGCTTGATGCTTAAATAATTTATGAGATTATTCTGTCAAAGCAATAAATTGTACTTTAAACTTAGCAATCGATATATTTTCCCTTAAATTAATAATTTGAAAAGTAGAAGATGTCATTTTATTTATCAATTAAAAGAAAAAAAAAAACCTAACTACATAGTGTATTGTATAGTTTCCTAAGTAAATCTGTTGCTGATTATTATTATTGCATTATCATGTAGATTTAAAGAGGGGGGTATGTAAATATGTATATATATTTCATGTTCTATAACCTAAAGTTTAAAAACAAAGGAAAGAGACTATTTTCAATGAAAGTTTTTATGAACATGTGATTGTATAATTACCTTTTGTAAACAATTACCTACAAAATTTTATTTTCATTAATCATATTTTATTTATTTTTTATGTTGAAAATTTTGCCAAGTTCATCTTTATTTGAAGAAACAATCTTAAAAATAATTTAAATTGATTATGTAATGTGTACTTTGCATGGAAATCTTTTATTTAACATTTCTAATATAGGGAGTAAAAAAATTTATAAATATAAGTGGAATGTGTTTTAATAATTTATATCAATAAGTCATTTCAATGCATTGTTTTCATTTTTATACAATATTTTACTTAAAATACAAATTTGTTATTTCTATAATTTATTTTTTATCTGAGAGTTTAAAAAATGAAATAATATGTTTAAACGTTTGAGAATTTTATATTTATATACCCTATATCAAGGTCTGGCTTTATATGAGTACTATGTATTTAGTAACAGAGTAAAAAAGCGGCTACATTAATTTCTTAATCATTCTAGATAATATGAAATTAGGCCCTTTTTTTTATTATTATTCTATCTACTGAATTTTAGTTTGGGCAAAATAAGGATCATATTTGGATTCAGGATGTCATTTTACATAATAATAAGCGGGAATGGTATCAGGTTCAGGACACAATTTTTTTTTTTTTTTTTTTTTTTTTGCAAAGCAGTGTTATTTAAAATGCTGCCCGAATTTGCATTCAGAAAATTAACAGTAGTGTAATTATTTTTTAATCACTTTATTTACTTTTTAAAAATTTCGCTAGAAATAAATATATAGAATATTGATTTTTGTATAACTGTAAGTAATATAAAGTTTTGTACTTCGATTAGCTCATTAGTTTTTTTTTAGATTTTTATCTGTAACGAAAGCCTGACCAGATGAAGAATAAAGAGAATTTCTAATTTTTAAAGTGGGCTTTGTCTGAATGAGAACTGATTTGTTATGTTAGTTTTGATGTATTGACGTAACAAATTAGGTTCTTTTTCGGATTTATATATATTGTGTCTGCTCCCTCCAAAAATACTTTTTCAAGAATTGAAGGAAAATGACTAAGAAAAATCAATTGCCATGTAGCTGGATAGTGTTCACAAGGATTTGAAGTTGAATGAGGGCTATTATGCTGGAATAATTTGAAGAGACAGCTTTAGTATATAATAAACAGAAGTGCTTACGAAGAAAAGGAATTGCGAAAACTTTGGATTGTCCTATTTATTTTTGTAAGTATTTTACTTTTCAAGTTGTATAGTTTTTCATTACTCAATTATTTAGCAGTTCTACATAAGAATCAGGTGAGTATTTCGAAATATGAATTAATTTGATAATTTAAATATAAATTTGTCTGTTTTCGTTTAAAAAAATTTCTGCATAGACTCTGTAAAATGTCAATTTTTAATAATCAATTAATGAAACTTGCACATTTTTGTGGTTGATTGTCAAATAAAATTTAACATTCTTGCGGCTTGTTTCTAAAATATAGATATTTCATCGCTGATCAAAATAAATTGTATTTAATCACAAGTAACTGCTGAAATACCTTTTTATATGTATTGTTAGCTGTGGCGTTTCATGAATGATTTTTTTGGCAGTCTCGGCACGGGTGCCTGGAAATGATAGATGGAGAATTTATTTGTTGTATTCAGTGATGCTGTTATTGTGTGGAAAATCGAAGACAGGACGTGGAAAATTTATTGTGGCGTGTCCCAGGGGACGCATAATTTTCATTCTTAAAATTATTGCAATTGTTTCTTAACAGCAACCACTTCCTACATAATATTAGTTTTAAGACAATCTCAAAAAGAGCTGGTTGAAAATTCATAAAAAACTGTTTTTCATTTACAATAAGATAAAATTTCAATTTATATCTTTAATATATAAATTAATTGGAACAGCTTTACTATACAGCACCCATTGCTTATTGCCGTTGCCGATGTTTTGATCACGTGGTATGATGGTATTTTGATTCAGTTCGTGAGTTGGTACCGCGAATCGTTTCACAATGCCGTGAATCGAATCAAAATGTCATGAAACAATACTTTTCATTATTATGAAACATTTTCTTTATGTTTCACTATGTTTTCTGCTGTTTGCTCGCTTCGCGAGCATTAAAACAAAAAACAAAAAAAAAAAAAACATCAATGGATGCCCCTAATTCGTGGAGCATGAATCAGTAAAAGCATGAAAATTCATGGAACCGCGATCACTATGTTTTCTGCTGTTTGCTCGCTTCGTGAGCATTAAAATAAAAAAAAACATCACTGGACGCCCCTAATTCGTGGAGCATGAATCAGTAAAAGCATGAAAATTCATGGAGCCGCGGTCACTATGTTTTCTGCTGTTTGCTCGCTTCGCAAGCATAAAAACAAAAAAAAAAAAAAAACATCACTGGACGGCCCCTAATTAGCGGTGCATGAATCAGTAAATGCATGAAAATTTGTATAAGCTGCGATTAGTACACTAGCTGCTGTATGCTTGCTTCGCAAGCATTAAAACCAAAAACAATCATCACTGGACACCCCTATTTCGAGGAGCATGAATCAGAAAATGCATGAAATATTTACTGTAACGGTGAGTATTCCGATGGTAGATTGCTACGCAAGCATTATAAATAAATAAATAATCACTGAATGCACCTAATTAAATAACAATGCATGAAAAAAAATCTGTACTGAAGCAATGACTATTATGCCCTACCCTTTTTTTCTTCGTAAATTTATTAAAAATATATATATAAAAATACACTAAAAAAATTTTGCTTTAAACTTTGTAAAATCATTTAAAAACAATAAAATCTAGAATTAATCTCACTTACATATACCGCAGCGGCTTTAAAAAAAGTAGAAGAGAAGATATAAACGATCTTTAACAATTGAAGATCTTTTTGTTACGTTTCAATACAACGGAAAAAAGTATCGATACTCTGATTCGGGTTTCGAATCACCATCATATCACATGATCAAAACATCGGCAACGGCAATAAGCAATGGGTGCCGTATACTAAAGCTTAGCCAATTAATTTATGTGAGGACCCATGATTTTGAAAGCCTAGCGACATCACTGTTTATTAGTTAATTCATTTACTTCAAGAAACAATACAATGTAAATATGATGACATTTTAACCCTTGCCTTTTGGTAACATATTCAATTTTGTCTTCTAAAATATTATTAGAGTAATATTCTAGCTCTAATGCCTAATGTTAGCCTATAAATTACATACTGATAGTATTATTAAATAGAATTTCATCATGTTCCTTCGGCAACACTAGTGCTAAAAATTATTAGGTACATGGTAAAGTATGTACATTTTTAACCGTTTGAGTCCCAGGGGGTATTGAAAAAACACTGTCGAAGAATCCCAAACAGCACAACCGCGCTTTCTCTAAGTAAGTACGAAAAGACCCAAGCAGCGTGATAGCATTTGTTTTATTTTATGTCGAGAAATACCAAACGGCGCGATAGCACTTTGTTTATTTTACATTGATGAATCCCAATTGGAGCAATAGCGCTTCTTGTATTTGTTAGGTAACACGATTCTCGTCTTTTTCTCATCGCTCCGTCATATTTATTGCAGTTTGCAAAGCGATCGGACATTTTCTAGCGCAAGTGTTTCTCATTGTTAATAATTGTGTGTTTCAAAATGATTTGGCAAAGGAATTTGTGTTCTCAATTTCGATTACAAGAATTCACTACTTTATGCATACAAATGTACTGGGTTTTCTCGACGTAAAATCTCAACAGCGCAATCATGCTGCTTAGAACTCAAACGATTAAATTGATTTATCAGGCATTTAAGGGTTAATCATCAGATAAATAAACTCTTTATGTTAATGGTTTTTTTCCAGCCACCACATATATAGTTCAAAACTGATTGATGTCACATATTGCTAGATATATATATATTTCTTTTTTTTTATGTATTTTGTGTGGTTCTGTGTATAAGTGACTAATGATTTGCTAGGCAAAACAACAGAGTACTATGATATACTAACAAAAATGAAGAAGACTTTAATATTAAAACCCGAATAAACTACTACGTCAGAAACGCCAAAGAAAAATACTTGAGATGCATACAGCTGTTTCGGTAGCCTTAAGCATACAGTCTTCAGTGCAAAAAGAATTCTGGATCTGGAGAAATGCTCGTATATATAGGAGAGGGACTGAATTTAATTCAACCAATAGGATTATGGGAAAGGTGGGAATGACGTAGTAGTTTATTGAGGTTTTAATATTCCAACGCCAAGTCTCCTGTTATTATAAGACTTAAATACTTTAACACCACTTTAAAGGGGATACATGGGTTCAAAGACTAAAGCATATTTTGTCTTTTTTTTTTTTTTTTTTTTTTTTATGTAATAAATAAGATTTTTTGTTTATAATTTTGAGCAGTTAAAAGAGCAATATTTAAACAATACATTCTAAATTTTGTATTAAAAAATTTGGAAAATTCAGCCGACATGTCCTGATTTCCATTCACCCTTCAGGAAAGTAGTCAACAAAATTTCCTAAAAACTGAAGCACTGATCTTATTCAAATTTTGTACATTTTTTCAAATTAGAATTGACTAGGGCTTGAACGAACAATTTTATTATTATTAAAATTGATCTTATAAGGATATATGTGGGGTAAAATGCATCAAACATGTATTGTTTTTGCATAGAACTTCTCTAAAAATTTAAATGCCTTTTTAAAAGAAAAAGAAATGTTCAAGAACATTTTATTCCGAAGAAGTGTACAAAATTTCAATAAGACAGATACATTAGTTTTTGTGAAATCATGTCAAGTGCTTTTCTAAAAGTCTCCGAAAACCAGAACCTGCTGCCTGGATTTTTATAAAAATTTTTAATGAAAATTTTACATATTATTTAAATGTTGTTCTTTTATGTGCTCAAAATTTTAATTTTTTTTTTTTTTTTTTTTTTTTTTTTTTTTAATAAACATATAGAGAAAATACTTTTTTTAGCCTTTGAAACTATACTTATCACTGAAAGCTAAAGCCAATGTTATTCTATGGGGAATTAATCGCTATTACAACCCTAACTAATACAGGTTTTTAAATTCATTTTTCACATTCAGGAAATTCACAAATGTTGAAACTGGTTATCATTTTCTAAAAACTGATTTTTCAAAATTTTCTTTACAGTGAAACCCCGATCTATCATTCCCACATTGATTTTTTTTTTTTATGGTCCCTGCACAAATATTATTTAAATAATGTTAACAAAACCCACATGTATCGTGCTTAAAAAAGTCATTTTTCCACATTCATTGTTGTAAAAATTTTCTCCTGACCTCGTAAACATTTTCTCCTGAAGCTCAAGCGTTTCCATATGGCATACAAACTGGAATTACTTTTTTCTTCCAAAAATAACTTTTTCCCCCCATTTCCATTGAGGATCAAAATTGGGATGCTTTTGTCTCTGGACCATCTATTCATTTTGCAATTTCAGCATGGCGGGAAATAACCACTTTAGTAAACCAGAAAATTGTTTTGTGAAATGCGGTTACATGCGAAAAAATGATGAATATCAAACAGAAGAGCAATTTAATCTTATACCGTAAAAACTGGCAGATCGTCCGCATTCGCATATGAGCCGCATCAACACAATCTTAGGTAATGAAATGATAAGTTTTTCAGAAGTGCCACACCTTCGTGAGAGCTGCACTATTTTATTTCGGCCCTTATGAAGGTGCGATGCCAGAAATCTGCTCCAGCTCTTTCATAATAAAAATAATATATAAGAAATATAAAGATTGTTTAAATGAAAACGAATTCATTTTTAATTTATACTAGCCGCCTTCGGTGACCAGCTGTTTTGTGATCCTTGAAAAATCCTATTTTACAAAATTCCCGCTCGGTGGCGAGTGCGGCACCTTTTTCCCGTTTCAGGTCCTGACACCCCCGTACTGAATTTAACGACTTATATAAGTTTAAAAGTCTTCAAAATTTTAAATGTTGTGTTATAAATAATTTAATCATAATTAGAATTCTAAATATTGAATTATTAAAACATTAAAGCGCCCTCTGGCGACAGAGATTTACAACATACACTCTTCAATTTCAATTCAAATAACTTTTAAAATGATACATTACTTATGAAATTATGTTAATTAGAAGCTGAGATACAAAGATAATATAAAACATTTTTATAAAAAGATTTGTGTTTGATTTATCCAAGGTTTTCTCCGAAACTTGCGTAATTCCGGGATATATAATGGTAAACATCCTTAGTACAAAATGTGAGCGGAAATTGAAATTCGAAACTCTGCAAAATATAAGAGAATAAAGGCGTTCTATGTTTTCCATTGTTTTCTCCAAAACTCCCGTTCCTTTTCTACATTTTTACCCCCACCTTTCCGTCCCTCCTAATAAATTTACACTTGAAAATATCTGCAATCAATTTATCTTGCCTTAAAACCTAATAATACCAATTTTAAATGCAGTAACTTTCTTTCTTTTTTGCCCCTTCATCCCCCTCCTTAAGCCCTTCCTAATAATTCTACACTTTCAAAAATATTCACAATTGAATTATCGGGCGTTAAAACCAAATATTAAGAAATTTCAATGGCATATCTTAATTTAAAATACTACAAAATAAAAAGAAAACTTAATCTTAACTTTTTTTTTTTTTTTTTTTTTGGTGACGTGAGTCGTGATAAATATAATTCCCAATAAAAATGTAACTTTTTTGTTCATTCACATATTTTCATGAAAATTGAACTGTAGCTTTATAATATGCTGTCTAGGCCAAATATTAAATAAAATGTAAGGTGAATGAAAATTTGAAAATTGCCATTTTTCCCTCTCTTGCACACCATTGGAGAAAAGTTCAGAATGTGTCAAGGGAGGAGGGTGGAAAAGAAAAAAAAATTGCATAAGAGCTGCAGATAGAAAAAATACAACTTTTTTTTTTTGTATCTGTAGCGGTTCATCTGCCGGTTTTTACGGTAATTGTATGAAAAACTTGCCTTGTAGGAAATAGTATATGAAACAAATGAATTTTTCAAATGATGAATGCTGCATTCAGTTTTTACCTAGCCATTAACTGGTACTTATAATAAAATCTCAGCGTTTTTTTTTTTTTTTTTTTTGTTTTTTTTTTCTGGAGGGGGGGCGGATATGTGTGTGTGGTAAAAATAACTCTTAATGTCAGATATGAAAATTCAATAACAAACTTTATGCATGGGAAAGTATATTAATTGTAATATAGGTGTATTATAATAAAAGCCAATTGATTACACAAAAGTCCTAGTGCCTTCTGTAGGAAGTGGGGTCTTTCTAAGAAGTACTATCTTGAACACGAGTTTTGAGCGAAAACTCCAGATGTTTATAATAAAAGCTCAACATGTGAATTTTTTTTTTCTGTGTGTGTGTATGTGTTATAAATAATATTCAATGTCAAATTATGAGAATTCTATAACAAAATTTAAATTTGAGCATGAAAAATTTTAACGATTGTAATATAAGATCCTAGGTGTGTTGAAATTGAGGCCAATTGACTACATCAAAGTAACAGAACTTTCTGTGGGAAAGGGGAGTGAGTCTTTCTAAAGGGTCCTGATTTGTACACGAGTTTCAAGGAGAACCATGGAAAATTCTAGACAAGTAGGTCAATGAGGTAGGTACATATGAAAGCTCAACCTTTTTTTTTGGGGGGGGGGGTGGGGGGGGTAATATGTGTGTGGTAAAAATAACATGTCAGATATCAAAATTCAGTAACACACTTTATGCATGGGAAAAAGTATGATTTCTAAAATAAGATCCTAGATGTGTTATGGCCATATCACACGAACAATTTCGTTTAGCTTTTTACTAGACACAACATGCTCAACTTTTCCAAAAGATGGTTGAACAAGTTGATTACATGCTGAACTTGAATCTTCCCCATACACTGCTGTGTTGTGTTTAGTAAAATATTGTGCAAAAATCTATCATATGACATGGGCATTAGAGTTAAGGCAAATTGACTGTGCGTAGGTTCTAGTCTGTTCTGTAAGAAAGAAGGGGTCCTAATTGGTACACGAGTAAAGCGCAAGGCTGAGGTAGATACCAGTGGCAGATTTAAGGGGGGGGGCTAGGGGGCTGAAGCCCCCCCCAAAACACTGACATTTACAATTGAATATTGCAATTGCAAAGTTTTTATTGGTCTAGAATAACACTTTGAAAAATCTTAGCCCCCCCCCCCCCAAAAAAAAAGTCAAGTTCTGGATCTGCCACTGGTAGATACATATAATAAAAGCTCAACATGTGAATAGTTATATGCATGTGTTAAATAAACATTTTATATCAGATATAAATAATTTCTGACAAACTAAATTGCATCAATTGTAACATAAATCTAAGTTTGTTGGAGTAAGGCCATTTGATTACATGAAGGTCCTAGGACCTTCTGTGGGGAAAGGGAGAGGGTCTTTCTAAGGGCACCTAACTTGTACTATAGTTTCAAAGAAAACCGTGGAAAACTCGTGGTGGCTAAATCGATAAGTAAGGTATTTATAATAAAAGCTCAACATGTTTATATATATATATATATATATGTGTGTGTGTGGTATAAACAGAGATGACAAGTTATTGCTAAAAGAAAAGATCAATTTCATACCACTATAAAGACAATATATTGAAATTCTATAACAAACTTGGAAATTGGTTTTTAAAAAAAAGGCACCACTATATATATATATATATATATATATATATATTTAACTCGCTATATAAGTTCTATTTAAAGTCTATCAGCTTTCTCTTACAGGAAAATTTTTAGGCGTCAACTTTATATCTTCTGATCATATTATCTTAAAAAAAAAAATAAAAAATACTTCTAATACGTGTAATAGTGGATTATGGAAGTTGTGTGGTTATTTCACACCAGATTTTTTTTTTTCTTTTTGTATGTATGTATTGCATAAATAACATTAAATATCAGATATGAAAATTCAATAACAAACTTTACATTTCTGCATAGGAAAATGTATCAATTGTAACGTGAGATTCTAGATATATTTGTCATTGGCCAATTAACTACATGAAAGTCTTAATACTACCCTTGTGGGGGTTTTCCTAAAGCGTATTAACTTGTGTTCGAGGTTTGATTAAAAAAAAAAAAAAACTATAGATAATTTCAAAGGGCTATGTTGATGAGTGTGATCTGGTACTTTTTGTTTAGAACCTTGTTCAGGATAAGAAACTCAGGTACTCAAAATCCTAGAGAAAACAGAATTACAGAATATATCTAGAATTTCTTTTTCATGACATTGTAAGATGAGTACATTCCTTAAAATACATTTCTTACCTCCCACACACACACACATTCCCTCTTAAAAATAATAAATGAAATTTCTGAGAAGAATAAATTATAGTTAAGTTGTATTTCTCAATTTTTTGTTTTGTTTTTTAAATAAAAGAAGATATATAAATTTTTTTTTAGGTATTCATTATTTAATTATACACACGTTAGTTACAGTTCATATCAATTTCAATACATAGATATCAATTCATGTTTTAATTTATGTGCAGGGGGTAGAACATTTAAGTAGCCAGGGTTTACTTCTAGCTCATAATACAGGAAGTCATTGATAACTTATTTATTATCATAGATCTTAATTAAATTTCTGATGTTTGTACTGAATTTCAAAATATGTAAAAATAAAAAGCTTGAAAACGGAAGCGATATCCATGGGTTTTTTTATATGCTTATTTGTTTGAAATTATAGAGTGGGCAGCAAAATTATTGAAGCACACATACACAAATTTCATATACATTTTTTTTAAACATGATCGCTAGTTTTTATCATATTGCATTTTTAGAAACAGCATAAGATTAAGTTAATGAACTCGACAAATATTTACCTAACAAAACAGTATTAGGTGCCAATCTTTTCCATAAGAATTATGTTAGCGTTTCAATAATTTTGCTGCCGAATGTACAGTTTGGAAAGAAAGAAAAAAATACATGTTTTAAATTACATTTTTTTACAATAATTATTTCAATTGTATTTAGGATCTTTCACATATATTCAACAATTTCCTGAGTTGATTATTAATATTTTTCATCATTCATTTGATTTGCAACAAAAAATTGGAAGTTAAATAAAATATTTATGGAATATTTATTTAGAACCATACTGTTGCTACCGCTACTAAGATCGCGGCTCGCAGGCAGCCATGTTTGTTTAGAAATATGTTTTCTATTGCTAGCGACAGGCGGCGCTTCAGACGTTACTTATGACGGAAGCGTAGCTGAAAACTCGATTTTAGGTACCATATTTCTAATATGGCGATACGATACCTGACCCTCTAATACCATACTTTATGTATAGATGTACTTGTCTTTACGTCTCGTTGCTGACGCTAACAGTTTAGGGGTTACATACAAACGGAACGCTTGCAACTTCCATGACGTAAATTCTGCAAGCTTTTTGCAAAAAAAATCGGCAGCAAAAATTTCCGATCGCCAGCAAACATTCCTATATAAAAAAAAGTGCACTGAATGCAGTTTTGTTAAATAAATCCTTGTGTAATCCTGTTCTTTGTCAGTCTAAGAACAGGATTCGACAAGGATTTATTTAACAAAACAGTGTTAAGTATGCATTTTTTACATAGGAATATTTGCTAGTGCTCGGATGCTTTTGCTGCCGACCGAAGTCATACATTTGGAACACTTGCAAACGGCTGCAGACGGCTTTGCAAATGGAAGTGTTTCATTTGTATGTACCCCCCAGATTATTAGAGTATTTGTTGTTCAAATTTAAGTACCTTTATTGGTAGAGCATGGTAGAGTACCTTTATGATTAGAGTATGCTAGAAAGCCTTTATGTGTAGAGTATATTTGAGGAACTTTACTGATTGATTTGTTTTTACGTCTCGTTGCTGACGCTGGCAGTTTTAATTGTTAGAGTATTTGTAGTTTAAATTAAAGTACCTTTATGTTTAGATCATGCAAGAGTACCTTTATTATTAGAGTATGCCAGGGAACCTTTATGTGTAGAGTGCGCTAGAGTACTTTTATATTCAAAGTATGCTCGAGTAACTTTATGTGTAGAGTACATTTGTGTAACTTTATTTATAAATTGATTCTTTTTTACGTCTCGTTGCTGACACTGACCGTTTTAATTATTAGAGTATTTGTAGTTTAAATTAAAGTGTCTTTATTTGTAGAGCATACTAGAGTACCTTTATGTCCAGCGTATGCTAGACTACCATTTATGTGTAGAGGGTGTTTGAGTACCATTATGTGTAGAGTGTGCTAGAGTACCTTTATGAGTGAAGTAGGATTGAGTACCTTTATGTGTAGAGCGTGCCAGAGTACCTTTATGTTTACAGTGTGCTAGAGTACCATTTATGTTTAGAGTGTGCTAGAGTACCTTTATTGTGTAGAGTGTGCTACAGTACCTTTATATATAGAGTGTGCTTGAGTTAGAGGTCTGCACGGGCCGGGCCTGAATGAAATTTTCTCGGGGCCGTGTCGGCCCGAATCTTTTTCTGGTTTCCTCGTTAATCAACGAAAAAGGAAAATGATAAAATATTTCATAAGTCGTTTATTTTACGTAATTTTACAGGCTTGTATGTCACATAAAGTTCTCTTTTGTTAAAAAAAAGTGTCTGTAACGTCAATTTAATTGTCTATCAGGCTGTCTGACCAAAATCTGAATTTTCGCAAATATTTTTAGCGTGCCTCGAATTTAATATATTTTATTTAAAGTAATATTAAAAGGTTTCCTTTTCACAATAGTATGCATGTCACTACCAGTGTTGTGCAAGTTCACGAAAAAAAACGAACTAGTTCAAACTCAAGTTCATCGTGCAAAAAACGAGTTAGTTCGCGTTCAAACTCATGTCTGAAAAAATGAACGCGCTCAACTCAAGTTCATTTTTAAAAAGGAGCGAAACTCATTAGAAGTTCATTTTTAGATGCTTTTTTTTTTTTTTTTTTTTTTTTTTTTGTCTTTTCTTTTCTAAATAGATCTCCTCTGTGAACACTTTCATAGGTAATTTACATTTTTTTTTTTTTTTTTTAAGTACCAATTACCATGAAGATTATTATTAATTTAATGCTTAATTAAATTTATAAACTTATAATTCTTAATTATAAATTATTAATTTAAGTTTAGTAAAAATTATTTAGCGGACACTTCTGAATAGTGGACCCACTGTTTTTGCGTGGTTTTTATTCTCAAATTTCCAATACGTTTGATTATTCACATGAGAAAACTTATTAATAGGAGACAAATTCCATCATTTGCAGGTTGAGGTTCCGTTGTTTTGAAGTATTACACTATTTTAAAAATAGTGTAATACTTCAAATTACACTATTTTAAAAATAGTGTAATGATTTGATTTAATTAATCTTTGTTTGATTGCGCCACAGTCAATGTCGGTTTTGAGTTCTTGGACAAATCATTAGAAAGTTTCGCTTGCTATTTAGCTTACTATGCAGGAATAAGCATGTGTGTCAACTTGTTAGTTTGCGTACAAATTGTCTCAAGAACAAATTATCTCAGAGGTCAATCCAGTTTTAAAAAATATCATTTATGACTTAAAACTTGAAAAGGTAGTGAAATCTTATTTTCGAAAATTCAGCAAATAGCAATACTTTCTTTAGTATATAAGTTTAATGAAATTAAAAATAGAAATCTGAATTCGTATAAATTGTTTTATATATATATTATATTTCTGAGTGACGGGATTTCCTCTCTTCTCCCCAATGCCCCATTCAATTATTCACATATTCATAAAAAAACTTAAAGTTGTAAGGAAATTTTAAAATATGCATTTCAAGTTCTTCAGAGAACTTGTATCAGTAACTTACTGATCTTAGACAAAAATTTCAAGTAACATTTCCAGGTAATCTTTAGCATTCTAAATTTAAATTTCTTCCATTTATTTCTTTTCATTTATTGCGATAATAGAACCATAGAGGAGCTGTTAAAAGTTTTATTTCTATATTCAAGGCAACTCAAAATGCCAAATTATCCTATAAAGGCAACGTGAAGTATAGAACTCTAAACAAAGTTTTGTGTAACATAAAAGTAAGCAAAAATAATTATCATTCTCAAGCAATTTCCTTTCACAAGGTAAATTTTGGCAATTTCCTCAATTATATCCAATAAATAAATAAATAAAAGTAAGATCTTAACTGACTTCCATAGAATAATTTTTCGACAGAATAAATATATATATTTTTTTGGCAAAATACTTATTTTAAAATTTCAAATATTATGAATACAGCTAGTGATGAACACAGAGCATTTTTAAAGTTTTTTTTTTTTTTTTTTTTTTTTTTTTTTGGGGGGGGGGGAGATTACGACATAGCTTTATTTATTATCTTCTAAATTTACATACATCATCATTACATTAAATCAATCAATGTCTTAGCGTGAGTTATTATTTTGCTCAGTTTTTAATTTTAAGGGGATGCTTTACCAATCGTCGCTGACAGCCAAACTCGTAATATCATTAAACTGACTTTTGTTTTCCGAAAATGGATTTTTTAAATTTTTAACATTTTGTTTTGAAGCTGTAAAGGGCGAAAAATACTTTTAGTTAATTATGCGCATTTTAAAGCTTTAAAACAAAACATAAAAAAAAAAAAAAAATCAATTTGTTGAAAGGATGAATTATTTTAACGATTGTGAAATATCTAAACATTATTTTAAAAAATACATTAGGTAATGGGTAATTTGCATTACAGGTTTCCCCATATAATATCACGGGGTTTCGCTATCAGCGACAACAGTTGAAGAGCCCCCTCTTCCCTTTATAAGTATTGCTTAGAAAAAAAGAACATTTTTCTGTCCAATTCTTCTAAAATCTCGCTGTTCAAACTGTGAATGGTTCCTATCTTAATCTTCAGTAATTTTTATATAACGTTGTTTAACAAGATTTTGAATAATTTTTTTACGATTAAATAGGGAAAAAATTCTATGTTCGGAAAAAGCCGTAAGACAGAGAATCATTGCCAACGTTGGATGAACATACTCTTGATTGAGAAATAAGTTTAATTTTCTAAATACAGATTTTTGGTATTCTGTAAGCTAAATCTGTACGGGACATATTAATCCGAATACGAATTAATTTTTCTCTTAACTACTACTTATTTGAATTACAGAATTAGATAATTTTTTAATACTATATTCATCAAAAATAATCAACTTTTTCCCTCTTAAAAATTAATGATAAACAACTTAATATTTTTTAATAAATATGCATTTTCTTATAATATTATAAGGGCCCACAAGCGGCTGAACGGTTCTGCGCTCAATGCTGGTAGATGGAAGGTGCCAGGTTCGATTCCAGGTCGCGCTCGTCGGCCTAGCCGTTCGGAATTTTCGGTGGTTTCCTCCGAAACTCGCATAAATATGGGCTAGGGCCACTTAGAAAGACTCTCACGGAGGGCATTTCCCCTATAGGCCTAGGACATATGCGGAGTCAATCGGCCTTAAATCTTCCAACTAAACTATATTATAAGTTAACAAGAAATCAAATCAGACTAAGAAAAATTCTTAAATGAAAATGAATAAGCTAAAAAAAAACAAGTGTTAAAGTGTATTTACATTGAAAAACAATTTTGAAAAAATCATTCTCAATTTTCCTTTTTGCTGGACATTTTTAGATTAGCTAGAATCACAAAATCATGAACACAATACAGTGAAACCTCTCAAGTTGGACACCCCTATAAGTTGGACACCCCTCTAAGTTGGACGCTTTTTCTCGGAACGGAATGTATCCATTGACATTATGTCTAACCCCTATAAGTTGGACACCTCTCTAAGTTGGACACTTTTTCTTGGAACCGTAGGTGTCCAACTTAGAGAGGTTTTACTGTATTTCTATTCGGAAGTTTGGATTTTAAACTTTGTAAGTATAATAACAGCAATAATGATATTAATGTAAGTATATATATATATTTATGGTTATCACGCACAAAATTTATTTTTTATTACTACGATTATTTCAGATAGTTTTGAAATTTATATATTAGGTTGGTTGTATAGCATGAGACCGATTGACTATACCAGGTCCTAGCTTATAGGTGGAATGCCCTCAGTGGGCGGCTTTCTAAGGGTTTTAGTCCGTATTTACGCGAGTTTTAGAGAAAACCACAAAAAGCTCCTAACAGTTAGGTCGACGAGCGCGACCTGGGATCGAACCCAACACTTCTGTTTATCAGCTTTGATAATTTAAATATTAATAATTTATATTTGAAATATTAAATATATACTTTTTTTTTTAATTTTTAGAAATTTAACTACTAAAGGGACAGTCATTTTCTATTGCACCTTAATGAAAGCATTAAAATGACAGGACATTTGATTTCAAGCATATATACTGAAGTTAAATCTCGGGTGCAAAGACAAATAAAAGTGATAGAATTCGCATTAATTCTCCGAATATATTGAATATGCAAATATTTATCATTACAATGATAAAAAAAAAAAAAAAAAAAAAAAAATTAAAAATATTTTCAAACATGAGTGAGTTTTAAAACAAGGCAATAATAATAATGTATAATATAATTCAAATATAAAATTAGTATTTACCTCTTAGTCTTGTTAATGTGTACATCAATATTCGAATTTCAGAAAATGAGATGTGGTGCGTCTTTCGCATGCAGTGAAACTGATTATAAATAATATAATGATTTCATCCTGTTTTGTGTGTGTGTGTGTTTTTTTTCTCATTAATTCTGGAAAGACTTGGTGCCTGGTTGTCCAAATCTAAAAGGTTCTTTTTTTCCAAGGCCGCCTTAAAAGGATGCAATGTATACACAACAAGGGGGTGGTGCAGCCTAAGGGCAGCAGATTGCAGAGATTTTGTTACCGAAACCGTTTTCTACAAATATAGGAGAACAACAACAACAACAACAAAAAAAAAACTTATACACCCGCGACGAATTGAACCACCCTCATAAAACTAATTTCCGATCATTTCCTTTCATTGATAAAAGGATGAAGTGAGAAAACTGAAAGCCCCACTGAAACTGCCCATAGTCCATCTTTTTCTTTAAAAGAATGGTACTTCCGCTATTCCCAAAAGCCATTTGCTTCGCTTGTAGGGTGGGCTGGGAGATGTGTGTGTGAGCCCTAAAGGGGATAAGAGTAATTGTACAAAGTTCTATCCGTGGATGAAGATGAAAGATCAAATAGATAATTTATTTTATTTGTTATTCACAGTAAGAATTTCAAAGATTTATATAATTATTTATATATAGTATATAAATATTATAAATATTTTTAACGATATTTTCTTCATTTAGGACTAAAATTTTTACGAAGTTAGCCGGTTCTGGGGTGGGCTTCAGCCCCTCAAGCACCTCCCCCCCCCGTGGGTGCGTCTCTGACTTATTTCTTTATTTGTCTTGAGAAATAACTATTGAAATGTATGAAAGTTGGAAATTTTTATCACCGTTTTCATCTAGAATTAGAATTTTACAAAAATGATGATTATTCCACTAAACGCTGCCTTAAATATTTCAAAATTTATTTATATTATATAGTTATCGTTTCTCGTAACTAAAAGTTTACTGAATCTACATAAAATATTTTTAAAATCGTAAATATTTATTTAAAAAAAAAAAAAAAAAAAAAAAAAGCATCCCGTAAAATACAGACAATTTATGAATATTTCGTAAAATATACAATTAACGAGACTTTGCCATTCTTTCATAACATAATTTCCATAAAAACTTTTAATCTAATTAAATATCACTGTAATATTGCATTCAAATTGCAAATTAATATATGCACAAATACCTTCAAAGCTGCTAGGCAGGAAGTGCTGGGTTCGATCTAAGATCTATGTTATTAAAAAAATTTCCTCCCCCCCCCCGCCTTCAATCCCCGCAGCATGTGTGATACTGTATTTTTTTTTTTTTTTTTTCATAAAGAGCAATTGAATATTAGACACAGTATCATTAAAATCAATAAGAAAGTGATATAAAAACAATTATTGTCTTTCAATCTGATGCTAGACCCCCCCATCCCCCAGGTATATACTAAGAGAAAGTGGTACCAATTTAATTGATTTAAATTTCAAAAAATGTATTAGGACAAATCATTCTTTAAATTCATTATTTGATGTTTATTGTAATTGCAAATTGCAAAAATGCCCTTTTTTCTCGGGTGCCTTTTTTTTTTTTTTTTTTTTTGTGCCCTTTTTGCCAGTGCCTTTTTTCCCAAGTGCCCTTTTCTTCCAAGCTCTCTTTTTTTCCGGAATCCATTATGCGCAATTATTCTCTTTTCTGTTCTTTTCTTCTTCTACTTTCCTTTTCCTATTTCAGACAGAAATATTTAAAATGAGTTTGAGCTTGAATTGCTTTTTCACGCTCAAGTTCGTGTAAAAAACGAACTACGCTCAACTCAAGTTCATAATTTAAAAAACGAGCGAAGTTCAACTCAAAACTCAAAAATTTTGAGCTAAACTCATGAACGCGTTCAAATGAACGCGTTCGTGCACAACACTGGTCACTACTAGTTTGCGTACTTGTACATAACAAAAAAAATTAGATTCATTATTATTTATAATGGTTTGTTTCTTATGATCTGTTGAGTTTAAGTGGTATAAAGGCTATAAAAATCTTTCCGCTGTAACTTTTTCTGTAAGGCTGCTTTTCCTTTTCTCCAGTGGACGAAAGTAGAATCATTTTTATCATGGGCAAAAGCAACTTTTCTATTGAATATGGTTGGATTAACATTAAAGTTTTGTTTACCGGAGCACATGAAAGATTCGGATACGTTATGATACATAAGAGGAAATGGTTGAAAGTGCATTTTCAGTGGTATTAACCTTTTTAAACACCTTCCTATATTGTTTGATGAATGCTAATATTTTCGATTTGACTTTCTGTTTCTCTTTGTCCCTTGTCTATAATAATGAATTTCTGTTTATATATAATTATTTTGTATAATTTCAGCAGTTTTGTTAAAGAACGTACTATTGTTTGGTTATATAAAACCTCTGCAAAACACACATTAAAAATCTTTTTTATAAAAAAGCTTTTTTTTTCGTTATTTTACATACTTTTGAATCGGGCCGGGCCGGGCCGGGTAAGCAAAGTTTTTGTACTCGAAATACCGGCCCGTGCAGACCTCTAGCTTTAGTGACTTTATGTGTGGAATGTGCTAGAGTACCATTTAAGTGTAGAGTATGCTAGAGTACCTTTATGAGTGGAGTAGGCTTGAGTACCTTTATGTGT
Organism: Salticus scenicus; assembly: GCA_963930645.1. Taxonomy (NCBI): domain Eukaryota; kingdom Metazoa; phylum Arthropoda; class Arachnida; order Araneae; family Salticidae; genus Salticus; species Salticus scenicus. The sequence goes on along the minus strand of OZ005658.1, from coordinate 6,412,923 downwards.
AGAGTGTGCTAGAGTACCTTTATGAGTGGAGTGTGCTAGAGTACCATTTATGTGTAGAGTGTGCTAGAGTACCTTTATAAGTGGAGTAGGCTTGAGTACCTTTATGGTTAGAGTGTGCTAGAGTACCTTTATGTTTAGAGTGCGCTAGAGTACCCTTATGTGTAGAGTGTGCTAGAGTACCATTTATGTGTAGAGTGTGCTAGAGTACCTTCATGAGTGGAGTAGGCTTGAGTACCTTTATGTGTAGAGTGTGCTAGAGTACTTTTATGAGTGGAGTAGGCTTGAGTACTTTTATGTGTAAAATGTGCTAGAGTACCTATATGTGTAGAGTACGCTTGAGTACCTTTATGTAGAGAGTACATTTGAGTAACCTTATGTATTGATTGATCTGTTTTTACGTCTCTTTGCTGACGCTGACAGTTTTAATTATTAGAGTGTTTGTAGTTTAAATTAAAGTACCTTTATTTATAGAGCATGCTAGAGTACCTTTATGATTAGAGTATGAATCGAATCCTTTATGTGTAGAGCATGCCACAGTACCTTTATGTGTGGAACATACTAGAGTACCTTTATGTGCAGAGTGTGCTAGAATACCTTTATGTGGAGAGTATGCTTGAGTACATTTATGTTTAGAGTATATTTGAGTAACTTTATGTATAGATGTACTTGTCTTTACGTCTCGTTGCTGACGCTGGCAGTTTAGGGGTTACATACAAACGGAACGCTTGCAACTTCCATGATGTAAATTCTGCAAGCTTTTTGCAAAAAAAATCGGCAGCAAAAATTTCCGATCGCCAGCAAACATTCCTATATAAGAAAAAGTGCGCTGAATGCAGTTTTGTTAAATAAATCCTTGTGTAATCCTGTTCTTTGTCAGTCTAAGAACAGGATTCGACAAGGATTTATTTAACAAAACAGTGTTAAGTATGCATTTTTTACATAGGAATATTTGCTAGTGCTCGGATGCTTTTGCTGCCGACCGAAGTCATACATTTGGAACACTTACAAACGGCTGCAGACGGCTTTGCAAATGGAAGTGTTTCCTTTGTATGTACCCCCCAGATTATTAGGGGTACATACAAAAGAAACACTTCCGGTTGCAAAACCATTTGCAAGCGTTCCAAATGTATGACTACAGTCGGCAGCAAAAGTATACGAGCACTAGCAAAAATTCCTGTATAAAAAAAGCACATTTAACACAGTTTTGTTAAATAAATCCTCGCTGTATCACGTTCTTAGACTGACTCAAAACAGGATTCGACAAGGATTTATTTAACAAAACTGCATTAAGTGTACTTTTTTTTACATAGGAATTTTTGCTAATGCTCGGATATTTTTGCTGCCGACTGTATTTGCAAAAAAAATTGCAAAATTTACGTCATCGAAGTTGCAAGCGTTCCGTTTGTATGTAACCCTTAGAGTATTTGCTGTTCAAATTAAAGTACCTTTATTGGTAGAGCATGGTAGAGTACCTTTATGATTAGAGTATGCTAGAAAACCTTTATGTTTAGAGTATATTTGAGTAACTTTACTGATTGATTTGTTTTTACGTCTCGTTGCTGACGCTGGCAGTTTTAAATGTTAGAGTATTTGTAGTTTAAATTAAAGTACCTTTATGTTTAGATCATGCAAGAGTACCTTTATTATTGGAGTATGCCAGGGAACCTTTATGTGTAGAGTGTGCTAGAGTACTTTTATATTCAAAGTATGCTCGAGTAACTTTATGTGTAGAGTATATTTGTGTAACATTATTTATAAATTGATTCTTTTTTACGTCTCGTTGCTGACACTGACTGTTTTAATTATTAGAGTATTTGTAGTTTAAATTAAAGTGTCTTTATTTTTAGAGCATACTAGAGTACCTTTATGACCAGAGTATGCTAGAGTACCTTTATGTTTAGAGTGTGCTAGAGTACCATATATGTTTAGAGTGTGCTAGAGTACCTTTATTGTGTAGATTGTGCTACAGTACCTTTATATATAGAGCGTGCTTGAGTTAGAGGTCTGCACGGCCCGGGCCTGAATGAAATTTTCTCGGGGCCGTATCGGCCCGAATCTTTTTCTGGTTTCCTCGTTAATCAACGAAAAAGGAAAATGATAAAATATTTCATAAGTCATTTATTTTACGTAATTTTACAGGCTTGTATGTCACATAAAGTTCTCTTTTGTTAAAAAAAAGTGTCTGTAACGTCAATTTAATTGTCTATCAGGCTGTCTGACCGAAATCTGAATTTTCGCAAATATTTTTAGCGTGCTTCGAAATTAATATATTTTATTTAAAGTAGTATTAAAAGGTTTCCTTTTCACAATAGTATGCATGTCACTACCAGTTTGCGTACTTGCACATAACAAAAAAAATTAGATTCATTATTATTTATAATGGTTTGTTTCTTATGATCTGTTGAGTTTAAGTGGTATAAAGGCTATAAAAATCTTTCCGCTGTAACTTTTTATGTAAGGCTCCTTTTCCTTTTCTCCAGTGGACGAAAGTAGCATCATTTTTATCATGGGCAAAAGCAACTTTTTTTTTGAATATGGTTGGATTAACCTTAAAGTTTTGTTTACCGGAGCACATGAAAGATTCGGATACGTTATGATACATAAGAGGAAATGGTTGAAAGTGCATTTTCAGTGGTATTAACCATTTTAAATACCTTCCTATATTGTTTGATGAATGCTAATATTTTCGATTTGACTTTCTGTTTCTCTTTGTCCCTTGTCTATAAAAATGAATTTCTGTTTATATTTAATTGTGTTGTGTAATTTCAGCGGTTTTGTTAAAGAACGTACTATTGTTTGGTTATATAAAACCTCTGCAAAACACATACTAAAAATCTTTTTTATAAAAAAGCTTTTTTTTTTGTTGTTATTTTACATACTTTTGAATCGGACCGGGCCGGACCGGGCCTGATTTTATTGTTTTTTTCCGGGCCGGGCCGGTTCCGGGCCGCACTTTTCGACTAGCCGGGCCGGGTAAGCAAAATGTTTGTACTCGAAATTCCGGCCCGTGCAGACCTCTAGCTTGAGTGACTTTATGTTTGGAGTGTGCTAGAGTACCATTTAAGTGTAGAGTGTGCTAGAGTACCTTTATGCGTAGATTGTGCTAGAGTACCATTTATGTGTAGAGTGTGCTAGAGTACCTTTATGAGTGGAGTAGGCTTGAATACTTTTATGTATAGAGTGTGCTAGACTGTGCTAGAGTACGTTTATGTGTAGGTGTAATAGAGTACCATTTAAGTGTAGAGTGTGCTAGAGTACCTTTATGTGTAGATTGTGCTAGAGTACCATTTATGTGTTGAGTGTTCTAGAGTACTTTTATGTATAGAGTGTGCTAGAGTACCATTATGTATAGAGTGTGCTAGAGTACCTTTATGAGTGGAGTAGGCTTGAGTATCTTTATGTGTACAGTGTGCTAGAGTACCATTTATGTGTAGAGTGTGCTAGAGTACCTTTATGTTAGAGTGTACTAGAGTACCATTTATGTGTAGAGTGTGTTTGAGTACCATTATGTGTAGAGTGTGCTGGAATACCTTTATGGGTGGAGTAGGATTGAGTACCTTTATGTGTAGAGTGTGTTTGAGTACCATTATGTGTAGAGTGTGCTAGAGTACCTTTATGAGTGGAGTGTGCTAGAGTACCTTTATGAGTAGAGTGTGTTTGAGTACCTTTATGATCAGAGTATGCTAGAGTACCATTTATGTGTAGAGTGTGCTACAGTACCTTTATGACTGGAGTAGGCTTGAGTACCTTTATGGTTAGTGTGTGCTAGAGTACCTTTATGTTTAGAGTGTGCTAGAGCACCATCTATGTGTAGAGTGTGCTAGAGTACTTTTTTGAGTGGAGTAGGCTTGAATACTTTTATGTGTAGAGTGTGCTAGACTGTGCTAGAGTACGTTTATGTGTAGGGTGTAATAGAGAACCATTTATGTGTAGAGTGTGCTAGAGTACCTTTAGGAGTAGAGTAGGCTAAAGTACCTTTATGTATAGAGTGTGCTAGAGTACGCTTGAGTACCTTTATGTGTAGAGTACATTTGAGTAACCTTATGTATTGATTGATCTGTTTTTACGTCTCTTTGATGACGCGGACAGTTTTAATTATTAGAGTGTTTGTAGTTTAAATTAAAGTACCTTTATTTATAGAGCATGCTAGAGTACTTTTATCATTAGAGTATGCCAGGAAACCTTTATGTGTATCGCATGCCACAGTACCTTTATGTGTGGAACATACTAGAGTAAAATCGGCAGCAAAAATTTCCGATCGCCAGCAAACATTCCTATATAAAAAAAAAGTACACTGAATGCCGTTTTGTTAAATAAATCCTTGTGGAATCCTGTTCTTAGTCAGGCTAAGAACAGGATTCGACAAGGATTTATTTAACAAAACAGTGTTAAGTATGCATTTTTTACATAGGAATATTTGCTAGTGCTCGGATACTTTTGCTGCCGACTGAAGTCATACATTTGGAACACTTGCAAACGGCTGCAGACGGCTTTGCAAATGGAAGTGTTTCATTTGTATGTACCCCCCAGATTACTAGAGTATTTGTTGTTCAAATTAAAGTACCTTTATTGCTAGAGCATGGTAGAGTACCTTTATGATTAGAGTATGCTAGAAAACTTTTATGTGTAGAGTATATTTGAGTAACTTTACTGATTGATTTGTTTTTACGTCTTGTTGCTGACGCTGGCAGTTTTAATTGTTAGAGTATTTGTAGTTTAAATTAAAGAACCTTTATGTTTAGAGCATGCAAAAGTACCTTTATTATTAGAGTATGCCAGGGAACCTTTATTAGTAGAGAGTGCTAGAGTATCTTTATGTCTATAGTGTGCGAGAGCACCTTTATATGTGGAGTAGGCTTGAGTACCTTTATGTGTAGAGTGTGCTAGAGTACCTTTATCTGTAGAGGTGTGCTCGGGAAATTTTATGTGTAAAATATATTTGTGTAACTTTATTTATAAATTGATTCTTTTTTACGTCTCGTTGCTGACGCTGACAGTTTTATTTATTACAGTATTTGTAGTTTAAATTAAAGTGTCTTTATTTTAGATCATGCTAGAGTACCTTTATGATCAGAGTATTCTAGATTACCATTTATGTGTACAGTGTGCTAGAGTACATTTATGTGTAGAGTGTGCTAGAGTACCTTTATGTTTAGGGTACGCTTGAGTACATTTATGTGCAGTTTGTGCTAGAGTACCTTTATGAGTAGAATGCGCTTGAGTACATTTATGTGTAGAGTGTGCTAGAGTACCTTTATGTGTAGAGTGTGCTAGAGTACCCTTATGTTTAGAGTGTGAAACACCCAGTCTAAGAACACGATTCGACAAGGATTTATTTAACAAAACTGTAATAAGTGCGCATTTTTTACATAGGAATATTTGCTAGTGGTCGGACACTTTTGCTGCCGACTGAAGTCATACATTTGGAACACCTGCGAACGGCTGCAGACGGCTTTGCAAATGGAAGTGTTTCACTTGTATGTACCCCCAGATTATTAGAGTATTTGTTGTTTAAATTCAAGTACCTTTATTGGTACAGCATGCTAGAGTACCTTTATGATAAGAGTATGCTAGAGAACTTTTATGTGTAGAGTATATTTGAGTAACTTTACAGATTGATTTGTTTTTACGTCGCGTTGCTGACGCTGGCAGTTTTAATTGTTAGAGTATTTGTAGTTTAAATTTAAGTACCTTTATGTGTAGAGTGTGCTAGAGTATCTTTATGTGTAGAGCATGCTAGAGTACCTTCATGTGTAGAATGTGCTAGAGTATGATTATGTGTAGAGTGTTCTTGAGTACCTTTATGTGTAGAGTAGGCTTGAGTACCTTTATGTTGAGAGTACATTTGAGTAACTTTCTGGATTGATTCTTTTTTACGTCTCGTTGCTGACGCTGACAGTTTTAATTATTAGAGTATTTCTAGTTTGAATTAAAGTACCTTTATTTGTCGAGCATGCTAGAGTACCTTTATGATCAGAGTGTGCCAGAGTACCATTATGTGTAGAGTGTGCTAGAGTATCATTATGTGTAGAGAGTGCTAGTGTTCCATTATGTGTAGAGTGGTCTAGAGTACCTTTATGTGTAGAGTGTGCTTGAGTAACTTTATGTGTAGAGTATGTTTGAGTAACTTTACAGATTGATTTGTTTTTACGTCTCGTTGCTGACGCTGGCAGTTTTAATTGTTAGAGTATTTGTAGTTTAAATTAAAGTACCTTTGTGTGTAGAGCATTCTAGAGTACCTTTATGTGTAGAGCATGCTAGAGTACCTTCATGTGTAGAGTGTGCTAGAGTATCATTATGTGTAGAGTGTTCTTGAGTACCTTTATGTGTAGAGTAGGCTTCAGTACCTTTATGTTGAGAGTATATTTGAGTAACTTTATCTCTCTGGCGACCAAAGCACCCGAAACGGCTGTACATGCAAACGACCACGGGTGGCGCCCGAAATGAAGAAAAGCTGCTATCCCCCAGAAAAAGAAGGGTGTCGAGGTATTCAATCACTTCAGCAATTGTTAAGATGACAGTCGGTCCCTCCTCCCTATTCCTAAGTAAATGCTATTAGTCTGTTTCGTAAAATTTCCCTAGTTTAGAACAGAGCAGGGATATTTTGTGAATTTGGCAGAAAACGATCTGTTATTATTATTTTTTTCCCAAAGTACTACTTTTAAATAAATGCTCTGATTTTCTTTTTTTTTCTTTCTTTCTTTTTTTTCTTTCTTTCTTTCTTTTCTTTGTTTTCTAATATACATTTTATAACAAATATTTTATTTTTATTTATTTACTGTAATAAAAACATGTGCATTATTACATTTAAAATGTATCATAAAATGGATATTAAATATAACTATTATTAAAAATGTTTTGTTCTAAAAAATAATGACATTTTAATTGAAAACCTACTTTTAAAATTTATGTTAAAATTTAAATTTAACTTAAATATATATATAATATAAATTTTAAATATTTTATATATATTAAATATATATATATATAATTAATGTTTCTTCTGTAAGATTTATACAATGTGTATTATTTCTTTTTCGCGTTAATTATTATTATTATTACTATTTTTTTTAATTCGAAGAAATTTGTAAAAAATTGCTTAACATTTGTATCACAGCCTCTATTGTGCAACAATGTCTTACGCAAATAATAATAATAATAATAATAAAAACATTTTATTATACAACACTATTATTATTATTTTTCCTTTATATTATATTATTATTTTTCCTTTAGTTATAAAAAATTAAGATAATTCTAAGAAATTTTACAAATTACTTTTGAAAAATTATTATTATTATTGATTTTTTTTTTTTTTTTTTTTAAGGAAAGAAAGAAATAATAAAATAATGCCGTTACATTTACCTGTAAGACTAAATGACTACCAAGACTTTCTTACCAGATTTATAAATATAAAACTTCTCATGGTGAATAGCGTTTCGTGGTAGTCCAGTCGGTAGCACCATGCTCGTAATTGGAAGATTGCGGGTTCGATACGCGTGACAGCCAAAGGACTTAGATAACTTCGTGTGCAGGTGCACTAATAGCGGCTGGTGCGCGTGAAATCTGTCGTGACCACAATGTCCTCCATGCTCTCATCCAAATTATACCTCTGGGGATAGCCATATCCTCCTTGGTGGATCAAAATTGGGACAGTCTTTAGAAGTGCGTCCCAGATTGTCGCCAATTACGTTTACGCAGTACTAGTACGACATTAAACTCAACCAACCAACCTTTTGGTGAATAAAATTTTGAATATTAAAATAATAAACTACAATTTATTTAATTTAATAAAAAAAAAAAAAAAAAAAAGAAAAGAAAAGAAAAAAAGAAAAGAAAAAGAAAGAAAAAGAAAAAAATTATGCAATTCTGATACTTTTTTTTCTACCTGATAACACTGAGTAATATAAAGCACGAGAAAAATTACGGTATATTATTCAACAATTAAATAATGATAATAATAATAATAATAATAATAATAATAATAATCAGTCCGAAACGCAAAGACAGCGTTAACAGAACACAGAATTGAGGAAAATATTAATTATATATTAAATATCAGATTCCCTTTCCTAGAAAAAAAAGAATATATTTATTTATTTATTTATTTATTTATTTATTTATAAAACTAAAAAGCCTCTCTACATATATCATCACCTTTTTCTTTTTTTCTGTTGTTATATAAAATACAATTCGTCATTATATCTATCTACATGAAATTATCAAATGTCATGCTTGGTATTTCCCAAGTGGCTTTGGCTGTCATATAAACTGTAATAATATATCTATTATTTTTTTTTTTTTTTTTTACATTTTGGAGAAAATATCGTTGAGCGGAGAAGAGGATAGAGAAAACAGAATTCTGCTTTTATAGAAATATAATATAATAAAATAAAATAAAAAATAAATAAAAAGTAATCTTGGTATTGTCTGTAGAAATATAACCTCCAAAATTATCACTTAAATTTTTTAGGCTTTATCCTATGGAATTTAATACATTTGAATGTTCTTTATGTTCCCTTATACGCAAAACATAAGTTCCATATACTTTATTTTAATGGTAATCCTACATCATTGAACCTAATAAAATTGCATGGAACCTAATAAAATTCCTGGTTCCTACTATCAGCAAAAAGTTCTTTCTCGGACACTTCAATTTAGGTATATATCAGCGACAGTAGGATCTGCTATTACTCAAGAACTGTGATTTTAAAGATGACTCTATTTCAGCATCTATTATGTATTTTAGTTTTTGAACCATGTATTTTATAGCCCGCGCTTTTTACACTATATTACCGTATGATTCGGAAAAATATATAAAAGAAAAAGTTGATTTTCTTTTAACAGGAATTAAATAAATATCAGAATAATAATAATAAATAAGAAAAGAAAAGAAAAGAAAAGAAAGAAAAATAAAAAAAAACAAAGAAAAGAAAGGAAAAGAAAGCGAAAAGAAAACCGTTTAAAGGAGTTAATTATATAAATAAAAATAAAAATTTGTTACATTATAAAAATTATACATAAGTATAAGTATTAAAAATAGTTTAATTTAAAATTTAATAAGTAATTCAATAATGCATTTCACTTTAAATTTAATATGTTTAATTTTCTCTACTGTTTTACTATTTGATATAATGAATTGAAAAATTGAAAAAGATTTCGCCTTCTAAAAAAATGAATGAAATAAATAAATAAAATATTTAATAACCGTTGCTAAGATACGCAGACAAATGAAATGAAAGAATAAATTTTAGAAAAGTTAAAAATGAAAAGTCAAAGGATAAAAAAATCTAAAGAACAATTAACTAAAAAAAAAAAAATCAAATTTGGAAATCGAAAAAAAAAAAAAAAAAAAAAAAATTCGATGAGGTACACATCTGCAGGGTCCAAGTTAACCCTCTACAAAGTTTTGCAGCTCTGCGATCGGTAGTCTGAGCTGCAGAGCACAGAAAGGTACACAGATACTTATCTTTATTTGTATAGATGGAAAATGAAATCAATAACTTTGCTCGAAATAAGCATAAATACACAGTTTAATCCTTCGTACTACAGATATTGATAAGTATTTTGAAACTAATATTAAAAATTTACACCCACCGAGATCGTAACGACCCCCCCCCCCTCGAATTGGAGGCAATGCTCCTACATATATTTAAATAATAATAATAAAAACTAAACTCTTTTTTTTTTTTTTTTTTTTTTTTTTTTTTTTTTAAATAAATATTGTTGTTCAGAGTGATTGATCCCCGTTGGGTACATAATATCTTATATGAAATTTTGTACCATGCCGCCATATTAATATATATATATATATATATATATAAGAATTGGCGGCATCAACTTATGAGTGATGTGTACAAACGTTAATAGACAATAATTTATGTGAAGGTGCAACTTTATACAAATTTGCATGGAATCATGTTCAGTTCTTGATTTACAGTTACCACAAAATTTTATAGCACAGAGAGTAGCGTCGAGGTTAAAGCCGATTGACTGCAGATGGGTCCTAAGTCTATGTTGAATCCCGCACTAGGCTGTTCTTTTAAGTGCACTTAGGTCGTATTTACCTGTGTTTTGGAGCAAAACCACTGAAAGCTCGGAACAGCTGGGTCAAGCAGCGCGAATTGGTATCGAACCCGGCACTTGCAGTCTATCAGCTTCGAGAGCAGTATTTCTAGGATACTTGTGGGGCTACAAGTAGACCGACCGAGAGGTATATTTTCAAAAATGTTCGAATCATGTTTTAATCCTCACAAAAGTCGTAAATCCATCGGAAACCAAAAAGTCAAATTCTTTTTACGAAACAAATACTTTACGATACATAAAGACATTATATATAATGATTTAATTATTGTACTGCCACAAGTAAAATTGAGAAACATTTTTAAATGTATTATGGTTTTGATGAGATTCTTAGTGCTTAAGTATTCTATAACTCAAATGTCAATATATATTCACATGTATCAAAAAATCAATTCCTCCCCCTCCCCCCCCCCCTCAAAAGAAAAATGTTTTTCCATTTTATAAGCGAAAATAACGAAAAAAAAATAATCTTAATTTCAATTATTATTATTATTTTTTTTATACATTAATGTCTTTGTTTTAAATATATTGTGCCTTCATTTCTATATTAAATCGTTAAATTGAGAATGTCATCGTAAAGAAAAAAATATTTTCTGTACAAACTAAATGAAAATATATCCATACATATTTTATTTTTATTTTATTCAAGAAACGAGCTTCCAACGATTTTCCCATACGACGGCGAGTCTTTTAGCATTTTAACCATTCATAGTGGCTTTAGGCGACCGCCTTTTATGTCTTCGAATGCCCACACAAGAACTTACCCCCCAAGGATTTACTTAAGGCCAGTTTCGACTTGGGCTCAAGATCAACGCTCAAAACGTCATTAATGACGCTTCCGACACAAAGAGCCAAATGTCTTGTCATCAGTTGTAGCCCTTTCTTATCAGATCGCGCAGTTAACTCAAAGGAAAGCATGCAAAATTGACAAAGATATCTGCCTCCCGGCCCCTCAATTATCTCAGCAGGGGGTTAGAAACAGCCCGTCCGAAGGCTTTGAGCTCCTGTGAGCTCGGCTCATCAGATCAAAGGATTCTGAATAGAAGCCGCGGAATAAGCGCAAATGGAAACCGGACTTTAATGACTTTTTCCAGATAACTGATATATGAGCAGACATAATGGCGTACAGAAACACAGTCACAATACATTGGGTATGGTTACGTTCTAGGAAAATCTCACAAGGATAAAAACATCTTCCTGAGAAAAAAATGCTGATAAGTTTACTTGAAATTTTAATTAGAAGAGACCATTTTAAAGAAGTGGTAAGATGCTTTATTAACAATGCGTTCATAAATATTTATATAGTATCAAATTTTATTTATTTTTTCAAAAAATAGCTATTGAAATATCTTAAAGTAGAAAATTATTGTTTTATCTTAAGAAGTTCCTATGAATGACTTAGTAAATGTTTTACAAAAATTATTATTATCTAGTAAAACATTATCCGAAATACTTCAAAAGTAAAACTGAGATATTACACGTCGCGAATTACACATAGCGCAGTACTAGTGCGATATTAAACCGAACTAACAGAAAAATTTCTATCCATTCTCGATACTAAAAATTCATTGAATCTATTTCAAACTTCTTTGGAAATGTAAATTTTCTTAAAGAAAATAATATTCCATGAAATACAGATAAGTTATGTATATTTTAAGAAATTTTCACCATTACTTGATTACATTATTAGATACATAAAATTAAATGCAGCTAAATATTAATATAATACTACATAACTATCAATATAATAAAACTACAAATAAGCATGCACGTAAATATAATTTAATTTAGATGTTGTTGTTGTTATTGTGGGCTTAACGTCGATAAATTACCCTGGGGTCTTAAGCCTATAGATGGAATAACCTTCATTGGAGGTCTTTCTAAGGTGGCCCTAGCATATATTTTCTAGACATAGTTTAAGCGAAAACCACGGAAAACTTCGACGGCTAGGTAGATAAGCACAATCTGGGATCAAACCCGGTACTTCCCATCTACCAACTTTGAGAGCAGAAATATTTGATTTAGAATTATAATTTATACAATTTAAAAAAATTAAATACTAGACCTCTTGCTACTGATTTCGAATATTATGTCAAAAGTGTTATATAAAGCGATAAAAAAAAAAAGTAATTATACTACATATATATATATAATTAATTTTATGACTGGTGTGAAGTTTGATAGAATGATCCATAAACCCCCAGGTATTTCATTCCCTTATACACGGTAATATATACGAATTTTGTGTGTCATGTACAAGAAAACCACACTATTAAATCAAACTACGTACGCCATTTTTATAGAAAACAAATTATTGAATCTGATTAACTTCAAATTATTCTAAAAGTATCTAATATAATGAAAGGGCAAATAGACAGATGCGCACAGAGACAAATCTTTAGTCAAATTTTCGAAAAAACATTCTTATTACGGTTGCTGTTGTCCTAAAATCCCAATTCCTGTATATCATAATTATCCATGCATTGTCTCTGGGTCCCTTACAGTAATAAACCTGCATATACCACACAACTACCAAAATAATCTTGCATAAAAATAATTAAATGTAATAATTTAACCATTCTGTATCATTCTCGTGTGCGATATACCACACAGTTACGTTATTTCTGAAATGGAGCTATTACCATTCCAGGTAGTAAATTAAAATAAATTTATTCTGCGAAGAAATGAAGTTTTGGATATCACAGAAGTGGAAAATGGAAATATTTATTATTATTTATCATAACTATTATGATATTATTTTGAAACAATACGAAACGTATTATGAATTAACATCTTAAATGACTTTTAAGAACGAACAATGCAATATCTGAAAAAATTATTTAAAAAAATATTTTTAATTTTTTCGTATTAGAATGGAATTAACCAATTTGATTATCCAATGTAATTATATTCTGAAGATACTCTTATATTGAAACATTAATTAATTCATACAAATATTAATTTTTCCCTAACTGTTTTTATACGAGTTAATCACAACGTGAAAAAACAAACTCACAGATACAGGTAAAACAAATTATTTAGCATAAATATTAGGCTCATTTTCTATTGAAATTTTGGTAATAAAATCATTTTCAAAGACTTAATCATATTTATTTAATGTTCTAATTATACTGTTAAACACAATGTGATCAATCGGTGAATTTCATTGGTGCTTCGTGGTTTCATTGTTGTTCATCTGCTTTGAAATTTTGCTTTTTTAAATCCATATGGTTCCTGTTCTGGTCGTGGCAGGCTGGGTGAGTGTTGCCGGCGTGAATATAGTTTAACCCCACAGGCAAGTCACAAGTCTTGCCGCCTGCCTCCTTCTTCCTATCTTGTGTTTCTTGGGTTGTTTTTTCATTAATTTTGATAAGTTTATGGTTTTAAATTAAGATTTGTTGTGTTACTTTATTGATTCGTTTGTTTTGCAGGCTGTTAATTAATAGATCTGGTTTCTTTACATTAGTGTATTTCATCCACTGATATATATATTTTTTTTTATTAATCTTATTGGTCATTGGTGTTTCAGCGATCCTTTATCTGTTGCTTGGCTTCTACTATGCTTAATAGATCTTCTTTATTATATATATGTAATGTATGTATATATAATAAACTATCTAGGAATTATATTATGGTAAGTTTGATGATAAATTAAATTAAACAAAAAAAAATAATAATAATAATAATAATAATAACAAATAAAATATGTTATTCCAAAAATCAAAAAAAAAAAAAAAAAAAAATTAATTGTTTTAATAATTAACAAAAAATTCTCATTGGTAAATTTAATTTGATTAAATTTCATTCTTATTGCTCTATGTGGTTTCAGGGGTCTTAAATCTTTTGTTGCTCGGCTTTTACTACGTTTATATATATACATATATATATCGATTTTAAAATACCTGTATAAAAATAAATATATAAAAACAAAGAAATAAAATATAATTAACCGTCCAATTATTTATTTAAAAAAAGTGTGAATAAAGCATGAGGTTTTACAGATTTTCCTCATTTTGTAAATTTTTATTTTAAATTGTGTATGAAACTAAAATATCTTATTGAGAACTAATGTGCATTGCACTTAAATATATGTGCTTGTCTTCTCATTTTTTATTTTTATTTATTTATTTATTTTTTAACTGTGATGTTATGTGCTTCAAACAAATAACATCTCACTTTACGTTTACACTACTATCTCATTAAATAAATAATGTTTTCTAACATTTCCCCTGTAACATTTCCCCCGTAACATTTCCCCCACTGAAACAAATGTCCGTTTTATTCCCTCAAGAAGCGGGCGGAATTCTTCAAAGTAGTGACTACAAATTACAAGGCTCACGCGTACCACAAAAAAGGGGGTGAAATTTTCTCCAAGATGATGGGGAGCTTCGGTCTTTTCACGTCCCTTGGAAAATCCGAGCATGGCTGTCAGAGAGTTAAGGATTGATTCTTTTTTACGTCTCGTTGTTGACGCTGACAGTTTTAATTATTAGAGTATCTGTAGTTTAAATTAAAATGTCTTTATTTGTAGATCATGCTAGAGTACCTTTATGATCAGAGTATGCTAGAGTACCATTTATGTGTAGAGTTTACTTGAGTCCCTTTATGTGTAGAGTAGGCTTGAGTGCCTTTATGTGTGGAGTAGGTTTGAGTACTTTTATCTGCAGAGTATGCTTGAGTACTCGTATGTGCCGAGTATATTTGTGTAACTTTATGTATATGTTACCGTTAAAACGCAAAATCCGTTAATCTGCAGATTGCCTAGCTAATCTGCAGATTAACTAAAATTACCCGTTACAGTGCGGAATAAAGAGTTTTCCGCATTTTAACTAGGTAATCTGCAGATTAATGGTTTCAGTATCGTTAAAGTTCAAATGTTTGTTTCGAGCCTTAGTTTTTTTTTTTTACATTCACTATGACGTCAAACAGCCATGTGATACAGATACGCGAATGACCTTCAAACATAACTAAAACTTTTACCCCTTCACTTCCGCTACGCTATGATGATAAACCGATAAACAGAAACGGCAAACGCAAAATGTGGAGGATGGAAGCCATGATTAGGTTTATTATTATGACTAACACAAAATTTAAAGTAACAAGTAAGTTATAATTGTTTTGATTTTGATTTTATTTCTATCTTTTTTAATTCTGTCAATAAAAGTTTGATAAGGGTCTGTATTTTATTAATGAAATTTAATCTTAATTAAAAGCTGTCTCTCGTGAAACTCCATTTTGAATTATGAATATTAGATTTACATTACAGTAATTATTTCCTTCCGAACTAAAACTATTAAACCATAACTTTTTAAAACTAATTTATTTTAAAATTGATTTAAATTACTATTACTTACTGGAAAAAAAAAATAATTATTAACTTTGAAAAATATTATGGCATTTAATAAATACTTAATATGAAATTTTTGTACATTTTTTAGCATTTCATTACATTTTTTTTTTCTCTTTCCGTTTCAAGTTTCCTGTACATATTTTATATATCATGATTATATTTTTATTTATTTATTTATTTATTTATTTTAATTTTGTTCGCTTTTTCAGATAATTTCGTCGTAGTTTATCACATAAAAAGTGTTAATAAAGGTTTTTTTTTTTTTTTTTTTTTTTTTTTTTTTTTGTAAAATTAATATGATTGCTAAACTTGTGCAGATATATGTATGCTGCAAAATATAGTTTAATAAAGCATTGAAAACTGTCATTTTAATTTTCATGCATTCTAAAAAATGTTAAAGAAGTTTTAATTATTTGAAGTACTACTTAAATAATGCTTCTGATTTGTCTAATTTAATATTTCTAGTAATATTTTATATAATTTAATATTTCTAGTATTTAAATAGTAATAGCAATATAAGTTGTTAATAAAACTTTTTTTTTTTTTTTTAAATTGTTAAATATTCGTTACTGTAATTACAATTGTAACATTCATTTATAAAATAGAATTTATTGAAAGCTATTAAAGCTATTATATTTCATATTAAAAATGCATAACATCTTCAAACTTATATTGACAGAATAAAAAAGATGAAATAAATAAAAAATAAAACAAATATAACTTTAAAAGACATAAAAATTAAAACACATACAGATTAAAATAAGTAAAGAAAGAAATAAAAAAGAAAACAATTTTTTTTTTCGAATGAAAAAACAAATACAACACAGCGTGCTGTAAAATTACAACACAAGATATCTTATTTTCACTTTAACTAGTGCCTAGTAGGTAATGTGCAGATTATCTAGGTAATTCGCAGATTACCTAGGTAATTTGAGAAATTAAACAATTTTCTTCACTTTAACGGATCACCCTAGTTAATGTGCAGATTACCTAGCTAATCTGCAGATTAACTGATTTCTGCACTTTAGCGGTAACATATAGATTGATTTGTTTTTACGTCTCGTTGCTGACGCTGACAGTTTTAATTATTACAGTATTTGTAGTTTAAATTAAAGTACCTTTATTTGTCGAGCATGCTAGAGTACCTTCATGATTAGAGTATGCTAGATTACCTTTATATGTAGAGTATGCTTGAGTACCTGCATGTGCAGAGTATGCTTGAGTACCTGCATGTGCAGAGTATATTTGAGTAACTTTATTTATAAATTGATTTGTTTTTACGTCTCGTTGCTGACGCTGACAGTTTTAATTGTTAGTGTACTTATAGTTTAAATTAAAGTATTTTTATTTGTCGAGCATGCTAGAGTACCTTCATGATTAGAGTATGCTAGAGTACCTTTATTTGTAGAGTATGTTTGAGTAACTTTATTTATAGATTGATTTGTTTATACGTCTCGTTGCTGAAGCTGACAGTTTTAATTGTTAGAGTATTTGTAGTTTAAATTAAATTACCTTTATTTATAGAGCATGCTAGAGTACCTTTATGTGTAGAGCATGCTAGAGTACCTTTGTGTTTAGATTATGCTTGAGTACATTTATGTATAGAGTATATTTCAGTAATTTTATTTATTGTTTGATTTGTTTTTATGTCACATTGCTGACGCTTACAGTCTTTGTTATTAGAGTACCTTTATTTGTAGTGTAAATTAGAGTACATTTATTTTTAATGTTTATTCTAATACTTTTACAGTCGCCAGAAGTATTCTTCGAGCAACTCCACCCCGTCAGAATTTTTCGATTCAGTTGTCGGTTTGAATAATAAATATTTAGAATTTAAATATATTATTTAAATATTTTATTTTAATAATAAAATATTTATTATTTAAATATTTTATTTTAATAATAAAATATTTATTATTTGTTTATCGAATCGTTAAAAATATATTATTTGTTTATCGAATCGTTAAAAAAATATATTCAATATTGGTATAGCATTCATTTAAAAAATGCCCTTATACAATATTGTAAATTTCTATCTCAAGCCGATTCTATCTCAGATTCAAAGGCGTTAGTATTTTGTATCGTTTCAATATTGAAAACCGTCTATAAATATCTTTACCGCATCCGTAGCAAATGCAGCTCATCCTGTTTTCGTAGAAAATGAGTTATGCAATCCTTCAGATTGGCTATATAAATATTTTATTTTATTTGTTTATCGAAATCGTTAAAAAAAATATATTCAATATTGGTACTGCATTCATTTAAAATATAATTCTTATTCAATATTGTAAATTTCTATCTCAAAGACATTAGCTATCTCAGATTCAAAGGCATCGTTTCAATATTGAAATATTACTATTATCTCTCTCTCAGAGACTTATCCAATTCAAAGTCTCAATTTATAAACATCCAATATTGGCACTCTATCTATTGCAAAAAAATGGGCCGAACGAAGCGTCAAAGACAGAAATCTGCCATGAGACGCTTCGTTCGGCCCATTTTTTTGCCCCCCTCCAGATTTAAGGCATCAGTTTGTACCATCTAGATCGATCCCCCACAAAGACTTTGATTTTGGACGGAGGGGTGTCTGTCCAAGAAATAGTCTCAAATCTATCTTCGTGGAGGCGAGGGTCGTCATCATGGTCCCCATCGAAGAACAGCATGGTTCTGTCTATGAAATCTTTTAAGAATTCATTTATGAATTTGTCAGAGTCCCTCACGATCCGAATTCGGATGGCTTTATGGATGCATGAGGTGGGTACTATGGGGTCTAGAATCTGGATTTTAGAGGATGTCAGCATGGCCTCGAATCCCAACGACGACAGGGCATCTCCAAAATGTATCTCGTCGACTGGATACACCCAGGTATTGGCTAGAGAGATAGGTAGCCTGACCCTCCTGTAAACGAGATCGCACACCTTCAGCCTGGTCGTTTTTTTCACGTAAGATCGGCCCATCAGCTTGGCCACATCAGAGGCCCTGACGAACAAAAGTCCATCCGCAGAGACTACGAATAGGATTTTAGCGTCGAGCTGTGGATGTTCAATAGTGAATAGCATGGCAACAGAAGTCAAAATGATGCAGGCTCTTAGAGACAGCTCGTATATATACCCGATTCGTGACCTCGTTTTATCAAGCTTTACTAAGAAAACCGCGTGACCTTCTAGAACGATAAAATTATTTATATAATTAGTTCCGATAGCATGAGGACGTGCGTCACAGGACGTGCGTCACCGATAAGAAATTTACTTGGAATTTAGATAGAACTAAAGATTACTGCTAGTATATATACAGGCTGCTGGACGAGACATTTCATTCTGAGCTAGTCTCTCCAAAATGATTTTCCAAATATTATCTGATGAACTGAATGTTAAATTGACATGCTTTTTGTCATTTGACGACCAAATTTTCATCAAAGGCCGAGACGTAGCCTATTACATGGGGCATGAAAACCCCAATAGAGTGGTAAACTTGTGCCATATAACCGTAACGGACATTGCTCCTGAGGGCTTGAAACTACCCCCGTCTTTAGCCAAGACATGCGTCTTTGGACTGGAGGATGCAAAAATATTGATGGATATGCATCCAGGAGAGTTTGATTCCTTATTTCAGGGGCCGATCGAAATTCTTACGCCCATCGAATGCAGCTTAAACCTGAGGCGGCCTGTCCAGGTTAAGCTCGCAGCCATAACCTCATCCAATGCCACAATGGAGAATTTCTTGGCCGATCTAAAGATTGTCATGGAGGAGTACCTGGCAACGGTACCCATGGACACCTATGTGTTTGGCGAACGATATGGGGACTTGGAGCTAGGCTATTTCCCCCGAAAAATAAAAGTTTTGGTGGGAAACAAGCCCTACTTCTATAAATCCTCGTCTTAAGATCAGGACGAGGTGCAAAAAAATGGGTCGAGCGAAGCCTCTCATGACATTGTCATTGAGGCTTCGCTCGGCCCATTTTTTTGCGATAGATAGAGTGCCAACATTGGATGCGTACCGATTTGAACTTGTAATTTTCAAGGGATATGGCTTAGCTATAAGATAATTTTGTATCTTGATAAAATATATAAACTCGATAGCTAAATTTAAGGGATCTGAATTTAAAAATTTAATTTTTTTCGTTTAAAATTTGCATTTTTTATGTAAAATTTAAAATTTTTAAAGACTAAGTGTGGCAGTCATTATAATCTGATCTCTAAATTTTCAAGGGATATGGCTTAGCTATAAGATAAATATGAAACTTGGTAAAATATACAGACTCGATAGCTAAATTTAAGGGATCTGAATTTAAAAATTTAATTTTTTTCATTTAAAATTTGTATGTAAAATTTAAAATTTTTAAAGACTAAGTGTAGCCAAGCCAACATTGAATGCGTACCGATTGTAATTTTCAAGGGATATGGCTTAGCTATAAGATAAATATGAATCTTGGTAAAATATATAGACTCAATAGCTAAATTTAAGGGATCTGAGTTTAAAAATTTAATTTTTTCATTTAAAATTTACATTTTTTATGTAAAATTTAAAATTTTTAAAGGTTAAGTGTAGCCAAGCCAGTTATTATGATCTGATCTCTATAAAAAGATTTTCGAGAAACTATTGACAGGATGCTTGATAAGCGGCTTCGATTAAAATTACAATCAGATCTCTATAAAAAGATTTTTCGAGAAGTGTTGACAGGATATTATGTAAGCCTTTCCTCAGGATGCAGGAAGCCCGGTTATAATCAGATCGATAAAAATTGCTCAAGAGACAGGATATTATGCAAGCCTTTCCTCTTGATAAGCTAGAAAATTACAATCAGATCCTGTTGATAAGACCGGGTATATATACGAGTGTCCAGCGAGAGCTCTTCAATTGCTAGTCGATCTCTCTACTAGCTGCTTAGATACATTAGCTCTCTGTCAGTCATGTTTTTCCATGTAAAAAATTATGCTTATGGCGTTGCCTTTAAATGCCTAATGGCCACTGATGGCACCCTGTTTGTCCGGGCTGAGGACCTGGCTATTTATTCGAGGCACCCTCTAGATCTTCATTTTGCCGAAAAATATGCAGGCCTCACCGTCCGAGACGTGATGGACCCTAAAATCGATTTACCTAAATGGCTCGCTAAGACGAGAATCTTCTCCATTAGCGAAGCCAAGCATCATTTGAAAGGGTTCATGGGCGAACAGGAATTTGATGAAATGTTCGATGGTTCGGCCATGGTGAAATACCAGGCTAACATGAAGCTCAGCTTCGTGAAAGCCATAGGTGTTCGATTTGTTGAAAGGTCCCATACCAAGTTCGAAGACTTCCTTGCCGCATACCAACTACAGGTGAGGAAATTTTTTGAGCTTGAATATGAGGATTATGAATTATACAAATCTCAAATGACCGGACTGTTGAAGATGACCATCAGGAGGCTATCTAATGAGCAACCCATAGAGAGCTTATGCTAATCTTTAAAATGAGAGTAAAAAAATGGGTCGAACGAGGTGTCTCATGGCAGAATTTCTGTCTTTGACACCTCGTTCGACCCATTTTTTTGCGATAGATATAGTGCCAACATTGGACGGGTTTAATTTAAGACTTTGATGCTAAGGGGACTTAATTTAAGTATTTATAAAAAAAATCTATTAAGCTAGTATTGAAGAGGTTATCAGCATAAAAAAATCTATTAAGACGTTTAAGTTGAGACTTTACAATTACATGTATGAAAATATTATTAAGACTGAAAAATATATGGATGGGTCTATAATTGAATTAAGTATATTTTCAAAAATGAAGATTTAGACTTTGGGTTCACATTCGACCAACTTTAGAAACGTAATCTTAAAATAAAAATATTTTTGAAAACTAATCGTGGAATCGTGATTCTTATTACATATACATAGTAAAATAAGCAATTTACTTACTTTTCAGTCGTTTTTTTTTTAAATTTAAAAAAAATTGAAAATTTTGACAGAGGTGGTGGCACATCAGCAAATTTAGATAAACTGTTACTTTAGCATGATATATATATAGGCTAGCTAGAGTCAATCAACCAATTAACCAACCTTGAAAAAAAAAAAAAAATTTTTTTTTTTTTTTTTTTTTTTTTTTTTTTTTTAAAGGTTGGTTGGTTGATATATATTTATAATGTTAATTGAATTAAGTATATTTTCAAAAATGAAGATTTAGACTTTGAGTTGACTATTGCAAATTCGACCAACTTTAGAAACGTGATCTTAAAATAAAAATATTTTTGAAAACTAATCGTGGAATCGTGATTCTTATTACATATACATAGTAAAATAAGCAATTTAATTACTTTTCAGTCGTTTTTTTTTTCAAATTTAAAAAAAATTGAAAATTTTGCAAATTTGACCAACTTTAGAAACGTAATCTTAAAATAAAAATATTTTTGAAAACTAATCGTGGAATCGTGATTCTTATTACATATACATAGTAAAATAAGCAATTTAATTACTTTTCAGTCGTTTTTTTTCAAATTAAAAAAAAAAATTGAAAATTTTGACAGAGGTGATGGCACATCAGCAAATTTAGATAAACTGTTACTTTAACATGATATATATAGGCTACTACAGTCAATCAATCAATCAACCAGCCTTGGAAAAAAAAAAAAAAAAAATTTTTTTTTTTTTTTTTTTTTTTTTTTTTTCAAGGCTGGTTGGTTGATATATATTTATAATGCTAATTGAATTAAGTATATTTTCAAAAATGAAGATTTAGACTTTGAGTTGACATTCGACCAACTTTAGAAACGTAATCTTAAAATAAAAATATTTTTGAAAACTAATCGTGGAATCGTGATTCTTATTACATATACATAGTAAAATAAGCAATTTAATTACTTTTCAGTCGTTTTTTTTCAAATTTAAAAAAAAATTGAAAATTTTGCAAATTCGACCAACTTTAGAAACGTAATCTTAAAATAAAAATATTTTTGAAAACTAATCGTGGAATCGTGATTCTTATTACATATACATAGTAAAATAAGCAATTTAATTACTTTTCAGTCGTTTTTTTTTCAAATTTTAAAAAAATTGAAAATTTTGACAGAGGTGATGGCACATCAGCAAATTTAGATAAACTGTTACTTTAGCATGATATATATAGGCTAGCTAGAGTCAATCAATCAATCAACCAGCCTTGAAAAAAAAAAAAAAAAAAAAAAAAAAAAAAAAAAAAAAAAAATTTTTTTTTTTTTTTTTTTTTCAAAGATTTTTTTTACAAAGATTTTTTTACAAACATTAGTTAGTAGTTTAACATAATTAAACTATCTCTCTACGAGCCAGCTTGACGGTCAACTCATACGCTCTGTCTTTTTCGTCAACTACATAGTCTTTCTCTATTTCCTCAAACTTTCTCTTAACCGTAGCAGTCAATTCTTGAAGCATGTCGCCCGATTTGACAGACCATATACCTTCAGCTCTCACACGCATGGAAAAGTTGCTAGGTTTCTCTTCTTCAGTATCCCCATACCTGGATTCTACCAACGGGGGTGCGTAGATATTCGTATGTTGTTCGCAGACTGCCCTCGAGTATTCGTAATACCCTTTAAGCCAATCTTGTAAATTCATCTCGCCTTCGTTTCGAACTGTGATTTCAAAGGCCATCCTTCTGCTGAACGGTATAATGTTGGGATACGTAGAGGTTACCCGGCCATCGGTCCACAGTTTCTGGATACGGCAGATCTCCTCGATAGGCATTCGGTGCGTCTTCACATGTACGTGAAGCATATCGTTGAAATCAAACACGCGCCTGGAACTCATGTTCAAGCGTTGTGCATTGGGATATAGATCAGCCAGATCCTTGTTGGAATATCGATGTGCAAAGTTGTAAGGTGACGCGTAGCCTAGATATTTGCCAACTTCGACGGCTATGAAATAAACATCTCTACCAACAGTAGCGGCGATGAGTGTACGCTTGGTATCAAAACAAATTTTCAGATACATGATTGCGTTATGATCTTTCAATAAACAGAGGCAACTAGAATGGACAGAATGATGGTAGCTTGAGTACGGAACCACTATTTATATAGAATATACATGAGTGGGTGTGGCATGTAAAAAAAAAAAAAAAATATATATATATATATATATATATATATATATTTTTTTTTCCAAGTTAGTTGTTTATTTAGTTATCATCTTTGAAAACTGGTCCAGAAAACTTCTTTATAAGCTTATCCGCCTCGTTTTCAATCTCTGTACGAATCGAGTCCAAGTCATAGCTGCAGCCCTCGTCCTTTTCATGGACTGAAATTATATCTTTTAGCGAATCGCTCACCATTTCTTCTTTGATTTTCTCAGGGTCTTCGCCGATTTTGGAGTACGCAGATAGGTATCTATTATAATTTACATAATTTTTAATCTTGTACTTGTTCAGAGCTTGTTCGTTGAACTGTTTACGCTTAACCTTAAAAATTTTCCTAGAGCGTGGAGATTCTTCGGCGTCGGCCTTCATGACGAATCCTTCTAGCGGACACTCTGCATAAGCGCTGGGATACGTTTCAACTTTTTCGTACAGATCCCCTATCGTTTGGTAATCTAAATCTAAGATGGGTACGTGGGGTAGCTTCACTCGCTGGAAAATGTTCACGGCATCGCTATACTTCATAAACGTATCTGAATCCAGTTGGTAGATGTCGAAGGCCCGAAAAAAGACAGTATTGCTACCGAATACGGCTTCGGATTCAAAATCACGATAGGTTATTCTCTTCATGTGGCTTCCGAATACTTCTCCATAAATGATAAAATTGTCATGTAAAATGTCTTTGATAAGCCGTACCTTTTCCGACAGCGGTTCCAAGATTGCGTTCAAGTTAAAAAGGCGTGTCTTTTCATCTAGCACTACGTTTCTAGATTGTATCCTGAACGTATTCTTCACGTAGCCAATACCGATATTAGAGCCATCCAATTTTTCGGTAGCTATTAAAGGTATGCCCGAATAAATTTGGCTTGTGATCTCGTGGTACTTGATAAGGGCCATCGTAAATAGATTAGAAACAGGACGTATTGTCTGGTCAGACTAGAAAATATCTAATAAGCTATTTCAATGAGGATGAAGACAGAATGAATGTAGCTTGAGTACGGAGCCGCTATTTATACTAAATATAAATCAACTAATCAACCAACCAACTGGAAAAAAAAAAAAAAAAAAAAAATTTTTTTTTTTTTTTTTTTTTTTTTTAAAGGTTGGTTGGTTTCTAAAGTTATATTTCTAAAGTTATATTTCTAAAGTTATATTTCTAAGTTGGCTGCTACAGTTATATTTCTAAGTTGGCTATTAAAGCTATATTTCTCAGTTGGCTGCTAAAGCTATATTTCTCAGTTGGCTGCTAAAGCTATATTTCTCAGTTGGCTGCTAAAGCTATATTTCTCAGTTGGCTGCTAAAGCTATATTTCTTTAGCCAATCATTGTAGATGGCGCTGCAGTCTATATATATAGTATATATATAGTATATCTATTAGGGTGGGTGGGAGTGGAATTTATTTCTTCTACTGTACGGTCATGCATAAACTCGCTCCTGATGTCTAAACCCACTTCCTTTAAAATAGGATGAAATAGCGTAATTTATACAATATTGGCTTTGAAAACAAGACTTTTGCCTGACAAATGACAAGATATTGCAGGTTTTCATGAAATCAGAATAGATCATAGGCTTTTATAGAAAAATCTAACTCTCTAGTGTACATCTTGCTGAAAACCCATTACGAGACATAGTGACTAGACGACCGTTGCTGGCAAATGTCGAGACACAATGAGCGTGTAGTCATGTTAGCGATAGTAAATATAGACAAGCTTCAAGGGTGGGCGTGGCACCTGAAAAAAAAAAAATATATATATATATATATATATTTTTTTTTTCAAGGTTGGTTGGTTGGTTGATTACATTCTCTATATATAGTATCGCTGACGTGCCACTTCATCAGTCTATCTCAATCTTTGCCAGCAACGGTTCTAATCTGTTTCAAATTTAATGGCAGGATATTATGTAACCCATTTCTTCATAAACAGGATGCGATAAAGTTATTTATAGCATTAATTTGTCCTTGCCGATAGCACCAAGCGATAATCTAAAAGGTCATCCGGTCGAGCCTTTTATAGTCTTATCAGATGTTCCGCTCGCCAGAGTATAAATACCGGCCTCTCGCCTCAGCTTATTCATTCTGACCCTCTGCTTTTTGAAATGGCCACTCTTTCCTTTGACTCTCTGACGGATGAACGAGTTGATTGCGACTGTGTCATAATACCAAATTGGCAAGTATTGAACACCCCTCGCGTCTCTTGTGAGCTAATATGTAATTACGATCGTTCTATGAATATGCCAGCTCCAGCTATCATTCCCAAACCTAAGCCAGCTCAAGTTCTCGCTCCCACACCTGAACCGGCTCCAGCTATCATTCAAAAACCAGCACCAGTACTTAAACCAGCCCCAGTTCTCATTTCCACACCTAAGCCTGATCCAGTTCCCACACCTAAGCCTGATCCAGTTCAAATTTCAATACCCATGTCAGAGATGATGTATTTTAAAGTACCAACGCTATTAAGTCCGCTACCGAAATCTCCAATTTCAGAAGACCCGTCCAAAGTAACAACTTATCGTGCCTGGAAGCCTCCACCGAAGATAGATTTCATGGTACGGCCTAAATTAAAAACTGCTGGCTTTGAAGATCCAAGAATTCGAAGACGGCAGGGCATAGTCGTTCTCAAGTCAACCGTCAGTCTGAGAGATGGCAAATGTTACAGCCACATACAAACAGAGGTCAGGAAAAATTACTGTTGGGTTTAAACCCAAACGACTTATAAAAAAATCGGGTCGAACGAAGTGTCTCATGGCAGATTACTGTCTTTGACACTTCGTTCGACCCGTTTTTTTTGTAACAATTATATTGCCAATATTGGATGCGTTTAAGATTTTGACTTAAGATTTTCAACGGATCCCGTATATATAAATGAAGTCTTGTAACAATACATATGTATATATAGACAATTATCAACCAACTTTGAAAAAAATGGTGAAATATGGCAAAGTCTAAAAAAAAATATTATTTTGAAAAAAATTATAAAAATCAAACAATATAAAAGTCGAAAAATAAAACTTAGAAAAAATTTTGAAAAAAATAAACTTAGAAAAAATTTTGAAAAAAATAAATTTAGAAAAAATTTCACCAATCTCGAAATTTTTTCTAAGTCCAAAAAAATATTATTTTGAAAAAAATTATAAAAATCAAATAATATAAAAGTCGAAAAATAAAACTTAGAAAAAATTTTGAAAAAAATAAACTTAGAAAAAATTTCGAGATTGCTGAAATATGGCAAAGTCCAAAAGAATATTAGCTTGAAAAAAAATGAGAAAACGTAAAATCAGCCATGGCTTATATAGCCATGCCACGCCCACTAAAAAAAAAAAAAAAAAATTTTTTTTTTTTTTTTTTTTTTTTTAGATTTTAGATTTTTTGATGCCACGCCCACACACAAAAATATATAATATAAGCTCTAAAAAAAAGACTATAAAAAAAAATTTTTTTTTTTTTTTTTTTTTTTTTTTTCAAGGTTGGTTGATTGGTTGATTAACTCTAGCTAACCTATATATATCATGCTAAAGTATATACACTATCATTGTCCAGCAATGCTTATCTGTTTCAGCGTCTATAAAAATGCATCCGTGTCATAGCAAATGAGTTATACAATATCCTGTTTCAGCGATATCTATAAATAGCCATCCTGTTTTCGTAGAAACTGACTTCCGTAGCAAATGAGTTATACAATATCCTGTTTCCGCGGTCATCTATAAAAAGCCTTATCTTATCGTAAAAACTGACTTATGCAATCCTTCAGATCGACTATATAAGCTCTGACATTTGATCGAATAGCCATTCTCTCTTCGGAGCTTTGAACTGCCAAGATGTATAAAAATCAATGCTCTCTGAAGAAGCTTAAAGCGGTAAACTCGCTACGAAACCGTTTTGGGGTTATCGAGCTGTTTCCCAAAAACCTTTCGCCTACCGTTAAAAAATTGGAAGAGTATCCACACTTTCAAACCATGATCGGTGAAGGCAAGATTTGTGTATTCTGTCTATACATGACGTCCAATTTGAAGATTGAATTCAAAAAACGTACTCTGACGGACAAGATAACAAATACGATTCCAACCATAGGCAGAGAGGCCAAGACAAACTATCCGCTGAGACCTCAGGAAATTAAATGGAGCACTCTGATGAACCGATATAAAAGACCCCCCAGCGAAGCCAACAGAACCAACGCCGACGTGAGAATTGGTTTCAAGTGCCCCAACAATCAGTTTCTTGTAAAGTCCTATTTTACGTTTGGTCAGCGAACCGTCGGACAAGGATGCGCCCATATTATACAGACGTTGAACGTACCATTCCTGTTCTTTGTGAGGCGTCCTGGCGAGACACGAGTAAGAGCGGACAACAGATACTTTGCTGGCGACAAGCTCCATTACTACGACCGTTTCATATTGATTGCCGACTCCAGTTACAAGGTGCCTGCTGGGACCACATACATTCTGTTTACAACTCAAAAAAACTTTTTCAGTTTGGACATTGTGCCAGAGAATTTAGAGTTGGGTTTCAAAACCAAAAATCCTTTGGTAGAACGCATAACAAAAATAGATGGAATGTACGACGAATCCGTACCAACGCCCATGATACAGCATATAGATGATGAAGACGACTCCCCCGTAGAAATGAGTACGGAAGTCGCCTGAATAACATCTAAATATTTTGAAATTTCAAAGCCAACCTCTCCAATCTCAGAGCCATCCCAAGAGCCAGAGATCTATTTTCCTGAATCATCCCAAGAGTCATCTCAAGAGCCAGATCCAGAGCCAGAGATCTATTTGCCAACGAACCCCCCTGTCGTATTGGACAGAAGAACAATAATTATAACAACAAACTTTGCAGCCCAATACAAGTCTCTGACTTTTAAAAACTGGAAAGACTTAACAGATCGCCCCGACAATAACTTCGTACGCCCCTACGGACCAGATCTACCTGGACTTGACCTGAGAATTAAATCGGTAAAACGGAAGGCTGAAACGATTCCCAAGAGTGCCAAGAAACATAAGCCATCTTTCAAGGAGGCGGCCACAAATACAGAGCCAGTGTTTAAATGCCCACTACCACCTGAGCCAGTTTTTAAACGTCCAGCGCCCATTGAAAGTCCTGAGATATGTCCAGAGCCCATTGAAGATCCTGAACCCATTGAAAGTCCTGAACCCATTGAAAATCCTGAGATATGTCCCATTGAAGATCCTGAACCCATTGAAAATCCTGAGATATGTCCAGCTCCCATTGAAAATCCAGAATATTTTTATGGATGGCCTATTATTGAAAGGTCAGAGGTACAAACTGAACTGGATGAGCTTGATAATATTCTATGCACGCCTTTATCCATGCCAGCGGATACGCTAGACTCGTTGATGGATGATCTTATGACGCCATCAACTATACAGTATACGATGGATGACGGACCGCTGGAGACTCAGTTCAAAATGCCAGGATTTGAACTGCCAGATTTCATATAAAAACAAAAATATGTAAAATTTAAAAAATTTGGGTCAAACGAGGCTTCCTCATGTTTAGATTTGTCATTATGACTTATCTTTACGATGGAAGCCTCGTTTGACCCATTTTTTTTAAATCAAAATGCTACCAATATTGGTATTGAAAAAAAAATAACTTGTAAAATTTATCAGAACAATAAAAAAATTGGGTCAAACGGGGCTTCCTCATGTTTAGATTTGTCAGTATGACTTATCTTTACAATGGAAGCCTCGTTTGACCCACTTTTTTTAAATCATAATGCTACCAATATTGGATTTATAAAAATAATAACTTGTAAATTTTATCAGATTAATTAGAAAGTGACACATGACAATACTTTATAAAAGTCCATCTAAGTCACATTAAAATCAACCAACCAACCAACCTTGAAAAAAAAAAAAAAAAAAAAAAAAAAAAATTTTTTTTTTTTTTTTTTTTTTCAAGGTTGGTTGGTTGGTTGATATATATTTGTTTCCTCGTTCATCACTTTTCATTTATCAAGATTAACTTTTCAATTTAATCCTAGCCTTGTTCATGTTTTTATCCAAAGGCTAAGTTTCAAAGCCTCATTTTAAATGAAACCTGTTAATTTTGATCATGTCTATCTTAAACGTGGATCGCTTGGCCATCCAAGAGGCCTTCATGAACCATGACGAAACGTAGCAATTAGATGTTTGAACTGAGTCCATAACCCTTTAAAATTTATCTAAGCCATAGTAGCCTTTCAATTTTGACCGTTCAAAGGTATCGTTTAAACGTAGATCAGCTATGCAAGAGGTCATGATAAAACTGAGTCACGCTGAGCGTTGCCTGTATCTGAAACAGATGCCATGTCAAACGAAGACCTTTGACATGGCAATTGAAAACGGGGCATCGCTTAGCAGGCAAAATTTAAACGAGCTGGGCTAGTCAGGATAAACGTAACCATTGAACTCTGGGCCATGCTTAGCAGTAGTAGCCCATACTGTAAAAATAATATTTACGAGATCTAATGACAAAGCGACAAATGAAAAGCTTAAAAGTAGCGGCCCTGTCTATGGCATCATTTTAAATGTTAATATTGAGCCATCCAAGAGGCCTTGATAGAAATCGGCTGGACACGACAAATCAATATGTACGCTTGAAATCTGAAAGACGTAGAGAGCCTATATTGTAAAAACTTAAAATTATAAACTTCAAAAGTGGATATATGTAGGAAGTGTGTTAAGTTTTAAAGTCACATGACCACACCCACTCTTAAAATAAAACCAACCAACCAACCTTGAAAAAAAAAAAAAAAAAAAAAAATTTTTTTTTTTTTTTTTTCCAATGTTGGTTGGTTGGTTTTATTTTAAGAGTGGGTGTGGTCATGTGACTAGTAAATATCATCGGATCAAAAAGTGATATAACCAAGATTAATTTCGGAGCTAAAAAGAAGAACCCAAATTGTCTCCCCAACTGGCTGAACCCAAATTAGGTATTTTTTAGCTTGAAATCTTAGCTGATCTGAGTTTGGTCGTTGGTAAAAAATATCAGCGGATTTTTCTAAGGCCCAAATGAAATTCTTTCAAACTAAATCTGGCAGACTAGAATTTTATTAAGAATCTGAGTTACACAACGAGAAGCACTTTGGGGGAGCCACTTTGGTTTAGAAAAAGAGAGGGTCTCGTTTAAAGTCAGATCTGTCTCGGTACTACGTTTTGGGCTCGTCCAAGCTTCAGATCCTCTGGTTTTCGTTAGTCCGCTTAGAGAGTTTTGACCTTGAACCCAAACGAAGAGGTTATTGACCCCAAGGAAGAGGTTATTGACCCCCACGAACTGAGTCGATACACTGAGTCGATACTCTTTGTCTTAAACTATCATTTTCGGCTTTCAAGTTGGCCACTTCACCTTTCAAACTATCATTTTCAGCTTTCAAACTATCATTTTCCGCTTTCAAGATAGTCATTTCTGCTTTCAGCCTTTCCATTCCCTCTTTCAGGCTAGCAATTTCGTTCACGTGTAAATTATAAATAATTTCCAAATATTCCAGTTTTTGGATTTGTAGCATTTCTCTCATTTCCCTGATATTATTTTCGTAAATCTCTTTCATCTTTTTCATTTCGGCCTCTATCCCTTTGCATCGTCCCAATACGGGCATCACGCATTGAATGCACATCTGTTGAAGCCTGCTGGGTTCCCAATAATCTTCTTTCACGACTTCGTAAAACATCTTGTAATCTTGTTCGGTTTGCATGCCTGGCGTAAAAAACATCTTTTGTCCGTTGTTCAGATGCAAGAAGTATTGGGTACGCCTGCTAGCCGACTTGAAATTTCTAGATACGGGCAGTACCAGGTTCAATTTTATGTCTGGCAAATGTTTGATTTTGATTTGATATTTTCCGTTGATGAACGCCATTGGTACTCTGAGCAATTTATCGGGATATATGTTGGCATGGTTCTGGGTTATGAGTTTCAGGATGCCTCCGTTCCAGAGCGTAACCAGGACCAGCCTGTAATCTTTGGGCAGCGTCTCTTGAATGTAAAAATGGTTCATGTTACCTACCCCTTTACGGTCTTCGAACGAAAAATTACAGCTGGATTGGCGGCGGCTGAGATATCCCAGCGTATTGACCAAATGCCAGGCGGTCTCTATAGATTTACTTTTCAGGCATCTGTAACCGACATACGGTCTTTCGTCGGGCCTGATCCTACCCCACACGTTCTTGTGAAAATGATCTTCTGAATGAGTTACTACGACCATGTGCCTATGCTGCCTGAATTTGGGATTGGTTTCCCTGCCGCCGTCGCACCAACATGAAAATGGCAAGGTCTGGGTCAAGCCGTCGTCTCTATCCATAAATCTTATAAAATCTCTATAGGCTACGGCTCGCACCATGACGTGGATGAACGCCAGGTTACCTTGAAGATATCTCAGCACGCAAGAGGCGGCCAACATATATCCACTTTTGAAGTTTATAATTTTAAGTTTTTACAATATAGGCTCTCTACGTCTTTCAGATTTCAAGCGTACATATTGATTTGTCGTGTCCAGCCGATTTCTATCAAGGCCTCTTGGATGGCTCAATATTAACATTTAAAATGATGCCATAGACAGGGCCGCTACTTTTAAGCTTTTCATTTGTCGCTTTGTCATTAGATCTCGTAAATATTATTTTTACAGTATGGGCTACTACTGCTAAGCATGGCCCAGAGTTCAATGGTTACGTTTATCCTGACTAGCCCAGCTCGTTTAAATTTTGCCTGCTAAGCGATGCCCCGTTTTCAATTGCCATGTCAAAGGTCTTCGTTTGACATGGCATCTGTTTCAGATACAGGCAACGCTCAGCGTGACTCAGTTTTATCATGACCTCTTGCATAGCTGATCTACGTTTAAACGATACCTTTGAACGGTCAAAATTGAAAGGCTACTATGGCTTAGATAAATTTTAAAGGGTTATGGACTCAGTTCAAACATCTAATTGCTACGTTTCGTCATGGTTCATGAAGGCCTCTTGGATGGCCAAGCGATCCACGTTTAAGATAGACATGATCAAAATTAACAGGTTTCATTTAAAATGAGGCTTTGAAACTTAGCCTTTGGATAAAAACATGAACAAGGCTAGGATTAAATTGAAAAGTTAATCTTGATAAATGAAAAGTGATGAACGAGGAAACAAATATATATCAACCAACCAACCAACCTTGAAAAAAAAAAAAAAAAAAAAAAAATTTTTTTTTTTTTTTTTTTTTCAAGGTTGGTTGGTTGGTTGATTTTAATGTGACTTAGATGGACTTTTATAATGTATTGTCATGTGTCACTTTCTAATTAATCTGATAAAATTTACAAGTTATTATTTTTATAAATCCAATATTGGTAGCATTATGATTTAAAAAAAGTGGGTCAAACGAGGCTTCCATTGTAAAGATAAGTCATACTGACAAATCTAAACATGAGGAAGCCCCGTTTGACCCAATTTTTTTATTGTTCTGATAAATTTTACAAGTTATTTTTTTTTCAATACCAATATTGGTAGCATTTTGATTTAAAAAAAAATGGGTCAAACGAGGCTTCCATCGTAAAGATAAGTCATAATGACAAATCTAAACATGAGGAAGCCTCGTTTGACCCAAATTTTTTAAATTTTACATATTTTTGTTTTTATATGAAATCTGGCAGTTCAAATCCTGGCATTTTGAACTGAGTCTCCAGCGGTCCGTCATCCATCGTATACTGTATAGTTGATGGCGTCATAAGATCATCCATCAACGAGTCTAGCGTATCCGCTGGCATGGATAAAGGCGTGCATAGAATATTATCAAGCTCATCCAGTTCAGTTTGTACCTCTGACCTTTCAATAGTAGGCCATCCATAAAAATATTCTGGATTTTCAATGGGAGCTGGACATATCTCAGGATTTTCAATGGGTTCAGGATCTTCAATGGGACATATCTCAGGATTTTCAATGGGTTCAGGACTTTCAATGGGTTCAGGATCTTCAATGGGCTCTGGACATATCTCAGGACTTTCAATGGGCGCTGGACGTTTAAAAACTGGCTCAGGTGGTAGTGGGCATTTAAACACTGGCTCTGTATTTGTGGCCGCCTCCTTGAAAGATGGCTTATGTTTCTTGGCACTCTTGGGAATCGTTTCAGCCTTCCGTTTTACCGATTTAATTCTCAGGTCAAGTCCAGGTAGATCTGGTCCGTAGGGGCGTACGAAGTTATTGTCGGGGCGATCTGTTAAGTCTTTCCAGTTTTTAAAAGTCAGAGACTTGTATTGGGCTGCAAAGTTTGTTGTTATAATTATTGTTCTTCTGTCCAATACGACAGGGGGGTTCGTTGGCAAATAGATCTCTGGCTCTGGATCTGGCTCTTGAGATGACTCTTGGGATGATTCAGGAAAATAGATCTCTGGCTCTTGGGATGGCTCTGAGATTGGAGAGGTTGGCTTTGAAATTTCAAAATATTTAGATGTTATTCTGGCGACTTCCGTACTCATTTCTACGGGGGAGTCGTCTTCATCATCTATATGCTGTATCATGGGCGTTGGTACGGATTCGTCGTACATTCCATCTATTTTTGTTATGCGTTCTACCAAAGGATTTTTGGTTTTGAAACCCAACTCTAAATTCTCTGGCACAATGTCCAAACTGAAAAAGTTTTTTTGAGTTGTAAACAGAATGTATGTGGTCCCAGCAGGCACCTTGTAACTGGAGTCGGCAATCAATATGAAACGGTCGTAGTAATGGAGCTTGTCGCCAGCAAAGTATCTGTTGTCCGCTCTTACTCGTGTCTCGCCAGGACGCCTCACAAAGAACAGGAATGGTACGTTCAACGTCTGTATGATATGGGCGCATCCTTGTCCGACGGTTCGCTGACCAAACGTAAAATAGGACTTTACAAGAAACTGATTGTTGGGGCACTTGAAACCAATTCTCACGTCGGCGTTGGTTCTGTTGGCTTCGCTGGGGGGTCTTTTATATCGGTTCATCAGAGTGCTCCATTTAATTTCCTGAGGTCTCAGCGGATAGTTTGTCTTGGCCTCTCTGCCTATGGTTGGAATCGTATTTGTTATCTTGTCCGTCAGAGTACGTTTTTTGAATTGAATCTTCAAATTGGACGTCATGTATAGACAGAATACACAAATCTTGCCTTCACCGATCATGGTTTGAAAGTGTGGATACTCTTCCAATTTTTTAACGGTAGGCGAAAGGTTTTTGGGAAACAGCTCGATAACCCCAAAACGGTTTCGTAGCGAGTTTACCGCTTTAAGCTTCTTCAGAGAGCATTGATTTTTATACATCTTGGCAGTTCAAAGCTCCGAAGAGAGAATGGCTATTCGATCAAATGTCAGAGCTTATATAGTCGATCTGAAGGATTGCATAAGTCAGTTTTTACGATAAGATAAGGCTTTTTATAGATGACCGCGGAAACAGGATATTGTATAACTCATTTGCTACGGAAGTCAGTTTCTACGAAAACAGGATGGCTATTTATAGATATCGCTGAAACAGGATATTGTATAACTCATTTGCTATGACACGGATGCATTTTTATAGACGCTGAAACAGATAAGCATTGCTGGACAATGATAGTGTATATACTTTAGCATGATATATATAGGTTAGCTAGAGTTAATCAACCAATCAACCAACCTTGAAAAAAAAAAAAAAAAAAAAAAAATTTTTTTTTTTTTTATAGTCTTTTTTTTAGAGCTTATATTATATATTTTTGTGTGTGGGCGTGGCATCAAAAGATATAAAATCTAGAAAAAAAAAAAATTTTTTTTTTTTTTTTTTTTTTTTTTTTTTTTTTTTTTAGTGGGCGTGGCATGGCTATATAAGCCATGGCTGATTTTACATTTTCTCATTTTTTTTCAAGCTAATATTCTTTTGGACTTTGCCATATTTCAGCAATCTCGAAATTTTTTCTAAGTTTATTTTTTTCAAAATTTTTTCTAAGTTTTATTTTTCGACTTTTATATTATTTGATTTTTATAATTTTTTTCAAAATAATATTTTTTTGGACTTAGAAAAAATTTCGAGATTGGTGAAATTTTTTCTAAATTTATTTTTTTCAAAATTTTTTCTAAGTTTATTTTTTTCAAAATTTTTTCTAAGTTTTATTTTTCGACTTTTATATTGTTTGATTTTTATAATTTTTTTCAAAATAATATTTTTTTTTAGACTTTGCCATATTTCACCATTTTTTTCAAAGTTGGTTGATAATTGTCTATATATACATATGTATTGTTACAAGACTTCATTTATATATACGGGATCCGTTGAAAATCTTAAGTCAAAATCTTAAACGCATCCAATATTGGCAATATAATTGTTACAAAAAAAACGGGTCGAACGAAGTGTCAAAGACAGTAATCTGCCATGAGACACTTCGTTCGACCCGATTTTTTTATAAATCGTTTGGGTTTAAACCCAACAGTAATTTTTCCTGACCTCTGTTTGTATGTGGCTGTAACATTTGCCATCTCTCAGACTGACGGTTGACTTGAGAACGACTATGCCCTGCCGTCTTCGAATTCTTGGATCTTCAAAGCCAGCAGTTTTTAATTTAGGCCGTACCATGAAATCTATCTTCGGTGGAGGCTTCCAGGCACGATAAGTTGTTACTTTGGACGGGTCTTCTGAAATTGGAGATTTCGGTAGCGGACTTAATAGCGTTGGTACTTTAAAATACATCATCTCTGACATGGGTATTGAAATTTGAACTGGATCAGGCTTAGGTGTGGGAACTGGATCAGGCTTAGGTGTGGAAATGAGAACTGGGGCTGGTTTAAGTACTGGTGCTGGTTTTTGAATGATAGCTGGAGCCGGTTCAGGTGTGGGAGCGAGAACTTGAGCTGGCTTAGGTTTGGGAATGATAGCTGGAGCTGGCATATTCATAGAACGATCGTAATTACATATTAGCTCACAAGAGACGCGAGGGGTGTTCAATACTTGCCAATTTGGTATTATGACACAGTCGCAATCAACTCGTTCGTCCGTCAGAGAGTCAAAGGAAAGAGTGGCCATTTCAAAAAGCAGAGGGTCAGAATGAATAAGCTGAGGCGAGAGGCCGGTATTTATACTCTGGCGAGCGGAACATCTGATAAGACTATAAAAGGCTCGACCGGATGACCTTTTAGATTATCGCTTGGTGCTATCGGCAAGGACAAATTAATGCTATAAATAACTTTATCGCATCCTGTTTATGAAGAAATGGGTTACATAATATCCTGCCATTAAATTTGAAACAGATTAGAACCGTTGCTGGCAAAGATTGAGATAGACTGATGAAGTGGCACGTCAGCGATACTATATATAGAGAATGTAATCAACCAACCAACCAACCTTGAAAAAAAAAAAAAAAATATATATATATATATATATATATTTTTTTTTTTTTTTTCAGGTGCCACGCCCACCCTTGAAGCTTGTCTATATTTACTATCGCTAACATGACTACACGCTCATTGTGTCTCGACATTTGCCAGCAACGGTCGTCTAGTCACTATGTCTCGTAATGGGTTTTCAGCAAGATGTACACTAGAGAGTTAGATTTTTCTATAAAAGCCTATGATCTATTCTGATTTCATGAAAACCTGCAATATCTTGTCATTTGTCAGGCAAAAGTCTTGTTTTCAAAGCCAATATTGTATAAATTACGCTATTTCATCCTATTTTAAAGGAAGTGGGTTTAGACATCAGGAGCGAGTTTATGCATGACCGTACAGTAGAAGAAATAAATTCCACTCCCACCCACCCTAATAGATATACTATATATATACTATATATATAGACTGCAGCGCCATCTACAATGATTGGCTAAAGAAATATAGCTTTAGCAGCCAACTGAGAAATATAGCTTTAGCAGCCAACTGAGAAATATAGCTTTAGCAGCCAACTGAGAAATATAGCTTTAATAGCCAACTTAGAAATATAACTGTAGCAGCCAACTTAGAAATATAACTTTAGAAATATAACTTTAGAAACCAACCAACCTTAAAAAAAAAAAAAAAAAAAAAAAAAATTTTTTTTTTTTTTTTTTTTTTTTCCAGTTGGTTGGTTGATTAGTTGATTTATATTTAGTATAAATAGCGGCTCCGTACTCAAGCTACATTCATTCTGTCTTCATCCTCATTGAAATAGCTTATTAGATATTTTCTAGTCTGACCAGACAATACGTCCTGTTTCTAATCTATTTACGATGGCCCTTATCAAGTACCACGAGATCACAAGCCAAATTTATTCGGGCATACCTTTAATAGCTACCGAAAAATTGGATGGCTCTAATATCGGTATTGGCTACGTGAAGAATACGTTCAGGATACAATCTAGAAACGTAGTGCTAGATGAAAAGACACGCCTTTTTAACTTGAACGCAATCTTGGAACCTCTGTCGGAAAAGGTACGGCTTATCAAAGACATTTTACATGACAATTTTATCATTTATGGAGAAGTATTCGGAAGCCACATGAAGAGAATAACCTATCGTGATTTTGAATCCGAAGCCGTATTCGGTAGCAATACTGTCTTTTTTCGGGCCTTCGACATCTACCAACTGGATTCAGATACGTTTATGAAGTATAGCGATGCCGTGAACATTTTCCAGCGAGTGAAGCTACCCCACGTACCCATCTTAGATTTAGATTACCAAACGATAGGGGATCTGTACGAAAAAGTTGAAACGTATCCCAGCGCTTATGCAGAGTGTCCGCTAGAAGGATTCGTCATGAAGGCCGACGCCGAAGAATCTCCACGCTCTAGGAAAATTTTTAAGGTTAAGCGTAAACAGTTCAACGAACAAGCTCTGAACAAGTACAAGATTAAAAATTATGTAAATTATAATAGATACCTATCTGCGTACTCCAAAATCGGCGAAGACCCTGAGAAAATCAAAGAAGAAATGGTGAGCGATTCGCTAAAAGATATAATTTCAGTCTATGAAAAGGACGAGGGCTGCAGCTATGACTTGGACTCGATTCGTACAGAGATTGAAAACGAGGCGGATAAGCTTATAAAGAAGTTTTCTGGACCAGTTTTCAAAGATGATAACTAAATAAACAACTAACTTGAAAAAAAAAAAAAAAAAAAAAATTTTTTTTTTTTTTTTTTTTTTTTTTTTTTACATGCCACGCCCACTCATGGATATTCTATATAAATAGTGGTTCCGTACTCAAGCTACCATCATTCTGTCCATTCTAGTTGCCTCTGTTTATTGAAAGATCATAACGCAATCATGTATCTGAAAATTTGTTTTGATACCAAGCCTACACTCATCGCCGCTACTGTTGGTAGAGATGTTTATTTCATAGCCGTCGAAGTTGGCAAATATCTAGGCTACGCGTCACCTTACAACTTTGCACATCGATATTCCAACAAGGATCTGGCTGATCTATATCCCAATGCACAACGCTTGAACATGAGTTCCAGGCGCGTGTTTGATTTCAACGATATGCTTCACGTACTTGTGAAGACGCACCGAATGCCTATCGAGGAGATCTGCCGTATCCGGAAACTGTGGACCGATGGCCGGGTAACCTCTACGTATCCCAACATTATACCGTTCAGCAGAAGGATGGCCTTTGAAATCACAGTTCGAAACGAAGGCGAGATGAATTTACAAGATTGGCTTAAAGGGTATTACGAATACTCGAGGGCAGTCTGCGAACAACATACGAATATCTACGCACCCCCGTCGGTAGAATCCAGGTATGGGGATACTGAAGAAGAGAAACCTAGCAACTTTTCCATGCGTGTGAGAGCTGAAGGTATATGGTCTGTCAAATCGGGCGACATGCTTCAAGAATTGACTGCTACGGTTAAGAGAAAGTTTGAGGAAATAGAGAAAGACTATGTAGTTGACGAAAAAGACAGAGCGTATGAGTTGACCGTCAAGCTGGCTCGTAGAGAGATAGTTTAATTATGTTAAACTACTAACTAATGTTTGTAAAAAAATGTTTGTAAAAAAAATCTTTGAAAAAAAAAAAAAAAAAAAAAAAAAAATTTTTTTTTTTTTTTTTTTTTTTTTTTTTCAAGGCTGGTTGATTGATTGATTGACTCTAGCTAGCCTATATATATCATGCTAAAGTAACAGTTTATCTAAATTTGCTGATGTGCCATCACCTCTGTCAAAATTTTCAATTTTTTTTTAAATTTGAAAAAAAAAACGACTGAAAAGTAATTAAATTGCTTATTTTACTATGTATATGTAATAAGAATCACGATTCCACGATTAGTTTTCAAAAATATTTTTATTTTAAGATTACGTTTCTAAAGTTGGTCGAATTTGCAAAATTTTCAATTTTTTTTTAAATTTGAAAAAAAACGACTGAAAAGTAATTAAATTGCTTATTTTACTATGTATATGTAATAAGAATCACGATTCCACGATTAGTTTTCAAAAATATTTTTATTTTAAGATTACGTTTCTAAAGTTGGTCGAATGTCAACTCAAAGTCTAAATCTTCATTTTTGAAAATATACTTAATTCAATTAGCATTATAAATATATATCAACCAACCAGCCTTGAAAAAAAAAAAAAAAAAAAAAAATTTTTTTTTTTTTTCCAAGGCTGGTTGATTGATTGATTGACTGTAGTAGCCTATATATATCATGTTAAAGTAACAGTTTATCTAAATTTGCTGATGTGCCATCACCTCTGTCAAAATTTTCAATTTTTTTTTTAATTTGAAAAAAAACGACTGAAAAGTAATTAAATTGCTTATTTTACTATGTATATGTAATAAGAATCACGATTCCACGATTAGTTTTCAAAAATATTTTTATTTTAAGATTACGTTTCTAAAGTTGGTCAAATTTGCAAAATTTTCAATTTTTTTTAAATTTGAAAAAAAAACGACTGAAAAGTAATTAAATTGCTTATTTTACTATGTATATGTAATAAGAATCACGATTCCACGATTAGTTTTCAAAAATATTTTTATTTTAAGATCACGTTTCTAAAGTTGGTCGAATTTGCAATAGTCAACTCAAAGTCTAAATCTTCATTTTTGAAAATATACTTAATTCAATTAACATTATAAATATATATCAACCAACCAACCTTAAAAAAAAAAAAAAAAAAAAAAAAAAATTTTTTTTTTTTTTTTTTTTCAAGGTTGGTTAATTGGTTGATTGACTCTAGCTAGCCTATATATATATCATGCTAAAGTAACAGTTTATCTAAATTTGCTGATGTGCCACCACCTCTGTCAAAATTTTCAATTTTTTTTAAATTTGAAAAAAAAACGACTGAAAAGTAAGTAAATTGCTTATTTTACTATGTATATGTAATAAGAATCACGATTCCACGATTAGTTTTCAAAAATATTTTTATTTTAAGATTACGTTTCTAAAGTTGGTCGAATGTCAACCCAAAGTCTAAATCTTCATTTTTGAAAATATACTTAATTCAATTATAGACCCATCCATATATTTTTCAGTCTTAATAATATTTTCATACATGTAATTGTAAAGTCTCAACTTAAACGTCTTAATAGATTTTTTTATGCTGATAACCTCTTCAATACTAGCTTAATAGATTTTTTTTATAAATACTTAAATTAAGTCCCCTTAGCATCAAAGTCTTAAATTAAACCCGTCCAATGTTGGCACTATATCTATCGCAAAAAAATGGGTCGAACGAGGTGTCAAAGACAGAAATTCTGCCATGAGACACCTCGTTCGACCCATTTTTTTACTCTCATTTTAAAGATTAGCATAAGCTCTCTATGGGTTGCTCATTAGATAGCCTCCTGATGGTCATCTTCAACAGTCCGGTCATTTGAGATTTGTATAATTCATAATCCTCATATTCAAGCTCAAAAAATTTCCTCACCTGTAGTTGGTATGCGGCAAGGAAGTCTTCGAACTTGGTATGGGACCTTTCAACAAATCGAACACCTATGGCTTTCACGAAGCTGAGCTTCATGTTAGCCTGGTATTTCACCATGGCCGAACCATCGAACATTTCATCAAATTCCTGTTCGCCCATGAACCCTTTCAAATGATGCTTGGCTTCGCTAATGGAGAAGATTCTCGTCTTAGCGAGCCATTTAGGTAAATCGATTTTAGGGTCCATCACGTCTCGGACGGTGAGGCCTGCATATTTTTCGGCAAAATGAAGATCTAGAGGGTGCCTCGAATAAATAGCCAGGTCCTCAGCCCGGACAAACAGGGTGCCATCAGTGGCCATTAGGCATTTAAAGGCAACGCCATAAGCATAATTTTTTACATGGAAAAACATGACTGACAGAGAGCTAATGTATCTAAGCAGCTAGTAGAGAGATCGACTAGCAATTGAAGAGCTCTCGCTGGACACTCGTATATATACCCGGTCTTATCAACAGGATCTGATTGTAATTTTCTAGCTTATCAAGAGGAAAGGCTTGCATAATATCCTGTCTCTTGAGCAATTTTTATCGATCTGATTATAACCGGGCTTCCTGCATCCTGAGGAAAGGCTTACATAATATCCTGTCAACACTTCTCGAAAAATCTTTTTATAGAGATCTGATTGTAATTTTAATCGAAGCCGCTTATCAAGCATCCTGTCAATAGTTTCTCGAAAATCTTTTTATAGAGATCAGATCATAATAACTGGCTTGGCT
Source organism: Salticus scenicus (assembly GCA_963930645.1). NCBI lineage: Eukaryota > Metazoa > Arthropoda > Arachnida > Araneae > Salticidae > Salticus > Salticus scenicus. Next base: position 6,370,859 of record OZ005658.1, on the reverse strand, counting down.
ACACTTAACCTTTAAAAATTTTAAATATTACATAAAAAATGTAAATTTTAAATGAAAAAATTAAATTTTTAAACTCAGATCCCTTAAATTTAGCTATTGAGTCTATATATTTTACCAAGATTCATATTTATCTTATAGCTAAGCCATATCCCTTGAAAATTACAATCGGTACGCATTCAATGTTGGCTTGGCTACACTTAGTCTTTAAAAATTTTAAATTTTACATACAAATTTTAAATGAAAAAATCAAATTTTTAAATTCAGATCCCTTAAATTTAGCTATCGAGTCTGTATATTTTACCAAGTTTCATATTTATCTTATAGCTAAGCCATATCCCTTGAAAATTTAGAGATCAGATTATAATGACTGCCACACTTAGTCTTTAAAAATTTTAAATTTTACATAAAAAATGCAAATTTTAAACGAAAAAAATTAAATTTTTAAATTCAGATCCCTTAAATTTAGCTATCGAGTTTATATATTTTATCAAGATACAAAATTATCTTATAGCTAAGCCATATCCCTTGAAAATTACAAGTTCAAATCGGTACGCATCCAATGTTGGCACTCTATCTATCGCAAAAAAATGGGCCGAGCGAAGCCTCAATGACAATGTCATGAGAGGCTTCGCTCGACCCATTTTTTTGCACCTCGTCCTGATCTTAAGACGAGGATTTATAGAAGTAGGGCTTGTTTCCCACCAAAACTTTTATTTTTCGGGGGAAATAGCCTAGCTCCAAGTCCCCATATCGTTCGCCAAACACATAGGTGTCCATGGGTACCGTTGCCAGGTACTCCTCCATGACAATCTTTAGATCGGCCAAGAAATTCTCCATTGTGGCATTGGATGAGGTTATGGCTGCGAGCTTAACCTGGACAGGCCGCCTCAGGTTTAAGCTGCATTCGATGGGCGTAAGAATTTCGATCGGCCCCTGAAATAAGGAATCAAACTCTCCTGGATGCATATCCATCAATATTTTTGCATCCTCCAGTCCAAAGACGCATGTCTTGGCTAAAGACGGGGGTAGTTTCAAGCCCTCAGGAGCAATGTCCGTTACGGTTATATGGCACAAGTTTACCACTCTATTGGGGTTTTCATGCCCCATGTAATAGGCTACGTCTCGGCCTTTGATGAAAATTTGGTCGTCAAATGACAAAAAGCATGTCAATTTAACATTCAGTTCATCAGATAATATTTGGAAAATCATTTTGGAGAGACTAGCTCAGAATGAAATGTCTCGTCCAGCAGCCTGTATATATACTAGCAGTAATCTTTAGTTCTATCTAAATTCCAAGTAAATTTCTTATCGGTGACGCACGTCCTGTGACGCACGTCCTCATGCTATCGGAACTAATTATATAAATAATTTTATCGTTCTAGAAGGTCACGCGGTTTTCTTAGTAAAGCTTGATAAAACGAGGTCACGAATCGGGTATATATACGAGCTGTCTCTAAGAGCCTGCATCATTTTGACTTCTGTTGCCATGCTATTCACTATTGAACATCCACAGCTCGACGCTAAAATCCTATTCGTAGTCTCTGCGGATGGACTTTTGTTCGTCAGGGCCTCTGATGTGGCCAAGCTGATGGGCCGATCTTACGTGAAAAAAACGACCAGGCTGAAGGTGTGCGATCTCGTTTACAGGAGGGTCAGGCTACCTATCTCTCTAGCCAATACCTGGGTGTATCCAGTCGACGAGATACATTTTGGAGATGCCCTGTCGTCGTTGGGATTCGAGGCCATGCTGACATCCTCTAAAATCCAGATTCTAGACCCCCATAGTACCCACCTCATGCATCCATAAAGCCATCCGAATTCGGATCGTGAGGGACTCTGACAAATTCATAAATGAATTCTTAAAAGATTTCATAGACAGAACCATGCTGTTCTTCGATGGGGACCATGATGACGACCCTCGCCTCCACGAAGATAGATTTGAGACTATTTCTTGGACAGACACCCCTCCGTCCAAAATCAAAGTCTTTGTGGGGGATCGATCTAGATGGTACAAACTGATGCCTTAAATCTGGAGGGGGGCAAAAAAATGGGCCGAACGAAGCGTCTCATGGCAGATTTCTGTCTTTGACGCTTCGTTCGGCCCATTTTTTTGCAATAGATAGAGTGCCAATATTGGATGTTTATAAATTGAGACTTTGAATTGGATAAGTCTCTGAGAGAGAGATAATAGTAATATTTCAATATTGAAACGATGCCTTTGAATCTGAGATAGCTAATGTCTTTGAGATAGAAATTTACAATATTGAATAAGAATTATTTTTTAAATGAATGCAGTACCAATATTGAATATATTTTTTTTAACGATTTCGATAAACAAATAAAATAAAATATTTATATAGCCAATCTGAAGGATTGCATAACTCATTTTCTACGAAAACAGGATGAGCTGCATTTGCTACGGATGCGGTAAAGATATTTATAGACGGTTTTCAATATTGAAACGATACAAAATACTAACGCCTTTGAATCTGAGATAGAATCGGCTTGAGATAGAAATTTACAATATTGTATAAGGGCATTTTTTAAATGAATGCTATACCAATATTGAATATATTTTTTTAACGATTCGATAAACAAATAATATATTTTTAACGATTCGATAAACAAATAATAAATATTTTATTATTAAAATAAAATATTTAAATAATAAATATTTTATTATTAAAATAAAATATTTAAATAATATATTTAAATTCTAAATATTTATTATTCAAACCGACAACTGAATCGAAAAATTCTGACGGGGTGGAGTTGCTCGAAGAATACTTCTGGCGACTGTATTTGTGATGTATATTGAGTACCTGTATTTGTAGACTATGTTAAAGTAATTTTATTTGTAGATTGAATTGTTTTTAAGTCTCGTTGCTGACTGTCATTTTCAATTATTAGAGTGCCTTTATTTGTAGATACCTTTATTTGTAGAGACCTTTATTTTTAATGTATCCTAGAATACCTTCATTTCTAGACGACTATTATTTTTAATATAGGTTTGAGAACCTTTATAAGTAGTGTATATTCGAGTACCTTTATTTGTATAGTATGCTAGAATACCTTTATTAGTATAGTATACTGGAGTACCTTTATTTGTATAGTATACTAGACTCATATATTATTATACAGATAGGACACTCCCGTATATTCTTCGGTAACCAAAATTTGACTGCAACGACCCTATTGTCAACGGCTGTAAATTTCTCGAGCTCTCCAGCTTACGCAATCGCTTGTCTTATTTTTATTGTATCTATGTTAATATCCTAATATTAGTGCAACGTTAAACCCAACATCCAACCAACTAACCATTGTATTGATGATTACGTTTGGCAACTTTGTTGTTGTTTACGAACTTGATTGTGGAAAGCAATTTATTTTAAGAAGCAAGTCCTGAATATTAAGCAAATAAATTTTGAAGATAAACATAAACCAGAAATATTTTTTTCATTTTAAAGCATTTTGTATTATTTAAACCAAGAAATGTTAAATATTTAAGATTTCATACCATACTGCTATTTCAGCTTTACAGTTTGTTATATTAATTTGTACACTTGAACAAAATTATTTACAAACATAATAAAAATTACTTTTATTTCATAGAAAATAGCTGTGAATGTTATGATTTTGTGAATTTAAAAGCAGTAGAAAAAGTGAAGGAAGGAAAACTGCACATACGTTTTCGTTTGGCAACTTTATTATTGTTTACAAACTTGATGGTCAAAAGCAATATACTTTAATAAGCAAGTGCTAAATATTAAGAAATAAAATTTGAATGTGTACGTAAAATAAAAACATTTTTTTTCATTTTAAAGCATTTTGTATTATTTATACTAAGCAATGTTAAATATTTAATGAGATCATACTGCTATATCAGATTTACAGTTCGTAATTTTAATTTGTACTTGAATATGAATATGTTTAACAAAGCATATTTTTAAACATTATAAAAATTAATTTTTATTTCTTAGAAGAATAGCTGTGAATGTTTTGAGGTTAATTTTGTGAATTCAAAAACAATAGAAAGTGAAGAAAGAGAAAACTTTCCATTCTAACTGATACTAACTACTACTACTTGCGAAATAGAAAAACAATTTTCGATCAAAGATGCTATTCATGTAGACTTGACACTTGTAGTTCTCCTCTGTTGACACTAGTGGTGCTACTATATTTCCGGTTCGCGTTTTAGCTTCACTGTCCTATCTGTATGATAATCTGTGTACTAGACTATACATTTATTTGCAGACCACTATTATTCGTACCGTATCTTGAAGTATCTTTATTTGTAGATTGAATTGTTTAAGTCTCATAGCTGGCTCTGACATTTTTATTAGAGTGCCTTTATTTGTAGAGTATATTAGTGTAACTTTATTTGTAGATTGAGTTGTTTTTGAGTCTGCTGACTCTGGTATTTTTAATTATTAGAGTACCTTTATTAGTTGTGTATATTAGAGTACTTTTATTTGTATAGTATGCTAGAGTACCTTTATTTGTAGTCTACCATCATTTGTAATGTATATTAGAGTACCTTTATTTGTACATTGAATTGTTTTCAAGTTTCGTTGCTGACTCTGACATATTTAATTATTAGAGTACTTTTATTTGTAAAGTATATAAACGTAACTTTATTTGTAGATTAAGTTATTTTTAAGTCTCGTAGCTGACTCTGATATTTTAATCTTTTGAGTACCTTTATTAGTAGTGTATATTAGAGTATCTTAATTTGTAGACCTTCATTTTTTGTAATGTATATAGAGTAAATTTATTAGTGTGTACATTAGTGTACTTTTATTTGTGAAGTATATTAGAGTACGGTTATTTTATAGTATATTAGAGTACCTTTGTTTATAGATTCAATTATTTTCAAGTCCCATTGCTGCCTCCGACCACAAATTATTATACAGATAGGACACTCCCGTTGACCAAATTTTGACTACAGTGCGTTAGCAACGACTGTAAGTTGCTCAAGCTCTCCAGCTTACGCAATGAGTAGTCTTATGTTTGAGAGACCAAAGCGCAGTGGAAAACAATAGAACAAGAATAAAAGTAAGACGTTTATTACATGATGGCACAAAACATATAAGACGTATACATAAAACCCACAAGTTACTACAATAATAGGGTTACCATAAACCACATTTGACTATCAGATCCATACCACATTTGGCGATTCATCGCCGATTTGGTAATGTTTGCGAATATTCTCCACATATCTCCCATTCGCAAAACATCCAAAAACACAATCAACAAATTTTAGAAGATTTGACTTTAACAATACTTTAGTCAACATATCTGCTACATTAGATTTAGAAGGAACATACGTAATAGTTACAGAATTTCTTTTAATTAAGTCTCTAATATAAAAGTAACGAACATCAATATGTTTTGTTCTATTATTGACTATTACATTTTTCGAAAAAGTAATGGCAGCTTGGTTATCACAAAAAATGTAGGAATAATATACGAAAAATATAAAGATTTATTACATTCATTAATTATATTTGCTAAACAAGGCACTTCTGTAACAGTCATATCAAGCGCAATAAATTCTGCTTCCATTGTACTTTTAGCAATACATTTTTGAGTAGTTGATCTCCAATCTAAATAAACTGCACCAATACTCCAAATATAACCAGATATGGATCTTCTACAATCCCCAGATGAAGCCCATGAGACATCAGAAAATATCATTAAATCACATGAAGTGACTTTAGATACCTCAATAGCATAATTCGTAGTAAAACAGACATATTTCAAAATTCTTAAAAGCAAATTATAATGATTAGCATCAGGATTAGATGAGAATTGGGCTACATAAATTACAGAAAGTAAAATATCAGGTCTTGTCCGATTAGCTAAAAATAATAAAGATCCAAGCGATTCTTTAAAAGGACAAGGATATATCCCTATACACTCATCATTTCTTTCAGAAAAAGTATAATTAGAATTAGAATCCAATGGAGTATACACTACACATTAACAGTTAAATCAACATTAAATTTTTCAATTAACTTTTCAATGTACTTCATTTGGTGTATATATATTTTACCATTACACTTTTGAAATTGAACACATAAAATGTTATAAATTTCTCCTAAATTAGTAATTTCATAATCAACAAGCAATGATAAAAATACACTTTGCAAAGTTTCTTCATCTTTTGTAAAAATAACAAACTCATCGACATAAATATGAATTATACATTTATCCTCTAAATAAAATATGCAAGGGTTAAATTGTGATTGATTAAAGTTCAAAGATGTTAGAGTCTTAGCTAAATGTTCATACCAAATACGGTCACTCTGTTTAAGGCCGTATAATGCCATTTTCAGTTTCAAAACACTGTTTTGATCAACACTATCATAACCTTCTTGAATTTCCATATATATTTCATCAGTTAAATTACCATATAAGTAAGCACACTTCACGTCAAAATTCCTATTTTGCCAACCATTTAAAACTCAATAATACAAAAAACATTTTAATAATCTCAAAATGTATAACAGGTGAAAATGTCAATTCGTAATCTTCCATATATTTTTGTTTACGTCCATGGGCTACTAAACGTACTTTGCATTTTTTAACTGTCCCATCCTGATCAGTTTTAATTGAAAATACCCATGTACTACTTCTAATAACTTTCTTAGTTTCATCACACGGGAAAATATCTCATACATCCAGTTTTGAAATTGTATCTAACTCTTCACTTATTGCTTTTTCCCAATTATCACGATTAGGGGATGAAATTGCTTCTTTATAATTACTCGGGATTTGTATATTTAAAGCCATAAGTACCGGTTCGATATCGTTATTATACGATTCTTCGGTCTTTATTTCAGTTTTAATTGGTCTAAAATTAAAATGGTCTAAATTTACATCTATGTTTTGTTGTTTTGCCAATTTCTTTATATCGTTTAATGATCGGCACTTAACATTAATCGGGCTATAATAATAGACATTCGTCCTATGCCCTGACTTTCTTTTTATCTCTAATCTTCTCCATTCGCTAGGAGCGGTATTCTCATCATTTGATCTAATTATGTGCTGCGGCAGCTACCTTGTATCATCTCGGGTAGGTAAATTTTTCCCCTCCGGCTTTAACGTAGGTGAGCTCTCCGTAGCTTTTCTATCCAGCGCCGAATTGAGAGGCGGGATTTGTGACATAAACTCATCTATTGCGGTGGTTTCAGTTTCGCCTAAGCGCGGGGAGATCCGATCGTCGGCCGTATCGGATGTGTTAGAGTCCGTTATTTCTTCGGAATCGCTCGAATCTGAAGCTTCGCCAAGATCGCCAAACTTTGAGTCAAATATTGTACGATGGAGAAAATTATTTTTCTATCCATCTACGTTTATAACGGATTGGTCAAATTTTACATGTTTTATCTCTATAACTCTTTTCTTTTGAGGATAAAAAACTCTATATCCCTTAGTATAAGCAGCATATCCAATAAAAATACCTTTATGCGGGACAGGATCTAATTTACTTATCTGAATATTTTAGGCAAATAATAGAAACATAAACTTCCAAAAATACGAAAATAAAAAATATGGGGCTTTCTTCCATATCATTTTTCATAAGGGGTTGTGAATTTATCGGTTGAATGAGGCAATCTATTTCGTACGTGTACGTAACATTGCAAGGCTTCTGCCCAAAAACAAGGTTTCAGTTTAGATGATAACCTCGGATTAAAAGAGTATAGGATGTATTACGAATGTTACGGAAAAGTAGTAATTTTCATCTTACAGATAGAGGGCGATCAGATCTCGAAAATCCACCAATCAGCGCGTTCGCTTACATTTCTGGCTGTTCATTCGTAGGTCGTTCTCGGAAATCGGATGATGACAGAAGCCGAAGGCGGGCGTTCACTTTCTTCCGATAAGTTTCAAAGATACTACACCAGGCGGCGATCGAATCGCTTTCCTTCTCTCGGCTGAACTAATGTGGAAAAGAAAGCTCCGATTCCCGCGCTCCTGCCCTATCTCGTTTTAATTCCTATACACTCTTCTTCCGTGATGATAACAATAAAGTACGCACAGCCTTCATGGAATCGCCCATAATCTTTTCTGCAACACCATTCATTTCCGATGATGCTACATTACTCCATTAATGCTTTATTCCTAACTTTAAAAAATACGCATTCAGCTTTTCACAGCAAAATTCAAGTCCATTATCCGTGCGAACATTTTTAACTTTACGATTTAGTTGTCTTTCTGAGCATGTGATAAATTCTTTTAAACTATGGGCTGCATAATTTTTTTTTCTTTAACGGAAAAACTGTTAACCACCTTGAATAATCATCCACTATAGCCAAGAAATATTTATTCCCCCCTAAACTAGACACAGGAGCGGGCCCCCAAAGGTCAGCATGCAATAATTCGAGAGGTTGTTTACTACTAATTTCCTTCAACCTTTTAAATGGGCCTATTTTAATTTTCCCTTGAACGCACTCGTGGCAATTATTTTTTTCGTTTTTAAGATTATCTACACCTAATATCGTTTTCGTTTTAACCATTCTATATATTACCCCCCAACATTAACATGAGCGCAACGTTCATGCCATAATCGAAGCGATTTCGGATTTATCACAACTTTGTTTCCTTCTAGTTCCGTTTTCACGCCCTGAATAGGATAAATGGAATTTTGATTTTCCGTTTTCAGAAATAACTTTCCGTTCGGATCATAAGTACTTAAATAGTTATTTTTACCGTCAAATGACCATCCTGTTTCCTCTATTAAACCTAAACTTATCAAATTATTACTCATCTCAGGAATATAATATGCATCCATTAATTTTATCTTAACATTTCTGTTTACCCACTTTAACTCTATTTCAATATTCCCTATCCTTTTAGCCAATAAATACTCTTTTCCTTGCTTTACATGTTTTTCAGTTTCTTTAAAAGTCACAAATAAATTCCTGTCATGACAAAAATGATTCGTAGCACCGGAATCAAAAATAAAAGTTTTCATATCACTGAAAATTTCGTTAGAAGTCTGCATATGCCATGAACTAGCAAAATTAGACTTAAAATTAGACTTACCTTGGGTTTTCCCTCTTCCGTGGGACTGATATCCTGGCCCACGATTAACTGTAAGTTTATTTCGGTTTCGATTTGAAAAAGGACAAAAACGCTGAACCGACTTGACCACACGAAAAACATTGGCATTTTGAGCGTGATTTGCACTTATTATATATTTTTTTAAATTAACACAAGTATCAGAAGAAAAAACATCAGCGATACTTTCGTTCACGCGATCAATTTTTTGAAGTCTACCATTTTCAGCTAACACAGCCTGGCTTACGCGTTTTGAAGTAAATTCCTCGTCTTTCAGTTGATATAATTGCTGCACAATTAAGTTATACTTTTCCGGTAGATCTGAAATCATTTTATAGGCTAATTGTTTATCATCCAGTTCGCATTTCACATTATTCAGTTGCCGCACGAGATCGTGAAGTCGAGCTAGATAAATCGCAACCGATTCTTCTGGTTTTATTTTCGCCGAGAAAAATTCCGTGAAATGTCTTCCAATCAAGGCTTTAGATTAAGGTTAAAAATTTTCTTGTAATGTTCAAAATTTTCTTGTATCAGGCTCTTTTTCGTTCGCGATTATACGCTTTATTGACGATTCAAGAGCTCTATAAATATTAAGTCACATGTATATGAAGTGGGATTAAAAATTGCAGTTTTCAATTTTTTTTTTTCTTTTTTTTTTTAAATTTTCTCTCAGGAGCACAAAAATGTAATATACAGCCTCTACCCCACAAGACCAACTTGCATTTCAAATTTCATCAATTTTTTTGGTTAATAAGCAAAAAAGATACTTTTTTTTTTTTTCAAATTATGTTTTATTCTAACTTCAAAAAGATTTATGTGATACAATACATTAATAATTTAGGTTTTAAATTTTTTTAAAAATAGATTATTAAACATATTGTAGTATTTTTATAAAAATGAAATGAATGAAAATGTATATTGTTCCTTGATAATAAATTCGTGTAGTATGATTTTTCCATTCATAGTAAAATTATTAAATTGTATATATATATATCATTCTAAATTTAAGAAAAAAAAAATAATCTCATTAAAAAAAACAGATTCAAGGAATTTCTTTAAATTATTAAAATAAGTGAGGGGGGAGGGGGGAAATTCTTTATTTACAAATTATTTACTGAATTCTAGTATATTTTCTAATGTAGATTTTTTTTTTTTTTTACATTAAATTTTGGCAAATTCGGATTTTTGTAAAAACACTTAATCTTTTCAAGAAAAGCACCTAACTCAGAATTTTATTTAGCCATTTAAAAATGTGAAAAAATAACTGAATAATATCTTTAATCTAGAGTAAAATATTTATTGATTACTGTAATTACTTTTTTTTTCATTATCTTTAGTTTTACTTGACATTAAATTGTTATGCAACAAGTATGGCACATTTCTTTTATAGCAGTCAAAATAGAAGTACTATAAAGGTACCAGACCTGTAACTATATCTCATATCGTACTAGTAAATATGATATTAGTACTTTAGTATTTATTAAAAACTAAAACACAATCTATTGAAATCCAAAATTAATATTAAAAAAATTAAAAAATAAAATAAAATAAATATTTTTACAATTTCAGGAACAGGGTTCGTACGGTCCTTATTTTTTCCCTGAGTCTTATACCAGTAAATGTTTTAGAACGATTTTCGTTATAAAATAAGTCTTTCTGATTAAGATGAATTTTATTGTTTCAGAATACTGGTGTGAGACTCAGGGAAAAAATAAGGCCCGTACGAACCCTGAGGAAAAGTTTAAAGTTTTTTAGTAAACTAAACTAAAGCTCCTATATATACGAGCTGGCGTATCAGGCATTTTGTTGCCTTATGGTTGGCACATATACCCAGCGCGTTTCTCTGATAAACAAACCACAAAAATTTTTTTTTATCGTCTTATGTTACTTTAGAGTAACTTGTTTTACTATTTCATAATTTTAGCTAAGTAAACTATGATATGGAAGTTTGTTTAGTGATAAACTGCTATAATCATTCAAGAAGTGAATATAAAGTGTCCACATACCTTCTATTACTGTGTATTTGAGTTTTGGCAACATTTTGTAAAAGAAACAGAAACCGCCCTAACAACGCATCTTAACCCAGTACATCCATAGGATATCCTCAGAATAAAATGACATCCTGAGAATGTACTGTGAAAAAAATGTGTATTTAGGAATATTATTGTTGATTATTGCTCTTATCTTGACCGGATTAACTTCAGATCAAGATTTCTTAAAATCATTAGGGAAAGATAAGGACGCCAAGCGGGAATGCTGTCCTCTTCGGAGGCAAAAAAATGGCGTTGACGAGCCGGCCTATTATTTTATTTAGGCGCTCTAAACGAAACTAGTCTACTACTTCACTGGCGCGAATACACTTACTCTAAAAAGCTTTGCCTGAGAGTGGCCTGAAAATAGGCGGAGATTACGACCCCGTAAGTTGTTACCAACTAAAAATAAATTTAATTTTTGTAATTAAGAATATTAATCGTTCGATTCTATCACATATATTTTTTGTCAGAGAATACAGTTGAAAATTTTCGGTTTGACAGGTACGGCAATCCGTATTAACTTGGCACCTCTGCTTTTAAGATTAAAGAGTGAGATAATTAATTTATTCTATATACTACCTTGATCACAATGGAATGATCTTCACCTTTTGTACTCCGCCTATTTTCTATTTTAAACAATAAGCCCCGCCTTTTAACGTTTCTTTAAAACGTTATGTTTTTAAGAAAAGCTATTTTTGTATTCGTGTTCAATTCATTAAAATTTTATTCAAAGAAATTGATGCCGTAAATGTGTTCGCATTCATATATGCCAGAGTAGCCAACATTTCAATTTATTCCGGAGCGCTTTTATCCTCTCTTTTATGTCGTACCCCCTTCTTCCCCGCTCCTTCTTTTTTTTTTTTTTCTTTTTTTTATCGTATTTTTACACTGAAGAAAAATAATAAAGTAGTACGAAATAATGGTGGGGCTAAAAGTACTGAAGAATAAATTAACACTTTCGCGACCAAATGTTTTTGTCTTTTTGACGTTAAGATTCGCCTGTGGGCGTTGTTTACGAAAGTTATAATATTTCATAACAAAATTTTCTGTATTCACATTTATATTGCAAATGGATATACATTGTAATTATAATCTTTCTAATCAAAGTATTCGAATCCATAGTCTTTTTGATTCTACAAATGTGAATATTGGGTATATTCTTAAGAGATAAACAACATACAAATTGCGAAAGGAACGCCCACTGGCGGCTTTACAGATTTTCAAATGACTTGAATCTACGTCAGCGGTCGCGAAAGTGTTAAAGGGATAGACACTGTAATACGCCTACGGCACTTGACAGGTTAATAACAAATGAGCCAAATCTTTTATTACAATAACAATAATAGTAATAATGTAGGACTCTCTAAAATCAGTTCTCTATCTCTGTCTGTCCTTTTTTTTTTTTTTTGTTCTTGTTGTCTGTTCTATTCATTCGTAAACAGTTAGTATAGTTTTGAGTAAGTATGTAAATTTTCGTATTTTAGAAGGCTCTAGTGTGAAAGCTCTTTTTGTTTACGTTTTACGTACATATAAAACAAGAACATGTAAGATATATAATTTAAAAGGCGGAGTTATGTCTCTAAATAATGCCATTAGCCCATTAAAAAAAAAAAAAAAAAAAAAAAAAGAGAAAGAGAGAGTCAGAGATAAAGAAAGAAAACTGCTATTTATAGATGATAAAGCAGTGGTGGTGGTGGCGGACAGATAAACAAAAAGATAACATAATAGATGTAATGTTATAATTATTGTAAAAAAATTAAGTTAATTAATTATAGTAAAAAAAGTTTTTAAAAATTGTGTTCTTTTAAATATATTCTTTAAAATATTGCTGCTTTCGTTATAAATATCGAAAGATATTATATATTATCGCGACCGCTTTTTTTTTTTTTTTTTTGACAGTAAATGTAATTTACTTACAATGTAAATATAATGTTACTAAAAGTAATTTCTCTTTTTGACAGAGTCTGTGGGCGTTATTCTCCCAAGTTACAATATCTCAGAACAAAATTTTCTATATTCAGATTCATATTACAAATCGATATACATTATAAGTATGTTCTTTCTAATCAAAATATTTATATCCATAGTAAATTGGTTGTAGAAATGTGAATATTGGGTATATTTTTAAGAAATAAATGACATACAAATTTCAAAAGACACGCCCACTGTCGGAGTTACAGAATTTCAAATAACTTGAATCTACGTCAGTGGTCGCGAAAGTGTTAATACCTTATTAATGAATGACTAAAACTCATATATTAATTTATACAATGGCAGTTAAGTGGAATGCCTAAAGAATTTGGCTCTTTTTAATTTATAAATATCTTATTAGATAATAAAAATTATATACTGAATATGAATATATTAAAAATTAATAAAATAAATAAAATACACATTACACCACAAATATTTTGTTTAATATATGATTTATAGAAATTTATTTTCTGTATAAATGTACAAAGACTACAAACGTAAACGTGTCGTTTATGTACGTTCCGAGAAATAATCGTGAACGTACGAAGTTTTTAAAGTGATCTTGTTCATTAACATACAGGTTTTGCGCGTAAAACTCATTAAGGCGTTAAAAATCTTAGGACTATTGTCTAGTACAATCATAAATTAAATTTCAAAAATCCAGTAATTAGGCCAACTAGTTTTGGTATAGTACACTAAATAATTTAGGCTTTAGTGTACTATGTATTTTATTGTTTCACTTATTCTGTTCTCTCCTCTTTCAATATTTTTTTTCACTTGGTTTTAAAATTAAAAAAAAATTCGAAAGATTTGTAAACTCCAAATGTGAGCAATTGTTCCTGCTGAATTCAAGAAATTTTTAGCAGCTGACATTTAAAAACAATCACTTATTACAGAGTTCCCGAATTCCTTAATAAAAATTCCTTAAATCAGCGAGAAAAAAACGGTAAAAAATAAGATGAGGAAAAAATTTGTCATATGGAAATAGGAAGGTTTTTGCAGGGAAAACTCAATGCTGTTAATATGATTTAATCCTCATTTAAATTTTCCCGATTGCCCATCTGCGAGTTGCCCACCAGCAGAAACTTTCAGGATACAAATTCTCGCTAAAATCTAATAATTCTTCAGAATTATTCTACATGCACATACATTTTACCACGTTTTTATTAACTTCGATTCTTGTTTGTATGTATGTTTGTTTGTTTGTGTGTTTGTCAGGAACAAATCTTGCAATCGATTTTTAACTAACTTCCCGACTAGCTAGATATTTGAAATTTTCAGGACAGCTCACAACACGGTACAATACATTTTTCTAATAATTTTCGTGAACTATTTCAGGTCCCGCTGCCTTCGGCACCGCTTATATGATTCGACAAAAAATTTATTTAACTAACTTCCCGACTAGCTACATATTTGAAACTTTCAGAATAGTTCAGAACACGGTGAAAATACATTTTTGTAATACCTTTAGCCAACTGTTTCGGGTTCCTGCTGCCTTCGGCAGCGTTATCAGTACAAAGCTTGCAATTGATTTTTCACTAACTTTCCGACTAGCTAGACATTTGAAACTTTCAGGCTAGCTCATAACACGGTGACAATACATTTTTTTAATACTTTTAGTCAACTGTTTCAGGTCCCTACTGCTTTCGGCAGTGTTTATATGATTCAACAGAAAATTTATTTAACTAACTTCCTGACTAGCTAGACATTTGAAACTTTCAGAATAGTTTAGAACACGGCGAAAATGCAATTTTTAAATATTTTTAACCAACTGCTTCGGGTTCCTGCTGCCTTCGACAGCATTACCAGTACAAAGCTTGCAATCGATTTTTCATTAACGTCCCGACTAGCTAGACATTTGAAACTTTCAGGATACCTCAGAACACGGTGACAATACTTTTTTTAATACTTTTAGTCTAGTCAACTGCTTCAGGTCCCTACTGCCTTCGGCAGCTTTAATATGATTCAACAGAAAATTTATTTAACTACCTTCCTGACTAGCTTCACAATGGTTCAGAACACGGTGAAAATGCATTTTTTTAAGACTTTTAGCCAACTGTTTCGGGTTCCTGCTGCCTTCGGCAGCGTTACCAGTACAAAGCTTGCAATCGATTTTTCACTAACTTCCCGACTAGCTAGATATTTGAAACTTTCAGGATAGCTCAGAACACGGTGACAATACATTTTTTTAAATACTTTTAGTCAACTGTTTCAGGTCCCTATTGTATTCGGAAGCGTTTATATGATTCGACAGAAAATTTATTTAGCTAACTTCCCGAGTAGACATTTGAAACTTTCAGAATAGTTCAGAATACGGTGAAAATGCATTTCAAAAATATTTTTAAGCAATTGTTTCGGGACCCTGCTGCCTTCGGCAGCGTTACTAGTACAAAGCTTGCAATCATCTTTTAACTAATTTCCCGGCTAGATAGCCATTTGAAACTTTTATAATAGCTTAAAACACGATAGCAAGGAATTTTTTTAATACTTTTATCCAGTTTCTCCGGGTTATCGCTGCTTTCAGTAGCGTTTATATGATTCAACAGAAAATTTAAAAACATGGTGTATAAAAGTTCTTTTTATCTTGTAATTATTATTATTATTTTTTAAATATTTCTACGTATTCACAAAGTCAGCATAAATTTTAATATTTATTGCAATTAGTTTGTTAAATGAAGCTACTTTTAATAAGATATGTAATAGCAGAATTGCCATGTTCCTTATTTTATTCCGGGGCACTTTTAGCCTCACCTTTATTTCCACATCACTTAATTTATAGAATAATTTTCTATAACATACAACTATGATAAAATAAGCAAAATATATTCTTATAAAATAATCTGGTGTGTCACTCACACGATTTTCTCTTAGCCTGAAATTTAATACTATAAATAAAGTTTGGAGATTAAGAGGTAAGGAAACGAGTACTGTTATGTAAACCTAAGTTAAGCAACTCAAATTAGGCTTAGGAAGAGTTTTATATGATAATTAGTTCTGTGTGGTAATTAGTTCTGGGCGGTAGCTTATTTAATTTTAACCTCCCGTTTCATTAATGCACTAACATTTATGTGGAATTTAATTCTGCTATTAAAATTTAAAGTTTACTTAAAATTATACAGACAGTTTTCACATTCATTGAAACTTATCAATCTTGAACAATATTTTCCTCAACAAACTTATATTAACTTCCATATGCAACGTTTAGAACTC
Source organism: Salticus scenicus (assembly GCA_963930645.1). Classification (NCBI taxonomy): domain Eukaryota; kingdom Metazoa; phylum Arthropoda; class Arachnida; order Araneae; family Salticidae; genus Salticus; species Salticus scenicus. Next base: position 6,354,576 of record OZ005658.1, on the reverse strand, counting down.
CTAAAATTATTCGTTTTTAAGTTACTCTAAGAGACACAGACAATGATCAAACGTTAAAAAACTTGACTACGGTAATCAGGAAGCCTCAAATCGTGTAAATATACAAAAAACAAGTGATGAATATTTAGCTTAAAACACACATTATTTACCATATCTCTATGCGGAATTTATTTCAATTCCCGAACAGCTTTACTGAAAAAGGTAAAGTATTATTAGTAAAGCACACCCACTAACAACAAATAACTAGTGTATTGTGGCCACCACACGATTTTCATCTATATTTTCCTATACAAATTCACTCAGTAAAAATAATTTATTAAAATTATTATTTAAAAAAATTATCCTCTATGATAATGCAGACGATTTTCATATTAGAGAAGTAGTATAACACTAAACATCCAAAAAAAAGTTCAATTTAATCTCAATATTACATTAAAAAAAAAAAAAAAGCGTTAAAAATGAAGAAAATTGAAAACTTTATTTTAAGTTATCGCAGATCGATGGTTCAACCATTCGTTTTCAAGGTATTGGCGAGCTCTTTTGAAAGATACCCATAATGAAAATTTACTCCCCTCGAGGGGGGACTTCCCCCCAGGGGGGAAACGAGGCTAAATTTTTTTCCCTGTTGACTATCTCTATTACAAAAAATATATATTACTTTCTTTTTGTTTAGTGCAGTCTACAGATGTTAAACTCTACTTACCTGCAATTTCCCCCATAGACGTAATGTATTTGAATACTTTTGAGTGTCCGTGTATACGAACGATTTGCTTCATCTCAACGAAAAGCTTAGTGTAGCATCCCTATATGATACAGATTTTGCATACCGAGTTTGGAATTTCTGCTACAATTTATTCTTGAGATATGCTGATAAGACACACACAGACCATTCGCTAATAACATGATTTTCGTATTCAGGGGACCTCAGAACATTTAAAGATAACAAAAACTAACGTTTGAAAGTTTGGCCCTAAAACAGTACTTTCTCGACCCTATGGGTAAGAGAAAGTAAAAAAGCGATATGAAAAAAAGATAGGGCTCGAAATGCTCCAGAATATTTCACTTTCACGACCGCATACTTTTGTTTCTCTGATACTAAGTTCCGCCTTTGGGCGTTATTATTTTAAGCTACGTTATTTTAGAACAAGGTTTTCTGTATTCATATTTATGTTACAAATGAATATACATTATAAATATACTCTTTGTGATTTAAATATTTGTATCCATTGTTTGATTCATATTTGATTGTAGAAATATGAATACTGGGAATATCATTAAGAAATATAGTAACATACAAAGTCGGGGGGAAAAACGCCCACGGGCGTAGTTACAGATTTCCTAATGGCGTTATCTATGTTAACGGTAGCGATTGTGTTAAGGAACTTATCAACTCTGCTATTACATATCTTGCTAAAACTAGTTTCATTTTAACAAATTACAATAAATATAAAAAATTATGCTGAATTTGTAAATACATAGAAATACTGAAAAAAAAGTATGTACAGTCGGGGAAAAAAAAAACGCAACACTCAACGTAACTTCGTTGCTAATCAATGTAGAAAAATGTAATAGGTATCATTCGACGGGGAATTGTGAGTAGTTTCAGAAAATGAACTGAAATTTTGAATTGGGGGTCGTCTACATATTAAAACGCGAACCAACTTTAATTTTTTCAATGGTAACACCATATTTTTATTTTATATTTGAATTCCTGGGATCGCGACAACGCGAAAAAGTATATTGGTTGTATATTTTACTCATTTTTTCACAGAGTTATAAGCGTTCAAAGTTTGAAGGTGCTAATGTTAAATTCATATTTCAAACTTTTATTAATATCTTCATTAAAAATAACTTGATCGATATAATTTTTTTTTTACGTGATACAGTGAAGAAACCCAAACATAATTCATCATTATTTTTGATTCTGAAAAATATTTTTAATTCTGAAAAATATTAATAAATTCATATTCATAAAAATTATGAATTATGACCTATATTAATTTTTACATAAAATGAATCTTAATGCTGAAAAATATGGGTGTGCAAATTTGCAGCTCATTCCAATTATTAGTTTTCGAGATACAAATAAATCTTTCTTTTGGAGTGGTTTAGGGGGCCATCTCTTATATAGTTTTGCATGAGATAACGAATCAAATCTTAAAAAATAACAAAGAAAATTAAACAAAATACTTTTATTTTTTATTTACGGGTCAAATTATATAACAATAACGTCACACGTAAAGAAGTGAAACAAAAATGATGATTTTTAGACATTAGCGTTAGCATCAAGAATTTCTGTTTTCTAAAGAAGACAAGCCCCGCCTTCATCGTTCTTCAAAACAAAACAATACAGTAAAGAAAAGTAAATGTGACATTGAGTATTCGTGTTAAACCCCTTATTTTATGTTGACAAAAATATGCACAAGTGGTATTTACTTCATCGATTAATTTGTGATTAATTTTGAATTTTTTAAACAAACACTAGAAGAAAAAAAAAATAACTAAATAGGCGGGGTTTACTGTTTTAAATTGAAAAATAGGTTTAATGTGAAATTGTCAAATATAAAAAGCGAATGGAATTGGAATGCAAGACAGACCTGTAAAATCGTTTCTTAACTTCCGTCATAGTTAAAAAAGGCTTAATCATTTGCTTCATATAATGTTTTATTTTATTTTATTTATTTACTTATTTATTTATTTTGTAGGGGGACGATTATTATTTCAAGGACACTTTATTCTTTAAAATTTTATTAATATATTTTAACTTCATACATTTTTAAAAACATACTTTAACTTTTATAAATATATTTTAACACTTTTTGCGACTGCAGGATTTTGTCTTTTTGACAGTAACACCCGCCTACGGGCATTATACTCTCAAAATAAAATATTTCAGAACAAATTTTCTGTATTCACAATTATATTACAAATGGATATACATTATAGTTATATTCTTTCTAATCAATATATTTCTATCCATAGTATATTTTATTGCAAAAATATGAACACTTGGTACACACTTAAGAAATATGTAACACACAAATTACGAAAGAAACGCCCACTGACAGAGTTACAGATTTTCAAACGACGGGAATCTACGTCAGCAGTCGCGAAAGGGTTAATTAAGAAATTATATTATCATAGAAATTATAAAACGAATCGTACAGTTCCAAAGATTTCAACTGATCCAAAACTGGTAAGCGCGATTAAAATTGTTTAATATTTACTTCATGAACACTTACAATAATTTATCCGAAAAGATTTAGTTTATGCGTTGTTGTATATATACATATATATATATATATATTATTTCATTTCGTATATTATGTTACACCTACGAAAGAAAATTTAAGCTTTATTGGTGATCAGTACAGCCATAATAGACACTTTTACTTGAAAAATATTGCGTTTTTTTCACAGAGTACTGTATGGAGTAATTGCAAGTATAATTTATTTAAATAGACCTAAAATTATCTAAAACAGTACTGAAGTATACATAAATCTAAAAAATTGAATTCAGGATAATTAAGGAACTGAAAACGCGGCAACGTTTTATTAATTGCTATAAATATTTTTTCTTCGTGAAAAATTTCCGGTGTGAAACATTAAAATTTTTTCTATTTCTTATAGGATCTTAATTTTATTTTTCTACGTTTATAGATAACCCCCTAACACATTTTTGATTATAACTATATAAATACTAAAGATAAAGTATACAAACAGTATACTTTTCCGCACTGCCAGACTCTCAGAAATTTGAAAATGAAGTCAAAATTGGGTGTTGCTATTGAAAAAATCAAATTTGGCGCTTACTTCAATATGTTGATGACCCCTAATTCAAAATTTGACGACATATTCAGAAAGTGCTTTGAATTTCCTGTTTTATGATGTGTATTATATGTTCCTGCGTCAATTAATAACGAAATTACAGCGGGTGTTGCGTTTTTTTTTTCCCCGACTGTACCTGTAGAAAAGTTCGGCAGAATGATTAGATTTTAGTGAGAATTTTGTATCTTCAAAATCTCTGCTGGTGAGTAACTTGCAGATGTACTGATCCCGTACAAATCTCATTTAAATAAAATTTCTTCTAGGAATCTTTTTAACCATTCCTCGAGGGAGAATTTAAATGTGGATTAGATCATATTGACAGCATTGAATTTTCCTCTGAACTTATTTTTTATCGGTTTTCTCGCTGATTTTTTTTTTCTTTAAATTTTTAATCTATTTAATAGAATAATTTAATAGACCCCAATAAAATAATTTATTAGATTAAAATAAGATAAATATATCGAATTGAAACAAGCGTCTACGTCCCTTGTCTACGTCTTAATCAGCAACTTTTGCTCCCAAAACCATACTCCAGGGAGTCTTGCTCCTAGCTAGTGCGCATCTAATTCTGCGCACATTCGCCATCCCTTACAGGATAACAGGTTCTTTCACGGATTAGGAGATTGTCCGTGGGTTCTTTGAACAGGATTGTTTTCTTCCGCTCCACTTCGTATGCCATCGTGCTCGGTTGCTGCTATTAACGCTCCTTACTTTGATCTATTTTATTAGAAAAATGTCCGACTATTTGCATGAAAAAAGGTCCTTTTCAGGACCAATTTCACTTGACTATGTGTCTGAAGAGATTTTAGCCGATAATTCGGTTGGAATTGAAGAAAATTCTTCTTCAGCTTCATGTAGCAACTCTGCTCCTGTGATAAATATTAATCAGTCTAAAAATTTTAATTCCGCCTTTTAAATCGCATATTCATAGGAGAAACAAAATAAATAGCACTCAACTATTTTTTTTATTTTTATTATTATTATGAGTGAATTATTATATGTAATGTTGCACCGAATTATGTATTAAAGAATAATACTTTTCGTTAGTTATATTATATTAATAAATAAATGAAGAGAGAGATTTGTCAGTTTGAACAAACAAATAAATAAACAATGAAACAAATTTTCTTTAAATATTTTAATTTAGATAAGCAAATTTTAATAACTCTAAGCAGTATTGCTGAAATTCTTTGACACTAAGTAAAAAGAAAAATGCTTTTCTTTAAACTGCTTGTAGATGCATATATATCCTCGCTATACATTTATTTTATTTAAGCAAAATAACTTTTGATTTAATTTTAAATAAAAATACATAGTATGACGTACAAAAAAGTGTAATATAAAGTGTATAGCATACAAGGATATTTTTAAAAATAATCTTTAAAACTTTGGAAAATATATTAAATTGTTTAAGTTTGTCATCTATGGATTTCAAATTCTTTTTATATGCAATTTGCATCTTAAAAGCTACACAAAAATTTTACAATAAAATAAATAACCTATGCCGCAATTACAAAAGTAAATAATAAGCAATGTTTATCTTCTTAAATAATCAACATGTTTTAAATCCACCATCATTCAATTTTTTTAACACTATAAATAAATGCATCCATATTATGATGAAACAAAAAACTTTTGCCAGAGAAAAAATTTACATATGAATATGTACTTTATTTACCCCCCCCCCCTTCCTGTTCAAAAACCCCTTTAAACAGGCAGGGAGCAGGCAATATGCCCTTTTAAATAGACTTTCTACGAAAGCAGAACAAGCAACGGACGGGAGTAATAGTTACCGTCTTTCACTGAGCGAGGAGTATCACTTGCCGTCTGTCTGCGCAGAATTAGATGCGCACTAGTTGAGAGCAAGACTCCCGGGAGTATGGTTTTGGGAGTAAATGTTGCTGATTAACCCGGTGGAAGGCGCGCGCTAACCCTCGAACTGTTGGAATTCAGTTGGAGCTGCCTGATGCCATAAGTGTGCTAATTCGCCAAAAATAGTAAACTCTCATTTTGTTCCTTCTGCTCAGTTTGTGTCAGCGTTTTCTCAACATTGACACCATCATTACATTATTGTTAGCAATACATGGAGCAAACAGATTTAGCGAAAGCCTCATATTTGTGCAAACAATAATGAAAGTGTAATTTGAAATGAAGATCTGCCATACGAAATTTGTATACGAAGGTTTACATAGCTCGAATAGTTTTGCTTTTTAAAGTAAGATATTAAAGATGGAATATTAAACGGTTTGTTGGTTGGGTTTTACGTCACATTAGTGTTGCGCTTTGGGCAATTGGCAAATAGTGTGGGACTCACCCATAAGGATGGTCCTGGGGAAGTAAATGGAATTGGTGCTTTGAGAAAAATGCTATGAATAGAATTACGAGTCTTAATAAAGTTTCAAGTTGTATCGGAGTTATGGCTTTTGATAAATTTTTAATATTGTAGGTGCATTGGAAAATATTTTTGATGAAGTTCTGTTATGATTATCATTCAAAATGATTCTCCGATTTAATCTATCTTCACCATGAAGGCTCCATTCCCCTCCATGGAGGATCAAAATTTTGATGATATGTCTTCCAGTGGCGGCTCGTATTGGGGTACTTAATCGAAACGTCTAGAAAAAGTACAAAGAATGGAACTTTTATTCACCTAATTGGCTGATTCGTTTATTTCGACAATCTAAGTAAATATGTTAACACTTCAAGAGCCAATTAAAAGAAAACGTTTTCGTTGTTAACATACTGTTTTCAGTCATTAGCCTGCAGCCCTCCCAAAACGTCACTCACGAGCCACCACTGATGTCTTCTGACCACGTTTCGGGGCGTATCCTAGACAGTTGTCATTTGTCAATAGTGTAGCACTAGTGCTACCTAAAACCTATATAATCTCAACCATGTACATACATTTATCGGTAAATATAAGATGTCACCGAAGCAAGGGAGCCATCTACTCCGTAGAGGATCAAAATTGTGATGGTATGTCCCTGGACCATTCTTAGGAGTGAGTCCTTGTACGTCGCCAATTGTCCAATAGTGCAGCACTAGTGCGACGTTAAACCCAGCCTGCCTACCCACCCTGTATATATACAAAAAATATACACCCTTATGTGGTGTGTCCTAGACTGTAGCGAATTGTCTTAGCGTAGCACTAGTGTGACATAAAACGCACGTCCGCTCTCTCTCTTACTCACAAAATAATATAAAATAAAGTTTTTAATTATATTCTAAAGAAATATTAAATGTTCTCACAAATATTTCTAGCAATAACTTACTTAATTATGCTGGAAAAATATTACATAGTTTTATTGACTATTAAGGGTTACATACAAACAGAACGCTTGCAATTTCGATGACGTAAATTTTGCAATTTTTTTGCAAATACAGTCGGCAGTAAAAGTATCCGAGCACTAGCGAAAATTCCTATGTAAAAAAAGTACACTTAATTCAGTTTTGTTAAGTAAATCCTTGTCGAATCCTGTTCTTAGTCAGTCTAAGCACACGATTCGACAAAGATTTATTTAACAAAACAGTGTTAAGTGTGCTCTTTTCACATAGGAATTTTTGCTAGTGCTCGGATACTTTTGCTGCCGACTGCAGTCATAGATTTGGAACGCTTGCAAACGGCTTTGCAACTGGAACTGTTTCATTTGTATGTACCCCTAAAAAGTTTTAGCAGTTGTGGTGACTCAATCATCCCATGCGAGTGCTACCGGTCTAATTAATTTAATGATATTTTAATGAATACAAATTAAGGGAGCCGCGCTGAGCGGGATTAACGTTGCGTTATGCTACGCAATGGGCAATTGGAGACGCTCTATAGTTAGCTGATTGATTTTTAACGTCACACTAGTACTGCGCTATGGGTAATTGGATATACCCCTAAAGATGGTCCGGAGACATGCCATCACAATTTTGATCCTCCACGGAAGGTATGACCTCTTAAGGTAATATATTATAACTAAATTTAAATATTCAGTATTTTTTTTTTTTGTTCGTTATTTGAAGACGCTCACTATATACTTATAGAGATTAGTGTATAATCGATTTTAAACATTTTTCCCCAAAAGTTATTTTAAAAAAAATGGCGTTTGGGGGAGTTTTTCTTTTCTTTTTTTTCATCAAGAATGAGGTTGAGTGGGTTCGACGTCTAACTAGAACTGCGCAATGGGATATTAGCGATAGTCTGTGATTAACTTTAAGGGATGGGTTAAAGTGTTACAGTCGGCTGCAAAATTATTCGAGCACTAGCAATAATCCCTGTCTAAAAAAAGTACACTTAATACTGCTTTGTTAAATAAATCCTTGTCGAGTCGTGTTCTTAGTCAGTCTAAGAACATGATTCGACAAGGATTTATTTAACAAAACAGTCTTAAGTGTACTTTTTTAATATAGGAATTATTGGCTAGTGCTCCAAGAATTATGCTGCCGACTGTATATTATTTACATATAATATTATGTGTATTTAACTTTATATATAATGTTTAAATTATATATATATATATATATATAATCAAAACATGTATGTGTATATATAATAAATTATTTCCATACGTATTTTAAACCCTAGGCTTAAAATCAATATTGTCTCCAATAGCTCACTATGCAGTTCTAGAGTCACACTAATAAACCCTTTCTAGTCTAATCCACATGTATTCAGCGTTCTGTTTGACGTAACTCGCACTCTCTTACGTATGCTGTGGAGGGTTGCAATTTTCGGCACGATAAGAAAAGCGCCATGTTGGCGATTTTTCGAAACCGGCTACCTATTCCAATGAATTGTCTTTTTTGGGGTAACTGAGTCACCCCAGCGAGTGCTACCGGGTTAAGACGTAGACGCTTGTGAATTGAATGATGAGTAGCCTATCAGGCGAGGATTTCATTCTGTCACTGTGTCAAGCGTTTGGTCAAATTCATTTCTCTTAATATGAATACAATATGTCTTGTACTAGAAATTTACGAAAACATATATATGATGGGGAACTGTGCAAAATCCACCTATGCCAACTAGTTTAGATTAATAAGCAGAGGATGTCTGTTTTATAAATATGAAATAAACTGATTTAATATAAAACACTGCAAACGTTTCATTTATTGCAAGAAAAATGTGAATACATACTTAAGGGTAAGAGCAATGCTTAATGTTATTTTATTGTCATAAAATATGTATAGAGGAAAAACATGAACACATAGTTATCCCCCCCCCCCCTCTTCATGTTTTAAGAAACTCATACGAAAGATTTTTAGTTCCCCATCATATTATAAGCATTGGGGAACTTAGGTAATCGTGAAAATTTTTGACCTTGGTTTTTTTACTTTTTTAACGTTTTCAGGTGTGAGGAACCCGAAAATATCGCAGTGGGTATGGTGTCCGTCTGTAGCGTGTCTGTTAGTTTATTAGTCCGTTAGTGGGTTAATCCGCTAGTCCGTTACTGTGTTAGTCTGTGTACACGATATCTCACGAACAAATGATCGCAATTTTAAAATATTATTTATGACACTGGCAAGAGTCCTATTCATTTGCAACATTCTAATTAAAAAACTGCATAAGTTATTCGAAATTAACGATTTCCTTAACATGGGAGAATAGGGCAAAATTTCACTTAAATGTGCATAAAAAGAAACATTTTTACGGTAAAGATGTAAGAACAGATTTTAAACATCAGTTTTGATGCCGGAATGAACATCATTAGCATGCTACTTTGAAAATTTCTCAAATTATTCGAAATTTACGAATTTCTTAACCTGGCAGAATACGGCAAAATTTCGCATAAACGTCGGTTTTTAGGGATATTTTTATCGGAAAGATGTCAGACTACTTTTAAAATATTATATAAGATACTGGCATAAACTTCTTTGACTATGAATTTTCCAAATTAAAAATTTCGTAAGTCATTTGAAATTTACGATTTCTTAATATGGAAGAATATGGCAAATTTTCTCATAAACGTCCAATTTGAGGGATATTTTCAACGTAAAAATGTCAGAACACTTTTAAGATATTATTTTGGATACTGGCATGGACATCCCATATTATAAATTTTTTAATTAAAAAATTTCGTAAGTTATCTGGAATTTAAGATTTACTTAACATGGCAGAATAGAGCTAAAATTGAGCATAAATGTCCATTTTGAGAATCATAAGTATATCATACAACTTCAAAATAGCATTTATGACACTTGTTTGAACATCATTGACTACAAATATTCTAATAGGAAAATTTCGTAAGTTATTCAAATTTTAAGGTTTTATCAACATAACAAAATTGAGCGATATTTCATATAAATACGCATTTTGGGGATTGTTGTATTGGAAATACTAGAATTGAAACTAAACTACGAAATTGACCCCAATAAAATAAATTAATAGATTAGAATAAGATAAATACATCGAACTGAATGGTGGTTAGCCTATTGGGCGGGGATTTCATTCTATCACTGTGTCATGCGTTTGATGAAATTCATTTCTCTTAATATGAATATGATATGTCTTGCACTAGAAATTTATGAGAACATACATATGGTGGAGAACTGGGCAGAGTCCACCTATGCCAAATAGTTTTTAACTGCTGCGGTAAATTTCTTTCACATTAAAATTGTATTTACTAAACCTAGCAACGTGTATATTATATTGTTAGATTTTAAAAATTCAATGCGAAATTATATTTTTTACATACATTTTAAGCGTTTAAATAACTTGAATATTCTAATAAAATTAGAATAGTCCCAAGCTAGTTATCAAACGCAAGTTAGAAATTCGAAATCAAAATTATGCCTGACAATTACGATTAAAATATTTATGATAAAAGATTATACCACTTATTCTCTTTCTAAGAGGTACATACAAATGAAACACTTCCGGTTGCAAAGCCGTTTGCAAGCGTTCCAAATATATGACTACAGTCGGCAGCAAAAGTGTCCGAGCACTAGCAAAAATTCCTATTAAAAAAAAGCACACTAAACACTGTTTTGTTAAATAAATCCTTGTCGAATCACGTTCTTAGACTGACTAAGAACAGGAATCGACAAGGATTTATGTAACAAAACTGTATTAAGTGTACTTTTTTTACATAGGAATTTTTGCTAGTGTTCGGATTCTTTTGCTGCCGACTGTATTTGCAAAAAACTTGCAAAATTTACGTCATCGAATTTGCAAGCATTCCGTTTGTATGTAACCCCTATAGAAAATTCTGAAGTCTAATGTCGTACATTCGGCAGCAAAATTATTGGAGCACTAGCAATAACTCGTATGCGGGTTTCGTACAGCTAATACAATTTTGTTAAGTAATGTTTGTCGAGTCAATGGTCTTACAAGGGAACTCTTTCAAGCGCTAATCGACTATTTTTGTGAAAAAAAATACAGAACGCAGTTTACGCTGCACTTATTTGACTGATAAAAAAATTAGCTACTGAATCGCAAAAGGAAAGCCGCAAAAAAATTATTTAACTTTACGTTCTGAACGCCAAATACGAAAAAGTCATCGCCAAATCATATTTACCTTCCTTTAATGATGCCAAGGAACTTAAGTCTGGGAGATTAGTATTTTCTGCCGCTCTAGGGGTTACTGAAGCAAGATATCCATCCCCTCAGCGGAGGATCAAAATAATGATGGCATATCTCCAGAACATCCCTAATGAATACAAGGCCGTCTTGAATTTTCCACTGCATAACTATACGCTATTGAACTGCTGACGTCAGTGGCCTGAAATTTCGTCTGCTCTCGGTACAAGTGGAACACAGATTATCATACACATAGGACAGAGAAGCTAAAACGCAAACCGGAAATGTAGTAGCACCACTAGTGTCAACAGAGTGGAACTATATGTGTTAAGTCTACATGAATAGCATCTTTGATCGAAAATTGTTTTTCTGTTTCTCGAGTAGTTAGTAGCAGGTTAGTATGAAAGTTTTCTTTTTCTTCACTTTCTATTGATTTTGAATTCACAAATCTATCCTCAAAACGGTCACAGCTATTCTTCTAAGAAATAAAAATTAATTTTTATAATGTTTAAAAATATGCTTTGACAAACATATTCATATTCAAGTAGAAATTAAAATTACAAGCTGTAATTCTGAAATAGCAGTATGAAATCATTAAATATTTAACGTTGCTTGGTTTAAATAATACAAAATGCTTTAAAATGAAAAATGTTTTTATTTTATGTATATTTTCAAAGTTTATTTTCTTAATATTTAGCACTTGCGTCTTAAAATAAATTGTTTTTGACAATCAAGTTTGCAAACAATAATAAAGTTGCCAAACGAAAACGTATGTGCAATTTTCTTTCCTTCACTTTTTCTACTACTTTTAAATTAAAAAAATCATAACATTCACAGCTATTTTCTAAGAAATAAAACTAATTTTTATTATGTTTGAAAATAAATTTTGCCAAATACATTCGTGTTCAAGTTCAAGTGTACAAATTAATATAACAAACTGTACCCAAGTAGCACATGAACGTTCTCTGAACGTCTAATAACGGTTACACTGGTTCAAACCAGGGCCCGACTATGCTTTTGCAGACCCGGGGCACTGATGCTATTCGGAGGCCCCCTTACCCTGCTCTAAAGAGCTCACCATTCTCAAAATTAAAAATAAATAAATAAAAATAGTGCGTTTTTTATTTTTTTCCTTCAATTATACCTTTTATTTCCTAATTTTTTTTTCAGCAATCTATAACAAAATCATTAGTTTTATGTTCAAGACAAATGAAAAACTGTAGCACATTGATCAGCCAATGTGTAGGAAATTAGTCACAAAATTTGATAATTGTTTAAGCTCTCTAATAAAATATAGAAAGAAAAGTTTAATCAATTTTTGTTTTCAATAGACATATAATGAAGAAATTTGTACTATTACTTCTCAATTTTTGGAAATGAGGCCCCTAAATTTGGAGGCCCTGGGCCAGTGCCCCATGTGCCCATGTGATAATCTGGTCCTGGTTCAAACACCGTGTTTCGTGTCAAAAGAACGTTCTACTCGACGTTCAAAAGCAGTATTATTCAGAACGTTCTAAAAAGGTGTGTTTTGTACCATTCATAAAACGTACAATTTCAGTTTTATAAAAAACGTTAAGGGAAACACCGTCGTAACACGTTCTGTTTCAGTACAATTATAACGAATATGACAAAGTGCTCTATTTTCCGTTATAATGTATAAAATTTTTGACAACAAGACAGAACTTGATTTTGTTGATACAATTTATAATAATATTCATTGGGAAATAAAAATGAAGAGGTGGTTTAGTTTTTTAACATAATTTTAAATTATAATTATCTGATATTTGCAATTGAATTTCTCTTCGCGAAAACTCTAATTAAAATGAACGCATAATCATGTAATTTTATTGACATACTCTATATAAAATTATTATTTGATTGTTATATTAGTTTGCTGTATTAGAAAATAATTTGGAATAAAATGGAAATATTTAATTCGATCAAGTATTTCGATATTACACTTTTGCTTAATTTATATGTTTTTAGAGTACAAAGAAATGGTTTTTGCAATTCGTCAGTGTATATGTGTATACACGCGATTTAAATGCCCTTTCGTATGTATTAGTTGGTTAGTTAAAAAATATATATATATATATATATAAGCCTTTTATATGAATATGGAAATTTTAAACCTCGCAAGTGCGCAAAAATGGTTCCACGGATTTTCTTCAAACTCGCCACTTTACCTTTCATCTAGATGTATATTCGTATGTAATTTAAGGTTTACGGTGAAAAGGTTATTTTGTAGAAAATCGTAAGTGAGAATATATTTAATTCTATCAAAAAGGGCTCGAACGATTTTCTTCAAATTTGCTACATAAACCCTTTTTAGATGTCTTTCCACGTGTATTACTTAATTACTACAAGAATAGAAAATTGACAGGCATCCTGATTAAGTAGCTCGGAAATTGGTGTTTAAAAAAGGTTTTATCTTTTTTTTTTTTTTTTTTTTTTTTTTAACTTGCTATGTAAAATCCTTTTTATGTGTTTTTCACGACGCATGCATTAGGTTTTTTTACAGGAAAATTGTTATATGTCTAATATGTGAAATCCAATTTATGTATTCTGATCGCACTATATGTAAAAGAGCATATAATAAGAGTAGTAGTGAATTATGGAAGTCATATTGTTACAAATAAAATAAAAAAAAAAAAATATTTTAAAAATTTTACACTATTCATGATTTTTTTTTTTTTTTTTCAAATTTCACTTCATTATTTTGTTAAAAAAAAAATCGTCAAAAATATTTTAATATCGCAAACCGCAAAAACATCTGCTGGTAGAGAAATGGTTGTAATTTAGGAGCGTATTTCGCTTCTTGGCGATTTTCTCACTTGTTATTTTCCCCTTTTGCTTTTAAATAGCAAATGGTCAATTTTAAAAGCTTAAAGTTTACTATTAAAGAACAGTTTTTACTAGAGATAGGGCAGTAAATATAAAACTGGAATCTCTAATAATGTTTAAATTATAAACTTTTATTTTTATTAATCTGACATTAGTTTTCACTTATTAATAACAAAAAATATATAAAAATATGCAACGTAATTCTCAGTGCAAAAAGGTATTTTCATTTAGTTATTTCTAATTAATTAAATAATGAAGTTTTTTTTTTATATATAAGTTTCATATATTACATATTTTAGATTTTTTTTTTTCTTTATAAAGAAATAAAATTTTATAATTCTTTTTTCTACATCATTCTTAAGAAAAATAATATAGATTATTAGAATATAGATTAATATCTTTTGAAGAATTACTTAAAATGTATAACTTCAGCAATGAATAAAACTTGATACAAGGTATTACCACTTTCATTACTTTGTATACCTTCACTCGCAGTTATTAAGCAAATTTAATGCATTTCTGTAAAAATGTTTGTTTTGCACTTGGAAAAAAAATAAAAAAATAAATAGATTTTCAAAACAATCTGTAGAATTTTAATCTTCTTGCTATTAATTTGATTTGAAATCAAACATCAACTTAAAAATAACAACTTCATAAACATCTAATCGTACACTTTTTACGATTCCATGTGCTGCTATTCATTTTTTTAAACGGTAATGGATTAAAGAAGGATTTTTTTTTCTTTTAATAATAACTGGTTATTTAACTGGTCATTTAAAACGCATAAGACTATGAAAATGCGCATCAACAAATTTTCAATCATATCGAATATTTTTAAGGCCCTTTACATTAATTACAGTTAATCAACCTCAGTTTAATTTATTTAATCAGAAATATGTATGTTTTTTTTTTTTTTATGATTATTGCAGCGTACTATTTTAAAATTTAACTAGTAAAAATATCTCTTTCAGACCATATTTATTCGAATTATTTTTTATACTTTTACATAAATTACTCGTACCACATGCAAGATAATTATAAGGAATTTTCTAATAAAACTAAACACCTGATCGACACATATTAATTTCAATGAATTCTAAAACTATTTATGAAAATGTGAACGCAGGCAGATTGATACACCATTCTACAGACAAACAAAATTTATTAATTCTTTTCAACTTTATTTGAAAATTTTAAAAACGTATAACTGATAACTCGACAGAAATGCACTTCGATCAAATTCCATTCATATTCAGGATATTACAGCGAAATTTTCAGGATGTTTTAGAAAATATTCGTCATAGAACGCAATATATCCTAATTCTTTTGTAAATCCTTGTATAAAATCTAGTCGTATTTTTATACTATTTTCAATAAAGAACATGACATAATCAGCTGAATAATAATATATCAGTATATCAGATTAAACTTATTCTAAAAATAATCAAGGAAAGGAAAGAGTAGACAGACAGATGAACCGAAATCTTAAATACTGTTCAGTTTTCTTGGAAGGTGTTAAAAAAGATAGAGCGTTAATTGTGTTGAATAATACTTGCGCTGTACGATCCCAGATATGTGTTTGTGTGTGTTTATTTAGCAATACACAAGCCATTATTATTTTTATTTTTTAACATTTCCCAGCAAAGTTGACAAGCTTATATGATACCGGTTTTTCTATCTCTTGATCTGCTTCTTCGCACATTAATTTTATAAACATTTTTAACATGCTCCAAAACCTATATATATATGTATATATTTCAATTTTACTATTACTTGCTCTTGACTGAAAATGGTATAAATAGCACTAGTGCTTTAGATGCGGTGATGCCTGAAAAGAACTCTGATATATTATGGTCTACCAGAGATATTTAAGTAAAACTTATTTTATTATATTTTTATACAGCGTAAAACATAAGAAACATATAAGTGAACGTATGTATTACATACATACGTTCACTTATATTACATAATTAATGTAATTCATATGCCTAAATGCATGCTTTGTATAAAATGTGGCATGATTAGCATAATATTCACTTCGCGACAAAATATATATATATATATATATGTATATATATATATTAAGGTGCATTGGGGGATATATGTGAGAATTTCTGAGTTCATATTTAGTTCTTTTACGCTTTTCAACATTCTAACAAAATCAAAAAGCGTTTGTGATTTTGGTTTGTTTGTCTATCTGTATTTTTGCTCATTTATTCAGTAAATAATTTTAGAATATTATATTTTTGATATGTTGTTCAGGTTTACTTTGGCTCTATCATTATTGAGAATAATAAAAATAGTACTGTTTTATGCACAGAAACTCAGAAAACAATTCCGACACATTTAGGGTCTATGGGAGGTCTTTCCTTAAAGCATATTTTAAAAATTGTATATTTTGCACAAAATAACAGAATTATCATACATTATTCTGCTGTAAAATGCAGTGTTTCCTGCAGAATATAATTAGCAAAATTAATAAGTTTATAGGGCTTTACAATCGTTTTCAGATACATTATGAGATATAAGTCGAAATTGCGCATGTAAATTTTCTGTGTTGTAAAGGTTTTTTCGCCCTTTCTTTTTTCGTTGGTATTGTATGTAGAACGTATGGAAACTTTAAACGATATACAAGCTTATAAAAAAAAATAATGATCTACTTCATGCTTTCCCTTTCGTAATAATAATAATAATAATAATAATAAAGGTATAAAGCAAGCTTTTATGAGATTTCTTTCTCCGTAATTAAAAACACTATACAGTTTAAGGCATCATCATTGAGGTAAATTTCACTTCAGATTGAACGATATAACGGATAAAGTGTACTTGGAAAGAATTTTCTAATTTATACGAACTGCAAAACTTTTCTCTTTTATTAATTAATAAATTAGTAAAACATGTGTGATTGCTGCAATAATTGAATAAAATTATTATTTTTTTTTTTCAAATTACATAATGCAATAGTTATGTTTCATACCGTTTAAACAGTTTTTTCTATTAACCCATTATTTGCTAAACTAATTTTCAAATTTTTTCTTAATTAGTGAGTTTTATAAGTTTTAGTAAAAACTATTTAAGAATTATAACAAATTTCAAGAAATTAAGCATACTACCGCAGATCGTCTTATTTCTGGGACAGTGGCAGAATGCATTATCTAAAACTATATTTCCATTATCATATTGTCTAAAACTATTTAAAAAAAAAAAAAAAAAAAAGTTACGTCCCAAAAAAGGGACAATAAAAAATAATGAGTTAAAGTAATAAAAACAAAACACAACAACAAGAATAAATATAAATTTCTAAATATTCCATATGAATTTAAAATATTCAGTCTGGAACAAATAAAAAAGCTAACAATTTTATTATGTTTCTTTCTTTATGATTATAGTTTTTCTATGCAATTTTTATTGATTTTCATTAATAGTTTTCTTTCATAAAAATAACAGTGCGTGTAATTCATTTAAGCAAACCAATTAAACAGGCATTTGGTATTTTAACTACGATCAATTAAAAAAAAATTATTAAAAATTTTTGAAAAAAAAAAAAAAAAAAAAAATACATAGACTAAAAATAAATTAATTCATTTTTAATAATAAAATTAAAATAATAATAGTGTGTTTTGTTAAATCTCGCCAAACGCCAAATCGCTGCCGCTGAACTTCCTCTAGGTTGCCAGCCTATGTTGCGAGCCAAAGTGCAAAGTCAAAGTCAATGGCATATGGCAATTGGCAATGAGTGTTTAACATAACATTACCCGACACGTTGAAAAAAGACAGCTACAGAACACAGATAAGTCTCATTTTACATTATATATATACATCAAAATCTAACAATTCTATTAAGCACGTAAAAAATTCTCGAAAACTGTTTAAATTTAAAGCCAAATTAACCTAATATTTTTTTTTTTTCAAATTTTTAAAATGTTCCATTTTGGTTTTTTCTTTTTTTCGTTAATTTTATATTATTATAGTTTAACGATAAATATATTTGAGTATTAATTTGTAGTAGAGTGATAAGTTTACTTCTTAAAAATATTTTTGTGTTTGAGAAATGAAATTTAATTTTTAGCATTTGAGCATAAAAATATTTTTAAAACATTAACTTATTAAAAATAAATATATAACAAAAAATAAATAAAAATAAATATACCACAAAAAAAATAAAAATAAATAAATAAAATCAGATATGTTTAGATGTTATTACATTATAGTAAAATCAAGGGATAATATTAAAAATTAGTTGGCAGGAAGTTCTTAAAAAAAAGAGTACGTTTCTGGAATTTTATATTTTATGTTGTTTTATTTCAGCGCATATAGATGGAAAATTTATAATTTCGTAAGTCAATAACTTAAATAAAATTTTCATACATATGCATTAAAATATAATATTGTTAAGTACATTAAAATTTCTCGAAATCTATTTAAATTTACAATAGCAAAATTTTTTTTAATTTTAGTCTTTTGAAAATATTTTAGATGTACCTCTTGACAAATGTTTGTTTTAGTTTTCCATCTGTTGCGCATTATAATAATTTTGAAATAGAATCTATACACGTTTAGGTAAATTTATTCATAAGTTAATGTTTTAAAAATATTTTTATATTTAAATGCTGAAACTTGGGAATAAATTTCAGCATTCAAAAAAATATTTCTTAAATTTTATCTATGAATGATTAATTAATAATCAGAAATGTCTAAATTCTGTAACTAAACGTTAATAATGCACAATCGATGGAAAAATAAAATAAAACTTTGTTAAGAGGAATCTTAAAATGTTAACAGTGTCTTTAAATGTTAACAGTGTGTTTTAACAATGTCTTTGTTAAAATCTACATTTAAAGTATTAAAAAAACTTTGAAATTAAAAAAAATATTGTCATTGTCAATTTAAATAGATTTCGAGAAATTGCTTTGTATGTAATAATATTATACTTCAATACATTTATGTAAATTTGCATAATACTATGACAGTTTACAAAAACAAACAAACACACACACATTCACACACACACACACAAAAAAAAAAAAAAAAAAAAAAAAAAAAGAAGAAGAAGAAGAAAGAAAGAAAGAAAGTAAAGAAAGTAAAGAAAAAGAGAAAAAATAAATAAAGTACACACGTCACACAATTTTGAGGGAACATACGACCCTTAGAACTTCAAAAAACATCGATTTAATTATAGTCTTTTTTAAAGTAAATCATTGTTAACTAAGCTTTATTGGGCATGTCTAATTGTTACCTATAACATTATTATGTATTTTGGAATATAATTTAAATTCTGTGGTGAATTATTTAATAATTTATGTGTTAATAATAAATGTGTTTTTTTTTTCACCTTGCACGCAGGATACCTCTAAAACTATTTAATATTTTTTCTTGAAATTTTCACAGATTATGTAACATATCAGATCCTTCAAACTGAACCTAAATTTGTTCCAGTTTAGGTTAAAAAAAAAAAAAAAATTCAAAGATGATTTATTTTTTAATAAAATCTAAGTATCACCTGTATAAAAAAATATGGAGGGGGGGGGGGGGGGGGATACAAATTCAGTTTAAAGGATCTGATATTTTACATAATCTGTGAAAATTTCAAGAAAAAATATTAAATAGTTTCAGAGATATCTTGCGCGTAAGGTGAAAAAAAAAAACACATTTATTATTAACACATAAATTATTAAATAATTCACCATAGAATTTAAATTATATTCCAAAATACATAATAAACTTATAGATAACAATTAGACATGTTCAATGAAGCTTAGTTAACAATGATTTACTTTTAAAAAGACTATAATTAAATCGATGTTCTAAGGGTCGTATGTCCCCTTAAAACGTACAAAGAACGTTCGAAGAATGATTCAAAGAACGTTTTAAAACGTTCAAAGAACGATTTTAAAACGTTCAAACAACGTTCAGGACGTTGCAAAAACGTATATGAAGAACGTTCTGAGAACGTGTCTGTAGAAACAATGGTGATGTTTACACGTGTGCAGAACGTGTTTTGTACCGTACTATTCGACGCCTTCAAGATGGACAAATAGACGTCTATAAAACGTTCAAGCTGAACGTTCATAGAACGTGTTAGTAGAACTATTTTTAAACGTTCAGAGAACGTTTCCGTGCTGCTTGGGTAATGATGAAGAAATAGCAGTATGGTATGAAATCTTAAATATTTAACGTTGCTTGGTTGAAATAATACAAAATGCTTTAAAATGAAAAAAATATTTCTGGTTTATGTATATTTTCGAAATTTATTTGCTTAATATTTAGTACTTGCTTCTTGAAATAAATTGCTTTCGACAATCAAGTTCGTAAACAATAACAAAGTTGCCAAACGTAAACATCAATACAATGGTTAGTTGGTTGGATGTTGGGTTTAACGTTGCACTAATATTACGATATGAACATAGATACAATAAAAATAAGACGAGCGATTCCGTAAGCTGGAGAGCACGAGAAACTTACAGCCGTTGACAATAGGGTCGTAGCTGTCAAATTTTGGTTACCGAAGAATATACGGGTGTGTCCTATCTGTATAATTATCTGTAAAGTGAAACTAGTTTCGGGGAAATTTTACATTCACCGTCCCCTTGCCGATATTTCCGGAAACCGCCAAGATGGCGCCTTTCCACATCGTGTTCCGAATTATAACCCTCTACCAGAGGCGTACGATATTTGTTGGTATGGTTTATCGTCACACTAGTGCTTCGCACTGGCAGCGTACGAAAGCGAGCATTTCGACGACCTAACCAAGCACCAAAACACGTCGAAAAAAAGTAATTTGATCGTAAACAATACCTAGAAAACAAAAGAAATAATCATTTAAAAAAGAATTACGGAATAAGTACTATAATAACCAATTACAAAAAAAATAAATAAATAAACTCCCACACACAAAATCTCTCAATATAAATGCTCCAAAATCTCAATCGCAGGAATAATAATCACACGCTTCAGGTACATTAAAAAAAAAAAAAAAAAAAAAAAAAAAAAGATACTATAAACCCTATCTTAAAATGCATAAATGTCAAAAATGAATGAAATTACATATTACAACAATCACTATTATGCATGTCTGTACGCGACACGTACATTAAGAAGAAGAAAAAACAACACTTTAAACACTTTATTACCAACAAAAAGCACTTTCGTGCAATTCATCATTCGTGCAATTTATTGCATAAAAATTACCAATAATAAACCGTCTGCCGGTCTTGATGTCGACTAGAAAATGGCGGATGCGTCAGCCTATCGATGTAGGAGTTTTACTACGCAGTAGCGGTTGACGTAACACATGACGCAAAGAAGCAGAAGTAAACGTGAAGCCCATAACATGTGGGGATATAGCGCGCTTGGCGTAACTGGACGGTTAAACTGAAATTCACCCATAATTTCCATGGGAATTTAACATTTGTTTTTACCGAGCACACGAAATTTCAGCCGATTGACCTCACACTTCGATAGCTTACAGTCGGTAAGTACGCTTAATACAGTTTTGTTAGATAAATCCTTGTCGAATCCTGTTCTTACTCAGTCTAAGAACAGGATTCGACAAGGATTTATTTAGCAAAATAGTATTAACTCTGCTTTTTTTATATAGGAATTTTTGCTAGTGTTCAGATACTTTTGTTACCGACTGTACAGTGTGGCAAACACTTATGATCGAATGCTTAAAATACTGCTAAAAAGAAAAAAAAAAAAAAAAAAACTTCCCAGAAGGCGCTGCGATCGAATTTTTTGCTCAAATCGAAGAGCTGATTGGATTTTCCCAGTTTCGTCTGCTCAATCATGTGATCTAAGCATATATTTAACTAATAGGAAGCCTCGGTTTTGATTTCAAATTTTTTTAGTACAATTTTATTTGCCGCTTTCCACACTGTTTATTCAAGACGCTGTGTAGAAGGGTACGGATATGATGTTCGGAAATAAAATGTTACTAGTCCAGGGTCTACTCTAATATTTAGCCAATGTACTTTTATTCATTGATTGAGTTGTGATTTTTGTGGAATTAGTCCAAAATATGAGAAGCTGGCGATGGTCTGTGACAGATTATGATACAGATAGGACACTCCCGTATATTCTTCGGTAACCAAAATTTGACTGCAACGACCCTATCGTCAACGGCTGTAAGTTTCTCGAGCTCTCCAGCTTACGCAATTGCTCGTCTTATTTTTATTGTATCTTTGTTCATATCGTAATATTAGTGCAACGTTAAACCCAACATCCAATCGACTAACCATTTTTGTGTTTACGTTTGGACTTTGTTATTGTTTACGAATTTGATTGTCGAAAGCAATTTATTTTAAGAAGCAAGTACTAAATATTAAGGAAATAAATTTCGAAAATATCCATAAACCAGAAATATTTTTTTCATTTTAAAGCATTTTGTATTATTTACACCAAGCAATGTTAAATATTTAAGATTTCATACCAAACTGCTAATTCAGCATTACAGTTTGTTATATTAATTTGTACTCTTGAACACGAATGTGTTTGGAAAAATTTATTTTCAAACATAATAAAAATTAGTTTTATTTCTTAGAAAATAGCTGTGAATGTTATGATTTTGTAAATTTAAAAGTAGTAGAAAAAGTGACGAAAAGAAAACTGCACATACATTTTCGTTGGCAACTTTATTATTGTTTACAAACTTCATTGTCAAAAGCAATTTATTTTAAGAAGCAAGTGCTAAATATTAAGAAAATAAACTTTGAAAATATACATAAAATAAAAACATTTTTTTTTTTTCATTTTAAGGCATTTTGTATTATTTAAACCAAGCAAAGTTAAATATTTAATGATTTCATGCTGCTATTTCAGAATTACAGTTTGTAATTTTAATTTGTACTTGAATATGAATATGTTTCACAAAGCATATTTTTAAACATTATAAAAAATAATTTTTATTTCTTAGAAGAATAGCTGTGAATGTTTTGAGGATAATTTTGTGAATTCAAAAACATTAGAAAGTGAAGAAAAAGAATACTTCCCATACTAACCTGCTACTAACTACTCGCGAAATAGAAAAACAATTTTCGATCAAAGATGCTATTCATGTAGACTTAACACATGTAGTTCCCCTCTGTTGACACAAGTGGTGCTACTATATTTCCGGTTCGCGTTTTAGCTTCACTGTCCTATCTGTATGATAATCTGTGGTCTGGGACTCACTTAAGATACAGTCGGCAGCAAAAGTATCCGAGCACTAGCAAAAATTCCTATATTAAAAAAATGCTTTTAATACTGTTTTATTAGATAAATCCTTGTCGAATAATGTTTTTGACTGACTAAGAACATGATTCCACAAGGATTTATTTAACAGCTAACTTAATATTAAAGAGAATATCTCAAATATTTGTTCGAAATTTTTTATACATTTTTTATTTTATTTTGTTTCCTTTATTATTATTATTGTCTAGATATAATATATAATGTGTATAGCTGAATATATAGAATTCAAATGTACTTTATTTAAAATTTACTAATGATAATGCATAATTTATAGTTATTTATTTAATATTAGAAGGCATGAATATAATAGAAAATACATAAAATAATATAAATAAACTGTCTTTGCTAATATATTTCAATTTACAACTGAAATATCTTCTTCTTCTTATTATTATTATTATTTTAATAAATTAATTGGAAATAGTAATCAGCAATATTATATGAAGAATAGGAAAATGTTCATAGTTTAATTTTATAAACCAATATTCTACTTAATTTATAACAATTTGGACCTTTCGTACAAAGTATTTGATGTGAAAACTGAATATAAAGGAAGTCAAAAACTCTAATAAATATGATTCTGGACATGTTTCATCTCATACATTTCTGTTATTTTAAAAATGTATCTTCAAATAATGATAAAAATATTTGTAGAATTTTTTTTTTTTTTTTTTTTTTTAGAAAGTAAATAATATAAAAATAAACTTTTTAAAAATACTGTTAAAGTAAAATTTCTGAAAAAAAAAAAAAAAAAGATAATACATTAATCATTTTATTAATTTCTACACTTTTAACTATTTATCTGAATCTGTTTCTAAATCCTACTATTTTTTAATTGAGGGAAGTTAATTTTAAAATAAAATGAAATAACTCCGATTCTGAGACTTTTATTATTTGAAAAAAAAAAAAAAAATTAAAGGTGAAAGAAAAATAAAAAATATCTGAAAATGTTTGTTTAAATCAATTGTTAATGGAAAGAAAAACGGGTGCGCCGCAATTTCTGAGACTTTCTTGCTTATTTATAGTACTTGAAAGCAAGTCCCCGCGCATGCTCGTTAGTAGGCGGAGCAAGTTGGAGCATTTGTGATGATCGCAATCTCAGGTCTTGTTATATTCACTGCTTTTCAAATTCGGGAGTCTTTTGACACGAGTAGAACCTGTTGCATATAAACAGGGCTTAAAAGTAAAGTGGTGTGAAAAAAAAAAGGGGGGGGTTACAATTGTACGGAATATTAATTAAAATGTTGGCAGGTATGACTTTGTATCAATAATTTTTGTATTTATTATAGGAAATATATTAAGGCAAAATTAAAAATCACAGTAAAACAAAGAAAAACATCATATCGGTTAAAAGTGATGAAAATTTACTTCAAAATAAATTTCGTTTTGTATCATAATTAGCAAATTCTATTATTTTTATGACTTGTCAACATATTTTAATAATTTTAGATAAAACTTTTAATATGCAGCCATTATGAACCTTTATGAAGAGGTGATAAGTTGCAGGGGTTGTACACCTCTGACCCTTTTTCAGAACCAATGTTGCCAGATGAAAATTTAAAATACATTAGTAGCGCCATCTATTAAATAGATTGATATTGATGTTATATTTATATTGTTAAAATCAACAGCTGTTATTACTGAAATGTTAAATTTAAAATTTCAAAGTTTAATTTAAAAATTAAATTTCGGTGCATATTATGTAATTTCCTTACGTGAAATATTGCCGATCATCATTATTGTTTTCTCCAAATTCTTATGTACTTACTGTAATTCACTACGGTATGTTTGTGAATCTCAACATAATTTAATTGTTGCCATTTTTTTTTTTTTTTTTTTTTCAACAGAAAAAAAAGTACATTTATTTAAAATGAGGAAAATAAATTAGAAATATTAGTCGTATCGTTACAAATAAGGTACCAAATGAAAGGGGAATTTTTTTTTGTGAAACCGATGGATTAAACAGCTTATCGATCGCACAATTAAATTTTTTTAAATTAACTAAAGTATGAATTTTAGGTGGCAACTCCAGAAGATTGCATGGAAACCGTTAGTAGGAGAAATAAAAAATAAAAAAATCTGTCTCACATTAAGTCACATGTTTTTGAAGTGGGATTAAAAATTGCAGTTTTCAATTTTTTTTTTTTTTTTTTTTTTTTTTTTTTTTTTAATTTTTTCTCAGGAACACAAAAATATATTATACAGCCTGTACCCCACAAGACCAACTTGCATTTCAAATTTCATGAATTATTTTGGTTAATAAGCAAAAAAGTTACTTTTTTTTTTTCAATTTAAGTTTTATTCTAACTTCCAAAAGATTTATGTGATACAATACATTAAGAATTTCGGTTTAAAATTTTTTTAAAATAGATTATTAAACAAATTGTAGTATTTTTATAAAAATGAAAATGTATATTGTTCCTTGATAATAAATGCGTGTAGTATGATTTTTCCATTCATAGTAAAATTATTAAATTCCATATATATATATATATCATTCTACATTTAAGAAAAAGAAATAATCTCATTAAAAAACACAGATTCCAAGAATTTCATTAAATAATTAAATTAAGTAAAGGGGGGAAAAAATTCTTTATTTACAAATTATTTACTGAATTCTAGTATATTTTCTAATATAGATTTCTTTTTTTCTTTTTCTTTTTTTTTTTTTTTTTTTTTTGCGTTAAATTTCGGCAAATTGAGGTTTTTGTAAAAACACTTAATCTTTTTAAGAAAAGCACCTAACTCAGAATTTTATTTAGCCATTTAAAAATGTGAAAAAATAACTGAATAATATCTTTAATCTAGAGTAAAATATTTATTGATTATTTTAATTACTTTTTTTTTTTTCATTATCTTTAGTTTTACTTGACATTAAATTGTTATCCAACAAGTATGGCACATTTGTTTTATAGCAGTCAAAATAGAAGTACTATAAAGGTACCAGCCCTGTAACTATATCTCATATCGTACTAGTAAATATGATATTAGTACTTTAATATTGCCTAAAAACTAAAACACAATCTATTGAAATCCAAAATTAATATTAAAAAAGTAAATGAATAAAATAAAATGAATATTTTTACAATTACAGGAAAAGTTAAAAATTTTTTGGTAAAGTAAACTAAGGCTCGTATATATACGAGCTGGCGCATCAGGCATTTTGTTGCCTTAGGGTTGCCACATATACCCTGCGCGTTTCTCAGATAAACAAACCACAAACATTTTTTTTATCGTCTTATGTTACTTTAGAGTAACTTATTTTATTATATTTCATAATTTTAGCTAAGTAAACTATGATATGGAAGTTTGTTTAGCGATAAACTGCTATAATCATTCAAGAAGTGAATATAAAGTGTTCACAGACCTTCTATTACTGTGTATTTGAGGTTTGGCAAAATTTTGAAGAAGAAACAGAAACCGCCCTGACAACACATCGTACATCCGTAGGATATCCTTAGAATAAAATGACATCCTGAGAATGTACTGTGAAAAAAATGTGTTTTTAGGAATATTATTGTTGCTTATTGCTCTTATCTTGACCGGATTAACTTCAGATCAAGATTTCTTAAAATCATTAGCGAAGCGATAAGGACGCCAAGCGGGAATGCTGTCCTCTTCGGAGGCAAAAAAAAAAAAAAAAATGCGGTGAAGCGCCGGCCTATTATTTTATTTAGGCGCTCTAAACTAATCTAGTCTACTATGCTTCACTGGCGTGAATACACTTACTCTAGAAAGCTTTGCCTGAGAGTGGCCTGAAAATAGGCGGAGACTACGACCCCGTAAGTTGTTACCAACTAAAAATAAATTTAATTTTTGTAATTAAGAATATTAATCGTTCGATTCTATCATATATATTTTTTGTAAAAGAATACAGTTAAAAATTTTCGGTCTGACAGGTACGGCAATCCGTATTAACTTGGCAGCTCTGATTTTAAAATTAAAGAGAGAGATAATTAATTTATTCTATATGCTACCTTGATCACAATGGAATGATCTGCACCTTTTGTACTCCGCCTACTTTCTATTTTAAACAATAAGCCCGCCTTTTAACGTTTCTTTAAAACGTTATGTTTTTAAGAAAAGCTATTTCTGTGTTCTAGTTCAATTCATTAAAATTTTATTCAAAGAAATTGATGCCATAAATGCTGTTCGCATTCATATATGCCAGAGTAGCCAACATTTTAATTTAATCCGAAGCGCTTTTATCCTCTCCTTTTTGTCGTACCCCCTTCTCCACCGCTCTTTCTTTTTTTTTTTTTCTTTTTTTTATCGTATTTGTATTTATACACTGAAGAAAATTATTCTATAAATAAAGTAATAAAAAATAATGGTGGGGCTAAAAGTACTGAAAAATAAATTAATACTTTCGCGACCGAATGTTTTTGTCTTTTTAACGTTAAGATTCGTCTGTGGGCGTTGTTTACGAAAGTTATAATATTTCATAACAAAATTCTCTGTATTCATATTTATATTTATATTGAAAATGGTTACCCATTGTAATTATAATCTTTCCAATCAAAGTATTTGTATCCATAGTCTTTTTGATTCTACAAATGTGAATATTGGGTATATTTTAAGAGATAAATAACATACAAATTGCGAAAGAAACGCCCACTGGCGACTGTACAGATTTTCAAATGACGTGAATCTACGTCAGCGGTCGCGAAAGTGTTAAAATTCTAGAAACTGTAATACGCCTACGGCACTTGATAGGTTAATAACGAATGAGCCAAATCTTTTATTACAATAACAATAATAGTAATAATGTAGGACTCTCTAAAATCAGTTCTCCATCTCTGTCCCTCCTTTTTTTTTTTTTTTTGTGTGTGTGTGTGTGTGTGTGTGTGTGTGTGTTCTTGTTGTCAGTTCTATTCATTTGTAAACAGTTAGTATAGTTTTGAGTAAGTATGTAAATATTCGTATTTTAGAAGGCTCTAGTGTGAAAGCTCTTTTTGTTTACGTTTTACGTACATATAAAACAAGAACAAGTAAGATATATCATTTAAAAGGCGGAGCTATGTCTCTAAATAATGCCATTAGCCCATTGAAAAAAAAAAAAATAAATAAATAAAGAGACAGAGATAAAGAAAGAAAACTGCTATTTATAGATGATAAAGCACTGGTGGTGGTGGTGGACAGATAAACTAAACGATCACACAATAGATGTAATGTTATAATCATTGTTTTTAACTAGAGTAAAAAAAGTTTTTAAAAATTGCATTCTTTTTAATATATTCTGTAAAATATTGCTGCTTTCGTCATAAATATCGAAAGATGGTATATATTATCGATACCGCATGTTTTCGTTTTTTAGACAGTAAATGTAATTTATTTACAATGTAAATGTAATGTTACTAAATGTAACTTGTCTATTTGACAGAGCCTGTGGGCGTTATTCTCCCAATTTACGATATTTCAGAACAAAATTTTCTGAATTCTGATTCATATTACAAATGCATATACAATATAATTATGCTCTTTCTAATCAAATTATTTATATCCATAGTATATTGGTTGTAGAAATGTGAATATTGGGTATATTTTTAAGAAATAAATAACCTACAAATTTCAAAAGAAACGCCCACTGGCGGAGTTACAGATTTTGAAATTGGAGTTACAGATTTGAATCTACGTCAGCGGTCGCGAAAGTGTTAAGACCTTATTAATGAATGACTAAATGACTAATAAAGAATTAATGAATGACTAAAACTCATATATTAATTTATACAATGGCAGTTAAGTGAAATGCCTAAAGAATTTGGCTATTTTTAATTTATAAATATATTATTAGATAATAAGAATCATATAAATCAAATATAATTAATTTAAAAATTAAAAACAAAATAAATAAAATACATTTAACACCACGTATGTTTTAATAAATTCATGGTTTATAAGAATTTATTTTCTCTGTTTAGTACATGCCTTCGTAGTAAAATATAAATCTGCATCTTAAATTTTCGTCCGTTGCGAGAAGTGCTCGTGAATGTATGACAATAATTATGACAACAATGTATGACAACAATGTATGACAATAATTACAAGAACAAGGATTTTTCGTGTGAAACCACTACCCCCTGTAGATAAAGAAAGCCTTCCAACAGCTTCCTTAAAGGTAGTTGACGAAATCATAGTTAGGCCGATGATTTTCGGATAGGCTACCTAGTACGAAGAGGTTATCGCTCTTCGAATTTTTGTAACCCTTCAAACAGGATTTCTACACACCTTATATACATAAGGGGAACGGGAAATACTATCAGCGTAGCGTAGAATTCATATTGCTCCCCTACATTTTTCTTTCGTTAAGCGTTGTTGCACCTGCACGTGGTTCTCCTTTCGTTAATTAAGAATTTTTTTAAGATAATTAAATCTTAAATTATGGTTTTTAAATGTAGCATACCATTTTGTAATGGCAATTATGCCACAGGACCTAAAGTGTCTGTTTTTAGCTTGCCAAAGGATACAGAATTAAGAGAAAAATGGATTAATACTATTCCTCGGAAAGATATGAATATTACTGCAAATTTTAAGGTAAGTTAAATTTATGTTTTATAAATTATTTTAGTTAGGAGTGAATAAATTTTTTTAAAGCTGTATAGTTACGCAGAATTAGGTTGATAAATATAAAATTTGCTGAGAAGTATTAGTTAATGCTTGAATTAAACAGAATTAATTTGTTTACATTTTCATTCGTCTGAATTTCAAAGAAAGAAAAATATTATTTATTTATTAAATTAATATTATTATTAAATTAATTTAATATAATATTAAATTACGTCTATTAATTATATTAGAAACATGGTTTACTATTAAAGCGAAAAGCTTCGGATAAAATTTTTTAACATCTTTTAAATAAATTTAATTTTACGTGTGTTTAAAGTGTTTCTAATATAATTAACAAATGACACGTGCTCAATTTAACTCTTTTTTTAGAGATAATTTATACGTCTATTAATATTTAAACAATTATTATTGCACTAAATTTAAGTAATATTATTTCTGAGTCCCAAAATTATAATTCTTCAGAGGCAAGAAAATTTTCAGTAATTTTATCAACAAAAGCCTCTATTTCATTGAATTTTAAAAAGAAAATTTTTAATTTATTTTAGTATAATATTGTAATTTACCTGTTTAATAGTATTATAAAATTAATATTACTTCACGGTTTAAAAGAAAAAAAAGTATTGATAGGTAAGAAATATTACAATAATTTCATCAATAAAAATTTCTTTTTTTCTTAAATTTTAAAATAATTTTAATATAATATTTAAGTAATCCAATAAAATACAGAGTTAATAATATTAAAATAAAGTGATATTAATTTGGGCATAAAACTAGATTTATTGTGAGTCTAGAAAATTTTCAGTGATTTTATTAATAAATGTCTCCTTTTATTTTTAAAATGCAAAATTGATATCATTAAACGTATAAAATTATTTTAGCATAAAATTTTATTTTTCCTATTTGAACAGTAATACTGTAAAAGTAATATTATTTATTTCACAGTTATAAAATTAAAATTAATACCCCCCTCCCCTACAAATTTCTCTTGTTTAAACTAATAATAAATAACAATAAAACTTTTAAAATTATATTTTGCAAAATATTGATTTCATATTTTAACATTACCGTAAAAGTATAATATAATTTTATAGCTATAAAATTAGAATTACTAAAATGTAATAAGTTTTCATTTATAATAATTAAAAAAAAAAAAAAAATGCAAATTTTAAATTCCACATTATTTACACTTTAGGTGTGTGAATTGCATTTTAAAGTTGAAGACATTAGACGTTCTGCAGAAAGCTATGACCCTGCAACAGGAAAAAAAATTGTGCCTCTTTGTTACAGCCCAGATTGAAAAAAGATGCAATTCCTTGCATAATTGAAGGATGTCCATCATACTTATCTAAAAACAAGGCATTATTATTTATTTATTTTTTACAGGATTTAATTTTACAAAATAATTTGAAAGTAGATTGATTAAATTTCAGATTGTGATAAAATACTGAATGCAATGAAATAAGAGTTTCATTTTTATTCTTCAGTTTAGATGAATCCAAACATTTTCAACTAAAGGTTATTCATGAAGTTTTAATTAAATGTAATTAATTATTTTTATTATTTTATAATAACAGTTTGTTCTCTTTTGAAATATAGCTGAAATTTCAAACCTATTAGTGTTATTCTAGAAAAAAAAAAAAAAAGTTATATTTATATTAGGTTTTTTTCTTTCTTTTCTTTAATTTTTTCTATATATAATTTTATTTTAACTACCTTTTTTTTTTTTTTTAAGTTCTTAATATTTTAATATAAATTATTAAAAATGAATTTATTTCATCTCTTGGAAGATTTTCTATGAATAAAAGTTTCATGCATTCAAGTACAGCCTTCATATTGATAAATTGCTATAATTGATAAGTTTACAATTCGATCATAAACGGAAAATAAACAAATAAACTTCTAAAAGAGAATTAATCCTACAAATAATTTATATTATTATTTATACGTGTATTTGTCGCAAATTATTTTGAATAGGGTACTGGTGTTATTTCACATGCCTATCATTATTAAAATATAGATATTGGAAAAATATTTTTTATTATTGAATCGTACATTGCACTTTTGAATCTAATTAAGATGTGTTTAATAAAAATATTAAATCTTGATTTTTGTGTGTTTACTTCTTTTAAAATATTTGTGATTATTCGAGCTTTTTAAAAAAGTATATATTTTAAAATATGAAATTTATGTGTGCAGTTATGTTTAGAAAATTTAAAAGTAGAAATTATTGCAGATAAATAGATGAAGCAATACAAAAATGAATGTGTGTGCGCTTGCATGTGCATGTATGTATATATATATATACATATATAAATAATAACATTGCACCTTTTTTAGACGATTGAAAGTATACGCCTTAATTAATATTGATATATCCACTGGAAGCAGAGATATTTATTATAATTATTATTTTAATATATGACAAGAAAGTACATTACTCAATAATAACGAGCTGAAAAATACCGAATACCAACTGAATAAAAACAACAAAATAGAATAAAATAATAATAATAATAATAATGAATAAATGATCAAATAAGGTTATTTAACAAAAAGAGGCAATAATGAGATCATTATTGTTTATTTTATTTTTGTACATTTAGCTTTTTTAATGTAAAAACATTTAACTTCAGTAGAGTAAAAAAATAACTAAATAAAGTGAACACATACTGTAACATGTTTTTAACGAAATATGTTTCTGTATTCCCATTCAATTTATATCTTGAAAGAAACAATATTTATTCATAAAACTATTTAATGATGATTTTATTAATTAATTATTCAAAGGAGGTTTAATTATATTGCTTATGAATAATCAACAGAATTAAAACACATATAGAAAGATTATATATATCTTTCGTTTCTACAATCTTTATATAGGTTTTTATTTATATTTATAGAGTAGTTTTAATATATATATATATATATATATTAAAACTTATCAAAATAATTATAATAATATATATATATATATAGAATGATCAAAACCCAAAACAACAAGCATATTTATATAATGTTTTGGTTCATTTAAAGTAGTTCACTGTATAATATTTCCACAAATATAAAAAGTCAATATTTTATTATTCTTACTTTGAGAAAATAGCTATGAAAGAAGAGAATAACGTAATATTTATATATAGAAATCTTAGTGACATTTTTAAAGAGAGAAATAAACAGTTAATTTGTTACTTTATAATATGAAATAAATTATTTAAAATGCTTATTATTCTTCATAGGCTATTTCTACGAATATAAATATGAAAATATTATTATTGTATTTTAACCTAATTTTTAGAAATTATAACTGATAAAGAAATACTAAAATTGAAGTCTATACATAATAATAATAATAAATTTCTGATATTTCACCGAAGAAAAAATTTGGTTTGTATTTTTTTCTCTGACACTAATTTATTTCAAAAAATCTTCTCATTTGTTTTTTGGCTTTTATGAAAGAAGAATGAAAGATAATTCGAAAAAATAATTTATCACTTTTATTTCTGTCGGATTTTAAATGGATTTTATCGTTTCTTATAAAACTTATTATTTTATTAAGATTAATAATAAAATATTGCGATTTACTGTTAATTTTATGAACAAAGAGTAGCTTCATAACGATAATAAAAATAAGCAAGCTTTATCACTGAAATAAAGCTTACCCATCTTTCTTAAGATCGGCCTAACTATTCTGACGCCGCTATTCAGTTGGAAGGCTTTCTTTATCTACAGGGGGTGGTGGTGAAACTCGTTAAGGCGTTAAAAATCTTTGGACTGTTATCTAGTGTAATCATAAATTAATTTTTAAAAATCCACAAACCAGTCTAACCACTTTTGGCATATTACACTAAGTAATTTAGGTTTTAGTGTACTGTGCATTTTATTGTTTCACTTATTCTATTCTTCGTCTTTCAATAATTTTTTTCACTTGGTTTTAAAATTTAAAAAAACTCGAAAGATTTGTAAACTCCAAATATTACACAGTTGCCGAGTTCCTTAATAAAAATTCCTTAAATCAGCAAGAAAATAACGATAAAAAAAAAGAGGAGAGAAAAATTTTTCATATGAAAATATGAAGGTTTTTGCAGGGAAAACTCAATGCTGGTAATATGATTTAATCCTCATTTAAATCTTTCCGATTGCCCATCTGCAAGTTGCTCACTAGCAGAAATTTTCAGGACACAAATTCTCGCTGAAATCTAATAATACTTCAGAATATGTACAGTCGGGAAAAAAAAAAAAAAAAAAAAAAAAAAAACGTAGCACTCGATGTAACGCCGTTGCTTATCAATACACAAAAATGCGATAGGTATCATTCGACTGGGAATTGTTAGTACTTTCAGAAAATGAAGTGAAATTTTGAATTGGGAGTCGTCTACATATTAAAACGTGCACCAACTTTGATTTTTTTTCAATGGTAACATCCTATTTTTATTTTATATTTGAATTCCTGGTGTCGCAACTATGCGAAAAAGTATACTGGTTGTATATTTTACTTTTTTTTTTTATATATATATATATAGAGTTCTAAGGGTTCAAAGTTTGAAGGTGCTAATGTTAAATTCATATTTCAAACTTTTATTAATATCTTCACAAAAAATAACTTGATCGGTGTATTATTTTTTTTTTTACGAGATACAGTGAAGAAACCCAAACATAACCTATCCTTACTTTTGATTCCGAAAAATATTTTTAATTCTGAAAAATATTAATAAATTCATATTCATAAAAATTATGAATTATGACCTACATTAATTTTTACATAAAAGGAATCCTAATGCTGAAAAATATAGATGTGCAAATTCGCAGCTCATTCCACTTATTAGTTTTCGAGATATAAATAAATCTTTCTTTTGGAGGGGTTTAGGGGGCCGTCTCATATAAAGTTTTGCATGAGATAACGAAGCAAATCTTAAAAAATAACAGAGAAAATTGAACAAAATATTTTTATTTTTTATTTACGGGTAAAATTATATAACAACAACGTCAAACACAAAGAAATGAAACAAAATGAGGATTTTTAGACAGTGTTAGCATCAAGAATTCTTGTTTTCTAAAACCCCGCCTTTTATCGTTCTTCAAAAGAAAACATATAGAAAAGAAAAGTAAAGGTGACTTTGAGTATTCATGTTAAACCCCTTATTTTACGTAGACAAAAATACACACAAGTGGTATTTACTTCATCTGGTGATAAATTTTGAATCCTGTGTTGCTAGTCCCGCTTTTTTTCTCACACCAGTAAATTTGTAGAGTAATATTCTCCAAAAAGAGAACAATTACGATCAAATAAGACAAAAAGTAGTCTAAAATAATACTGATGTAAAAAAAAAAGTCGTGGCTAATGATACTATGGAATATTAATTAGGATGTTGGCAAGTATGCACTAGAGAAGAAAAATTATCTAAATAGGTGGGGTTTACTGTTTAAAATACAAAAATAGTTTGAATTTAGAAATTGTCAATAATAAAAAAAAAAAAAAAAAAATGGAATTAGAATGCAAGACAGACTTGTAAAATCGTTTCTTCAGTGCCGTCATAGTTAAAGGCTTAATATTTTACTTCATATATTGCTTTATTATATTTTATTTTTTATTTATTTATTCTTTTTATTTATTTATTTATTTATTTATTTATTTTTTTTTTTTGTATTGGGGTGGATTATTATTTTAAAGATACTTCAGTCTTTAAAATTTTATGTATATATATTTTAACTTTATATATATTTTTAAATATACTTTAATTATATATATATATATATATATATATATATATATTAACACTTTTGCGAACGCAGGATTTTGTCTTTTTGACAGTAAAGTCCGCCTACAAGCGTTATTCTCACAAAATAAAATATTTCAGAACAAGTTTTCTGTATTCACAATTATATTACAAATGGATATACATTATAATTATATACTTTCTAATCAATATATTTCTATCCATAGTGTATTTCATCGCAAAAATATGAAAACTGGGTACATACTTTATAAATAAGTAACACACAAATTACGAAAGAAATGCCCACTGACAGAGTTACAGATTTTCAAATGTCCTGAATCTACGTTAGCAGTTAGCAGTCGGGAAAGCGTTAATTAAGAAATTATATTTTTATAGAAATTATAAAACAAATCGTTGAGTTCGAGAGAATTGATGAGTGCCGAGTTCCCGGTATAACTCTATGAATACCAAACATAAAGTATACAAATAGTACACTTTTCCGCACTGCCAGACTCTGAGAAATTCGAATATGAAGTCAAAATCGGGTGTTGCTATTGAAAAAAAAAAATCAAAGTTGGTGCTAATTTCAATATGTAGATAACCCCTAATTCAAAATTCGACAGCATTTTCAGAAAGTACATTTAATTTCCTGTTGAATGGTGCCTATTAGATTTTTCTGTGTCAATTAATAACGAAATTACAGCGTGTGCTGCGGTTTTTTTTTTTTTCCCCGACTGTACATACATTTGTACATACATCTATATGTAGTACACATACTTGCCAACCATCTCATTATCATACTTGCCAACCATCTCATTATGAACCGTACAATTTTTAGTATCCGCCTTTTTTTACGCACCAATAATTTTTTAGAGAAATTTTAGTCTTATGTAATCGTAACAACATTTGGAGAGAATTTCTCTACAAATATAGTGGTGTGAGGAAAGGGGCGTTTCTTCAGGGGGCGTTAACAATGTACTGTTATTAATAAGTTAGTTGGCAAGTATGTGTACATACATTTTTTTTTTTTTTTTTTTTTTCAATATTTCTACGTATTCACAAAGTCAGCATAAATTTTAATATTTATTGAAATGTGTTTGCTAAATGAAGCTAATTTTAATAAGATATGTAATAGCAGAATTGCCATGTACCTTATTTTATTCCGAAGCACTTTTAGCCCCGCCTTTATTACCACATCACTTAATTTATAGAATAATTTTCTACAATATACAACTACGATAAAATAAGCAAAATATATTCTTATAAAAAAAAGCGATATGGAAAAAAAAGTGGGGCTAAAAATGCTCCAGAATATATTAACACTTTCACGACCGCATATTTTTGTTTCGCTGATACTAAGTTCCGCCTTTGGGTGTTATTCTTTTAAGCTACATTATTTCAGAACAAGGTTTTCTGTATTCATATTTGTGTTAGAAATGAATATACATCATAATTATACTCTTTGTGATTTAAATATTTGTATCCATTGTATTTTGATTGTAGAAATATGAATACTGTGAATATCATTAAGAAATATAGTAACATACAAAGTGGAAAAGAAACGCCCACGGGCGTAGTTTCAGATTTCCAAACGGCGTTATCTACGTCAGCGGTCGCGAAAGTGTTAAGGAACATGTCAACTCTGCTATTACATATCTTGCTAACAATAGTTTCATTTTAACAAGTTACAATAAATATCAAAAATTATGCTGAATTTGTAAATACATAGAAATACTGGAAAAAAAAAAAAAAAGTATTTGTAGAAAAGTTTTGCAGAGTTTTTAGATTTTAGTGAGAATTTTGTATCCTGAAAGTCTCTGCTGGTGAGAATCTTGCAGATGGGCTGATCTTGTACAAATCTCATGTGAATCAAATTTCTTCTAGGAATGTGTTAACCGTTCCTCGAGGGAAAATTTAAATGTGGATTAGATCACAATGACAGCATTGAGTTTTCCCTGAAAAAAAAAACCTTCATCTTTCCATATGATAAAATTTTCTCTGGATTTATTTTTTATCGGTTTTCTCGCTGATATTTTTGTTTTCCTTTAATTTTTTAATCTATTTAATAGACCCCTCCACCCCCCTTTTTTTAAAATCAAAATTTAAATATTATTCTTTTAATTACATTTTGTTTAAACAAGTTTTAAAAATAGTTTTGAATAAAAACTGTGATAATTACATTTAATTAAATCCAAAATAATTAAATAAATAAATGATAATGATGATAATAATAAAAAAAATAACCCCTTCGCATACAATAATGTTTTGAGGTCGTCATTTAAAGGAAAAAGAAAAAAAAATAGAACTCGCAAAAAATAGTAGACATGCAGAATAAGTAAATTTGTAACCTTTTTTCAAAAATACTTTTGATTTAAAAATAATAACGCCCATATAAAATACACACTTAAATCAAATTATATAAAACATTTCGGGCTCATTAATATCCCATTTCATTTGTCTGGTAAGTTGTTAAAAAAAATAAGTTATAGTAGCTATAGCAAAATTAATTAAAACTCATTTTGAAGCAAAACATTATTCAAACAGATAAGCTTTGAAAGTAGCTATTGCGTAATAAACTGTCATTTTTTGTATTGTGCCTCTGCTATGTATTTTAGGATCATGGATATTCTCAAAATAGTGCATATGTTATTTTATAGCAAATACTATAATAAAAGGAAGAAAAAAAAAATTCTCATAATAAAAGTGGAATGAAAAGAAACTAGTGCTAAAATTGCTCCGAAATAAATTAAAGAACCTGGCAGTTCTGCCACAATTTTTATAGAAAAATCTTCATTCTGCTCATAACAGCCAACTTGCACGTTTTATTACTACGGGAAATTTTTAATAAATTTTTTAGCAGTTTTCTATAAGTAAACATTATAAAATATTTTATAATTAAATACTGGTGTTAAAAAAAACCTTACAAGTTGGCACCTATGCTTGTTTAAACGCACAAATTACTATAAAAATATTACCATAAAAATTTATGTATAAAAATAGTGGTTGCAAAATGGTCAGAAATTTTTCATCCTTGAAAGTACCCTAAATAAAAAGTGGAGAATATGAACCCTGATATATATATATATATATATATATATTAACTGATACTTAAAATAGTGACTGCTTTCAATAATATTTAGATGATACTCTCTTTTCTAAAATATTCCATAAACAAGTGTCGTACTCTCTGCGGGTTTTTTTTTTCTCTTCAGGACACTCTCGCAGATAAGTAATTTCGGCTTTTCTACCACCACTAATATCACGCTGAAATGTTTGTAGTGTATTATAGTAATGTGCCATGGTTACACAGGATAGAGATTATTTTATGACAATGGCGGTAGCAATAATTTTTAAAATTTCTCATTCATGATAGTGTCCTGAAAAAAGGGCGGAGAGTACGACCCCTGCAAATATAATAAAAAAGCTAAAAATATAAAACATCCCAATTTTTTTAATTTTCTAAACATGCTACACGAAAATTAAGCACGTATTACAGAAAAAACAGAAAACATTCTACAAAACGACATCAGTTATGTTACAATATCTAAATATAATGACCGGTGAACTCGAACAGTGAAAAAAAAAAAATTGTTAAACAAATATTCGCTCAAAAATTTAATCGACAATACAGCAAAAACTGTTCTAATTACAATAGGAAAAATTTGCTAAATATTCTCTCATGCCAGTAGTCTTCGAATAAGCATACAATGAATCATATCGGTTGACTAGTGCCAAAGAAATGAATTTTAGCTGTTTGTTTGTAATACACACAGTACGTTTTCATATTTTCAAAAAGCGAGACCCCTCCCATCACGTTATGAAACTCCTCTTACCACCTCCCATTAATAATTCATTTTTTATTATACTTATAGGCATTAATTTACAGTTTATTTATTACGTAGACTATAATTTATATTCATCTGTATCATATTTATTTGTATTTTGATATGAAAAAATTTAATATAGAAATTATTGTAATTATATGTAGTTATCCCTCAGAATATATAAAACATCCATTTAAATTGTGTTAATTTTATAAAGCAATATAAACTGAAAAACTGGCTTACGTGTTCTTACGTCACGGTTCGTATATTCTTTGAAACTTTTTGATTTTTTGCAATACTAATATTATATAGCAACTTTTGATAAGACTAAAGTCCTGAAAGCTTAAAAGTGAATATATTGTATAAAAATATTGGGAGAAGAGGCCTTGGAAAAAGGCGTGTCTATAGCCTTTATTATTCATTACGCATACATGATGGGAGGAGTCTCGCTTTTTGAAAACAGGAAAACAAATGATGTATAACAAACAAATAGCTAAATTTTTCTGACACAAGGCAACCGCTGTTGTTCATTTTAAGCTTATTCAAAATTTATTGGAAGGGCTAATTTTTTGTAAATTTTATCTGTTATAGCTGTAACAGATTTTCCGGAATTGTCGATTAAATATTTGGGCGGATATTTGTTTTGCATTTTTTCACTATTTCAGCACTTGTAACTTGTTGTTAAATCTAGATATTCTAACACAACTGATGCAATTTTTATGCTCCATATGAGCTCTTCTATCATCCCCCGGAGTTTGTTGGTGCAATAAAAAAATCACCCTGTGTATACAGGGTGTCCAAGAATCGGCCCCCGATTTTAAAATTACATTACTTCTAAACAAAGATAGGTAGAGGAATGAAACAAACGGTATGTTTATTTCGGAAGCTGTAAAAATCATTTACATGAGAATAAAAATTTCTTACAAGTATTATCAAAAGGTGGCGTAGTTGGCAATTCATGTTCGCATTCGTGTAAAAATGTGATTCGTCTGTGGTGAACCATAGGCATCCAGAATCGAATCCTTCTTCATTAATCATTTTTACCATGTAATGCGCGAATTTTTCACTTTGTTGCAGAGTTTAAGCGGCAATAGCCTTGTGACATTGGATCTTAAACGGAAATAGGGGTAGAATAATTCTCAGAATTATATAGGTCTGGAAGTCTTCAACTTCAATCCTAATTCTGAAGCAATTCTTTTTATGGATTTTCTTAGCAGGGTTGTTTCCGTCCCCGGAAATTGCTACCAGAATTTTTTATTAGTGATATTATTGGTAGTTTTCTAGCAAAATTTAGCAATTGAATATAACCAAAAGTACAATTCATAATTACTGGTGAGAAATAAAATAAAAAACCCGGAACACAAACACCCCTGTCTTAGATACTTGTGCATGAGATTTTTACAGCTTTCAAACTAAACATGCCGTTTATTTCATTCTTCTATCTATCTTTGTTTGAGAGTAATTTAATTTTAAAAACGGGGGGCGGTTTCTTGAACACGCTGTATATATATCATGGGTCGTCTTCTCTGCCTGTTTTTCAGGACACATTCAGGGATGACAAATTTCCACCTGTTTAGCCAACACTTTTTTCTTTAAAAAATTTCTATTGTGTTTTAAAAGTAATATGCATAAATGTCAACATTTAAATTTAGCAATTGAATATAACCAAAAGTACAATTCATAATTACTGGTGAGAAATAAAATAAAAAACCCGGAACACAAACACCCCTGTCTTAGATACTTGTGCATGAGATTTTTACAGCTTTCAAACTAAACATGCCGTTTATTTCATTCTTCTATCTATCTTTGTTTGAGAGTAATTTAATTTTAAAAACGGGGGGCGGTTTCTTGAACACGCTGTATATATATCATGGGTCGTCTTCTCTGCCTGTTTTTCAGGACACATTCAGGGATGACAAATTTCCACCTGTTTAGCCAACACTTTTTTCTTTAAAAAATTTCTATTGTGTTTTAAAAGTAATATGCATAAATGTCAACATTTAAATTTATTCCGGTGTATATTTAGCCCCACCTTTATTTCGCACTAGTTTATTTATAGAAAAAAATTGTCCACTATATAATTTCGATAAAATAAGAAAAAATTACTTTTAAAAAATAAGTGGTATGAAATAAAGGCGGGGCTAAAAATACCAAGGGATAAATTAAAATGCTGGCATATGTGGTAATATTCCGTGACTAAATAGAATAGAAATTATTGCATAAAAAATAGTGGTAGCAGAAAAGACATAAATGTTTCCTTTTTGACAGTGTATTGCAATACAGGCGGAGACTACGACCCCTGATATATATATATATATATATCAATAATATTAAAAGACAAAGCACTTTCCTTAAGACCAAAATCGTACAATCTGGGCATGCGCTGAAGGCTTTTCCTTTCCTTAAATGCAATAATGCGGAGACTAATAGCTGAAACGTACACGTTTTGCTTTGAACCAATAGGAAGCAACCGAAGCAGGATCTATTCCTTTCTTTAAACGTAGAGACCGTGTTTATTTTAATGGCGTCGCCATGCAGTAGCACTTCTTCCGCTCAGTGGCAGCGAGTAGCCTTTGTCGCATTGTTCTGTAATTGATTTTGTTCTTCAATTTGATTGTAAGTATTAGCTTAAAAAGCTGACAATTTCATTATTTAAACGACAGCAAGATGTGTATAGATTCTTTTGTTTTATTTCATTTTCATCCACTTCGTATAAAGTTTCCTCTTTTGCATGTGCCCTACATTATTGCGTATCTTTTAGCCCAAGAAACTTCATTTTTTTACTTTTCTTCTACGTTGCGTAAATTATTCCGTTTATTTAAAATATTCCAGCATGTATTTTAACCTATCTTCTGCACTGTAACTATATGTTTATTTCAATGACTGATGGTATTTATTTACTTTGTCCAGTTATTAAATTCGATAAATCAAAACTTTAAAAGTTCACACCGTACTAAAAATTAACAAAACATTCGAATTTGTATATAAAGAAGTGTTTTAATATTTTTAAGGTGAATTATATAATACGAAAAGAAGATAATGTTGCATTTACAGTTTTTGATTTAATACTTATTTATTGCACTTTTTTTTTTTTTTTTTTTTTTTTTTTTGTTTAATCTATGGCAAGTTAATGATTCGAATCACGTACACGAGTATTCATGGTTTAAAAAGAAGCCTTAATTAAAACAAACTAAAATAAATAAATGAATAAAAAATAAATTGTTCTGCTGTTGTTCTGTAAATGCGAAAATTGATTGCTTATTGCTTGATAATTATAAATGTATTATGTACTAAGTTTTTCAGGTTAAATATGTATTGGAAAGGAGTTTTTATTATCAATTACCCCCTTATTTATTTGGTTTAGCTTTAAACGTTTATTATAATGGCATGAATAAACTTAGAATAAAATAACTATTTTACTTTGTTTAGTTTCTTATATTTATGTGAGTAGATAGTTCAATATTAACCCTTTAAAAATTTTAAAAGTGGGGGGAAAATAAGATGTCAGTATTGCATTTAAAAGGCCGAAGTTTTAAGTAAAAAAAAATCATGTTAGCCATTAATTGTTGCTGAATGGTAGTTCTAAAGAGATTTTATTGGTGGTTTGTCCATTTGAATTAGGTAAATTTTATTTCAATAAGAAATAAAAATTTAACCTGAGGAAAAAAAAAAAATGTTTAAAAGTAAAAAATTAAAATTAAAAGCAGAATTTCCAATGATAAAAAAAGATGAATTTTACATAATACTGTATAACTCATGCAAAAGTGTATACTTTATACAAAGTGGAAAAAAAAAAAAGCTAAGACTTACGGCCAAATTGGAAAACATTGCCCCAATCCATTCATACATTAGTTGATTTTTCACATATCTTCTAACATATAAATTTTTTTACGTAATTTATATGTTTTAAGGTCCCCTTAATGTCTCCAAATACGCATTTTTCAAAGATTGGACAGTATGCATGTATTTATTGGTCGAAAAGGCGGGGGGGGGGGGGGTTCTGTTTGTCACATCACTAAAAAAGAAAAAAAGAAAATTTTATAATTGCGACAAGTCACGCACACAGATGTGTTCATCAGTTTTTGACAAAAAAAAAAAAAAAAAAAAAATTAAAAACTGAAAGTGGGACATAGAAAACCAGAAGTCAGGCTGTATTAAGTCTGTATCTCAAAGACTGGTCTAACAATTTTCTTTATATTTGCTATATATACTACCTTGCAGTTATGCTTTTGCTTATTGTATAAAAATAAATTATCAGGTAAATTTTGCTTTCAAAGGACATAAAGAGAATGTAGAATTATTCAGCATTTTTTTTTTTTTCTCTCTCTCTCTCTCTAATTTGCAGTTATATAATTTCTGGTTTGTAAGTTCAAGGTGCAATATATAAGCAATACCTAAATTGCTGATTATGTTATAGGAAATATTATTTAATATCAGTGTTATATTTGTTTATTGGTTTACATATATGGTGCCCAGTGTTGGAAATTCGGAAAATTATTTATGAAGCAAAAATGGCTTGCAGGGGCGCGCCAGCATTGTCAGACGCCTGTCTGCAGAGTTTCAGTTGGCGCCCTATATTACCCCCCCCCCCCCCTTTTTTTTTAAAAAATCATTTTATAAAATGTTATTATTTAGCAAGTCAATTGAATCTCGAACCTTAATAGTAATAAGTTTATTGAATGGCTAGTAAAATGAGAAATGTATCAAATAAAATGAAATTTGAAAAGAAACAAGTAAAAAGTGCATCTTGCACAAAGAGAAAAACTCCCTTATACAAGAAGATGCAAAAATTCGAGGTACAATTGTGAAGGTAAACAGAGGAAATTAAAATAGGCAGATTTAGTGTTAATGTGGGTGCAGAAATGCGTGGAGGCATTACAGTAGATGGCTTAGATGAAAGCTGTAAGTGTAAACGTTTCTATTTGTTTGGGTCTAATTTTTAAGTAAATATTTAAAC
Organism: Salticus scenicus; assembly: GCA_963930645.1. Taxonomy (NCBI): domain Eukaryota; kingdom Metazoa; phylum Arthropoda; class Arachnida; order Araneae; family Salticidae; genus Salticus; species Salticus scenicus. The sequence goes on along the minus strand of OZ005658.1, from coordinate 6,310,116 downwards.
ACACTCACACACAAAAAAAAATCTTAGTGAACTAAATCTTCCTTCACTTCATTGCAACTTTTGCGAGTATTACGCATATTATACTGATACAATACATCCGTCTCTATCCATATTGTTACCAAAATGTCGATTTTTCTTATATGAAAAAAGTAATTGTAAAGAAACGGACAGTTTCTTGTCGAAAGATACATTTTATTCAAACTGTTCTCGAAAAAAAAACCCAGTAAATTATCATACTCAAATTCATACCTCATAAAGGTCGTAAAACAACGTTAAAAACACCACAGAGTAGAATTTCGCTCATTTATGAATAAATATAAACCATTTAAACGGAAACGAACGTCCAGAACAGATGTCCGAATGCAATTGATCTTTGGGTGTGTCTCTTCTGTTTGAATAATTTCTGTCGTGATTTGGCGAACTTTCGAGATTATTCTGCGCCAGAAGCCAGTTGACGAATCCAGAAAATTCCAGAAATCGGCTCTTATTGAAGGTAGAGCTTCTAAACTTCGGAAACACTAAACTATTACTTTTCACCAAGTTTGGTCGCCATGTCGCAAAATTCATCGCTAAGTTGCCAAGTCTGTATCCAAGGCTGACAATCACCTCCTATTCCACTCCCGTTAAAATTGAATGAACTGCTCTTTATTTGCATTTCAATTGTAAATCTGCTTTTATTGCAATAACACTTTTCATTTAGGAAAGTGGTTTAACTCTTTGCAATACTATAATGAACAAAATTTTTGATTAGTCGTACTATTGCAGTACGTTTTCACATATAAATGAGTTTAACATTTTGCACTAGCACAGATAAAGGGAATTTATAAGTATATAAAATTAGAACTCATAATAATAATCCCGTAGTGAGTTCTATTTTTCTCAATTTCGTTGTTTAAAACTCTCAAAATACTCTTAACATCAACGAGATACATAAAGTAGAGTGATAAATGGTAACCCTTGAGAAGGTCCAAGATGAGTCATGTGACATGCTCTCCTTGCACCTGCGTATTCGGTGGTTCCCTTGGTAACAGCTGATTTTCAGTAAATTTCTATGGCAACGGTTTGGAGATTGTTCTTCGCATAAGTCATAAACGCCAATGTTTTTGTTTACTTACGTAGTTTAATATTCTTTTGTTCTAAATCATTTTGATTTTCATTTTACTTCTCTTTTATTTCGTGTAGTTGAACTTTAACCGACAAAATGCTTAAATATAGTTGAAAAATTACTATTTGTTGTTAAATATAGCTCTTTAAAAGTTTAAATTTTCTTTTATAAACACTTTTCAACTTTGTTGGGAAACGATGAAAAAAAAGATATTTTATTATTTATTAAAATGTGAAATATGTATAAAATTATTTTAAAAACAATTTATTTCGGTCATAGGACTGTCATGTTACCTAATAATAATGATAATTTGTCGAACTGATATTTTAAATGCCAAAATAGCGATAAAGGGCCAAACACAGCAACCTATTCGAGCATGTCACGTGATTCATCTTGAATCACGGAAAGTTAATCCTTCATCCATTGAATCAGCACTCTAATTTATATATCTCGTTGGTTAACATCAAATTAATATATGACTATCGATATAACGACAAGATTTGACTTGGTTAATTATTGAAGTTTTCTTTTCTTTTCTTTTCTTTTTTTTTTTTTTTTAAGGAACAAATAAATTTATAAATACATAAAATAAGAGTATATAATAAATATTACTTGGTAGATATAGAAAAAAGAAAAATACTTAATAGGGATAGAAAACATCTACTGAAAGGAATTTTTTCATTATCTAAACATTTTATGTAATTTGTATGTAAATTTATGTGTGTTTTTCCATATAGTAGTAAGATACAAAAATCTGTTTTAAACTATTTTTCCGCCACGTTTGTACGTTGCACAGATATAAATAATAGGTACATTTATAAGTAAATAAAATAAGAATATATAATAAAAATTATTAAGTTTTAAAGTAGATTATATGAACATTTAAAAGATAATATTATTTAGTGAAATGTAATTCATTTGATTAATTTTTTTTTAATTCTGGAATAATATATATCCATTTGATCCAAAGTATCTTATGCTATCGACGTAATTACAAAATTTAAAAATCTGTCTGATGACGTTGTAGAGCGTAAGTATTTTTTGATCATTTTAAATTTAGAAAAAGATTGTTCCACTGATGCTACTGGTAATTATGACAGAATAATCTCCAAAATATTTAATGATAGGATAATTTGGAGTAAGGTTACGCTTAAAAACGTGTTTGAGATCAAGGAAGAAAAGGGGGGATTTCGTGTAAAATCAATAGGTGTTGGATACATAGAAACAATTTACGCACCAAAATCTGTGATTGCAGCTCCCATAGATCTTACATGACAAATTTCGCGCTAAAAGGGGGGGGGCTGTCTCAAATTCACCCCATCTTTACGCCCCCCTCCCCCCCCCGAAAAAAAAAATAATAATAATGATAAAAATGGGTTTTGGGAAAAATCCTAAAGACGACGCATACCTGTTTTCAACATTTCAAAATCTCTGTACCATTTTTAGTAGAATTCTTTCGATAGAATCCGGAATTTGCGAATTCCCCCTTTTCCCCTTAAAAATACAAAATTCCAAAATTGCATTTTTTTTTTTTTTTTTTTTTTTTTTTTTTGTACTCAAGTCTAGTCATCCCATATACAATTTAACCACCGTGAAGTAACTTGGAGTCGAGTTATGCTTATAAGCGTGTTTTTTGCTTCCTTTCTTTGGAAAAGGTGAAAGGGAATTTCGTAAAATCCCGTCAGTATAGGCATCGAATGCATCTAAACAATGCACGCACCAAAATTCGTGACAGGAATTCCCGTAAATTTTCCTGGACCAATTTAGCGCTAAAAGAGTGGTCTCGAATTCCCCCCCCCCCCCCCACTCCCCAAGATCGAATATCATAAACACCAAAAATGGATTTATGGAAATATCCTTAAAGAGATGCATGGCTGTTTTCAACATTTTTGTACCATTTTTGGTGTATTTCCACTCAAAAATCCGAAATTTACAAATATCCCCCCGAAAATTGATTTTCTTTTTCACTTCTTAAAAATCAAAAATTCCAAAATCGTAGACAATGATTATTATATTTATTTATTTATTTGTACTCAAATCTAGATTCATATGCAATTTCTTCACTGTGAAATAATTTGAAGCCTAGTTTGGCATATAAACGTGTTTTTTCCAGCTGTTCTCACGTGATACCCAGACAATAATGTTTGAAACATGCAGACACAACGACCGCATACGCACGCACACACAGAGAAAATTTTCTGAAATCGGATTTGGCTTTCACGATATGTGAAACATGAAGATATCGCAATGTTTTTCGAATTTGAGATATTTACTGACAAAAATCTGATTTTATTAATATAGATGTTACATCGATATTGCAAAAGGTAAAGAACTACTCTGAATAAAATCTCCGGTTCTATTAATTTTCACTTTTGCAAACCAGTTATGTTGTCTTTTTACTAATCTAAGCGGCCTTTTTCCGACAGAAAAGGGGGGGGGGATTAAGGCGCTCTTTTAAATTTTAATAGAATGCTTTGATATGTTAAAAAAGTCAAAGAAAATTTTGCTGAAGGTAGGCGCACCTTTAAAAAGTTATTCCACTTTTAGTATGTCCTTTCACAAAAAACACCTAAACTGTTGAGAACCACAAGTTTTGCCAGTATATATTTCAAGGCGCCTCATTTAGCCACACTTGTAGCATGACTTCAGACCGCCATTATTAAATCAAATTTAATAAAGCAATACATATATATATTTTTCTTTTCTTTCTTTCTTTTTTTTTTTTTCAAATAATTTATTCTCGGCTGGCGCCTTTCTTTACCTGGCGCCTGTGTGCGCTGCACACTTCGCACACCGGGTCGGCGCGCCCCTGATGGCTTGCAGCTCAGAGTTAGGTCCCAAACATAAATATTAAAGAGCATTTTCCAATCCTTAATATATAGAGTTGCACCGAATATTCGGTTACTATTCAGCCTATTCAGCAGGATAACTGTAACAACTTTCTTAATTGTTAGAGTATGTAGTCAGTAAACGGAACTTTGTAGATACCCGTGGTCTCGAATTGGGGGGAATATTTGCCATTACAAATTATTTGATAGAAGCTTCAATTAAAATCAGAAATGCAGCTGAAAAAAAGAATGTAAATGCATGTATACCGAACCCCAATATCTATCAAATAATTCATAAGAAACAAAAATCCCCCCCCCCCCTCCACACCATCGTGAAAGCAGGTGTGTACAAAATCCTGTTTACATACACAGTGCCCGCAGCAGTCCTATATTTTTACATGCATTTTATTTTTTTGCCACCGCTTTAATCAATCAGTACCCTTTTTCATACTGCTTTAGCTTTAAAATCTTGACAAAAAAGTTTTTATAAAAAAATAGTGGTATTAAAATAATAAGACAAACGTGAAAATATAGGACCGCTGCGGGCACTGCATACAGGGTGCTGATGACAGGGCATCACCTCACAAAAGCGGTTACACCAACTCCCAATATGAAGCTATAAAGAAAAGTTTAAACTTTAACTTAGATAAATAAACACTTTTAATATTAACTGTATGATATACCTTTTATTAAATCTCTGCTCGCTTTCAAATCTGCATACAAGTAGGAGATTTCAGAGTTTAAATGTTTGTTACTTTCACCTTTAGTTTACAGTATGCATAATTAATGGTAGATGAATTCATGGGGTTGTTATAAATATTTTTTAAATAAATATTTCATAAATGTTTAACTTAATTTTTTTTTTTTTTTTTTTGATTGAATAATATGAAAATTTCTATAATTATATTTAAAAAAAAGTGACTGAGTCGAATTCTATTGTAGAGCAACAACTCCATACAAAACCAGCACAAACACTTTACGCCTCATTTTAAAAGAGTTTGTATAAAACAGTGATTTTCGGCTGGTGTGCTGCAAGAGGATTTCACAGTTGTATTTTTAAATGTTATTAAGCCGTCAAATTTTGACGGGTATGAACTAGTATCTATATATTAATAGGCAAGCATAAAATTTGTAGTCCCTTTTTAACATATTAATTATGGGAGTAGAGGGTTGAAAATGGTATCATTCGAAAGGTATGGTTAGCCGGAAGGTGCGAATACAAATATTATTTTCTTACGATGTCAAGAAGGTATTTAAAAATACATTTATTTTTTATGCATTTTCCCCCAATTTTCCCTTTTATATGTGTATTCCTTTACATTAAAAAATACCTAAAAGTAGAAAGTTGTTAAATCTGGCAATTTCATAAAGCTCAAATAAAACCATAGACACAGTAATTTGTATAATGTAGCATCACTATACGCAAGCGAAGTGATGACGTCACTGTCTGTCCATGGAGCCATGAAAAAGATTTTCTACGTTAATCGTCCATTGGATTTTTTGTAAAAAATTATTAAAAAATAACGGAAATTATCTGCCGATTTTAATTCAGATATTTGGGTATAGTTATATATAAGTTACTGTCTACATGTGTTTGATTGAGTTATTTTTTCTGTAAAATTGATAAAATTTTAATTTAAAATCACAAAACTCCAGAAAAAAAAATGGCAAACTTCCAGTTTCGAATGTAAACATAAACATTTCATTTCAAAGGGTGATATTTAAACAATAAATATTCAACTAATATACTAAATAAAAGGAAAATGGATTTGTTACGAACTGCTGCATGTGTAAGTAGACGATACGGAAAAAATTCCGGTTTCCGTTTTTTGCTGAATTTACATGTTTTGAGCTTTCTTTGCGTTTCAATTAACTGAAATTGGCTACTTATTTTTTTAAAAAGTGTCTTTATTGCTGGCTTTTGTGGGTAGAAGAAGCAAGTAGAAGATACATAAAAACTTTTGATTTCCGGTTATCGATGAATTTACACGTTTTGAGATTTCCTTGCATTTTAATTAAGTGAAATTGTCTACTTATTTTTATTTTTTAAAAAGTGGATTTATTATTCTTTCCTCTGCATATATAAGTAGAAAATATAAGATTCAGAAAAGTTTTAGATTTTCTGTTTTCGATAAAATTACACGTTTTGAAATTTCCCGAACTCAATTCGACCATTTTTGAAAAATATCTTTTTTTTTTTTTTTTTTTTCAAACACTGTACTTTATGAACCAATCGAATTAATTTAACAGAATTTGATACTTGGTTGGGCCTTGGTTTGACATGGTACCTATTAGCTTCTGGGCTATATCACACAACAAGGGGCGTTTTCACGTAGCGATTTTCTCTCATTTCAGGAAAGGTAACATCTACAGAGAGAAATAGTTATATTAAGTAAAACTCTGCTGATTCAGTTAGAGTGAATATCGGCAAACAATTGCCACAGCTGTGTTGCAATTGCATTCCGTTTAGGACAAGGCAATAACTTTGCTTTGCCTCGCTTTGCAAAAAAAATGGTCGAGTTTTGACCACTGGGCGATACTAGTATATATAAATCAATAAAAGCTATACATAATTATTATAGCTTATTTTTCAGAACAATATATAATTCGATTTTAATTAAAACGCGTTGACATTATTACTAAATTTATCGATGTTAATTACAAAGAAAAAAGAAAGTTCAAGCTTATGAAAAACCGTTTCAGAAATGCGTCATAATACGTTTCTGGAAAATTACAGTCCCATACAGAACCAATTCTATTTCATTTTATTTTTAATTTCTGTCATAGTTTATATGTTTCTTAATGAAGAATTTTACTCCAATATGATAATAATTGTTAAACATTTCTGATTAAAATTAAATGATAAGAATTGTTAAAAATGCTAATTATACAAATTGTAAAAAGATGTTTAGGTATAGTGAAAAAATTATATAACACATAATAATCTAATAATCAAATCAAATATGCTCACCCATTAAACTTTAAGCAAAATAAACGAATATCTATGTGTGTGTGTGGTGGGGGGGGGGGGGGATTGTAAACAAAAAAGGAATTATCATGACAAATTTATACATTTGTGTTATTAATGCATTGAATACGTATTTAAAGTTTACGACCTCGAAATCATTGGTTTTATTTTTATTGTTAAAATCAAAATTCACTTAATATGCGTAATTTTTAACCCATTGAGGACGGGCAAGGTAATCTTTATTATTTAAAATCAAATACCACCAGCGCAATATTGGAAGGCAAGAAATAAATGAAGTGATAAGTGTAAATTTTTATTTAAAAAAATAAATAAAGTGATGCGAAATAAAGGCCAGGGCTAAAAAGGCTCCGGATAAATTAAAATGTTGGCAACTATGCATATGCAATTAGGAAAAAGAATTCTTCCACAAGTATTTTTATTATTCTCTATTTAAACACAAAAAATTAATGTAAAATTACTATTAAATACAAATGATATTTCAAAGTAAAAATGGTGGTACCGAAAACTGAGAACACCTTCACCCATTCAAGAAATGATAAAATCTAAAATTGTTAGCACCATGAGAACTCTCTTTGTTTCAGGATCTACATTATTTCAAGTTTAATAGGCCTAGCGTTGTCACCCGTATGATCATACTGGCCAACATTTTCTAATTTTTTGATCAGGTTTCACACTATCCTTTTCAGTTAGAAATATTTCATATTAACATAGGTAACCACGGAGTAATAAAGACAGGAGAAGAAGGTAACGCTGAAATTTTGTGATTTTGTTTTATAATGTTTACAGATGGCGCCAGCGTACAATACTTTCTTCTCTCCATCTTCCGCAATGTTATTCAATGGGGAAATGTCTCGTTTTAATTATTTTTTTAAAAATAATATCAAGCTGAAAAAAGTTCGATTGAAAGCAAATTTCATTAAATAGAGTATTCTGACCAACATGTTTTTTTTAAGAGCCATTTTATACTAATTTTACTTTGAAAGAGAGCTTTTAAAAAATGACGATCCTTATGAACCGAAGCTAGCTAAAACAGACAATTGGGAGGAAGGAGAATGGATGGAATTTTGTAAAGAAAAAAAAAAAAAAAAAAGAACTTACTTTAGGTGCAGAAAACACGAACTCGGACATTATTTCTCTCCTAGGGCTTTTTTTTTTTTTTTTTTCTTATCACTATCATAGCCTGTTTTACAACTAGGAACGAAGCATTTATTTGAAACATCTGAATTATGCAGTTTTAAGAACTTACAAAAAAATTAAATTGCTTAAAATAAAAAATTTTAAATGTACTCCAGGAAAATTCTGTTGAAAACAACACTATATCCGCGCCGATGCAGGGAGTAATGACAAGTGGCGCCCTCAATATTTACCAAAAATTTACATTACAGTTTCGTAGCTTTCTTCATTGTACCTTCAACTCCTATTAATATTACTCCGTGTAGGTAACTTCTGGTATGAAGTCTCCCGCTTAAATTGGAGTCTTGGCAAGTTCTGTACGATAATTATTATATGGTTAGCAACGCTGAATAGCTCATCAAAGCGAGATAAGAAATAAAAATAAAAAAACTCCCAATTTTTCCTGTCTGCATCGATACTAATTTTAAGAATTTTATTTAATAAAAACATTATACATTCATTTTGCAATTAAAGTAGGTTTTTATCATATATATATATATTTTTTTATGAAGAATTAAAAATGAAACTTACTGTAATGAATAATTATTTATGTTTCTAAATTTTGAACTACATAGATGCCAAGTCAGCTGTTTTTAGCGGGAGACTTCAAACCGGAAAAATTTTACAGCGGTTTTCGGTAATAATAATCGTCGAAAGTATGTATACATGTAACTTATTCCATTTAAAAATACTGGTGGCAATTCTGGTTTGAAAACTTGGCAATTCTGGAACTATAACTGGGTGTGGCTATAATAACTTCTGTGGAAGGGTGCATAATTCTGCATGTTCACTAACGAATAGAAAATTGCCTTTTTCTAGTCGTTAGTCCTACCATGATTTGAAAACTTTGCTGCATGTCATGACAGCAGCGCAGATTTTAAAGATCTAAATCACATGCAAGTGTAATAAACCTACACAGGTATACGTAGTGATGCAAATAAATTAGTTGTTTTTGTACAATGTGAAAAGTTTTCTGGTGCGAATTTAATATTACTTTTTGTTTTATAAAGGTTCTTTTCATTTCGTCGAACATAATATTTTACCATGTTATTATTGACTCGCTTTCTTGTTTGTTTGTTTGTCTGTCTAGTACAAATCCTTTTTTAACTTAATTTCTCGACTAACTAGACATCTGAAACTTTCAAAAAAGCTCAGAACACGATGACCTTTTAACACTTTTATACAATTAATAAATGTTTGAAAATTTCTTATAACTACTCTCTTTATTACGCATTTGATCATTGGATGAGATAATTCATCAAAACATTTTTTTTTTTTTTTTTTTTTTTTTTTTTAAGTATTTATTAATACACAGAATTGTCAAATTTATAAGATTCAACAGAAAATTTAAAAACGCAGTACATAAAAAGTTCTTTTCATCTTGTAATTATTTTCAATAAATTAAGTCAAATATTTGATTTATAATCATATTAAACGCTAGCTTTATATTGAAAATTCTTTTATTTTACTTACGATAACATTAAAATATGTTCATATATGAGAAAAGTACACTGCGTATTAACACGTTACCGCCCAGTGATCTACTTATAGATCCATACTTGCCAACCATCTCATTATGAACCGTACAATTTTTAGTACCCGCCTTTTTTTTCATACCAATAATTTTTTAGAATAATTTTAGTCTTATTTAATCGGAACAACATTTGGAGAGAATTACTCTAAAAATATAGTGCTGTGAGAAAAAGGGCGGTTTTTCAGGGGGCGTTAACAATTGTACGGTTATTAATGAGATGGTTGGCAAGTATGTAGATCGCTAGTGTATTTATAATTCCACCTACAGGCGTAACTTTGAAGGTTAGTGTGTTATATTGTTATTAAGAAACAAACACAATATTTGCATGTATGTATGATATGCGCTATGCATTTAAATGCATTGGTTAGTAACAGCATTATTACATGTATCATCCTTTCGTAAAATAAAAATTAAAGCATAAAACCTCTTAGTAAAATAATGCAACATTTAAATGAAACGCTCATAGGCGGTGTTTATGTCGAACAATACTTAAAAAGGCGAGCGTTAACACTTTCGCGACCGCATGTTTTTGTCTTTTTGACAGTAAGGTTCGCATGTGGGCATTATTTTCTAAGTTACAATTTCTGAGAACAAAATTTTCTGTATTCACATTTATATTACAAATGGATATGCATTATAATCATACTCTCTCTAATCAAAGTATTTGTACCCATAGTACATTGTTTGTAGAAATGCGAATATTGTGTATGTTTTCTAGAAACAAATAACATACAAATTGCAAACGAAACGCCCACTGGTGGAATTTCAGTTTTTCAAATGACGTGAATCTATGTCAGCGGTCGTGAATGTGTTAACGGTTTATATTGAACATCTAATTGTTTTTGTCAACATTAGAGTTCCTGATAAACACAAAATTTTCTCAACTTTACTGTTACCAGGGTTGCTATAATTCCACCTTTTTTTCCGACTTTCTTATCACTTTATTTTTGTAGCAGTTTTTCTCTTAACTGATTGTAGAAACAAACTAAAGAAGATTAATATATCAGAGTTGTCAACTTTTATAATTTATCCAGTAGCTGATTTTCTAGTCCCGCCTTGTTCTCACACCAGAAACTTTGTGGAATATTTTTCTTTAAAATAGGACAATGATTAAATAAGAGGAAAATCATTCTTCAAAATTTCCGGTAAGAAAAAAAGGCGGAGCTAACAATGCTCGGGATTAAACTAAAAAGTTGGCAACTCTGCTATAGAAATATAGAATTTGAGGGGTAAATATCCACTGTAGAAACCTTGATTAAGTTTGTCCCAAACTTTCCTTTCTGCAAAAAACGTTAGAAAATACTTCCAAATTTTTGTTACTGTGCCAAAAGTTTAATTTATAAAATTTTGGACTGCTGAATACCCTGCAAATCGTAAGATCTTGATTCTTGTTCATCACCAATAATAAATTAAATTAAAATAAAATAAAATAATAAAAAAATAAACCAAAAATAAAAACTACCACAAATTTTGCAATGCTAAAATAAATTTTTCCTGGATATGCATTTTTCGTACAAATAGGATGAAAAATAAAATCATAGCAGAGTTGCCAACATTTTAATTTATTACAGAGCATTTTTAGCTCCGCCTTTATTTTATACCATTTTCATTTTAGTATTTTTTTTTTTTTTTCCCTTCTTATTTTATCGTAGTTATATATTGAAGAAACTTATTCTATAAATAAAGTGGTGCGAAATAAAGGCGGTGCTAAAAATGCTTCGGAATAAATTAAAATGTTAGTTGCCAACCAACCTAATCCGGGCTATTGTTATTACCTGCCCTATTTTCAACACCACTAAAATTTTTTAGCAATTTTCCTTAAATGTATTTACAATGAGTATAGAAGAAAAGTACTCTAAAAAAAAGCTGGTGTGATTTAAAAAAAGAAAAAAAAAAAAAAAAAAAAAAAATGAAAAGAAAAGAAAGAGGTGAGTAATAACAATCTCCATATTATTTATTGGGATGTTGGCAGCTCTGTAAAACCTACTCTAAAAAGGCGCGATTACACTTACACTCTCATTTTCTATAAGTTAGGAATGATCCTTGTGCATTATTTAGAAATGTCACGTTCAATAAATTTACTTCAACTTAAAGGAAATAAAAAGTAACTAGAATTTTAGAGATCTGAAAAACTATGACTCGATGTAGTCACTATTTTAAATACTATTTTTATTAAAAGCAATTTACAGATTTTAGAAATTGTTTAATGTGTATGTGTCTGTAGGATGAATTTTAAATTTCCAAAATGAGAAAGATAGAAGACGAAACTTCTATCTTAAATACTTCTATCTTAAACTTCTGTCTTAAATATGAAGACGAAACTTCATATTTAAGACAGGTCCAGTTGCCAATTTTTGGTTAAAATTGTAAAACCAGAAGTGGGACATGAAAATACAAAAGGGACATATCCGTATATTAAAAACGACTCATATGTATATGTATAGGTTGTCCCATAAATCTGTAGACATTTTTAAAATTCATAACTATTGAATGAATTGATAGATTGGTTTGCAAAAAAATCATTCTCGTAAAGGGGGATTTTTTTTTTTTTTTTTTTTTTTTGTAAAGAAAAAATAATAATTAAGCTATTTGTCGATAGAGGGCTCTGTGCGTGACCAGATCACACATTTTCATGAAAAAACTGTACTTATTCGCATGCAAATGTTTACATGCATATATATCCTATTCTATGTGTCCGTCATCACCAAAAATTACAGTTTACAAATGAGTTATAGCACTGCTAACTGAAGCTTCAGTCGACGGTTCTTACCTGAAGGGAAGCATCTTCACCCATAACGCTTTATGCACCAAGTCAGCATCGAAATTAAAACTTCATGTAGGCACAAGTAGAAGGCATAATAAGAAATAAACTGTTCTAATCTCAAAATTGTGTAATTTATAGGACTTTCATTTGCATAATTTTCTTTCACATCCGTGCGAAAAATTTAACTATTTGTCTAACTGTCGTCGACAAAAAATTTAACTATATATTTTTCTTTACCAATAAATAAATAAATAAATAAATAAATAAAAATAAATCTCCCTTCACTAGAATGATTTTTTCGCAAACCGCGTTCAATGGACCATATCCCCACTTTGGGTTCGAGGCTACAAGAATATCAGCTGGTTAGGCAAACAATCTTTAACTCTACCATAGTAAAGCATTGTGGCCTGCAAATTTTCATTTTGCGATATTATTTATAAGAGTTACAGATTATATGAAATTGAAGTAAGTGTGATATAGTGATACCTTTGTTTCGTTTTTAATCCAGTTTTAGTAATACACTTTAATATTAATCAACATATGTAATATTAAAAGTTGCCATGTGAACTGTGGCGATGTTAACAAATTTAAATGGATGTTCCATTTAATAAATTCCTTTATTAAAGTGATTGAAATTCTATTTATTTAAGCTTTGATGTCTATATATATGTGTGTGTGTGTGTGTGTATAAAATGTTCTTATTAATCTTTTATTCATTATATATGTGTGTGTGTGTGTAAACATAAAATGTTCTGCAATTTTACGATATGGAATAGTCTTAACTTTATCATTCGATTCAGTTGTTTACATTTCTCTTTTGTTCTTGTTTGAACAGATATCTGATTATTAAATTTTACTGGAGAAATATTTAGGAAAATGTTATGTGTAACAATAAAATGGCATCTTGAATCTAATGGGCTCTTTACACCCAACGAGATACATAAAGTAGAGTGATAAATGGTAACCCTTGAGAAGGTCCAAGATGAGTCATGTGACATGCTCTCTTTGCACCTGCGTATTCGGTGGTCCCCTTGGTAACAGCTTATTTTCAGTAAATTTCTATGGCAACGGTTTGGAGATTGTTCTTCGCAGCCAATGTTTTTGTTTACTTACGTAGTTTAATATTCTTTTGTTCTAAATCATTTTGATTTTGATTTTACTTCTTTTTTATTTCGTGTAGTTGAACTTTAACCGACAAAATGCTTAAAAATAGTTCAAAAATTATTATTTGTTGTTAAATTTAGCTCTTTAAAAGTTTAAATTTTCTTTTACAAACACTTTTAAACTTTCTTGGGAAACGATGAAAAAAAAAGGTATTTTATTATTTATTAAAGTGTGAAATGTGTGTAAAATTATTTTAAAAACAATTTATTTCGGTCATAGGACTGCCATGTTACCTAATAATAATGATAATTTGTCGAACTGATATTTTAAATGCCAAAATAGCGATAAAGGGCCAAACACAGCAACCTATTGGAGCATGTCACTTGATTCATCTTGAACCACAGAAAGCTAATTCTTCGTCCATTGAATCAGCACTCTAATTTATATATCTCGTTGTTTACACCGTCGTCTGCTCAATCACGTGATAGAGGAAAACGAATAATCGAATTCTGAGAATCGAATTCAATTAAATATTGTTCTTAAGAACAAAAATTTTAATATTTAATATAAAATAAAATAAAAGTAATATTGTGCATTTGTAAACAGTAGAATAATTGTATTTGTAAATTTAATAATTTTTTAAAAACATTTTATGTGTTTATTTATTTTTACCTATAAGAATCAATTTTTGTAACTGCAACATTAACTGATCTAGCAATAAATAATAGCTTCTTGTGGAATATTTATGGATTATAATTTGAAATTTTAAAATGTTTTCATTTAATTAATTGCATAAAGGTGTTACAACAAGTTAATTAACTTAGTTACTGGTCTAAATGGATTTACGCAGTACGATATTGCACTGTCACTAATTTAAGTACCAAAAATCTGAGTATTTAACATGTTCTCCGTGAACATCAATAACAAACATAAACTAAATGATGATTGTAATTGTATACAGCAAACAAAAGATGATGAATAATGATATAAAATGGATTAAAAATGATGATTTATAAAAAATAACACAGATTAAATACGATTGATCAAAAATAAGAATAAAAAATATGCTATTTCAGCAATCGCTCTAGATAAATAAGACTTTGTCTGCTATTTATTTTTCCTCTATCGTGTGACCTCTGACGTCAGGTGGGAAGAGCCCATTTGTTTACAAAATATCGACCACGTGTTCGGCGATTTTACCTACTGTGACGTCACAGGAATATTGTCCATTCTATCAACTCATTCAGTAGTTGTGACTTTTTAAAATGCCTACAGACTGATGGGACACCCTGTATATATATATTAAGAGCTCCTACATAAATTTTTTTTAGATGTTTTATCGTACGTATAAGTCGGTTACTTCAGAAAAATTGATATGCATTCGGAATAAACATAAATATGTCAATTTTTGGTCTCGTATGTCTGTCCTTAAAAAACGGCTCTACGTATTTTCTTCAAACTCGTCGTATTAGCTCCTATTTATACATCCTTGCGTATGTAATTGTCAATTTAAGGTGAATAAATTTGCTACATAAACCCCTTTTTAAGTCCTTTTCCATGCATTATTTCGTTACTATAGGACAATTTATAGAAGTCCTGATAAGATTGTCAAGTTTTACATCTCGGAAATTGGTGTTTCAAGAAATCGTCTCTACTGATTTTCTTTAAACTCGTTATAGATTTTCTTTTTTTGTATGTTTTACGGCGTATATATTAGTTTGTTATTTACTGAAAATTGTTAGGAATGTGACTGATGTGATCAATTTTATGTCTTCTGACAAAACTATCTGAAAAATACTATGTAATACGTGCAGTAGTGAGTAATGGATTGTTACATACTTGATTTGATTTGATTTAATTTGATTTTATCTTATTTTATTTGATTTTAGTTTTTTTTTTTTTTTTTTTTTTAATAATGTGGTGCATGTTTCGTTATGAGATAGATTATAAAACAACGACGATATTACACTGCGCTGCAAAAAAGATTTTTTTTTTTTTTTTTTTTTTTTTTTCGAGCTCTGATACCATTTTTGTTGATCCTTATGTAAAATGACAGCCTGAATCTCAATAAGACTCCCATTTTGCTCTGTCACCTACCGTTTTCTAGGGACATCACTTCCTCCTTCACTTTTAATCACTGTGCGACAATTTTATGGCCATGCATTTGATTTGGAGAATGAAAAAGAATTAATTTAACACCTAAAAACAAAATATTATGATGTTTAATAAATAACATTAATAACAGATTAAAAAGATATAAGAAATGTTGTGAGGGAGTTCCTCACATATCCTTTTATTTTATCAAATTTATTCAATTATAATTAAAGATCCATTTATTCACAATTAAAATGTATTAACTTTTATAATCCTTTGTATTTAGGTCAAACTTATTTCAATTTTAGTAAATTATGTATTCAAAATTAAAATACTTATCATTTTCTAATTTTAAGAACAAATTCAGTATTAAATACATTGATCTCTTTTTAGCATAATGCAATATATATATAGGGATCTTTTAACACAATTTAATTTTATTATCCCTGAAAGTAATTATATTTTTATTTCTATTTCACTATGTTTCGCAATAAATCTAATTATATTTATAGCCATAAATGTTCTGTTGGAAAACTTCCGTTATAATTTTTATTTGTTTTGTTTTATTTTATATACAGATAATGTATTTAATTCCCGCTAAAAGTAAACTAATAACCCATTATGTAGACATTATGTCGCAAGAATTTTCGTAATATTTCTTAATTACTTGCACCTGTCTTTCCAACGGTATTCGTTGGCGAATGTGATTTATGCCAAAAAGGGTTGCCATAATTTTAACCGTCATTTCTTTTTAAAAATTCCCCATTGAAATAACATTAACAACAAAGAAAGATGTATTGGCGCCCTTGGCTTCAAAATGTGGTGATATTTCCATAACCTGGCGTTTTACAAGGGTGCTGTCGGATTTGATTCCGGGACAGTTTGATAATAAGCACCGTACTGAAAAGATGTAATTTTTCTCAATTAAAAATTCTCTCTCTCCTCCACCATCCTTTTTAACGAATTCGATATATGGATTTAAACTTGGGTTGTCCTCTTTTTGTCATCTTTATTTTAAATATCTTAATAAACTCTTTCGGCTATTCAAATGACTGGATTAAGATTACTTTTATGATGACTCTTATTTTATTGACTCGTTTTTCAGAGGACTGTGGCTTTTATGCCACAAATGTAATACAGAATTTCAGTGAAAATCTCCCCCCCCCCCCCCTCTAAATTTTCCCCTTGCCGCAAATGTTCATGTTTTAAAATTTTCCGACTCTGTAGCCCCTCAGAAGATATTTAACAGTTAAAAAAGTGATAAAAATAGGTGGCCGTCTCTAAAAAACGGCGGGTGATAGGGCAAAATGAGCGTCTTATTCGGATTCAGGAGGTCATTTTACATAAGAATTTGCAAAAATGGTGATGGGAACAATTTTCATGCCGAGCAGTATTATTCAATTCCTACTCTTAGTTCACACTCTCCCTATATATATCTTGTACAAATCTTGCAATCGATTTTTAACTAACTTCCCTACTAGCTAGAAATTTGACACTTTCAGGATTACCCAGAACCCGGTGACAACACAATACTTCGAAGTTTGATTTTCCAATTTATGATTAGTTTTCTTATAATTAATTAAAAATGTGAAAATAATAACTTCCTAATAGTGGTTAAAATAGCCATTAAAATGTTACCTATAATTTTATTGTTGCCGGAAAAAAAAATTACGAATTCATTTTCTTTTCAAATAAAAATTAATACATTTAATTAAACGTGAACGTTAAAAAATTATAAAAAGTTAAATGATGCATCTCACAAAAATGGACGCCATTATCAATTAAAAAATTTTTTGCACATTGATAAGAGCTCTATGATTCATCAGAAAATTTAAAACATTTTATCTTATAATTATTTTTATTTCATTTTGCAAGCGCGCTTTTTATTTCCTAATTCAAAATCATTTAAAAAAAAAAAAAAAAAAAAGAAAGAAACTTTTTCGATAGTGTTTGTAAGTAGGAATTGACTTTAAAAATTTTTCTTTTATGTTACTTGATTTAGGTTGAATCTTGGGTGGAATATTACATCGGTTCAAGTTGATGCCCCTAAAATACCTCTCAAAATGACGAAAGTCAAGCCTATTTAGAAATAAATTTCGTTGAACTTTAGTGGGGAAAAAAAATAATAAGAGAGAGAGAGAGAGAACACACCATATGTTTATAGTTGACTAATAAAAAGGTAAAAGAAAGCACGTTCTCTTTTCAGTAGAGATTATACATAGCAAATTTTATACTTGCGTTAAAATAATTATAAGATGAAAAACTTTTTATATACCATGTTTTTAAATTTTTTGTTGAATCATAGCTATAGACATTAGCACTTTATCAATGCGTATAAAATTTTTAAAGTGATAGTGGAATCAATTTTTGCGAGATGCATAATTTAACGTTTTACAATTTTTTAACATTCACGTTTAATTAAATGTATTTATTTTTATGTCGGAAGAAAATGAAATCGTAAATCTTTTTTGGCAACAATTAAATTATAGCTAATATTTTAATGCCTATTTTTAAAGGTTATTATTTTCATATTTTAATTAATTAAAAGAAAACTAATTAAACATTCGAAAATCGGGCTTCGAAGTATTGTGTTGTCATCGGGTTCTGACGTTCTGAGCTATTCTGAAAGTTTCAAATGTGTAGCTAGTAGGGAAGTTAGTTAAAAACTGATTGCAAGATTTTTACCGAACAAACAAACAAACAAGAATTGAAGTTAATAAAAACCTATTTTATAACCACTTAAATTATAAAATAAAACCTTTTTGACAATAATTGTATTCGATCTCAAGCAGTAGAACAATCATGGGAATATTTAAAAAATAAATAAAAAAATAAAAAACAATAGACCCAAATAATGTTTTGTATTCTTTCCATTATTTAGTTTCAGTTACTATGAATATATTATACAAATTAAAACAGTTTAAAATATATTTTATAAATTGTAAAACGAAGTACGGAGACAATTTTTTTTTTTTTTTTTTATCTTGAGATCTTGAACTTCTACATAGGTCTAGTCGTATTTCAAAAAGAAAATTCTGATAAAATTCCAGTGTTTTGGTGCTGCCATCTACTGACTGCTATTGAAGATAACATTTTATAGAATTTGAATTGCATATTTGCTTACATGGAGAATTCAAAACTGAGTTAGCATTTAGAATACCTCCCTGTTTCCAAATAAAAATATTGCCCAAAAAATAACATACTCACACGCACACACACAAAATAAAATAATTAATTAACTAATAATTTTAAAAAAATTGTCCACAAATATATCATGCAAACGATTGAATAAATTTGTGGTTCTCAACCACAAAGGGTGAATTTTTTAATCTCAGGAGAGTGGCAAAGAATACTAACTTTTTGAAAGTTTTGAAAAACAATGACTTGTACTATATTAATAAACCAATTTTAAAAAACAAAAGTTTTTTAAAAATTGACCAATTTTTTTTATAAACGATCTGTCGCATCATTTCAAAATTCGCCAACGGAATATTTCGTTCTTCATTCATTACTGGGGACGTAAAGTGTTATTAAAGATTTTTTAAAATAAAATAATAATGAAGTTAGGAAAGATAACTTTTTGTTAAATAAAAAACAGGATGTGTGTGTGTGTGTGGGGGGGGGGGGGATCGGCATAACAAAAATCAACATTCCACCATTCCCCCCCCCCCCCCGTGTCTGCGCGGGACCCCAGTAAGGCCAACTCCGGCCCTAAATTTTTGCTGATTAGACAAAAACAAAAAAGAAAATCTGTAAGAATATATGCCAATACATCGATGTATAAATAACAAAGTGCACTAATAAAAGAATTTTTAATGTTTTTTTTTTCTTTTTTTTTTTAAATATTATACTATAATATTTTTAATATTATGTTATAAGATGTTATAATTTACATTACAGAAATTGGTATATCCCCCCCCCCCCACATACACACACAAACACACAAAATAAATAAATAAGTAAGTAAATAAAAGTTTATAGATATTATTATTTATATCATGATAATATTCAAATTATGTACTTCAAATATTTATCATATTTGAAAGAATATACTTAGATAATTTCGCAAAAATAATTTATTCTCTTAATTTTTCTAAAGTGTTTTCATAATCTGTAAAAATCTCGTTCGCAGATTTTGGGAAATTTTCGCAGAAAGCCAACCAGTCTTCTTCCTTGCAGATAAATCTTTTCTGTAAAGCATAAGTCTCTCTCCTTCAATTTTTCATCTGAATGAGCATAGGTCAACACAAAACAATCACTAATTTATTTAAAAGTAACAATTATTACTTTCTCTTAACCGTACGGTAGAGAAAGGATTGTTTTAAGGTCAAATTTTCGAAACTGAGTTTTTGTTATATTTACATGTTCTGAGGTCCTCTGAATACGAAAATCCTGTTTTTAGCGACTGGTCTGCGTGTCTGTCTGTGTGTCTGTGTGTTTGTTATCAGCATATCTCAAGAACAAATAGTAGCAGAAATTCCAAACTCGGTATGCTAAATGTGTATCATATAGGGATGCTACACTAAGCTTTTCGTTGAGATGAAGCAAATGGTTCGTGTACAGGGACACTCAAAAGCATTCAAATATATTACGTCTATGGGAAAAATTGCAGGTAAATAGAGTTTAACATCTATAGACTGCACTAAACCAAATGAAACGAATATATATTTTTTGTAATAGAGATAGTCAACTGAGAAAAAAAATTTGTGTATGTAGGAGCCTCGCCTCCCTCGCTTGGGGGGGGGGGGGTAAGGGAAGTCCCCCCTCGAGAGGAGTAAATTTTATTGATGGGTATCTTTCAAAAGAGCTCGCCAATACGTTTAAAACGAATGGTTGCACCATCGATCTGCGATAATTTAAAATAAAGTAATCGATTTTTTTCATTTTTAACATTTTTTTTTTAAATGTAATATTGAGAATAAATTGGACTTTTTTAAAATTTTGAGTGTTATACTGCTTCTCTAATATGGAAATCGTCTGCATTATCAAGGAAGATAATTTTTTTAAATAATAACTTTAATAAATTATTTTTAATGAGTGAATTTGTATAGGAAAATATAGAAGAAAGTGATGTGGTGGCCACAACACACTGGTTATTTGTTGTTAGTGGATGTGCTTTACTAATAATATTTTTAAAATTTCCAGGAAAGCTGCTCGGAAATTGAAATAAATTCCTCATAGAGATATGGTAAATAATGTATGTTTTAAGCTAAATTTTCATCGCTTGTTTTTTGTATATTTACACGTTTTGAGGCTTACTGATTACCGTAGTCGAGTTTTTTAACGATTGATTTTTGTCTGTGTCTCTTAGAGTAACTTAAAAACGAATAATTTTAGTAGATCCAAATGTTGTATTTTGAAGTTAATATAAGTTTGTTGCTGGAAATGTTTCATCAAGATCGATAAGTTTCAATGAATGTTGCGTATAAAAATTGTCTGTATAATTTTAAGTAAAATTTTAATTTTAATAACCGAATTAAATTCTATATGAATGTAGGTGCATTAATGAAACGGGGGATTAAGGGGGTGGTAGCTCCCCTCACACAGAGCTAATTATGATATAAAACTCTTCCGAAGCCAAATTTAAATTGTTTAACACAGGTTTACATAACAGTACTCGATATCTTACCTCTTAATCTCCAACCTGTATTTATAGTATTAAATTTCAAGGTAAGAGAAAGTCGTGTGAGTGACACACCAGATTATTTACTTTCTAAAACTACAAGAAAAATTTCCTAATTTATCACATTCAAAATAAATAAATAAAACAGAGAAAGGAAGACAACTTCAGTCAATGATAAAGAAAAGAAATTTATACAGTGAAACTTGATCTTCTGTATTATTTAAAATTAAAAGTATCATTTAACAAACACACACACAATCTACAGTTTTAAAATCCTTTCAAAATAATAATAATAATAGTAACAACAATAAAAATTTAAAAACATCAAAATAACTTTTACGATAAACACTTTATTCTCATAACACGTCTGAATTATTTTCATAAGATAATCTATATACTTCAATCACTAATTTTGGAAATTTTTCACAGAAAGGTAACCAGTATTTTCCTTGCAGATAAATCTTTTTCTCTAAAAGATAAGTTTTAACACTTTCCTTCAGTTTTTCATCGGAATGAGCGTCGGCCAATACAAAACAGTCAAAAACATTTTCTGGAGACAAATGCTCCTGCAAGTACTCAGAACAACGCTGCATGAGACTTCGGACAGCATACTTGTCTCCTGCTACGTAAAGAATCTTTGCCTTCTGAAGGGTCAATTCCGGGATGGTCCCTGTATACAAATACTTTACGAAATCTTTCACGTCACTGGTATCCATGTCTTTAATCTTCACAATGCCAGTCCGACCCTCCAGCATGTCGTTCTGCAACATCTTCTTGAAAATCTCCGATCGAGCGCACAAGATGATTTTATGAGCCTTGATGGAGTGTCCTCCGCATTTAATTTCTGCATCGTGGTTCGAACCAGCATCTAACAGGTGTGCGAAATCCTCGGACAGGCTTTCAGAAGACACGTCTGCATTCAAATAGGAGCCTGTCTGTAAACATTTGTCTTCTGAAAGTATAAAAAAATAGGAAAAGAATATTAATAATTCTGTACTGATAAGTATAAAGAATTTAAGTCCAAAAATGTCGATTTGGAGTTAAGTACATAGTCAGACTCAGAAAGAAATTCTCTATCGACTGGTATAGAGGATTTAAATCCATGTCATTTAGTGTTTGAGAAAATCCATTGGTAAAAAGAGATTCAAATCAGAAATTTAGCATTAATCTTTGGTACAAAATATTTAATTCAATTTTTTCCCTTTATTAAATGAAAATTGACAATCACTGAATGGTATAAAGCGTATAAACCAACATAATCCCTATTTTTCTAAACGATTCTGCTGATTAGTTTTTAGTTAGTTTAACTTTATTTTTCGTCTCCTGAAAAATCAAGAATATGGACTTAAATCCTTTATACTTATCAGTACAGAATTATAAGATAAAAAATAACTTTTTATATACCATGTTTTTAAATTTTCTGATGAATCATTAATAAAATACGCGAGGATAAAAAATAATATTGAAGCAATATTTAAGCACGTGGACTCAGTTCAGTGAAATAATAATAATGGCGGAAATAAAAGTATGTTTTAAAAAAGACGATAATGACGTCAACGATGCGGCGAAATGGTGATAGTGACGTCAAATTTTCTGAGGTGCATAATTTAACTTTTTACAATTTTTTAACGTTCACGTTGAATTAGATGTATTTGTTTTTATGGCGAAAGAAAATGAACTCGTAATTTTTTTTTTTTTTTTTTTTTTTTTTTTTTTTGCAACAATTAAATTATAGCTAATATGTTAATGGCTATTTTATTGCTATTAAGAGCTTATTATTTTCATATTTTAATCAATTAAAAGAAAACTGTTCGAAAATTCGAAAATCTGACTTCGAAGTATTGTGTTGTCACCGGGTTCTGAGCTACTGTGAAAGTTTCAAATGTCTAGCTAGTAGGGAAGTTAGTTAAAAATAGATTGCAATATTTGTAGCGGACAAACAAACAAACAAACAAGAATCGAAGTTAATAAAGACATGGTAAAAATTCAATGAATAGTTCCCTAACAACACACTTGTCCACAATAAATCCTAAAGCTGTCCATAGGATGTCCATAGACGTCCTTTTCATCCATAGGATATCCTGAGGATGTCATTTGGAGAAGATTTGCTGTTATAGTGTTGTAACTACCGAGTGATCCGGAAATCACAGAACAAATAAAAAATATACTATTCAAAAGCTATTGATCGTAGCACTATGCAGTTTTTGCTAAAATGCGCTGAAAAGCATGCGATTTTTTTTACACACGAGAAAAAAATATTAGTTGCATTTTTCCCCGACAGACAGCGCTGTATTCGCATGAACCTCTTATATTTTAACAGATTTGCCTTTCAAAATTTAAGTTATAAAACATTGTTAGTCAAGCTTTATTATAATAATTCCTGATGAGCACGTCTGACGAACATTCTTAACCGTCGCCAGAAGCACGAGTCAATGTTATTCAATGGGGAAATTTTCTTTACAAATAATTTATTAACTAATACATATTTTTAAATTCTGTTTTCACATTCAGACAATACCCAACTGTTAAATTGGTGGACTTTTTTTTTTTTTTTTTGAAAATGTACTTTTTTTTTTTTTTTTTTTTTTTTTGAAATTGCAAAATGAAAAAAATTCACATATTGAAAATTCGTATTTTGCAGCTTCAAAATAAAATATAAAAAATTTAAAAAATATTTTTTAAAAAAAGGTTCGTTCATTTAACAGCTGGGAATTTTCAGAATGTGAAAACAGAATTTAAAAATATGTATTAGTTAATAAGTTATTTGTAAAATAAAATTTCCCATAGAATAACATTAGCTTCGGCTTCCAGCGGCGGTGAGTGAAGTGGGCCCTTAAAGATGACGACACCATATTGATCATTTACAGTCGTACTTCCGTTGCTGAATGAATTGCAACACTGTAAAAAAGTAATTTTTACAATTAAAGCACTTCTTGATGAAGAAAAATTAAAATAATTTAGCAATATCTTTTTTTTTTTTTTTTTGTCTTTCTTTTTTCCTTTAAAAAAAAAAAAAATATATATATATCCATGTCTTTCTGGTCATTTTAGTGGTAACTGCTTATTGCTACGGTCAATACATTTTAAATATTATATATATATTCTGTGATTTTTGTGTTACCCTGTATTTAATTTTAATTGATTCAGAGATGCGAAGGCAAATATATAAATCGGTTTTCGCCAAGGCTGTAACTGAAGCTTTGCCAGCAAGAACACATAAAAAGCTGTATCAAAAAAAAATAAATAAATAAACGTTGAGCTTAAATCTATTGAGCAATTTTGAATTCTCAGGACAGAAGTGCCATCACATTAACCATAGAAAAAAATCGCCAAAAGTAAACATGAACCCTGAAGTCATCTAAATGTCATTAATATTTTATTTATTACTATCTTTACTGAAATCAATGTAATATAACATTTACTGAAGTGTTATAAATTAAGAAACATGAAATACGTTTCGCAACCTTTGTTTATCTTAAGAGTAATTTAAAAAGATAATCATTTTATTGGATGGATCAAATGAGATTTTGAAATATAACTTGCAGAAATCTATAATAATAAAAGAAGATGTCTGTCTCTCTCTCTGTCTGTCTGTCTGAGCATCTATACGTTCAGCCCCTACTCAACGCAGAACTACAAAATTTGACATACGGGTGCTCAGAAGCCTGCCCGAGTGCACAGTGAAAAAATAATTTAAAATTTTTTATTAGTTCCGGATATATTAATTAAAACGTCGACCAATGCATAATTAAAAAGCGAGCGGATCGTAATTTTCGCCCTTCAGCGTGTTCCTCAAAAGAGAAAGCAGAGAGAGAAAAATTTCGCGGGTTTTTCTAAAGCGATCGCTGCCGATCTGTTGGAAATATCAAAAATACACCTATACCACAAGAAAGAGCATTTATTACCGATTCTTACGGTACAATTTTTTAAAAAAAATACGGATTTTTTATATTTTTAAAAAAAGTTTTAAAAAGGGTCGAAAATTTCTCTTTTTCTCGATTGTCTTTTTTGAAACGCCCTGTACGACCGAGTAACTGTTCCATTTCTTAACAACTGGTATATTTGGAAAGGACATTTAATCCTCTTTCGAACCATATAAACATTTTTACAAAATACGGATTAGCGATCCATATTTTTAGATTTTACGAAACATCGATTTTTTCACAAAACATTTTATAACTCAAAAGCGTTTAGAGATAAATCATTTCTTTTTTTTTTTTTTTTTTTTTTTTTTTTTTTTGTATATAGATCTCGCTTCAACAATTCAATACCCAAAAGATTGAGAGAAAATTTCAAAAACTGAATGAGTTATAATTTTTTTTTATTTTCAGTATCGCGGCAGTTTTCGATGAAATTCTGAATCGACGTTTCTGAACTCTTGCAACTGACCTTGACAGAGAAGAGAGAATAAGATTCTTCAGTGCCAGGTACTAGAGGTCGGGAAAAAGTTGCTTTTCGCTTTTCGTTTTTCGGCCACGTGGCAAAGTATATCTATAATAATAAAAGAAGATGTCTGTCTGTCTCTCTGCCTGTCTGTCTGTCTGTCTGTCTCTCTGTCTGTCTGTCTGTCTGTCTGAGCATCTATACGTTCAGCCCCTACTCAACGCAGAACTACAAAATTTGACATACGGGTGCTCAGAAGCCTGCCCGAGTGCATAGTGAAAAAATAATTTAAAAATTTTAATTAGTTCCGGAGATATTAATTAAAACGTCGACCAATGCCTAAATTAAAAGCGAGCGGATCGTAATTTTCGCCCTTCAGCGTGTTCCTCAAAAGAGAAAGCAGAGAGAGAAAAATTTCGCGGTTTTTTCTAAAGCGATCGCTGCCGATCTGTTGGAAATATCAAAAATACACCTGTACCACGAGAAAGAGCATTTATTACAGATTCTTACGGTACAATGTTTTTTAAAAAATACGGATTTTTTATATTTTTAAAAAAAGTTTTAAAAAGGGTCGAAAATTTCTCTTTTTCTCGATTGTCTTTTTGAAACGCCCTGTACGACCGAGTAACTGTTCCATTTCTTAACAACTGGTATATTTGGAAAGGACATTTAATCCTCTTTCGAACCATATAAACATTTTTACAAAATACGGATTAGCGATCCATATTTTTAGATTTTACGAAACATCGATTTTTTCACAAAACATTTTATAACTCAAAAGCGTTTAGAGATAAATCATTTCTTTTTTTTTTTTTTTGTATATAGATTTCGCTTCAACAATTCAATACCCAAAAGATTGAGAGAAAATTTCAAAAACTGAATGAGTTATAATTTTTTTTTATTTTCAGTATCGCGGCAGTTTTCGATGAAATTCTGAATCGACGTTTCTGAACTCTTGCAACTGACCTTGACAGAGAAGAGAGAATAAGATTCTTCAGTGCCAGGTACTAGAGGTCGGGAAAAAGTTGCTTTTCGCTTTTCGTTTTTCGGCCACGTGGCAAAGTATATCTATAATAATAAAAGAAGATGTCTGTCTGTCTCTCTGCCTGTCTGTCTGTCTGTCTGTCTCTCTCTCTGTCTGTCTGTCTGTCTGTCTGAGCATCTATACGTTCAGCCCCTACTCAACGCAGAACTACAAAATTTGACATACGGGTGCTCAGAAGCCTGCCCGAGTGCATAGTGAAAAAGTAATTTAAAAATTTTAATTAGTTCCGGAGATATTAATTAAAACGTCGACCAATGCCTAAATTAAAAGCGAGCGGATCGTAATTTTCGCCCTTCAGCGTGTTCCTCAAAAGAGAAAGCAGAGAGAGAAAAATTTCGCGGTTTTTTCTAAAGCGATCGCTGCCGATCTGTTGGAAATATCAAAAATACACCTGTACCACGAGAAAGAGCATTTATTACCGATTCTTACGGTACAATGTTTTTTAAAAAATACGGATTTTTTATATTTTTAAAAAAAGTTTTAAAAAGGGTCGAAAATTTCTCTTTTTCTCGATTGTCTTTTTGAAACGCCCTGTACGACCGAGTAACTGTTCCATTTCTTAACAACTGGTATATTTGGAAAGGACATTTAATCCTCTTTCGAACCATATAAACATTTTTACAAAATACGGATTAGCGATCCATATTTTTAGATTTTACGAAACATCGATTTTTTCACAAAACATTTTATAACTCAAAAGCGTTTAGAGATAAATCATTTCTTTTTTTTTTTTTTTTTTTTTTTTTTTTTGTATATAGATTTCGCTTCAACAATTCAATACCCAAAAGATTGAGAGAAAATTTCAAAAACTGAATGAGTTATAATTTTTTTTAATTTTCAGTATCGCGCCAGTTTTCGATGAAATTCTGAATCGACGTTTCTGAACTCTTGCAACTGACCTTGACAGAGAAGAGAGAATAAGATTCTTCAGTGCCAGGTACTAGAGGTCGGGAAAAAGTTGCTTTTCGCTTTTCGTTTTTCGGCCACGTGACAAAGTATACTGGAAATAAAAAAAGCAGTTTTTGAATTTTTTCAATTTAAAATCGATCAAAAGCAGAATTTCGAAATTGCCCGTCATTATGGCTCACCTGTATGCAGTTAAAAAATCTAAAGTATAGCTTTAAAAATAAAATAAATAGACATATTATATTTATTTAAATTCATTTTTATTTCATCTGTTAATGACACCATTCACCAATTTCATCTGTTAATGAGTTACTTTTAACAGAATAATATTGATTCCCCCCCCCCTTTTTTTTTATGAATTCGGTTGTAAAAAAGCAGTTTTGGAATTCTTAAATTTTAGATGGATTTCAATAGAAATCGTTAATCGCCCTTGATAGATTAGCCATTTTGAGTCTAAAATATATCATAGATATTCATTATTGTAATGCATAATACATCATTCAAAAGATATTTTAAAGTATTTTTATTGCAGGCTATTAAAATGATATAAGTCGTTCAAATTCTGTACGAAACTTTCGGAGAAAACTACGGAAAAACCAGAAAATTTTTATTATTTTATATTTTACAGAGTTTCAAATTCAGATTTTCGCTCACATTTCGTACTAATAATTTTTAACGGTATATAGCCCGGAATTAAGCAAGTTTTGGAGAAAACCACAGATAAGTCAGACACAAATCATTTTAAAAAAATGTTATACGGCGCCGCAGGCGCCACCGAGCTGGACTTCGCTAAAGTCAGAAATTTGAAAGATCATACCATGGTGAGCGAACAGGCTGTTTCAGATATTGATAAGGGAAGAGGGCGCAGAAGGCGCTACCGCACGGGAATTTACTGCGCTTTCAATAAGCTATTTTCACGATATATCGATAAGCTGTTATTAGACCTGAAACGGGAAAAAGGCGCCGCAGGCGCCAGCTAGCGGGAGTTTCGTAAAGTCGGATTTTTCAGTGATCGCAAACCAGCTGGTCGCCGAAGGCGGCTAGTTAAAAATAAGTTTATCCCTGATATAAGATATAATTTAATTTTGTTCAAGGATAAATTTTATTAACTGGAAAAAGTACGTTGGCAATATTATGATTTAGGATGACCATAAAAAATGAAATAAGCAGTTACTCTTTATTATACGAAATTATATTATCAGATTCTGTTTGCAGAGTTTTTCTTTTATATTTTTACTTTCTTCTATATTCAATAGAAGAAAGTATTGAATTCGTAAAAATTTTCAACCTCGGGTTTTTGATGGATTTACACGTTTTGAGAGCGTAGAACACGATTTGACCATTTTTAGAAAATGTCTGTTTGTCAGTCTGTGTGTGTGTGTGTGTGACAAAATTTTGTGGCAACTGTATCTCAGGAACTACTGCACAGGATTTCATACAAATTGGTATGTAGTTGCACCTTGACATAAATTAGTGCCTAAGAACTTTTGGTAAAAATTGTCTTACAGGTTGCGTTGTGACACACCGGGGTCTCCACTCACACCGGGTCTCCACTCCCACCAGGTCTCCACTCGCACCCGGTGTGAGTGTCTTACAGTTGCGTTTACAGGTTGCGTTTCGGCCCTCAAGGGGGGGGGGAGCAAAACGTGATTTCGCATAACATTTCACATCTCAAACAAAAAACAGATCTTCGTAAGATTTTTTGCTTCAAAATATAGCAAACACAACTATCTTTAAACCCATTTCTGTAATTTTAGAAATGCAGTCCCCAAAGGGGGTGGGGGTGGGAGCAAAACGTCATTTCACATGGGCAAAACGTGATTTCACATAATCCTACATAACTAATATATATATATATATGTATATATATAACCATGGGATTTTGGTTTTAAAATATAGTGAACACAAATACCTAAAACTCATTTCTGGATTTTAGAAATTCAGTGCCCAAGGAGGGGGAGATGGGGGCAAAACGTGATTTCCACCCACTGAATCAACACTGCCGCGGCGATTCTATGTGGATTTGGGTCACGAATTTTGGTGTGAAAGTTGGTTCTAGAGCCCTGTCACCCACTAAGATGGGGTTTTGCGAAATTTCTTCCTTTCTCCCCGCTGGGGGCCTAGCGACAAAAACTCGGCTCTAGAACTTTACGATTAAAAAAAATTACTTTACGATTAAGAAATAACACAAGGAAAAACAAGGCTTGGTTACAAAAATTAAAAAAAAAAAAAATATTTTTTCGAATTTTTGATTTTAAGCGGGATGGGCAGAATTTCGCAAAATTAGAACTCTACGAAACTCTAGAAACAGCTGTGTCTTCTGGAGTATATTTTCAAAAACCAATTTCGGATGTTTTGCGATTTTTCTTTTTTCTTTTCTTTCTTTTTTTTTTTTTTTTTTTTTTGGGGGGGGGGGGGTGGATTTACGAGGCGAGTCAAATTTGAGAGTCCCTTTTTGCGTTAGATTTGTCCTGGAGAAACTACGGGAGCAGTGTTTACGAATTTTGGTGTGTGTTGAATACTTTCATCAAACATTAACTCTGATGGGATTTTGTTAAACTGCCCCGTGGTGGCGGCGGGGGAGAGGAAAAAATATTTGCAAGCGTAATTCTGGTCCAAATTACCTCATGAAGACGATTTTTTGGTATGTGGGTTCCCCCCTTTTTTAGAGGGGGGGGGGGAGCACAAATCACATATCTAAGCATAATTCTATTCCACATTATCTCAGGGAAGTTTTTTTTTTTTTTTTTTTTTTTTTTTGTGTGTGTGTGTGTGTGTGGGTGGGTGGGTGGGTGCGCTATGTGTACTTAACACAAACTTTGCAAAATGTCCCTCTACCTCCTTTGGGGTTAGAGGGGTAAGAAACACTTTTCCAAATGTAACTCTGCTCTAAATTATCTTAGGAGATCTATATTTTGGTGTGTGGGTTGGTTATGTGTGTAACACACACTATAAAAGGATTTTGTGAAATTTCCCTTTCCTCCTTTGCCGGGGTTGGAAATACATTTCCAAGCGCAACTTTATAATTATTTCAGGAAGTTACTTTTTGTTGTTATGGGACTGTGCTATATGTACCCAACACGCACTATAGAGGAATTTTGCAAAAGATCTCTTTTCACCCCTTGGGGTCAGGTTGGTAAAAAACACATTTACAATTGTAACTCTGCTCTAAATTACCTAAGAAACACGATTATTTAGTGTGTGTGTGTTGGTTATGTATACTCAACGCACTCTATAATGACATTTTGCAAAATTTCCTCCCTTTGGCAGGGGAGGGGGAAAAATGAGGTTTCAACCTATTTCAATGAATTTTTATTTTATTTTATTTATTTATTTATTTTATGATATTTTTGTGTTAATACGTTGTAAGTAAATTTGAGACTTCATTTAAATATAGTGACCAGCGAAGCGGACAAAGCCTGCTAGTTAGAAATAAATATAAAGTCAAAAATATAAAGCTAGTTAAACATTTTGGACATATTGTCCAAAATTACATTTAAAAAAATGCAATACCTACAGGCATTAGAAAAAATAAGTTCATAATTTCTTTAAACAAGCAACTATAACCCAAAAATACATCACCAAATAGTGACAAAAACTTAAAAGTCTTTAAGGAGGTCATATATTAAAGCTGTAACGCTAAATTGTTTAATATTATAAATTTCTCTCTGTTCTTAAAAAAAGAAAAAAAAAAAAAATACTGTCGTCGTTGTTTACTTTGTGTTTCTAGCTGGCGTATGTTTCTGCGATTGCGGCAAATTGTTATTAAATTTTCAAACGCTAAAAACAGACTTTTGTCATATTTTTTTTATTTAAAAAACGATATTAAATATTGCGTATTATGTATTATAATAATAATAATTATTATTGTTATAGGTATTAAATATTGTGTATTTCAATGTGATATCAATTATGCAAAAATTTAAAAGTCTTTAAGGGGGGTCATATTAAAGCTGTAACGCTAAATTGTTTAGATATTACGAATTTCTCTCTGTTTAAAAAAAAAAAAAAAATAAGAAATTACTGTCGTCGTTGTTTACTTTGTGTGTCTAGCTGGCGTATGTTTCTGCGATTGTGGCAAATTGTTATTAAGTTTTCAAACACTAAAACAGACTTTTGTCATATAATTTTATTTAAAAAACGATATTAAATATTGCGTATTATGTATTATAATAATAATTATTATAGATATTAAATATTGTGTATTTCAACGTGATATCAATTATGCAAATTTTTATAGCATTGCTCTGCTTTTGGCTTGCGTTATGTAATATTAAAATTCCTATTCAATCAAAGGCAAAGCTGCGAATATGTGGATAGAGCCTCGCAGGGGTTAATGAGTGAAGCGAACTGGGGGAGGAGGGAGCCTAACTCGGGGGTTGGTGAGCAGAGCGAGCCGGGGCAGCGCCCCCTAATTTCTCTTTTTTTAAATCCTCATTTTTTCATTTTTTTTTTTTTTTTTTTTGTTTCTTTTTGAGAAAACGTTTTCTCTTGATCCCGTTTTTTTCTTGCGTCCGCAAATAATCCGCTCGCAGAAACAGTCATGCCAGATTGGGGATTTTGTCCCCATTATGGGGATTTATGAAGCTTCTGGGGTAATTTTGGGGACCAAATGTTTGTGGGGACTTTTTCGGGGAATTCTAAAAATTTTGGGGACAAATCTTGGGAGTTCTTCAACTTTCTGTCAATGTTGGCAACATAATGATTTATCCCTACGACTAGAGACTTTCAATAGCTTTATTGTTATTTGGGGATTTTTTTTCAAAAATTGCCTTCATGTGGGGAAATATCTGAGCTTAAATCATAGAAAAATTCTGCTTGATTTTTTTTTTTTTTTTTTTTCGTTTTTAGTAAAAATCAAGTTGGAGATTTTTTCGAAAAAAAAAAAAACCCTGATTTGAGGAAATTTGAAGACCTGTTTGGGGAAATAATTTTTTACAATCTGGCATCACTACGCAGATAACACTGCTCTAAAAAAAAAAAAAAAAAAAAAAAAATTGGAGTTCTGATACCATTCTTGCTGATTCTTATGTAAAATGACCTCCTGAGTCCGACTATGACTCCCATTTTGCCCAGTCACCCACCGTTTTCTAGAAAGAGCACCTTCTCCCTCATTTTTTTCCCCTGTTCGATAATCTTATGACCATGAATTTGATCTGAAGAATGAAAATAATTTAACGCCTATAAACAAAAAAAATTATGAAGTTTAAAAAATAACATTAATAACAGATTAAAAAATATATAAGATAGGTAAAATATAATTCCAGTGGCAAATCCCCCCAAAATTTTTCCCTTGTCACAAATGTCCAAGCTTTTACAATTTTCTAAATCTGTAGCCCCTCAGAAGATATTTTACGGTTAAAATAATTATTCCCCCTTCTAAAAATCAAATTTATAGCCATAAAATCCCCAAAAAATGAGAAAAATAGGGGCCGTTCCTAAAAAACGGTGGGTAATAAGGCAAAATGGGTTTGTATTCGGATTCAGGAGGTCATTTTACTTAATATGCTGAAATGGTGTCAGAAGCAATTTTCATGCCGAACGCTGCAATCGGGAGTTTATTGTATATTATAATTATATTACATTGTATTATAATTATAATTTATATGTATTCTCATTCAAAATGGTTTTGCTTCCTCGATCGGGGCTGAAACAATATAAATTGCTATGATTAGCTATATTGTTTTACGAAATCGATGCAGCTTTTCCAGCTTTATGAAGTACATGCCCCCTGAAGCGTTTATACTTCAAATTTTAAGCATTTTTATCCAATTATTATTTCTGTGGTCCTTTATTTACTTTCTCCGTCATTAAGTTTAATGGTCCTTTTATTATTATTATTATTATTATTCAAGTCGGCGTAAGTAATTATTTTTTTTTTTTTTTTTTTTTTTTTGTCTCTTATTGGTTTTTAATCTGTATCGCAACATTTTTGTGTCAGTCTTACCTATAAGTTACAATCAGTTCTATTTTTGTTGTGTTGGAATTGTTTTGTATCTATTAATTGCTAAATTTTAAGGTAAAATTTTATTACGATATCTATCATTTATATATATATATATATATATCTAACAGAAATAACTCACCTACTTCTTCGTAGATCTTCATAAAAGGCGCGCTGTCAAAAGAGAAGAGAAATTTAATCCAATTGCCATCAAAGTAATCAGAAGGTAATTTTTGCTGAACCTCATTTGACTGAATACACCAAATTTCTTTTCTACCAGGTTCTGACATTTCAAACGACCGTTCATCCAAGCTTAGAGTGTGTTCTTCCTTAAACCCGACTTCGAGATTACCGTGGCATTTTTCAAAATTTTCACATTCACTTTTTAATTCCAGATACAAGTTATAATACCATATTCCATCATCATACTTTTCGAAAAGGAATTGGAAAATAAACTCCTTATCTCCCAGTAAAAAAACTGAACTTTTTTGGGGACAATCTGTTGTTGGAAACTTGACACACCATTCTAAATACTCATCGATCCTTAATTCCGTAGACATGTTTTTTTGGCTCTTCATTGAAGCTGGAACGTTAAACACACGAGCTAATCAGAAAGAGTTCAGTTTAAAATACACCTTATCAGAGAAAGCTTGCCTTTAATAGGTTTATTTTATTGCGTCACGATATTTATCCACATGACGACAACTGGCACGAGATTCTTAAAAAATAAAATTCGCATTATCACCCGCAGCACAATATTACATTATATCTAATTTTTACTTTTTTTTTTTTTTTTTTTTTTTTTTTTTTAATGTCGTTCAAAACACCCCTTCCAACACAAATGCTCAATGTACTTATCACACTGCGTCAAATTCTTCCAGAAAGAGAAGGAAAAAGAAAAAGTGAAACTGAAAAATATCACTGATAATGCAATTAAATATCACTGCAATGTGATGATATCAGCTGCAATTTAACTTTTTCACTTTCTCTTTCCCACATAAGGTATAGAAAGTATTGTTTTGAAGTCAAATATTTGAAATTGACTTTTTAATATATATTCAAGTTTTGGGGTTCTGTGAATTCGAAAATCAAGTTTTTAACGATTGGTCTGTGTTGATTTGTTAGTGTGTCTGCGATTGTGAGACTAATATAAGCATAATTAAGAGCAAAATACTAACCAGAATACGAATTTGATAATCTAAATCTGTTGAATAACACTTCGCTGAAAAAAAAAAAAAAAAAAAAAAAATCGAGCCCTGATACCATTTTTGCTTATTCTTATGTAAAATGACCTCCTGAATCCAGATATGACACCTATTTTGCACAATCACCTACCGTTTTCTTGGTACGCCATTTCTTTCTTCAATTTCTATCACAGTTCGGTAATTTTATAGCCATGAATTTGATTTCAAGAGTGGAAAAGAATTATTTTAACAATTAAAAGCAATATATATATAATATATATATATATATATACACAAGTAGCACCGAAACGTTCTCTGAACGATCAGAAATAGTTCTGCGAACACGTTCTCAAAACGTTTAACCTGTACGTGTTATAGACGTGTTATAACACTGTACGTGTTATAGTATCTGCCCATCTACAAGCCGTCGAATAGTACGATACTGGAAACGTTCTACACACGTGTAACCATCACCATTGGTTCTACTGAAACGTTCTGAGAACTTTCTGTATATACGTTCTCACACTGTAAAAAAATAACTATTACCAGCTGCAAGAAACTCTCTGTGATTGGAGAAAATAATTATTTCATCCAATCACAGAGAGTTTCTTGCAGCTGGTAATAGTTATTTTTTTACAGTGCACAACGCTCTAAAAACATTCTTTAAACGAATAGTACGTTACTGGGAACGTTCTACACACGTGTAACCATCACCATTGGTTCTACTGAAACGTACTGTATAATAATAACAATTGATTAATAAAATATAATAAATGTAATGTATAATATCAGTGGCAAATTCCCCACTAAAATTTTCCCTTGTTGCAGCTATTCAGGTTTTAGAATTTTCCAACTCTGTATCTACTCAGAAGATATTTAACAGTTAAAATAATCCTTTGCCTCCCAATAAATCAAATTTATAACGATAAAATTATCGAAAAGTGATAAAAATAGGAGTGCATCCCCAAAAAACGGTGAGTGATAGGGCAAAATGGGCGTCCTATTCGGGTTCAGGAGGTCATTTTACATAATAATTTGCAAGAATGGTGTAGTGGCCGATTTGCTTTCCAGAGCAGTGTAATTTGTTTTGAATTTTCTTGTTGAATTCCTATGGGGATTTTACTTGAAATTTTTCGTTGAGATCGGACAAATCGTATCTCGGCAAGAAAAGTAACACAAGTCTAAAAGTGCGCAAGTTAAAGTTTATATCATTGGAAAATGTATATGAAGTGCTTCAACGTACACAAAAAAGCGTCACATTTCCATCTCAAAAATTTATCCACATCAGAAGCAGTTGTATCGATTTTATATCAATGCTTTATCGTTGTTTGTAAGTTGATTTTCTCAAATACTGCTTTTTTGTGTTGTGTCACATTTCTAACCAGCGTGCAAAATGATGCGTGTACAGTAACACGCAAATGTATTCAAATACATTAACTCTGTTGGTGAAATTTCAGACAGGTATAATTTAACCCTTTTAGGAACGGTGAGCTATATTATATCCCCCCTAATTTTAAATCCCAGCTGCAGAAACTCGTGTCGGATTTTTTGAAATGAAAACTTCTTTAGGCGCGTTGAGCACTTTTTGGATGAACAAAAATCATGGAACTCCCGTCATCGTCACCGAACGCTTTCCATGAGCTATATGTATACTGTGTATACTGTGTATATATGTACATAGATATACCTCCGTGCGTTATTAGTATACATTATATATGTACAAAGAGTATATCTCTCTACATATATATCCATATATGTAGCGCACGGTGCGGCAGGCCTCATATACATATATATATATATATATATATATATGTATAAAATGTATACTAATACGAGTAGTATACTGGCTACTGGCATCTGTCTCTTTCTAGTTCTATACTCTATGTATGTATGTACTTTTTCCACAGTATATACATAGTTCACAAAGTACAAGCACGTGTTTTTATACAGACTGTTATATTCTTCTTTTTGCTTTCAATATAAATTTTCAAATAAATAATAAAAAAAAAGAAAATTATTTTAGTCATATTACAATATTTTTACCTAATATAAGGCTTAGTTCATTTAATTTGGGTAGCTACAAATATTGTGCCGAATCCTATAATACAGATCATAAACACTTCTTTACAAACCAAAAATAACGTGAAAATAATAATCTAATAGCTAGACGATACAATTCACAATTTACTTAGTTTTCACTTCTATCGGCAGTCCCCAAAGACGGCTTTTTTTTTTTTTTTTTTTTTTTTTTTTTTACTTTTATAACTTACAGGGAAAAATATCAATTATTTCTTCGCTACCACATTTCATCGTAAATTCTGGTGGTATTTAATTTTAAATGGGCGAAATAATGTTGCCCCTGAAAGGGTTAACCTGTTTAGACTTTTCTAATTGCGTTTAATCGACACATTTTTGCTATACAAGTATATTTTATGTAGAATATGGTACGAAAAATAATTATTCTTCGTTTACAGGGCCACATAAAAGTTTTGTGCGACATTAGCATTATGTCTGGAAGTGACTCGAAGTTCATTTCAAGTAATGTTACGATTTTTTTTTTTATTTATTTATTTTTTTTTTTGTGTGTGTGTGTACGAAATTTATGGTGCATATATAATTTACAGATAGCATATAGGTCTATTCGAAATTAGTCTAATAAATTTCAAAGAGAGGTGTGCTCAGAAATTCTCCGAATAATTTGAACTCCCCCGCCCCGCCCCTCCCCCTCTAAATTTAGTGACCCACAGAAAATTATTAAAAGTACTCTCATACAGTATTCCACACAGGAAAATACATTTTTAAGAAAGAAATTTAGAATTGTTATTGAAAGTGTATGAACAAATACTTACAATAATACTTATATATATAAGATTTTCTTTTTTCCATATAGTAATAGTACCAGGCTTTGCTTGCTTCGCTAGTCACTGTACTTAAAGTAATTTTCAAAAAACTTTAATCGCTATCTTTCAAATCTCTTTATAAATTAAAACTTAAATAAAACTAGTATGTTATGGCCATCACAAGACTTTCTTCTATATTTTCCTATACAAATTCACTAAGTGCAAATGATTTATTAAAACTATTATTTCTTAAAATTATCTAACTGGATGAATACAAATGATTTATATTTTAGGGAAAACTAACCCTAAATATCCAAGGAAAGACAGTTTTATTGTCTATGAACAACATCTTAAAAAATGCGTTATTTTAATGGTTATCTCACATATTAAATTCCGTACAGTTATATGCCATGGAAGTTGAGATATAGCTTTCCCGTTATCGAGGAAATTTGCAGTATAGCAGCGCCACCTATTGGCCGATAAGCATCCAAATTGAATCAGCATAATGACTCATAATGGCCTTCTCACATATGAATTTTTGTTTGATGATACGCAATAGAACCTGAGATATAGCCTTCCCTTAAACTGCAGAAATCGCTGTGTAGCAGCGCCACCCGGTGAACGGATGGTACTAAAAGTTGATAAGCACTGATTTATGTTAAGATTCATCTACGTATAAATATATATGCAGTTCTATGCAGTAGTTCCTGAGCTAATAGCCTTTTCTTAAATTGCGGATATCGCTGTATAGCAGCACCACCTCTTGACCGACAAGCATTCAGATTGAATACAGCATAATTTCTCATAAAGGTCTTCCCACATATCGAGTTTCGTTTGATTATACGCAATAGAACCTGAGATATAGTCTCCCCTTATACTGTGGAAATCGCTGTGTAACACTGCCACCTGTTGAGCGGTTGATGCCAAAAGTTGATAGGCACTAATTTAGGTCAAGGTGCAACTACATATAAATTTATGTACATTTCTGAGCTGTAATTCCGGAGATACAGCCGCCACAAAATTTTTGCCTCACACACACGCACACACAGTCAGAAGACACAAACAGGCTGGCAGACAGACATTTTCTAAAAATGGTCAAATCATGTTCCTGATCTCTCAAAACGTGTAAATCCGTCGAAAACCAGAAGTCGAAAATTTTTACTAATTCATTACTTTCTTCTATTGAATATAGAAGAAAGCAGTAAAATTCTATTGATATCACTTAAAAACCTCTCTTCGGGTACCCGCTGCCTTTGGCAACGACTTCCCCTGCTACGCTATATTGGTTTCGGGTCCTCATTGCTTGCATTTGCCATTTGCGCCTTAACCAGACATTTCAGTTTTGATGCTAAGTGCTACTATTATTCAAGAACTATGTTTTTTGGGCCGATATTTCTCGGACAAGTTGTCGTCTTCACTCCGTGACAACTGACGACAACACATTGTGTCTTTATATTATAAAAATACAAGGTAAGAGAAAGTCGTACGAGTGCTACACCAGTTTTTTTTTTTTTTTTTTTCTTTTTCTCTCCCGAGCTACACATACTTAATTCATGTTTTTTCATGTTCTATTGCCATCGGAAAATGTTTGATATAAAGTGTAATCATTTTGTACGTTTTTTTTAATTTCAAATTTAAAGATGATTTAAATTCAGGTGCTTTCCATGAGTTTTCTTTTTAATATTTACATGCATGCATCGTGCGCACACATGTGTGTGTACAATGCACGCATCTTTATATTTAACTAAGAAATAACTCACCTGTTTCCTCGTTGATCTTCATAAGATGAATATTGTCAAAATAGAAGAGAAATTTAATCCAATTGCCTTCCAAGTAATCATAAGGTAATTTTTGCTGTATATCATTCAGTTTAATCCACCAAATTTCTTTTTTACCAGCCTCTGACATTTGGAAGGATTTTCCATCCAAGCTTAGAGTCCGTTCTTTTTCAAACCCGACTTTGATATAACCACGGCATTTTTCAAAGTTTGTGTGCTCACTTTTGAATTCCAGATATAACTTATAAATCCATGTTCCTTTTTCTAAAACGAAATGGAAAACGAACTCCTTATCATCCAGTAAAAAAACTGAGCTTTCCAGTGGGCAACCTGTTGTTTGTAACGTCACACACCACTCTAAATATTTAATAATCTTCAATTCCGAAGACATGTCTTCTCCTGGCTCTTCAGTAAAACTGGAATCGCAACACGCGAGCTAATCGCAGAGTTTCACTTTAAAATACTCCTTTATCACAGAATGATTACATTTGATAATGTTATCAATTTTATGGCACAATGGTTAACCGCATGACGACAATCATCTCAAAATTTAAAAATAAAATAAAACTAGTTGGCATACGTGGACTCCGCTCAGTTCCCCATCGTATGTATGTTCTCATAAATTTCTAATGCAGGACATATTATATTCATGTAAAGAGAAATGAATTTAATCAAATGCTTGACACAGTGATAGAACGAAATCCCCGCCTAATAGGTTACCCACCATTCAGTTCGATATATTTATCTTATTCTAATCAATTAATTTTTTTTTTTTTTTTTTTTGGGGGGGGGGGGTCAATTTCATAGTTTAGTTTTCATGCTACTATTTCCAATGCAACAATCCTTAAAATGCATATTTATATGGAATATCGCCCAATTTTGCTATGTTGATAAAACATTAAATTTCGAATAACTTACGAAATTCTCCTATTAGAATGTTTGTAGTCAACGATATTCAAACAAGTATAATAAAAATTACTTTGAAGTCGTCTGATATATTTATGATCCTCAAAATAGACGTTTATGCTCAATTTTGCCCTATTCTATCATGTTAAGTAAATGGTAAATTTCAAATAACTTAACAAAAGTTTTAAATTAAAAAATTCATAGTCAGGAATGTTCATGTCACTGTCCTAAATGATATTTTAAATGTGTTCCTACATCTTTACGAGGAAAATATCCCTCAAAATTTACGTTTATACAAAATTTTGCCCTATTCTGCTATATAAGCAAATCGTAAATTTCCAATGACTTACGAAATTTTTAAATTGAAAAATTCATAGTCAAGGATGTTTATGCCATATCATGTACAATCGGCAGCAAATGTGTTCGAGCATTAGCAATAATCCCTCTCTAAAAAAAGTATACTTAATACTGCTTTGTTAAATAAATCCTTGTCGAGTCATGTTGTTAGCCAGTCTAAGAACATGATTCGACAAGGATTTATTTAACAAAACAGTATTAAGTGTACTTTTTTGACATCGGAAAATTAATGGCCAGTGCTCGGATACTTTTGCTGCCGACTGTAGAATATTTTAAAAGTAGTTTGAGATCTTTGCGATGAAAATATCCCTCAAAACCGACGTTTGTGCAAAATTTTGCCGTATTCTGCCATGTTAAGAAATTCGTAAATTTCGAATAATTTGCGAAATTTCTGAAGTAGCATGTTTATAGTTATTGATGTTCTTCCCGGGATCAAAACTGATATTTAAAAGCTGTTCTTACAACTACAACCTTACGATAAAAATATTTCTTTCCATGCACGTTTACGAGAAATTTCACCCTATTCTGCCATAATAAGAAAATCATAAATTTCGAATAACTTTTTTAATTTAGACTATAATAACTTTTTTTAATTAGAATGGTGCAAATTAATAGGGTTCTTGCCAACGTCATATATAATATTATAAAACTGGTCCAACCTCTCTGCGATCATTCGTGAGAAATCGTGTATACAGACTAACAAACTAGCACACTAACATACACCCTACCATCCCCATTTTGATATTTTCGGATTCCTTATCCCTCAAAACGTGTAAAAAAGTCAAAAAACCGAGGTCGAAAATTTTCACGGTTACCTAAGTTCCCCATACCTATAGTATGGTGGGGAACTAATAAAAATAAATTATAAACCTTTACTCCACAGGACAATTTTTATTGTTTTCAATTTTTACAGGCCCCTCTGACATAGAAATAATTATCATATAAAACTCTCCCTAAGCCTGATTTGAATTGTTCTAACATAGGTTTACATAACAGTACTTCTTATCTTACCCCTTAATCTCCAACCTGTATTTATCTAATTAAATTTCAGGGTAAGAGAAAGTCGTGTGGGTGACACACCAGATTATTTTTTAGTTAAGAAAAAAAAAGTTACCACAATTTTGCACCCCGTTATATATAGTAACGGAAGTATTGTTTTTGGGTCGAATCTTTGAAATTGACTTTTTGATATAGTGACCGGTTTTTAAGACCCTTGAAAACGAAAATCAGATTTTTAGCGATTGGTATGTCTTTCGCTGTATATATATAAAATTATGATAATCATCAATTATTTGCCCATAACTTTATTTTGATATATAGGGGGTCGTATTTATTATTATTATTATTAACGTACTAAGACATAATCGAGCTATCTGAATAAATTTTACTTTGCATATAATTTAGCATTTTACACACAATATTGTAAATTACAACTATTAATGATGATTTCTTCGGTTTCAGAAACAAGTATATTGGACCCACATCGGCTGTATTCTACAAGGACAACTTTCGAAAGTTCAAGAAACGCTGGAAGAAATCTATAACTCCGGATGAGGAATACGATAAGAAGTTTTAAGAATAACAAATAAAAATAAATTTTTTATCTAATTTATTTTTACTAGTAGATCTACAGATCAGGAGCCTCGACGTCTCATTTGCATTAGTGATTAGGGAGCATATTTGTCTATAGATAGTAATTGAACGAAATTCTTTACTTGTGTTTCTTCACACGAGCCGCAAACATCATACATATAGGAGAGATCCGTGTAATATGGAACCCCTAAGCAAGAATGGTCATAAAGCTTAAATTATTAAAATAAAAAGATTTAATTTGTTGGCTGCTCATTACAATTGCATAGTTACATAGTTCAAGCTTGGTATAAAAGCACTCTGAGAAGCACTCTGATTATTTTATTTACGAGTC
The DNA here is from genome assembly GCA_963930645.1 of Salticus scenicus. Taxonomy (NCBI): domain Eukaryota; kingdom Metazoa; phylum Arthropoda; class Arachnida; order Araneae; family Salticidae; genus Salticus; species Salticus scenicus. Next base: position 6,267,635 of record OZ005658.1, on the reverse strand, counting down.
GGTGGTCCATATTACGCATACGTTCGTGTAATAGGGGCCGAGTGGTCCATATTACACGAGAGTAAAAAGTGCAATGCATAGTATGAAAGACGGATGTTCAAAGCTGTGTGCCTTTAGTAAATTTATTTCAATTACAGCAGTCATCACAATAATGGTGTATTGGGTCGGTTATGTTGGCGCAGTTTCATGCACTCGTGAGCAGCATTTCCCGTATCTGTTCCAGTCTTCCTAATGGAAGAAGGAATAGAGGTTCAACCGTACCATCCTGAATAATCTCTCTCTTCTAGTATCAAGGAACCAGCAAGATAGGGACTTGAAGTTGCCATTGTTCCTGCTGGCTTATCGAAGTGCTGTCCACGAAACCACCGGCTATACTCCAGCCCAGATGCTGTTTGGACGTGAACTTCGTCTCCCTTGTGATCTCTTGTTTGGCTGTCCACCAGATGCGCCTTCATCGCCCGAGGAGTACATCCAAGATCTCCAGGCACGATTTGAAGACGTACACAAGTTTGCTTGGGAGCGGATTCACATGGCAACGGAGAAAATGAAGACAAGTTACGAACTTGTTGCTACACAACATGAGTTCCAGGAAGAAGAAAAGGTCTGGTTGTGGAATCCTGTTCGACGCAAAGGACTCTCTCCCAAGTTACAGTGCAACTAGGACGGACACCCTACAGTCTTAAAAAGGCTGAATGATGTACTTGTACGGAGTACTAAAACACCTTCATCAAAACCGAAGGTGGTGCACTATGATAGGCTAGCCAAGTACCACACTTAGCGGTAATATTAAAATTTAAAATGTAAATACTTGTAAAATATGCCCATTCGTAATGTAAATATTTGTATATAAATACTTGTACATATTTGTAAATTTTGTAAAATATTTCTCACTTGATTTTGCAATCTATATTTCTATTTTATCGTTATATGCAACTTAGTTTTTGTATTTTAGATTGTTTACTTTGTTTACTTTCGCCTCTTGACCAAGGGTTGCACTTCCCGGGGCGTGCAGTCCTTGGGAGGGGGCAGTGTTACGGAATTGTAAATAATTGTACTTATTTTTGTGTAAATTTTTTCAAAGAGGCTTAGTTAGTGAATAAAATGTTCATTTTGTGCATTTCTAGTTTGTTTCAGCGTTTAAATAGCTAGTTTTCCTTTAAAAGCGCATTAAAAAGCTCGAATAAGGAAGGTAATGGATTTGGCGACAAATTTGGCGACTTTTCCCTTCTTGGCGACCTTGGAGAGAAAATCCTTATTAATGATATATCAAATATGGAAGCTGAAATCTGACAAGGATGACCACTTTCTGGATTTTCTCGAAATATCTGGGTTCGATAGAGAAATATAAAAGGAGCGTTTTTTTAGGCAGTTCAGTTCAGTCTTAGATCTGTCTCAGTGAGTTCCTTCGAATGCTTGCATTGCTTTGAGCCTCTTTGAATGAGACTTGCTTTATGTGTCATTGCTATACAGTTTGTACCGTGGTTTTGATGTTAACGGCTGTTATTTAAGCTGTGTTTGCTGGTGAATTGAAGCTGATACTTGGTTTATAGACCTGTATTTTTCTGGAACATTCTGTGAATAAATTACTGAGTTTTTGCAAGTTTCGTCTCTCATTCTCGGACAACTTACGAACCCCCAAGTACGCAACAATATTTTTTATATGCGTAAAAACACGTTTCATGTAGAATATGGTGTAGAAATCATTCATTTTTCGTTTAAAAGGCTACACAAAAGAACTAGATTATAATGCGACAATACTTGAAAATTGATGGAAGTGTACTTTAGGTTCTGCCATGTGTTATTAATTGGAATTGGATTATATTTATGTGCACCATGTGACGTGTATATAACGTTCAGAATATATACAAGGCTGTCAATATTTAAGCCATAACATTCTTTTTTATTTATAAGTGGAAGTGTTTTACTAAAATATTTTACAATGTCCAGGAAAACTGCTCAGGAATTGAAATTAAGCCCTCGTAGTGATATGATAAATAATGTATTTTTTAAGATAAATATTCATCACTTGGATTTTGTAAATTTACACGTTTTGAGACTTCCTGAATAGCGAAGTGAAGTTTTATTGTTTGATCTTTTATTCGGTCTGTTACAGTAAATTAAAAACAAATAATTTTAGGTTATCTAAATTATGTATTTTGAAGTTTATACATTTGTTACTACATGCTTGCCAACCATCTCATTAATAACTGTACAATTAATAACGCCCCTTGAAAAAACGCCCCTTTTTACACACCACTTTGTTTTTAGAGTAATTCTCTCCAAATGTTGTTACGATTAAATAAAAATAAAATTACTCTAAAAACTGACTGGTGTGGAAAAAAAGGCGGGTCCTAAAAATTGTACGGTTCATAATGAGATGGTTGGCAAGTATGTTACTATAAAAATTTCATCAAGATTTATAAGTTTCAAGGAATGTTGCGTGTGAAAGTTATCTGAATAATTTCAAATGAACTTTCGAATTTAATAACAGATTTGAATTCTAAATAAATGTACGTACAATAATGAAACAGGTGTTTGAGGGGGGCAGTAGCTCCCTCCCACATAAAAGTAACTGTCAAATAATGCTTTTCCGAAGCCTAATTTAAATTGTTTTAACACAGGTTTGCGTAACAGTACTCTTTATTTTACCCCTTAATCTCCACTCTTTGCTTATAGTATTAATTTTCAGGGTAAGAGAAAGTCGTGTGAGTGACACACCAGATTATTTTTACTACATTAATTTTAATTCATTTTCTGTATACTTTAAAACATTAAAATATTAGTTTCTTTTAAAACGGCCGATAAGCAATTTTAAATGATAAAAAAAAAGAAGAAGAAGAAGAAAATTGTTATTATTATTACTAGTAGGCTTTGCCCGCTTCGCTGAGCACTATACTTAAATGAGTTGTCACAATTCCATATCATTATTAATAACCTAAGTTAAAATTACCTCTGTGTTCCGTAGAGGTTTTTCTCGCTTGCAACGTGAGAAGTGCGGGCGCACACTGCCTTCGGCAGCAACTTACCCGCTTCTTACTTCCCCTTCCCCAGCGGCTAAGTTAGAAGTTTTGCGAAATCTCACCAAAGTACATAATGCGTACACCTAATCAACATCCACACACCAAAATTCATCAGTCTAAGATAATGTAAGGCGAATTCAAACAGAACAATGTGATTTACGTGTATTTATTCCCCCCCCCTTCCGACGTCAAGGATCTAAAGGGGGCGAATTTCGTAAAATCCCTTTGCAATAAGTGTCGGATACATATAAACAGTTTGCGCCCCAAATTTTGCGACTGCATAGATTTCCCAAGACAAATTTAGCGCTGAAAGGACTTGAATTTGCTACTTCGTAAAAGCCCCCTCTCCCGCCCCCCAAGAAAAAAAAATTGAAAAAAAAAATGTGTTTTTAGAAATATTCTAAAGAAGACACATGGCTATTTTCAATACCTTTCTAACATCTTTAGTAGAGCTCTACTAAAAAATCCGGAATTTCCCCCCGAAAAACGGTTTTTCCCCTCTCTCCTTTAAGAATCAATAATTCCAAAATCGTACATAATGTTCTATTTATACTCAAGTCTAGTCTCATCATGTGCAATTTCTTCACCGTGAAGTAATTTGGGGCCGAGTTATGCTTACAAACTTTTTTTGCTTCCTATCCCCCCGGGTGGAAGGGGGTATTTCGATAAATCCCGTTTCTTTAGGTACCGGATGCATATAAACAATCTAAGCACCAAACTTCGTGACTGCAGCTCTCATAAATTTCCCAAGACAAATTTAGCGCTAAAAAAGGTGTCTCGAATTTGCCCTTTAAAACACGTACCAACCCCCCCCCCCTCCAAAAAAAAAAAATAAAATAAAAAAATGGCAGATCACAAAAAATCAAAAATATCTTTTGGAAGTATCCTGAGTAAGTTGCATAGCTTTTTTCAACATCTTTGTTGCACTTTTTGGTAGAGTTCTACTCTAAAATCCAGAATTTGCGAAATTTCCAGCCAAAAATCGATTTTCCCCTTCCTCTCCTCAAAAATCGAAAATTCCCAAATTGCAGATATTGTATTATTTGTACTCATATATAGTCTCTCCATGTGCAATTTCTTCACTTTGAAGTAATTTGGAGCCGAGTTATGCTTACAAAATTGTTTTTGCCTTCTGTTCTCCCCCAAGGGGGGAACGGGGGTAATTTTTATAAAACCCGTTACTTTAGATGTCGGATACATATAAACAATCCAAGCACCAAAATTCGTGTCTGCGGCTCCCATAGATTTTTCAGGACAAACTTAGCCCTAAAAGGGGTGTCTCGATTTTGCCACTTCGTAACACCCCCCCCCCCCCCGGAAATAAAAAAAAAAAAAAAAAAAAAAACACAAACCACAAAAAACTAAAAATGTGTTTTAGGAAATATCCTAAGAGAGTCGCACAGTCTTTTTTCAACATCTTTGTTCCATTTTTGGTAGAGTTCTACTCAAATCAGGAATTTTCGAAATTTCTGCCAAAAATCGATTTTTTCCCTTCCTTCCCTTAAAAATCAAAAATTCCTAAATCGCAGATAATGTTTTATTTGTACTCATGTCCAGTCTCCCCATGTGGAATTTCTTTATTATGAAGGAATTAGGAGCCGAGATATGCTTACAAACGTGTTTTTGTCTTCTGCTCACCGCAGGGGAGAACGGGGGAGAATTTCGGAAAAGTTGATAGATATAATTTTAAGAATTTTAAGTTGTGTAAAGACCTACACTGTAAACGCAAATGTCTTAAATTAAGTTACAAAAGTGTCTTAAACGGATGGTCATTTTTTAAGCGAAAAAAAAATGTCTTACTTTTTAAGACACCTTTTTGCATCTGAAATTAAGACATTGCAATGTCTTAAAACGCCGCCATGTTTTAGGCTTAAAAACACCGCCATGTTAGGCTTAAAAACCCGTTTCGTTTTTAAGGCTTTTTAATAAATAAATAAATAAATAAATATGGTGCACGATTATGTTTTTCTGTTAAAAATAGATTTCAGAATTGTTTAGAGCATTAATGAAATATTTTTATTTAAAAAAAAAAAGAAAAAAATATCATTACCCGGTACGGGATTCGAACTCATACTGTCCGTGGAAACCGAAACCTTGAGCTAAGAACGGTCAAACTCAAGCATTTACCAATCACGCCACCGTCGAATACACAGTAGAGAGTTTTTTTTGGTAAAATATACTTCAGTATTCGCGAAACAAATCGCAGTGTTATGTTTTATTTCTGATTGTTTACTGTAAAACTATTAATAGTATTGATCTTAAAGTTAATAATTATTATTATCTTAAATTTCATATCTAGAGGTATAGAATTTTTTCATAATGCATAAGAAGTATGTGAAGGTTGCAGCCCTCGATGGTAACGATTTCTTTCCTTAAATTGATATTTAAATAAAAACAAATTATAATCATGAATACAAGAAAATTTGTTGTTTTACATTTAGATGCAGGTAAATATGTGAAAGAAAAAAAAATTAAATGAATAATAATAAAAAGAAAGAAAGAAAAAAGTTATGCACAAATTATTCATGATTATTCACTTATAAAATCGCTTTCTCATACTTGCTTCGTCCGCCTTCACACTTTTTCTTTTAATATAAGAAAGCTTTAGAGACATTTTTTTTTTTTTTTTTTTTAACGAAATAAGATTTATATGTAAGTATGTTGTTTATGAATTATGTTAAAGATAATACTATGCAAATATCATTCATATCTCTAGTGTATTATTCCATGAAAATTTAATTTTATAAATCTACCATAGTTTAAGTAGCTTAACTGCTTATTATATAAAATAATAATATATTTATTTAATGTAGAAAGAAGTAGGATAAGCCTATTTTCATAAGTAGATTTCATATGAAAAAATTTCTAAGTTTTGCAAGTGTCTGAATTTCTAAAGTGTCTGAAAATTCAAACGCGTTTTGCTGTCTTAAAATTCGCGTATTTACGTGTTTCAGACATTTTTGTGTCTAAATTGGTATTTCAGACATCTTTCTGTCTTAAATTAAAATATCTATAACGTCTAATGTATGTTTTAAGACATTTATGTGTCTTAAATGCCATTTCAGTTGTTTTTATGTCTTACTTTAAGACCCTTTTATTTGCAGTGTAAATTCTTGCCAAGCACAGTTGAATTTCGTAACGTCCGTTCTCAAGTGATACCCGGACAAACGTGTTTTTGTCTTTTGTCCCCCAGGGGGAAACGGGAGGAAATTTCGGAAAAGTTGTTAAATATAATTTTAAGTTGAGTGAAGACCTAAATTCCTGCCAAGCGCAGTCAAATTCCGTCAAACCATTCTCGAGTGATACCCGGACAAAAACAGCGACGTACAGACACGATGACACACACACACACAGGCAAAAATTTGTAAAGTCATTTTCGGCTTTCATGGTGTGTGAAACGTGAAGATATCACAAAATTTTTTGATTCTGACAAATTTACAGACAAAAGTCTGATTTTATTAACATAGATTATTATTTTAGATACACTTTTGTTTCAGAATCTACACATTTCAAACACAATAGCATGATAATTTTCACAAAATTCAGCTTTCTGATGAATCTTCTGGGTTATTTCCATGTGATAATCCATACACATCGAGAGCAAATTTTGGAAACTTTTCACAGAAAGGCGACCAGTATTTCCCTTGAAGATAAATCTTTTTCTCTAGAAGATAGGTCTTTATTCCTTCTTTCAATTTTTCATCCGAATGCGCATCGGCCAATGCGAAACACTCAAAGACATTTTCTGGAGACAAATTGTCTTGCAAATATTCAGAACAACGCAGCATGAGACTTCGGACAGCATATTTGTCGCCTGCTTCGTAAAGGATCTTTGCCTTGTGAAGATTCAATTCTGGCATCCTCCCTGTATACAAGTACTTTACGAAGTCTTTCACGTCATTGACATCCATGTCTTTAATCTCGACAGTTCCACTCTGACCCTCTTGCATGTCACTCTGCAACATTGCATTAAAGACCTCCGATCGTGCGCCTAAGATGTTCTTGTGAGCCTTGATGGAGCTCTCTCCGCATTTAATTTCTGCATCGTAATTCGAACTTGTATCCAATAGCTGTGCGAAATCTTCGGACGCAGTTTCAATGGGCGTGTCAGTATTTAAATAGGAGCCAGTCTGCAGGCATTTATCCTCTGAAAATAAATAAATAAAATGAATAGATAAATAAATAAAATGAAATTTAAGAATGTAAGAAATAATTTCACATACATAATGTATATACATCCATATATCTGTACTGATAAGTATAAAGGATTTAAGTCCATATTCTTGATTTTCCAGGAGATGAAATATAAAGTTAACTAACTAAACACTAATCAGCAGAATCGATTAGGATAAAAGGATTATGTTGGTTTATACGCTTTATACCATTCAGTGATCGTCAATCTTCATTTAATAAAAGAAAATAATAATATTATAGTTTTAAAAAATTAAAGAACACGCTTTTATAGAAATGTGAACTAAAATGCACAAAATATCTATCTTAGTATTAAAATGCAGGGTAAGAGAAAATTGGGTGAGTGACACACCATAATATTTACATACATTTAAATCTTTAATTAAAATAATTTAGAATTAAACAAAAACCATTTTAAAAAAATCTCCCCTGACTGGGCTCGAACGCTGGACTTTTAGGTTTGTAGCGCGGCGCCTTACCTCAACGCCACATCGTTCACGTAGGGAAAGTATTTTTTTTTTTACAATATAATTTTTTTGTTTGCTCCCAGAGCAGTTACAAACATACATACAAACATACATACATACAGGTGAAGCTAATAAAAGCGTGTTAATAGAAACTGAATTAAATATTTTATACCAAAGATTAATGCTAAATTTCTAACCTGAATCTTTTTTTACCAATGGATTTTCTCAAAGTCTGAATGCATGGATTTAAATCCTTTATACCAATCGATAGAAAAAAAATTTTCTGAGTCTGACTATGTACTTAACTCAAAATCGACATTTTTGGACTTAAATCCTTTATACTTATCAGTACAGATATATATATATATATATATATATATATATATATATATATATATATGAAAGATATGAAATATAATGGATAAAAAAGAGGTAAGAAATAAAATAATATTTTTATATTTTAAATTATTGTTTTTATATTCTAGAGCAGGCCTATCCAACCCAAAACACTTGGTGGGCCGCATTGGAAGTTTATTTTATTCGTTCGGGCCGTACCGTATGTACAGTAATACCCCCCCCCCCCCGACTAATTTCGCCGTAAATTAGTGTAGAGACTTGCGGCTGGTGCCAATCGATTAGTAATAAGGCCTAGTTTAGAACGATTTAGTTAGATTTTGCTTAAGGGGTACCTACATATTAAAAATGACATCAACTTAATTTTTTTTTTTCAAAGGCAACCTCCAATTTCGACAAGCTTTTTGGATTATTTGGTTCAAATCAGCCCAGAAAGTGGTACAGTTTATATGTTTCTCTCAATTTTTCTTCAGAGTTATAATTTGTTAAAATATGGAGATGCTAATTTTAAATGAAGTAATAAACATTAATTCATGTCTTCCCAAAAAATTAATATACAGGGTGTTTATAACGTCCCGGACCCATTTTGATGTTTAATAACTCATAAAATAATGAAGATATAAACAAACTTATGGCATTTATTGATGGAATAACTCATATATTTTCTTTTCAGGTTTGAATATCTTTACTTTTGTAAATATCGTCTGCGCGTGTGGTTAATTTCAGATAATTTCATTTTCCAGTGTAAATATCTGTACTTTTCTAAATATCGTCTGCTTATTAATTGCATTTTTCTCTGTTTTGTTTTTGGCCACTATTGCAATGTTATGTTTACTTTTGATGTGTTTGTTCTATGTAGTACTTTTATATGTGATGTTTTATTCGAGCGGTAGTCGAATAATTACCTAAAAGTCAGAATTACAACCGCAATAGCCTCTGTGGATGCCGACATGCTTGCCGCTACCTGGCGTGAAATTGACTATCGACTTGATATTCTCCGTGCGACGAAGGGGGGCACACGTGGAAGTTCATTGACAAGGGTCATGAAACTTTTTGAGTCTATCTAACCATTTATGTTATCAATTTTAATCTATCTTTATTATTTTATGAGTTATTAAACATCAAAATGGGTCCGGGACTTTATAAACACCCTGTATTAAAATTTCTTCTTCTTCTTCTTCTTCTTTTTTTTTTACGTTAGTATGAATTAACCCAAATATATTCCATCCATATTTTTGATTAAAAAACATTTTTTGAATTATGAAAATAATTAATCAGTTCATATTTCCAAAAATTATGAGTTATGACTTGCATTGATTTTTGCACAGATTGAATGGGCATCATCAAAAATGTGGGTTTCTAAATTTACAGTTCATTTCTATCATTATTTTTCGAAATATAGTGATATATCAATTTTTAATGCTCTTAGGGGGCTGTGACTTTGTTATCATTTGTGTCATATATTACTTTGCTTGCGCATAAATTAGTGCGATGAAGTAAGTTTAGACGTACACATCATTACTTAATTAGCATTACTTTATATTACTTTATATTTAAAATTATTATATTTATTTCCCGATTATTACCAGAATGGATATAATACTTTTCTGTGTGATATCTGAATTCAATTTTTTTAAATACAGAGATTTACCCTGATCAATGTTTGCTTATAACTCAATAAAGACTTGATGTAAAGAATATAAAATATACTTTTTTTTCGAACCGCCTTGACCTCAGAAATTCGAATGTGTAGTCAAAAATGGGTGTTGCAATTCAGGAAAAAAAAAAAAAAAAAAAAAGAAGAAGTAGTTTATACAAGTTTTAGTATGGACATGATACCCTAAAAGATTTTAGCAATTTAATTAAAAACTAGATGTTATTGCCAATCGTTAGGCTTCAGCTGCTGGTTTCTACGATAATTTAAGGCGAAATTAGTCGGGGAAGGAAATTATTATTATTTTATGACTGTACATATGCATATGTGCATCTGTGTTTGTGAGTATATGATTCATATATACTTTTTCGGGGAAGGGTAGGGTGAAAATTCGGAGCAGAATACATTAATTTAAATTATTTTCATTCACAAATTAAAAATAGAATCGTTGAAAATTCATGACTATATTTAAAACTATAATAAAAAGAATGAATGGTGGATCTAGTAATATTTCATTACAACAGTTCTTTAGCTACCAGAATCGTTGAAAGCTATTTTCACTTTGAAAAGTCAGTACGTATTTATTAATTTTTGTTAACCAAAACTTTTTACCAAAGTTGTCAAACTTTAAATATCGTTAATCTCCTCGCGGGCCGCAAAAAACTACGCGGTGGGCCGCGACCCCTGTTCTAGAGTATTCTTTTTAGATGGCAAAAAGAATTAGAAGAAATTTCATATTAGATTATAAATTACTCTAAAAGTATAAAAAATAACGAAAGGAAAATACAATCGCGATCATCATCATCATTTGAAAAGAAATAAACAAATTAATCATTTAGGTATTTTGATATCTGGAAATATCCTATAAATAAACTTAATGGGCAATAGAAAAATATCGGGGCGCTGGAAAGATTCAATTAAAAGAATAAAAGATTTATGATTCTAAATTAAGGATTGATTACTTATGTCAAAAAGAAAGCAATAAATAATTGTATTAATGGCTTGGCGAATTGGCGAGTAAAGAGTCATTACGGTTCCAGACGGTCTGGAAGAAACGAAAGTACAACGAATGGGAAATAATGGGTAGGTGTTGTTATTAGAGGGGTAGCCAATTAAAAGAAAATGGGATGTGTTTAGAAAAGTGCCAAATAACACCAAAAATTAAAGGTTTAAATGATGGAACTCGCCAAAATTCGGGATCTTTCTTGATTAGCTCTTGCCAGTAAAAGCTAGCAACTCTGCGCCACCGAATTTGAAAGTTACGTGCGGTGTGAGGTAGGGCACCGACAAAGTCCGGTCAACGTCGCGGAACCGATTTCAAGACCTCACCAGTCTTCATTGCCTTAAAAGACTCGGATCCCCAGCCCTGAAATGGATTTTAAATAAAGACTTTTCCCGTTAGCCTGACTAGATTATTTATGTGTTCCCCGACTGTCACGTAGGAATACGTCACATATATGTGTGTGTAATCCTTTTGATAAAAATAGAAAAGAATGAGACCGAAGAATAGACAGTCGAATAAATCACCACAGAAACATACACAGACCAAACAAAGTAACTAGTTATCTTAAATTGATTTAATTTTTAAGATTAATAATATCATTTACTTCAATTTATTAGACTACAAAACCTGATGAAATATAATATACTACTCCGATTCAAAAAATTAGAATAATGAAAAGAAATATGGTCAAGGGAAATGAAAATCGAATTTATCAAATAAATAATCAACAATATCAAATATAAAGTACTATAATATGAATCTGCATATTTTGCAGATTATAAAAATGTAAACACATTACAATGAAATAGAAAATATATTTAAATCAGCTAACAACAAAAAATTCAAAATATTAGAATACTTTCTAACATGGTTCAAAAAATTAGAATAATGAAAATATATTGAACATAATTTAAACTCTAAGTATTTTTACTTGCTAATCAGTACTTTGTTGCATCACCCTTAGCTTTAATGACAGCTCTTAAACGTTTTGGCATGTTTTTAACTAAAGGTTCACAATCTTTTTTATCCAAATTCGCCCATATGCTCTTTATACTAGAAATAAGTTCTTTTTTGTCTCTAGGCGCAACTTCTTGAAGTCGTTTATTCATAATTCCCCACAAATTCTCGATAGGATTTAGATCGGGTGAGTTTGCAGGCCAAGGGAGTACAGGTATGTCCTTCTCTTTGAGCCATTTAGTTGTTGATTTGGAAGTGTGGGGAGAAGCTGAATCTTGCTGAAACAAGAAATCGTCATCACATAAATCCTCAGCTGAAGGAATCATGAAATGTTCAAGAATTTCTTGATAGACTTCTGAATTGACTGTTGTGGAAACAATACACAACCTGCCTGGGCCTTCAGCAGTCCTGCAGCCCCATACCATAACAGAGGTCGCAAATTTAAACGAACGTTTTAAACATTCTTTCTTATAAGCTTCATGTTTGAGTCTCCAGACACGTATACCTTGATTTCCGTGAGACACACAAAACACACTTTCATCGCTGAAAAGTATCTTTTTCCAATCGTCGTGATCCCAAAATAGCCTTTGTTTACACCATTTAACTCTAGCAGCCCTTTGCTTAGATGATAAGAATGGCTTTATCTTAGGCACACGTGATCTAAAACCTAATTTGCGAAGTCGTCGTAGTGTTGTAGATTTGGAGACATTTATACCCATTTCTTTCCATTTTCTATGCACATATCTCACACTCCGAAAACGATGTTTCTTCACAATCTTTTTCAATTGCCTTTCATCTCTTCTTGGAGTTACTGGCTTTCGACCACTTTTAAAGTGTTTATTTTGAAAACACTTATTATTAGAATATTCTCTCAAAACTCTACACACACTTGCTTGAGAGCATTTCACTTCTTTTGCTATAAAAAGTTGTGTTTTTCCTATTTCGTGCAAGTACACAATACGATATTTCACAGCCTCAGATAAATCGCTCTTTCGTCCCATATTAAGCAAATACTACGCTACAATCAAATGCCAAAGGACTTTTCATTTTCAACGGAGCACATTTTATAGTCCCACAGATGTTAATACCGCAGCCGTTCTCTCAACTTATAAGAAAAATTTGAATATTCTAATTTTTTGAACCATGCTATCGAGGTATTCTATTTCTTTGAATTATTCTAATATTTTTTAAATAGTTAATTATTAATATATCAGATAAAAATAAATATTTATGTTATATTTATAAATGCTCTGAAGATAATTAGATACTTTTAATATATTTTTTCCTGGACGCAGTATGCAAATTGACGCGTTAGCAACATCAAACTCATTCTTTTTTACATTATTCTAATTTTTTGAATCGGAGTAGTAGAACCGTGTATTTTGATACCGAAGAAAAGAAGGATTACTTTAGGATAGTATTATAAGGGGAAATAATAGAATTTTTATTAATGAAAAGAACCTTTTTATTTTTAGATGAGCAAAAGAATTTCGGACCAAAGTGCAATAAGATTGAATTTTAACTGAAAAACTCAAAATGCTATAATACGGTTTCAAGTGCTATCCCCATAGCACTGAGCAAGGAAATGTAGGTTTTCGGTATTTGATAAGCATTTTAGCAAAATATCATATGATAGCACGAACCTACAAGAAAAAATTACCTTGAAATGAAATAAATGAAATAAAAACAGAATTTATAAAGAATTTTAGAATTTTTTTCCAGAAAAAATAAAAACATAACTTGAACCTTCAAGAAAAAATAAAATCATAACATGAACCTTCAAGAAAAAATTACCTTGAATTGAATTAGGTGTAATAAAGACAGAATATGCTGATTTTTTGAAATATTTTCCGGAAAAAATAAAATGAAAACACGAACAAACATAAATCATTGTATGTGAAAATGGCTTTGTAAGAAGATGAGTTGTATTGTTGTAAGTCTTTCATTTAAAATTAGTTTTAAAATTAATTTATTTTATTTATTTATTTATTTATTTTGAGAATCCTACGAACTGAATTCATACAGGTATTTTGCATGTAATCTAGGGTGAGATTTATTTTTTAATTTTAATTGATCCATAAATTTATTTGATCCATAATTTTAACTTTTCTAAAACAAGCATTGAATATTTGAATAAAGTTAAATGCAGCAATCCTCCCTTATATATATATATATATATATTAATTCTTCATCCCACCCACCCACCCAACCAACAGTGCCACCAACCTCCTTAATCAAACATCTGCCCATCCATCCGCCACTTTTTTTATTGTCTTTTATTATTTTCAAAAATTTTTTGTTATACACATAAGAGTGCTTTGTTGTTGTTGTTGTTTGTTTGTTTGACAGATACTTTTATTGATATATAAATGAATAAACAAAATTTTTTGGAAAGCCCATATGTAAAATTTCTTTAATAAGTTTATTAATGTTTTTATTTTTATATTTAGCAGAACATAAATTATTGATTCTATATAAGCGATTAAAAATGACATTTCTAAAAACAGAGAGATGTGTTGAGGAGTTTTCCTCAACTGTATTAATTTAGGAAATAAAAAAATAATTTAATAAAGTAATGTAAAAAATAAATAAATCCCTAGAATAAAATCTACTCAGTCAGCGAAAAAGAATACAAAAGAAAATGGTTTTTCTTTGCTGCCTTTGAGAAGAAAAGAGCAACATTTGCATCCTTTTGGTTCAAGAGGGTACGGGAAAGGCTGACCTTGGGCATGCAGATCTCTCCCCCCCCCCCCTCGCGTGTTAGGAAAAACCCAAGAGAAAGTGTTAGAGTGAGATAGTTACGAAGTGAAACAGTGTTTCATATGAATAGATAAACCTTTACGGCAGGAGTTTGGTTTGTGGCAACAAGGGTGAAAAAGGACGCTTCGAAGTGAGGGGGAAAACAAGGCACGCTGACAGAGGACGCGGAAAGAGGATATGCGGTGCATTGTATGAGTTAACGGTTTCGGCAGTTTCGGTGGCCAGGGGCTTTTTAGCCCCTGCTATGTCTCTCCCTAGATCCGTTTACTGTTCCTTCTTATGGGCTTATATATAGTTCTAGAAATATTGATCCTTCTGTGATGTTAGACTAAGTTTGTTAAGACGGGCTGATATTGGCAAGTCACCTTCAGTGAAGTGCCGGAGCTGTGTTTTCTTGGGACTAAACTGCCAGTTTAAGCTTACTTTTCTAGTAAATGAGTAAGAAATAAATTCAGAGGATTGGAGGACGCTGAGATTTGATGCCGCAGAGAGTGGAGGTAGCCGTAAGTGTCAGCCCGTAGGGGCGTAAGCCCTGGCATGGTCCTTGGTGTGCCCTCTTTCAGAAAAATAAAGGACCTTGAAGGCCGAGCGTTGCGGGTGAATAAACGACTTCTCAAAATCTACTGGAGAGGTTTAAAGGACGACCAAGTTTACCTTCCATCGAAAATTAACCTATCCTGTAGTGGCATTTAGAGAAGCCCTAAGATCTTGGCGTGAGAAAGTGGTATAGGTTTGAGTCAGCTCACCAAAATAAAAAATGAGAACAGAAGGTCTTCAAAACTCCAGCTTGGGAAGAAATTTATAAGTCTGAAAAACGCATTAAATGGGTTGCTAATAAGGAACTTTTTATAGGTAGTCTCCAAGCACCCTCACAAATGTAAAGTCATCATTTAGATAAAATTAATTTATAATAAAATTAAACCCTTGCATCATCTACGCACTCACAGGAGAAAAGCAAAAAATCACAGGTGTAAAGAGAGTATCGAAACGTGTAGGGTTCAAATATTAGCTATCTAAAGAAAGGAAATTTCTAGAGGAAAAATGAAACTCCAGTCATTCGCCTGACATCCCTGTATGAGGAATAAGCCTGTGGTAAATATATTTTTATTTCTCTATTGTATTAATATAGTGTACTCGTCGTTTTTATAACTGGTACTAACTGATTTTAATTTATGAGTTAAATAACTTCAGATGTGCTTGCAACACATAAGTGATTTTATTTTTACTTAATGAATCAAGTTTCCATAAGAATGACTTATACAACAAGGAGGCCACTGTTTTGTTTTATGTTTTGTAATTCATCAACCTAATTATATACGGTTATAAGACTGAGATAAAACATTTGAATGTGGAGCTATTTGACTCTAACTTTGAATTTACCTGGAACATTTCAATAAAGTTTAAGTTAATTTTATTTCTGGACTATTTATACATTTTTCTTTCCTTTCGTTTAAAGATATTTTTATATAGAGGATTGATGTGCAAAAAATGAAAATTTAATTTAGTAATAAGCTATACATTTCCTGATGATGTGAGCTGCTGTCTGGTGAAGTTTTGAGTTCATAAGTAGGTTTATGAGAAAGTAAATAAATTAAGTTTTGAAGGTTTAAAGTGACCCATCCCCCAATAAGGTCTATGTAAATTTGCAGACAGCACCTCACAACAAGTGGTTAAAGTTCCAAAAATAAGAATAGAGAAATTCATATAATTACTTTATGTGTTAAGGGCAATTTTAGTAGGCTGTGGTGAGGTGAGGTATTTGTCTGACAGAAAAGGAAAACTAAAGTTAAAAGTAAATTAAGAAATTAGATATTTTTGTTAAGTCAGAGTATTTGACAAAAAGGGCCTTGTTTACATGGTAAATGAAAAGGTAAAGTTCCTCTTTCTCACCACAGGCTACAATTTCTTTTTTTTTTTTTTTTTTTTTTTTTTTGGGGGGGGGGGAGGTAAATTGCCCAGAATATGTTTTTTTCATTTTATTTTATTATTTACTATTGTTTATTATATTTGTGGAATGGTCCTAAGAGAGTCACTGTCAATGAAGTAATGATTAAAGTAAAATTTAATGATGGTTAAAGTAGACAGAGGCTGCCATAGACCATAATGTAGGAAAAATCATTTTTTTACACCTACATTGAGTAAAAATAATAACTGCACAGCAACACAAAACTTTCTAGGGTGCAATTCATTGCACAAATAGTTTTATATTTAGGGAACCTGGGAATTTGCGGGAAAAACACAACGCGCTTTAAAGTAATTTAGTAGTATGAGTTAAAAGATAAAAGATAAAAATTTATTATTAGAGTAAATTAAATTAAATCAAGGGTGATAGAGATGAGCACAAACACATCTTTCTCACCATAACAGATGCAGGCATGATTTAAAATGAGTAAACAAATTTACTTTAAAGTTGAAATCTTGCCTTTTATCATAAATATCAATATAAATTTTATTTTCGTCGAAATGAATTTTAAGATCGAGAAAGTTTATGATTTTATCTTTATGCATAGCCTTAGTCAATTTTAAATTCGAAGGATAGTCTAAAGTAATTAAATCAGATGACTTATTATTAATGAATAAAATGGTTACATCATCAATGTAACGGTATAATAAAATATGCTCAAAAGTAAATTTGCACTCATAATAATAAAGATAAAAATCAGCCAATAAGCTCGAGCTACATCCCCCTTGCAGGATGCCCACTTTTTGCAAATAAATGAGGTTATTTTGTAAGTTATAGTTATTATAGATGATGAAATTAAGAAGAGTTTTAAAATTTTCAATATTAAAGTTATTACGTAATTTAATCTGATTTTTGTATTTAATGAAAAGATGATTGATAATTTGATAAAGGTCAGATAAAATAATATTATTAGACAGATCCTGAAAATCATAAGTAGTAATATTATCTACATTATCAAGGTTTTTGATATGGTTAATGAGTTGGTAACTATTTTTAAGGCATCGAAAGTTTTGACTTTTACAATATATATTATAATACTTCAGAAACATTTTAATTTTGTTTACAAGTGTATTATAATTAAGACTGATAATATATCAAATATCACGAAAATTTAGGTGAATTTAAAAAGCACATTAATTTAAAATTTGGAATGTAATTTAATACAAAATGGGAAAAGTGCGCCCCAAAAATTTATCGATAGTTTTTTTTTTTTTTTTTTGAAAAAGTTGAATAAAGATTTCAAAATCGTTTTTAATTATAAGTAATATCAAGACAATAATAATACTATAGAAAAATAATATCACACAATCACACACAATTGTGATAGAACAGACATGTATACACATTTTTTCTTATTTTTTTATACTTTTAGAAAATTACTTTTCTTACTAGCAATTTCTTATGTTGTTTACATATTTTAGTGTTTTTTTTTTTTCTTTCTTTTTCCTTTTCAGATATTTTCGAATGTGTAAAATAGTTAGTTGTACATTAAAAATATAGAGAGAGTATTATACACTGCTCTAGATTAACTTAAAAAGTCAATAGTAAAAAATACAGGCATCAGAAAAAAAAAATTACTAGTTTTTATTTATTTATTTTATTTTATTTTTTAAAGATTATAAAACAAGCAATTATACCAAAAAATTCATCCTCAAATAGTGACAAAAATTTAAAAGTCGCCAAGACCATATATTAAAGTTGTAACGTAAAATGGTCTAGATACTACGAATTTATTTCTATTCAGAAAAAAAAAAAAAAAATTAGCATAACATTTCATTTTAAAAAAATAGTATTAAATATTATATTTTTCAATTTAACATTGAATATGATGATTTCTATAACTTTTTTTTTTTTTTTTTTTTGCTTTGTATTATGCACTATTAATATTCCTATTCAGTGAGAGGCAAAGAAGCGAATAGGCAGACAGGGCGTCTCAGTGGTTAATAAGTGAAGCGAGTCAGGTGGAGGTGAAGCCTTGCATTCCTCCGGGGTTGGTGAGCGGAGCGAGCAGGGAGCAGAACCCCTAGTTTAATACAAAATAGTGATAAATTTTGAATTTTTTTTCAGTTATTTTAGAAACTATAAAATTGTACTTTATATGTTCTATTTTTAAAAATTGAGACTCGTGTGTTTAAAAGAAATTTAAACCAAGGAAAAACATTATTGTTAATGTGTAAATGCAATCTATCAACTATATACCATATAAACCTATAATAAAAAGAAACCAAACTAGTTTTCGAAACAGTTCTATTTGACGAATAATTCTGTATAAAGGGAACCTATCTCCTCCCTCAACACCTTCTGAATATTCTAATTGCATTTATATAGAATTGAAGGCTGTTGTTAAATTTAAAAGTTTAATAATCTTATACTATTAAGTGAGCAATATTTGTATGTATATTTCACTGTTCTCGAAAACGGTAGCTCGGACAGTCAAGAGATTTAACACAAAGGTGCCCCCCGAAGGATCATTGCGCACATCGAAGTCAGAATTTCGAATTTCTGTTTAGTTTTCTTTTAATTAATAAAAATATGAAAATAATAAGCTAATAATAGCAAAAAATTAGCCATTTAAATTTAATCTATAATTTAATTGTTGCCAAAAAAAAAAAAAAAAAAAAAAAAAAAAAAATACGAGTTTATTATTTTTTCCAACAGGAAAATAAATACATTTATCTAAACATGAACAATACTAACACACTACTGATCGCAGAGCTTCCAAATTTGGCATATAGGTACCTGGGACCCTACAGGTGTGCACCTCATCGAGATTTTTTCGAATTTCGAATTTGAATTTTTTAAATTAATGTTTTTTCGATTTTAAACATTGGCTTTTATGTTTCATTTTTCATGAATTTATTCTTCGATTGTAATCGTCTGCGTATCTTAGCAATGGCTATATTATGCAATTTATTTTTTATTTAATACATTTATTTGAGGGCGAATCTCTTTTCTCTTTTTAATTTATTATATTTATTGAAAATAAAATGGTAATGCAGTAGAAAAAATTAAATATATTAAATTTAAAATTTAAAACGTATTTATAACAGTTATGTTTATGTGTAATTTTTGTAGTATAACAACAATTATTTTTGATTTGTTAATTTAATTTCTTTAAAAGTTTTTTTTTTTTTTCTAATTTATAGTATTTGTCAGGAATTAATGGTAGTATATAGTAGAAAGGATTAAACTGATTGGAATTAATATATTTTTTATGTATTTAATTCCTTCTAAAAGAAAATCTACTTTTTATTTTATTTCATTACATTGGTCGGAATCAAATTGTAATACAGTGTAAATAGCATGAGCAATAAAATACTTGGTTCAAAAACTAAAATATTTAATAGACGCTGAGATACAGTTATCTTTAAAATACAGTTTCTTTTGGAGATTCATTTAAATATAGTGGCCAGCAAAGCGGGCGTAGCCTGCTAGTATAAATTAATCAGAGAAATTTTACCCGCACTATACTCCTTGAAACTGATAAATCTTAGTTAAACTTTCCGAATAGTAATTTTTTTCACAAAATTTGAATTGCCGATACCAGACATCAGCATATATAGTTATGCTCATCACTGACCGACTCTGTCACGCTCGCTTAGAAAGAGCTAAGAGATTTCTTTGGACTCTGTCTGTTAGTGAACGCAATTTGCCATCTAATTTTCATACTTTAGTTAATTTTTAAAAAATCTAATTGTCCGATCGATAAGCTGTTTAATCCGACGGATTCAGAAAAATCGCCCCTTTCATTTGGTACCTTATTTGTAACGAATTTTTGATTAGATTTTTTTTTTTAATTAATTAAAATAGGAAAATAGACATAGCTTTAAAATAGACATTTAAACATTTAATTGTTGCCATTTTTTTTTCAGCGTAAAATAAAATATGCTTTTACGTGAAAGAAAAAAATGCTCATGCATATGAAATATGACATCTATAAAATAATAATAATAATAACTTTAAAGGTAACGAAGAGATAAAGTGCGACAATTTCGCACGGTCCTGCTAGCAAATAAATTATTTGAAAAGTGATAAATAAATTAAGTAAAATTATCATTTTTCAACGAGGGCGCCTTAGTCGCCCTTCAACTAACTAGTACACAAAGATCAACCGTTAAAAATTGGACTTTAGTAGTGAAGGGAATTCAAAACGCGTAATTATACAAAAATCAAGCGCTGAAAACTAAACTTAAAAATACTTTATTCACCATATGAGTATTAGGAATTAATTTTCCTTCCCGACAAGTTTTTCTGTACGTAGTAAAATTTTGTAAAGCACTTTAATCAAGTACATTTCATAACAAGAACCATAAATCAATATTACACAATGGACATAAAGGAGGGTAGAAAGGCAAATATATAGAGTAATTGAATTCATAATAACTCCAAAACATTGGAAAGTGTTAAAAATGCTTAACAGAAACAGGAGAGCAATTCCAGCAATTCCAGTTTTAGACCTTAATGTATATGAATATTTCAGTGTAGCACTGTAAATCTGAATGCTAAGAGCATAACATTTTGAACAAAACATATCGATATCTATTTTTAACATATTAAAAATAAATATCGATATTAATATGATTTTTGTAGTAGAAAGGTATTTGAATGTGTTATTGTAAAAATATTTCACATAAAAGGCAATGCGATGGCAGATTTGGGGGTGTCCCTGGTCACAAATCAGTTGTACAGAGCTTATTAATGCTATTTTAAATAACATTACTAAGATATTGAATAACATGTATCACTTTGAAGAAATTCTAAAAATATTTACTGAGGCTGGAGGCGGGGAGATAGACAGAACGGAAAGTCAGACAGCTAGATAGACTAATTCAAATCATATTCATTCTTAAACATTGCCAGATAATGTTAAAATGCTTAATAAAAATGAAAATGTAGTTCCAATTATTTCTTTATATAGCCCAGTGATGCCAGATGGTCGGAAATTATTTCCCCAACATGTCTTCAAATTTTCCCAAATCAGGTTTTTTTTTTTTTTTTTTTTCGAAAAAATCCCCAACTTGATTTCTACTAAAAAGGGAAAATAAAAAATTTTCCCAAAAAAAAAAAAAAAAAAAAAAATCAAGCAAATTTTCTATGATTTAAACTCAGATTTTTCCCCAAATGAAGACAATTTTTGAAAAAAATCCCCAAATAACAATAAAGCTATTGAAAGTCTGTAGTCGTAGGGATAAATCATTACGTTGCCAATATTGACAGAAAGTTGAAGAACTCCCCAGATTTGTCCTAAAAAATTTTAGATTTCTCCAAAAAAGTCCCCACAAACATTTGATCCCCAAAATTGTCCCCAGAAGCCTCAAAAATCACCAAAATGGGGACAAAATCCCCAATCTGGCATCACTTTTATGCACATTTATACAAAATTTTGTCCAACACCACCATGTTAAAAATTTAGAAAAAGCTAGATGGCAACTCAACCTGTAAAACAATTTTTACCGAAAGTTGATAGGCACTAATTTATGTCAAGGTGCAACTACATACCAATTTGTATGAAATTCTGTGCAGTAGTTCCTGAGATACAGTTGCCACAAAATTTTGTCACACACACAGACAGACAGACATTTTCTAAAAATGGTCAAATTGTGTTCTACAGCTCTCAAAACGTGTAAATTCATCAAAAACCCGAGGTCGAAAATTTTTACGAATTCAATACTTTCTTCTATGGAATATAGAAGAAAGTAAAAATGTTAATAACTTCGATTTTTCTGTCTATCGGTCAGTTTGTCTGGTTAACAAGGTTGAAAAGTGTTAATGATTTCGGTTTGTCTGTTTGTCTGACCGCGCTCTAACTCCCGTAAATATATTCATGGAATTTCTTGAAACTGATATATGTTATTCAAGTTCACTACTGGATGTTCCCTATTGAAAATGGAGTAAATACCTCTAGTGGTTTGTGTACAGGGACACCCGAAACTATTCCAAATCATTGTGTTCTATGAGATGTAATTCTGTAAATAATATTTTAATACCTTTGTAAAATTTTATGCCTGTACTTTACACGAATCTTAATGAAACTGAAATATGTTATTCAAATTCCCTATCGGATGTTCCCTATTGAAAAGGGAGTAAATACCACAACTGATTTGTAGACAGGGACACTCGAAAGTATTCCAAAGCATTGCGTTCTATGAGAGGTATTTCTATAAACCGAATTTTAATACGTTTACTTTACACAAATTTTAATAAAAATTAAATATGTTATCCATATGCACAGAGGAATGCTTTCCATAGAATACAGTATAATTAGCATTAGATTTACAGGCTACCCAAAAATATTCAGTTACATTAAGGGCTATTATTAGAAATTTGCTGGAATTGATCTTAATCAGATGGAGATCTTGATTAGGTTTTCGTTACATATGAATCTCACAAAAACAGATTCTTTATCTTTTATTTCTGTGTTTAAACCAACAAAATGTAAAACCGTCTCTTTCGCCAAATTTATTTGTATTATTATTTTTTAATTGCATTATTTAATTCATTTCGTTATAGCTGTATGATATTTGTAAAAATATAAAAATACAAAAGTAACTGAATGCTTATTAAAAATAAATTAGAAGAAATCTCAAAGTAAATTGCTTTCTTATTTATCTTTAAAGACATAATAGATCTAATTAAGGTTAACTCTGAAATTTTTAAGTATAATTAGCAGCTAACACTTCAAAAATGTAGATTTCGTAAATCACTTTATTGTGACAGAGAACTGGGGTAAATGGACCATGGTTCATTGTACCCCGTGTGGTCCTCTGACAGTAAATGTAAAAAAAAAAAAAAAAAAAAAAAAAATCCTTAAAATTATTTTTGTCAGATTAAATATAGTAATACATGACCTTACCTCTATTTTATACTATATAATATCTTTCAGAACACAATTCTTGAATGCAGGAAAGAAAAAATATTTAGCAGAAAATATTTACTTTTGGTTACAATAAACCAACTTTATAGAATGAAATGGCTAAATTGTCAGGTAGGCATGAAGTTGCTGGCTAAGTTTCATCACTGTAGTGCTGCTATAGCTGTGTACCAAAATACGAACGATAAAAATAAATAAATACAATTATACACTGTAAAAAAATAGGTTCTTAAAAATAAGTATATATTGTCTCAAAATAGCCCCGAAACAATATATACTTAAATTTGAAAACCCATGTACTCATTTTTTAGTATATTGACATGCGCAAAAATGGGGTTGACCAATAAGAATCCTAATTTTCCCAATTTTTGACATGTCAGTGTACTCAAAAATGAGTACATGGGTTTTCAAATTTAAGTATATATTGTTTTGGAGCTATTTTGAGACAATATGTGCTTATTTTTAAGAACCTATTTTTTACAGTGTAGGGTTTTGTCAATTGTACCCCAGTCTTCCCTACACACTTTAACCCCACGGTTTAAAATACAAAATATGAAAACTTTAACTAACTTTCTTATGAATACCTGTTCTTGGATGATTTATGCTTCTTATTACTTGCATTATCTGACTACCATAGGTAATGGAAGTATTGTATTCGGCCCAAAAATTCGAAATCAAAAAACGGCTCAAACGATTTTCTTCAAAATTGCTATATAAACACTCTATTAGGTGTCTTTTCGAATGATATAGTTGGTTAGTCTTCTGATCGCATTTTCTCCAAAAAATGCATATAATACGTGTGACAGTGGGTAAGAGAATAGTGTGGTTGTTTCACAGCAGATTTTTTTTTTTTTTTTTTTAAGTGTTATATAATTTCACTGTATAAAGTGCTGCCATCATGGCAGCATGAGAAAATCAGAAAAATCAGAAAATCAGAAAAATTTCAATTCCTACAATTGAAAACAAATATCTATGAGGTGCATCCCTACATAATCCAATAAGCCACCCCTCTATCAAGTTTTGTAATTCTGCTAGTTCGGCTATCAGTGTACAAAATCTACATCTCATACAAATTCACAGACACTTCTTTTTATTTCTAATTTTGATATATTTTAAATTTAAATATTAAAATCACAATTATTTAAACGTCTGACCTTTCCAAAGGTTTCATTGTAAATATTTACACACAAATACACACATATTAATACATAATTAAAAAATAACTCACCTACATCAATGTTAACCTTCAGTAAAGGAACTTTATTAAAAGAGAAGAAAAATTTAATCCAATTACCATTTAAATAATCAGGAGGCAGTTTTCTCTGAAGGTTATCGGGAGAAATAACCCAAATTAAATTTTTACCTGGTCGAAATACCACAGATTCAAATAAATCATTTTTCAAACTTAGAACCAGTTCATTTTTAAACCCGATATGGAGATTAGTGCTGAATACTTCTAAATTCTCATTTTTTATATTTAGATACAATTTATAGTACCATGTTTCACCTGAGCCTTCTAAAAGGAAATCGAAATCGAACTTATTATCTCCCAATATGAAAACTGGACTTTTACGTGGGTAATCGACTGTGGGCAACAACATACACCATTCAAAATATTTAATAACTCGAAACTCTGAAGACATGTTTCTCTGCTTTTCACTGAAACTGCAACACAATTCGTAAGTAAAGACTGAATGGACAGAAATGAGAATATTCTGTATTACAAAATACTTTGATAAGACATTTTTATCTCCTTACGTAGTTATGTTTAACCGGATGGCAAAAATTAGCTCAGCACTTTAGCAAAATAATAACAAGATCGCATTCTGATATTAGCTTTATTTTTATTTCTTTATTTGGTAGTTCAGAATACTCCTTCAACGAATGCTAATATTGGTTGCAGTTATCGTTTTTACTTTGTTTTTTCGTCGAATAACCGAAAGTATTATTACTATTATTATTACTATTATTACATTATACTATTTTGAAAAGGGAAGTTTCAAATGTCGCTGATAACGCAATGTGGTAAAAATATAACACATACTTCCACTGTCTCTGCAAATAGGTATTATCTATTTATTCGTTTGTCCTAATCGGGGACGTGCCCTTAGCATAATGTGCCCCTAGCATAGACCTATGGCCCCTAGCGTAAGGGGGTGGAACTGAGTAAGAAAGAATAGAAGAAGCCGTGCCCTTACCGTAAGTAATTATCCAAATGTTATAACTATTTCAGTGAAAAATGGTTAGACAATCCCAGAATGTCTCTTGATTTATGGAATGTACATGTGAACAAATAATACTGTGTAAAGCTGGTATTTCAGGTTAACATTGCATCGAAATAATAAATAAATAAAAACATTCAGAAATTGGAAGAAAATGGAGACGTGGGAAAGTGTTTGAATGCAATCCCACCCCCACGTACACAGAAGTTAGAGTGAAATGACAGGCCATCAATTTTTACATTCTCGAACCCATATATATGGTACAGAAAATATTTTTGGGTCAAACTTTACGAACTGAGTTTTTGTAATATTTACACGTTTGAAGGTCCCATGGATCCTAAAAACATGTTTTTAGCGGTTGGTCTGTGTGTCGGTTATCAGCATATCTCATGAACAAATAGCAACAGGAAATTCAACCTCGGTATTCTAATTATATATCTTTACACATTTGCAAAAAATTGTACTTATTTTTATGTAATTTCATTCAAAGAGGCTTAGTCAAGTTATAAAATGTCAATTTTCTGCATTTCTAGCTTGTTTTCGCGTTAAAATAGCTAACTTTCCATTAAAAATACATTAAGGCAGGTAACGTTTTTGGCGTCAAAATTGGCGACCTTTTCGATCCTTGGCGAAAAAATCCTTATTATCGATATACCAAATATGAAATCTCTAAATTGAATATTTTACGAGTTACAAGAACATTCTGGGTTTTATAGAAAGGTACACTGTTAAAAAAATCTGGTGTGAAACCACCACACGACTTCCATTACCCACTATTACACGTATTATATGCATTTTTAGAGATAATGTAATCAGAAAACACAAAAGTGACCTAAAGAAGTAGAAACCTAAAATTTTTCCGTTAAGAGAAACTTACAAAGACATATAAAACGAAGCTTACATATAGCGAGGTAAAAAATAAGAGAAAAAAAATGGTAGAGTTATTTTTTGAAACACAAATTTCCGAGATTTGAAGATGACCTTCCTAAGCAGGAAAACTGTTAATTTTCCTCTAATAACCACATAATACACAAGAAAGAAATGGATTTATATAACAATTTTCAAGAAAATCGTTAGAGCCGTTTTTGAGATACCAACTTTTACAAAAAATCAATTATTGACCGGAAAACAACAATTACATACAAAAGGATATTTAAAAGTGAGTTAATAGGGCGAGTTTGAAAAAAATCCGTACAGCCGTTTTTAAAGGAACGTGCTTGCAAGACTTGAAATTGAGCTATTTATACAGGACGCCTATCAATTTTCCTGAACTAGCCAACTATAGCATTCGAACGGACATCTAATAGAGTGTTCATATAGTAAATTTGAAGAAAATCGCTAGAGCCGTTTTTGAGATACGGACACGGTCCCACTTCCGGTTTCCGATGTCCCACTTCCAGTTTTTCAATTTTCACCAAAATTTGGAAAATTCATCTGTACACCAGACCTGTCTTAATTCTGAAGTTTTGTAGTTCTATCTTTATTAGTTTCGGAGATATGATAGCCAGAAGATTCCACACATACATCCACACACTGACCAATTGCCAAAAACCACTTTTTTGGACTCAGGGGCACTTAAACGTGTAAATCAGGTGAAATCTCGATATCGAATTTTTGGAAAAAATTTAATACTTCCATTACCTACGGTAGTAGGGTAATGGAAGTAAAAATGAAATTTTGCTGCCAGAAATTCTCTGTAATGACAGAAGAATACGTTTTGTCAGCGTAATTTTTCCGTAATTTGCGACTATTTTCTCAAATTACAGAGAATTTCTGGGAGCAAAGTTGCATTTTTTTTAACATTGTATAAAAGGAGGCCCAATGGAGCCAAGTAAGTCTCCCACCAACTGCCTTACAATAAAGTGCTCTCCTGACGATAGTCTCTTTGATAACAACCTTGCTGTGTGTTAATGCTCGGATACAATTTGTACGGTCAATTTGTTGTTGTCAGCTGTTATTTGAGCTGTTTTTACTGGTAAAACTGAAGTTGATACCTTGTTTATAGACCTGTAATCTTCTCGAATTTTCTGTAAATAAAGTTCCCTGCCTCTGCAAGATTCGCCTTTCCTTCTGGGACAACTTAAATGGTTCGTGTACAGGCCCATCCAAGAGAATTCAAATATATTATGTCTATGGGCGAAATTTCAAGAAAATAGAGTTTAACATCTATAGACTGCGCTAAACTAAATGAAATGAATATATATGTATATACATATATATGTGTGTGTGTGTGTATATATATATAACTATTGAAATTAATTCATATATATATATATGTATGAGTTTAAAGATTAGAAAAATGAAAAGGAGAATTACAAACCAATGCGCAGAATTGCAGCAAAAGGAAATGCAAAACTTAAATGTAGGAATATGTAAACAAATGTGTAGGATTTTTCAAGGTGACGTGCCCTTAGCGACCGTGCCCTTAGCGGAATGGATTGAAAGGGAAGAAGGAGGAATAGAAGAAGCTGTGCCCTTAGCGGAAATAAGAAAGTGTGCGAGTAGCAGATTGAAATATGTTATTCAGATGCACAAAAGAATGCTTTCTATATAATGTAGTATGATTAGCATTAGATTTTCAGAGTCACACAAAAATATTCAATTACAATGAGGGTTATTATTGGAAATTTGCTGAATTGCATTTTCGTTTACATAAAGCGTATTTATAAACGTGAATCATATTCACATTTTAAAAAATGGTAGAATAATTCTACCATTTTTTTAAATTATATAATTCGAATTAGTGTATTTGACCGCCTACTGTCTACTGACCGTCTACTGTCCGTTTGTCCGCCTCTGGCATCCGTAAATATTTTAAGAATTTTTTATTTTTACTTTCTTCTATATTCAACAGAAGAAAGTATTGAATTCGTAAAAATATCGACTTCCGGTTTTCGACGGATTTACAAGTTTTGAGAGATCCAGAACACGATTTGACTATTTTTTGAAAATGTTTTTCTGTCCGTCTGTGTGTGTGTGTATGCGTGACAAAAATTTTGTGGTAACTGTATCTCCGGAACTACTGCCCAGAATTTCATATAAATTTACAGGTAGATGTACCTTGAACTAAATTAGTACCTATCAACTTTTGGTGCCAAGTGCTCAACAGGTGACACTGCTATACAGCGATTTCCACAATTTAAGGGGAAGCTATATCTCAGGTTCTATTGTGCAAAATGAAACAAAACTTGATATAAAAGAAGGCCATTATGAGACATTATGCTGATTCAATTTGAATGTTTATGGACCGACAGGTGGCGATGCTATACAGCGATTTCTGCAATTTAAGGGAAAGCAAATAGGAAATTAAGAGCAGCATTTTTGTTTCTGTTAAGCATTTTTAACACTTTCCAACAATGTTTCAGAGTGATTATGAATTCAGTTAGTCTATATGCCTGTGTTTCTGCCTGTTCATTGTGTAATAACATAGTTAGACATAGAAAATAGAATGTTATACGATACAACGAGTACGTACAGTTGGAAAGTGTTGATAATCAAAATCTACCTCATGATTTTTTTTTTTTTTTTTTTTCGTTTTAAAAGGTGTAAAGCTTAATTAGAGTTTCAAAAACTTAAATAAAATCATAAAATGACAATAATGTACGTTTTTGTATGGAGTACTGTGATTCATTAAACTTTATATTGTTACAGATCACCGTTCCCTCAAATAACGGACATTCTACAGCATGCATACCTATTTTTGCAACAGGTTACTTCTGAAGCAAAATATAGCCAGTGCTAAATGTGGATAAAGTGTGGAGGAAAATCGAAGAGTTCATTTTTTATTTATTAATTTATATTTAAATTTATTATACATTTCCGCTAAAGGCACGTATGCTCAAAGTATGCCAATGAGGGGGGATAACATTTCCGCTAAGGACACGGGTTTATGGTTTTCCGCTAATGGCACTGTCGCTAAGGGCACGGTCCCTTTTTCAATACATGTTTCCTCATATCATTTGCTAACGAACCAGCGCACACCTGTCATGACGTCAGATGTGACGTATCTGTATTACGTGCAGTGGCGGATCCAGAACTTGACTTTTGGGGGGGGGGCTAAAATTTTTCAAAGTTTTCAATTTTTCTAGACCAATAAAAAATTTACAATTGCAATATTCAATTGGGAATGTCAGTGTTTTGGGAGGGGGGGGCTTCAGCCCCCTAGCCCCCCCCCCCTTAAATCCGCCACTGCGTAATCAACAGAAGGAGAAAGCTGTTCTAAGCGTGCGGCATAGAAATGGCAGCAATATGTTATTCTTCTTTTCTATATTATTAAATGTTATTGTGAATGTTAAAAGGACTCCACTTACTCTGTGATCCCATTTATACCAACAAAATGAATGAAATGAAACACCAAAAAAACACTGAGGTCTTCATCAGGAACGCCCCTCAGTGTAGGGGTGACAGATAAGTTTCTAAAAGGACAGTAGCAATTAACTAATAACTATCCTTAGCCCCCAACTTCTCACCAAACAGAAAACCATATATATACATATCATCCGTGATGCCAGACTTTGTGACTTTTTTTATTCAGTAATCACCAATAATTTTGAGAAATCGTATTTGATATATATTAAAGACGATTAATCATCTTCATTTATATGGAATATCACTATTAATGTTGACTATTGAATAAAAAATTAAAAAGTTTGGCAACACTGGTTTTTTTATATAAAATTAAATTCAACTACACAATGTGATGAGCATATTAGTTCATAGACCATTTATAAGGCTACGCAAAGTTAAGCTAAACGTGCACTTCTATTGAATGCAACTGATTTTAATGCTTTGCTAAATTTTACGAATATTAAGTTACATTTCCCACTACTAGCCTTTGCAGGGAAGCAAAGACAATTCTAGGAGACTCACAGATACAAGGCGCAAAATAATAAATTGATGGTCGCACTCTATGTCACTCCGCTACAAGACATAAGACCCATCTTCCGATCTTGTTTCTATTTCGATATTACTGATACTGGAGAACTCAGAATAGCTCAACTCATTTTCGTCTACATCTGGAATAAATTCCAACACACTACAACTTTCGTCATCCATATTTCATTCAAATTCTTAAATAAAATTCAAAATGAAAGCACTCACATAGTCTAAAATTTATAAATCACTAACGAAAACACGCACAGCGCCATCTGGCGGTAGAAATTTTTGTAAGCTACTGTTCGATTCCAACTCAACAAAGCTTTCAAATGATGTATTACTTATGAAATTATTTTAATTAGTAGCTTATATACAAAAGAAAACTCATTCAGGACACCTCAAAACGTGTAAATCGGCTGAAATCTCGAATTCCACTTTCGATAATATAAAAGTATTTTAAAATACATATCTTTCGAATGATGTAATAAAAATAATTTAATCATAATTAGAATTTGAAATACGCGTATTAGAATAAAATTTAATTTCCAATTAAATGTAAATCTTTTCCAAAATCGATGAAATTTGAACTGCAACTATCCCCTGTGCTGTTAATGGCGCACAGAAATTTTCAAAGAATTTAGAAGAAAATTGAAGCATTTTGAAATTTGCAATTTTTTATTGTAGAAGAACCAGGCGATGTCAATTGGTAAAAAATATGTTTCTTCCCGACCAGACGGGGTGAATGGGTTGTCATGGTAACGAACGCCTGCAGAATTTCAAAGCGTTCGCTGACGATGATGCGAGTTCCATGATTCTTGTTCACCCAAAAGTGCTCAACGCGCCTAAAGAAGTTTTCACTTCAAAAATCCTCGTAGATAATCAGTTCTATCACCCCTCCTTCTTGGAGTGAACGTTTCTGGTATGCGCTTGGTTCAAAGTGTCCACGTGATCCCAGGTGGAAAAAAGCATCATATGTCCGCTACAAGACACAAGAAAACTTTATTGCCCTTGCGACAATATGATTCTCTTTTGTGTATAGTGAAAGGAGGACAGTACGTACGGAGCGTACGTAGCCGTCGATACGCACGTAGTACAAACTACGTACGCATCGTATGTAACCGTAGTCAAGTGGTTAACTTCGATTCTTCTTTGTTTGTTTGTTTGTTCGGTACAAATCTTGCAATCGATTTTTAAATAACTGCCTTACTAGCTACACATTTGAAACTTTCAGAATAGCTCAGAGCCCGGTGACAACACAATACTTCGAAGCCCGATTTTCGAATCTTTGATTAGTTTTCTTTTAACAAAAATATGAAAATAATAACCTCTTAATAGTTATAATTTAATTGTTGTGAAAGAAAATATATGGGTTCATTTTCTTTCGACATAAAAATAAATACATTTAATTAAACGTGCGAACGTTAAAAAATTGTAAAAAGTTAAATGATGCATCTCATAAAAATGGACGTCATTATCACTTTAAAAAATTTATACGCATTGATAAAGTGTTGATGTAGTTCTATATAGCTATGATTCAACATAAAATTTAAAAGCATGGTTTATAAAAAGTTTTTTATCTTATAATTATTTAAATTGGTGAACACTGCATTGGAAGGAAAATTAATTTTCCATACCCATACTGTAAATAAATTATTCTTTCAAGTTTTATATTCAACTTTTTTTATTTCTTTTTTGTATAAGATCACGTTTTGAGGTTCCCTGAATACAAAAGTCTAATTTTTAGCGGTTGATATGTATGTATATTTGTTATCAGTATAGCTTAAAAAAAAAATAATAATAATAATAATAATAATAATAATAATTTTGTATTTTGAAGTTCGTATTAGTTCGTATTCACTTGAAAAATTTAATCAAAGATTAGTAAGTTTAAAGGGAAGCTAATAACAGCCTTAAATAAAAATGTAAGTAAAAAAAAAAATTAACAGTAGAACCTTTTTATTGTGGAGCCCCAAAAAGCATAATATATATATATATATATATATATATATATATATATATATATATATATATATATATATTTTTTTCTGGCAAAAATATAGATCACTTGTCACTGGCATCACTTGTTATCGTTTTATCACCTATAACCTTGCATACACAGGAATTAAAAGTAAGCATAGATATAGTAATATATATAGATCTATCATCCCCATGTTATCGAGCAAACATTTTTGACGCCGAAAAAAAGTTCTAAAATCAGCCATTAAAGAGTATAGAAAAAAAGAAATATGAATTTGAAATTGTGTCTGGAGTTTTTCGTTCACCTTTAGTAAATAAATTATTCAAAATTTTTATTTACTAAATTATCCGTGTGTATTTCTGTGTGTAATTTACTCGGGGAAAGACAGCCGTTAGAGTAACTTTTCCCGAGAAAAAAGGTATCGCTTTTTCCCTCTCGCTGATCAATCTATGTCTTATTACTATATCTATGAAAGTAAGTTTAATTCTACAGTTAAACATTAATTTGTAATTAGCTACAGTTAAACAAGTAAGTTTAAATGCACACATAATTTCTTAATCATCATCACTTTAGTTTATATTTAAAATGAAACTTATTTTCTGATTATTATCTGAACGGCTATAATATTTTTCTGCGCGAGATCTTAATTTATTTATTTTTATTTATTTATTTTTATGATGCTATGAGAGTAAGAAAATAAATCCGAAATTCTTAAATAAACAAAGCCCTTCTTATTTTTTGCGACTGCTGCAAAATTGTCATTTATGGATTAACCTTTATCGGACATTAGCGAAAATTCCACGTCGTCCTCCCTAGCCATTTTTATTCATTGTCGAGCTTTTATATCCCATATGAATTTAAAAAAAAAAAAAAAAGAAAAGAAAAAAAGGAGGAGGAGGGACGCTTTTTAAGACCCCTTAACACAAATACAGTACCTATAGAGCTCCGAAGTTTAAATCTGGACCTGTTTAAGAAAATCTTGTAAGGGCTTGGGGTTGTCACTCTACAGTCATTGTTTTACATACTGGACCAATCAGACAGGGACCTACAGTTTAAAGTGAAACTGGATTCTGAGACATTACGAACATTCAGGCCTTAGCCGGGAATCGAACCCGAAACTTAATTACTGATAGCCAGAACACAAACTACTCAACCACTAGGTGGCTAATTTTGCCGTCTATTACTCTTTCTCTTTAAAAGTCGTTGTGAGTTTCTGAAATTTATGGTGTTTGCCTATAATGTTTTTATGCATAGACACGAACACACACTTATATATAATTAACCCTTTCATTCCCAATTTCTTCCCTCCATAAAACAATAAATCTTATATTTAGTCATAACTTTATTCCAAAGGAAATGCATATAAATATTTTTTTTTAAATAGGAGTAATAGCAGAGTACGAATTAATATAGCTAACAAAGCAACTGAGAGGTGTTTATTTATGTTTGATATAACCACTTATGCCATTAAAAATCATAACTTTTCAATCAATAAAAATATCAACATTTTGGAAGAAATACGTACGGCAATTAATTAAAATGCAAATTATAAACATTAAAAAATGAAATAACAAATATTTCAAACAGTTCTTTTACTTAAATTGCTCAAAACAGGAAACTAATTCCGATATTATTATCAGAATAGAGTAAAATATACTTTCATTTATCAACAAGGATAGTGAAATCATCAAAAATATATATTTTTCGGTGGGAAAACGTATATAGATTTCAATACTGTTCATTTTAAATCAGCGGGAATGTTAGATGGTAAGAAAGAAAATCTGAAATGTTATGATTCCAGTTAGCATCACGGGGAATGAAAGGGTTAAAAAAAAAAGAAAGGAAAAGAAAAAAAAAAAACATACCTTCTTCCTCGTGGATTTTTATACAAGGTTTGCTCTCAAATGAGAAGAGAAATTGAATCCAATTACCCTCCAAGTAATCAGAAGGAAGTTTTTTTTCGTGAAGAGTTCTCCAACTAATATACCAAATTTCTTTTTTACTAGGTTCTGATATTACGAATGACGTTTTATCCAAGCTGGGAGTCTGTTCTTTTTCAAACCCAGCTTGAACAATACCACGTTGTGACTTGAAATCTGTTTGCCCTTTTTTCAGTTCTAGATACAAATTATAGTTCCAAGTCCAATAACCTGACTTATATGTCTTTTCTAAACGGAACTCGAAATTCCCCTCACTATCTCCCAGCAAGAAAGATGGACTTATTTGGGGGCTTTCTATTGTTGGTAATTCTATACACCATTTCAAAGATTTAATGATCTTGAACTCCGAAAACATACTTTTTGAAGCTTTTTCAATGAAACGACAAACACATACACTATATAGCTAATAAGGATGAACTTAATTTAAAATACTCTCTTGCTGGGGTTAGTATGCGTATAGTTTGTAATCACGCACTCCAACTGACTCCAAATAAGGGGGAAAAAAAAGGTTTCAAAGTGCGATAAGTGTTTGGCGAGATAAGTATTGGTGATAAGAACGAGAGCGATAACTTGTTTTGTGTGATGTAGAAAGTTGCTTGTTGCTTATTTGTCTGCATTCTGTTCTGTGTCGTATTGATACGTAGAGAAAAATGCTTTTAAAGATTTTTAAACCATCAGATCAAAACACAGAAACTAGTTGGCATAGCTGGACTCTGCTCAGTTCCCCATCATATTTATGTTCTCATAAATTTCTAGTGCGAGACATATTATAATCACGTTAAAAGAAATGAATTTGACCAAAGCTTGATACAGTGAAAGAATGAAATCCCCGCCTAATAGGCTATCCACCGTTCAATTCGATATATTTATCTTATTCTAATCTATTAATTTATTTTATCGGGGTCAATTCCGTTGTTTAGTTTTCATGCTACTAGTTCCAATGCAATAATCTTCAAAATTCATATTTATATGAAAAATTTACAATTTCGCTATGTTGATAAAATCGTAAATTACTAATAATTTACGAATTTTCCTGCTAGAATATTTGTATTCAATCATGTTCAAACAAATATCATAAATGTAATTTTGAAGTTGTCTAATGTATTTAGGATCCTCAAAATGGAAGTTTATGCTCCATTTTGCCTTATTCTGACATGTTAAGCAAATCGTAAATTCCAAATAACTTACGATTTTTTTAAATTGGAAAAATCATAGTGTATGATAACCATGCCAGTATCCTAAATAATATTTCGAAAGTGGTTTGACATCTTTACGATGAAAATATCCCTCAGGATTGACGTTTATGTGAAATTTTACCCTATTCTGTCATGTTAAGAAATTAGTAAATTTCCAATAACTTACGAAATTTTTATATTTGAAAATCCATAGTCATTAATATTCATGCCAGTGTCCTAAATAATATTTCAAAAGTAGTCCGACATCTTTACGATGAAAATATCGCTCAAAACTGACGTTTATGTGAAATTTTGCCCTATACTGCCATGTTAAGAAATTCGTAAATTTCCAGTAACTTGCGAAATTTTCAAAGTAGCATATTTATAGTTACTGATGTTCAATCGGCATCAAAACGGATATTTTAAAACTGGTCTGACATTTTTACAGTAAAAAGTTTCCATTTAATGCACGTTTAAGTGAATTTTTGTCCTATTCTCCTATGTTAAGAAAATCGTAAATTTCTAATAACTTACGAAGTTTTAAAAATCGAATATTGCAAATGAATAGGGTTCTTGCCAGTGTCGAAAGTAATATTTTAAAACTCATCTGACCTCTCTGCGACAATTTGTTCTTGAGATATCGTGTACACAGACTAACAAACTAGCAGACTAACAGACACCATACAAATTTTGTCATTTTCGGATTCCTCACACCTGAAAACGTGTAAAAAAGTCAAAAAACCGAGGTCGAAAATTTTCACTATTACCTAAGTTCCCCATACCTATAGTATGATGGGGAACTAAAAAGTAAAAGCGGATTTTCTAAAAAAAAAAAAAAAAAATTAAAATATTAAATGGGCGGATTAGTAAAAGCGGATTTTCACTATTACCTAAGTTCCCCATACCTATAGTATGATGGGGAACTAAAAAGTAAAAGCGGATTTTCTAAAAAAAAAAAAAAATTAAAAATTAAATTGGCCTTTGCCCATTTCGCTGATCATTATACTTAAATCAATCTCAAAACTTATTCACTAATTATTATATCACTCCATGGATAAAAACTTAAGAAAAAAAGAAAGAAATCCCGTTGATATCGCTCTGAACATCGGTTCGAAAATATGCTGCCTTCGACAATACCTTTCTCTCCCGTGCTATGTTGGCTCAGGTCTAATCAAGTCCCATTACCTGAACGCCTTTTTTGGGATTTAAATTTGGTTGCTTATTCGACAATAGAAGGAGCTTTTATTATTCAAGAACTACGATTTTACAGATAGATATGTCTCAGCATCAATTAGACATTTTTTTTTTTTTTTTTTTTTAAAACCATATGTTAGCAAGACCCAACCATACCGGTTTTTAGCTCTCATTCTGTAGTATGTAATAAAATTTTAAATAGAATAAATTTATAATTTTAACACAATTAATTATAGTAAAAAAAATTATACACAAACATAACTGTTATATACATATATATTAATTAAAATTCAATATATTTAATAAATAAAAAGATTTCGCCTTCAAATGAATGAATGAATTCAATAATTATAAAATAAACAGTTTATAGCCGTTGCTTAAAAAAAAAAAAAAAAAAAAAAAAAAAAAAAGCAGCTCAGATTACTGATCGCAAAATTACCAATTTGGCAGATGATCCTGCAGATGTGCAGCTCGTCGAGATTTTTTTCGATTTTCAAGGGGTTTCTTTTAATTATTATTTTACTTATTTATTTCTGATTTTACCCTTTGACATTATCTCGTTTTCTCAAATTTATTCTTTCATTTCAGTTATCTGTGTATCTGAGCAACGTCTCGTAAACTTTTTACTTTCCGAACACTATAGTGAGGAAAGTATTGTAATCATGTCAAAAATCCGAATTCGAGATTTTGATGTTTCTATACGTTTTGAGGTTCCCTGAGACCGTTTTCCCTATTTTGACGATGGTGTATGTATGTGTGTGTGTATGTGTGTATGTATGTGTGTATGTCTGTGAGTGAACACGCTAGCGTCTAAACGCTTTGTTCGATTAACCTGAAAGTTGGTACGCATATTGTAAGTCACCATAGTACGAACCCTATAGATTTTGGTGAATCTAGCACTCATAGTTTTTTTACAGGGACACAAAGAAAAATTCTTTATCATTATGGCCTATGGGAGCAAAATCTTAAAAGTACGATAGCATCTAAACGCCTTATTCAATTGAGCTGAAAATTTATATGAGTATTATAAATCACTGTTGCACTAACTATAAGCATTTTGGTGAATCTAGCATTTATAGGTTTTTACATGGACACAACGAAAAATTCTTTATCATGATGATCTATGGGCTCAAAGTTCAGTAGCGTTAAATAAAACATCGTGTAATAGATGGAGAAAAATACTCAAACACTCTATTATGGTTTTCTCTCTTTTGTTTGCTTAACAACTCCTCTTTCTTTACTTTATCTACAAAACTGTTAATTACTCAATGTTCGGAAAGTCGAGTGGAGTCACTCCAGATTTTTACTTTCACTTATCCATATACATGGCAAAGAAAGCATTGTTTTTGGGTCGAATTTTTGAAACTAAGTTTTTGTTATATTTACAGGCTTTGGGGTGAAATGAATCGGAAAAACATGTTTTTA
Organism: Salticus scenicus; assembly: GCA_963930645.1. Lineage (NCBI taxonomy): Eukaryota > Metazoa > Arthropoda > Arachnida > Araneae > Salticidae > Salticus > Salticus scenicus. The sequence continues at coordinate 6,229,586 of OZ005658.1, read as the reverse complement.
CTTCCTCCTGTTCATATGAATGAATGAATTAAATAAATAAAAAATAAACAGTCTACAGCCGTTGCTTTAAATAAATAAATAATAATAAAAAAAATGAAAGTATTGTTTTGGGATAAAATTTTCGAAATTGAGTTTTTGTTATAATTACACTTTTTGAGGTGGTCCCTGAATTAAAAAAACATGCTTTTAGCGGTGGTCTGTGTGTATGTTATCAGATTATCTCAAGAACAAACGGTAGAAGGAAGTTCAAACTTGGTATTCTACATGTCTATCATATAGCGATGCTATGCTGAACTTTTCGTTGAAGTAAAGCAAAGAGCTCATTTATAAGGCCATCCAAGAAAATCCGAATACATTAGATCTATAAGGAAAGTTTATGGAAAGTACAGTGTGACATCTATAGGCTTACTTAAAACGGAATGAACAACTGTTTTTTATATGCATAAAAGCATTTCTTGTTATTTTCTTCTATATGTAATATAGAGAAAGTATTGGATTCGTGAAAATTTTCGAACTCCGGTTTTCGATGGATTTACACGTTTTGGGATGTCCTGAACACCATTTGAGAGTTTTTACAAAATGTCTGTCTGTGTGTATCACGATTTTTGTGGACACTGTATCTCACGAACATGAACGAAATTTAACCAAACTTAGTATGCAGTTGGACCCTGACATCAACTGGTGCTGATTAGATTTGGGGATCAATCACTCAACAGGTGGCGCAGCGATCGCATTTTTTCTGAACTTTTAACATGGCAGTATAGGACAAAATAGGAGGGGCATCGCTTCCCCCCCCCCCCCTCCCCCGGGAGTAAATTTTCAAGATGGGTATCTTTCGAAAGGTCTCGTCAATACCTTTAAAACGAATGGTTGAACTATAAATCTTTTGATAATTTAAAACAAAGTTATCGATTTTTTAAACTTAAAAAAAAAAAAAAAGTTAAATATTGAGAATAAAACGGACTTTTTTTTATACTTAGTGTTATACTACTTCTCTAATGGGGAAATCGTCTGCATTATCATGGAAGATAATTTTTTTTAAACAATATTTTTATTAAATTATTTTTACTCAGTGAATTTGTATAGGAAGATAGAGAAGAAAGTCTTGTGGTGGCCACAACATACTAGAGTAGATCGTGGTATGAAAAATCTTTCATCATTCGTTTATAGGGCTACCGTTGCTCAAAGTATTTGGATGTATTAGGGCTATGCTTTGAAATTGCCAGGTGTATTTCATTTTGTGTTATGTGTTTTATAAGACAAAATTGCAGTACATAATGTGATGTGTATATAGTTTATAGACAATATATATATATGGCTACTCAAAATTAGGCTAAACGTTCCTTTCGACTGAATGAAATTTATGGAAGTGCTTTGCTGGATTTTACTGTCTTCGAACAATGCTCAAGGAGGAAATTTAATTTCTCATACCCATACCGTAAATGAAGCAGTTTTTTAAGCGATCTCCATTCGGTTTTTTACTTTATTTTATATTCAATAGAAGAAGGTTTTGGATTCTTAAAAATGTTTGACTTCTGGTTTTGACGGATTTACACGTTTTGAGAGGTATAGAACACAATTTAAGCGTTTTAGAAAATGTCTGTCCGTCTGTCTGTGTGTGCGTGGCAAAAATTTTGTGGCAGCTGTATCTTCGGAACTACTGTTCAGAATTACAAATAATTTTATATGTAGATGCACCTTGACCTAAATTTGTGCCTACCAACGTTTGGCGTCAACTGCTCAACAGGTGGTGCCTATACAGCGATTTTTGCAGTTTCCGGGGAGGCTATATCTCAGGCTCTATTACATGTCATCAAACAAAACTTGATATGTGAGAAGACCATTATGAAATATTATGCTGATTCAATTTGAATGCCTATCAGCTAACAGGTGGCGCTACTATACAGTGGTTTCCGTAATTTAATTAAAGGCTATATCTCACGAACTACTGCACAGAATTGCATATAAATTTGTATGTTTAAGTGCACCTTAACATATATTAGTGCCTGTCAAATTTTGGTATCAACTGCTCAACAGGTGGCGCTGCTACACAGCGATTTCCACAATTTACAGGAAGGCTATATCTCAAGTTCTATTGCGTATCATCAAACAAAACTTGATATGTGAGAAGGTTATTATGCGACATTATGCTGGTTAAGTTTGGATGCTTATCGGCTAATAGGTGGCGCTGCTATACTGCAAATTTCATCGATAACGGGATGACTATATCTCAACGTCTATGGCATATCTTACTTTACGAAACCTGATATGTGAGATAACTATTATAAAAAAGCATTTCTAAGATGTTATTTATGAATGATAAAACTGTCTTTCTTTGGATATTTAGTGTTAGATTTATGTTATATATTTTTATTAATAGTTTTAATAAATCATTCGCACTTAGGGAATTTGTACAGAAAGATACAGAAGAAAGCGTTGTGGTGGCCACAACATACTTGTTTTTAATTATTATATGTTTTGTGCCCCCCCCCCCCAAAAAAAAAAAAAAAAAAAAAAAAAAAAAAAATGCGAAAGTCACATTTTTGCCGGCTGATCTGTATATCCACCTATTATGAGCCTAACGTAAAAACAAATATTGCAGAAAATTCAAATTTGATACCTAGAATTTGGTATGTAGTTGCCAATTGAAAATTTAATCAAAATTCGTAAATTTAAAGTCAAATTATTAACAGCCCTTATTATTATTATTTAAATAAATGTAGGTACTATAATTAAACGGGGGTTGAGGGGGCATTAGCCTTCCTCATTCAAACCTATTTTCGATTATTTTCAAACTAGATTGAACTTTATTATCTTATCTTATTGATAATACGACTTCATTTGCAATCTATCTTTATAGTATTGAAATTCAGGATAATAGAAAGTTATGTGAGCGGCGCATCTCTTTTTTTTTTTTTTTTTAAGGCTGTAAACTGTTTATTTTTTATTCGTTCACCTTCATTCATTTGAAGGTGAAATCTTTATTATTTATTTATTTATTTATTATATTCATTGAAATTAAATGGTAGAAAAAATTAAACATGAGCTGTACATCTGCAGGGTCCAAGGTACCCCTCTGCTAATTAGTTTTATAACTCAGCGATCAGTAACAGTGAAGCCAGATTGGGGATTTTGTTCCCATTTTGGGGATTTTTGAGGCTTCTGGGGACAATTTTGGGGACCAAATGTTTGTGGGGACTTTTTTGGGGAATTTTAAAATTTTGGGGGGCAAATCTGGGGATTTCTTGAACTTTCTGTCAATGTTGGCAACGTACACTGTAAAAAAATAACTATTACCAACTGCAATCTGTAATTTATTTTATTCAATCACAGAGAATTTCTTGCAAGAAATTCTCTGTTATTGGATAAAATAAATCACAGATTGCAGCTAGTAATAGGTTTTTTTTTTTTACAGTGTAATGATTTAGCCCTATGACCAGGGATTTCCAATAGCTTTAATGTTATTTGGGGATTTTTTTTCAAAAATTGCCTTCATTTGGGGAAAAATCTCAGCTTAAATCCACTTACTGTGCAGCCACATATCGTAAAACTAGCAGTAAGAACGCGTCCAAAATGTAGATATAGTAATATATATGTATAGATCTATCATCCCCATATTATCGAGCAAAAATTTTTGATGCCGAAAAAAAGTTCTAAAATCAGCCATTAGAGAGTATTGAAAAAAATAAAAATGAATTTGAAACTGTATCTGGAGTTCTTTGTTCACCTATAGTAAATAAATTATTCATAAATTTAATTTACTAAATTGTCCGTGTGTATTCCTGTGTGTAATTTACTCGGGGAAAGACAGGCATTAGAGTGACTTTTCCCGAGAAAAGAGGTATCACTTTTTTCCTCTCGTTGATCAATCTATGTCTTGATACTATACCTATGGTCCAAAATGTTGGAGGGATGCCAGCTTGACCGACAGTTTGAAATTTGGAAAACATCCAGCAATTCCGCGCTCTGTGTTGTTGCTTATTTTTTCTGAGTCAGATGACTGTCACCCCTATTTTAGCACTATGACTCGTTGAGTTAGCACTTGCGCAGATACTACCATGGTTTCGTGAAATGTGGTTATTTTCTCTTTTTAGTAGAAATCAAGTTGGGGATTTAAAAAAAAAAAAAAAAAAAAAAAAAACCTGATTTGGGGAAATTTGAAGACCCGTTTGGGGAAATAATTTTCGACCATCTGGCATCACTGATCAGTAATCAGAGCCACAGAACGCAGACAGACACAAACACACAGATACACAGACACTTTTATTGATTTATAATGATAAAAGATTTATTTATTTATTTTGTGGAGATTTGAAATACATTCATATTTCTACATTTTTCCAAGACGTGTAAAAATGATTTGAATAAATGTAATTGTTTATTTTTTGCTTATTTTAATTTGCATTTTTAATTCATTCTGTAATTCAAGAAAAATAATTTCACTTGTGATATAATAATTTTACATTCATAGAGAATAGTTTAGAGGATAATCTGGTTATTTTTAACCGTTTCTAAGAAATTTAAAAAGCATTATTATTTCGGTTCGCCTGTCAGTCAGTCTGTCCGCATTTTCATTTGATTCAATATTTTTAGAATTCCATAAAACTCATTCTAAATACAGTTACCCATGACATCATAAATACGAACTGAGAAATATTTCTTCACTGTTATTGGAAAGTATTGGAAATGCCTAGCACAATTGGAAATAGATTTATATCAATAGCCTGTAATTGAATTTTTAATGCAAACTTCATTACTTTCTAAGGAAAATATTCGTTATTGCATCTGATAAATGAAGTTTGATTTAGTGTTTTTAGCGCAATACAAAAACATTGAAATTTGTTAATACATCTCTTAGATGTAATTTATCTGAATTAGTTTGAGAGTCCCTATAAACAAACCCGCCAGTGGTCGAGAAATTCTGCTCTTCAAGCTAGTAAACAAAAGAGACGGGTTTGACTCCATGTTGTGCTCATCGGCTTACCCATTCGGAGTTTTTCATGTCTTTCTCCAAAACTCACGTAAATACGGGCTACGTTTCCTTAGAGAGACCTTCCACGGAGGGCAATATCCCCCCTCCCCCTCTCCCAGGACTCAAGCAAAGTTAATTAGTCTTATTCTCAAACACCAAACATTCTGTGTATAAACAAGTTGCATTACATATATGGCTTTTTAGAGAACATCCTCTGCGGAAAACTGACTAACACATACATAAGTTTTATGGAATTCGAAAATTATTCATGAATATGAAAATGCGTGCGGACTGACATAAGAGCCGAAGTAATAATCTTTATATCTATTTCTGAATAAACATCATTTCTGCTATATTTTGCCACCAGTGGATAAAGGTTTAATACGAAAGACGAAGGATTAGTCCAATTTATTTTTCACCCCAGGCATGAGAATTTTCCGCGGATCCGCGATTTTCCGCTTTTTTTGCGATTTTCGTTAATTCCGCAGTTTTTTTATTTTGTTAAAATCAAACTCCAATAACAATCAGTGTTCAAACGCTCCACGAAAAACTTTAGATTCTCAATCTTTTTCCATCCAAAATATAAATGTCAATATTCATTTTAAACATGCTTTATCAGATTCTATAACATATAAAAGAACAGAATTATTCAATATTTCGGCCATGTAATTTTCCTTGTCCTCCCCCCCTTTTCATCTCTAACCATTGCTGATCAAACATTCTGCGGGAATCCTTTTATTTTGGAATATTTATCCATCCGCAATATTAATTTTAAACTTACTTTATGATATTCTAGAACCCATAAAGAAGTAGAATTGTGTTTAATATTTTTCACTCATAAACTACTTTTTACCCCCCCCCCCTTTCTTTCCCACTTTCCACCACCAGCCAATGATTAAATGTTGATTGCTAGCTAACTTTTTTTTTTTTTTTTTTTTAACACATGTTTTATTGTGTTGATGTACATTATTCTTTTAGTTTAATTTGTCACTTTTAAAATATTTTGAATAGTTTTTTCCTGTGAGCATTATTTTTCATTTGAAATAAATTTTATGAACGTGCATTTGTATAGATTTACCCGCACGCGTTATTTTATTTTTCTTTTAAAATTAATTTTATGTACACGCGTGTTTCCTCTTTTTTTAATTTTCTGCACTTTCATGCCTGCCACCCCAAAAATCACTTAGTCCTGAGGTAGGCAAACTCATTATTTAACAAAGCCAATTGTAAACAAAACAAGATTAAAATTTTTCGTGAAAGCCAAAAATTTTTAAGAATTATATAAGTTGGTTCATTGTTATTAACATAAGGAACTCCTAAAGCTGACCCAGTGTTAACAGATTGGGGACTTTTTTTTATTTGACTATCACCAATAATTTTGAGGCGTGATATTTCATATACATAATCGACAATTAATCTTCGAAGTGATTAGGCAAATGTTACAATTAAAAATTATTGGTGGATATTGAATTTAAAAAAGTCCCCAATCTTCTGGCAACATTCAGCTGACCTTTGCTAAAAACTTCCCCATTCTGATAGAGGCAAGTTCGCGGAGGTCAATCCTTCCAATCACCCTTGTTTGGTAGACATGCATACATACCTTTATATATATATATATATGCTTTTTTTTACACTTGTACATATTCTTTCATCTTGTAAACATCTTCTTCAATCCTTAACAGTGAATTTTCTTTCACTCTACAACTCTCCCTAAAATTATGTTTCAAAAGTTTTCATAAAGTTTTAAGTTAGACTTTAGGTACGTAAAATAAATCCTGATGATAATGATATTAATCAGTTTTTAAATTAAATTAACCCTTTGCGGCACAAGACAATTCAGATTATTTAAATTATATTCCCACCGGAATTCATGAACTAAATTAAACTAAAAGAAATTTTAAATTTTAAGGTTAAAAAAACTGGCCTTTTCCGATATGTTATAAACGTAAATTTTTGCTAAAAAATTTCCGGGATGAATTTTTGCAGCTGGATCTTAAATTTTGCGTCCTCGCAGCGAGGACGCCGCGCGTTAAGGGGTTAAAAGACATCCATAAAAATAAATCATGCCGATAACTGTGAAACACTATTTATAATTTGGACAATACTAATTGTTCTAAGGGGGCGTCCATTAATTACGAGAGGCGGTTTTGACGATCTTTTGATCCCCCCTCTACCCTGGTGAGATTTCGTGAGATTTGGCTCTAACCCCTCCCTCCTCCCCTAATCTCACGTGAGATTTTTCAAAATTCGTACTTTTACTGTAAATGCGTTGGATTTATTCTAAGAAACACAATTTGCTTTATTATTTTTATTGAAGACTAGTTTTTCAGATTGCATAGACGTGTATAGATTGCGTGTGGCTGGCCGGTGGCGCCTAAAACAACTTGAAAGGAGTGTGCTGCTTCGTGGCGTTTGGATAGCCACGATAAATATCATCGTGTCAGATTTTGCCATATTTAAGTCAAGAAACATGTTTTACTTGAATTTAACTCAATTTTCTCGCAATTTTACACTGTTTTTTGCGGGGGGAAAATTACGTGATATAAGCCGAGACCCCCCCCCCTCTCCCTTACGTGAGACTGGGTGAGATTCGGCACGACCCCTCCTCCCCTCCCGAACACCTCACGTAATTAATGGACGCCCCCTAATACATCTCCTTGGAAAGTTTGGATAAGTCAGGTTTGTATATTTAATTTTAGGCACGATTTTAGGTTATCATCAATAAGACGATATCTCAATTTATTCTTCAAAAGGCTTATGCTTGAAAATTAGTTCTCGATGTAGATCCGAATAAAGAAAGGATAGTAGTATTTTCAGCTGATTACGCGAGTCAGGAATATTATTCTAGGTGTTGAAAATCAACATGTCTCCCCAGTGTTACCAGATTGAGGATTTCTTGGGCTTCTGGGGATGATTTTGAGAACCAAATGTTTGTGGGGAATTTCGAGGGGATTTTTGAATTTCTTGGGGAGAAATCTGGGGAATTTTTACACTTTTTTCTGATTTATTTTAGTCTGTTAAGTTTACAGCATTGCCAACTGTATAGTTTACAGCATTGCGAATTGTTCCTACGTGTAGAGACTTTTAATTGTCCCTACGCGTAAGACTCTTTTTTTTTTTTTTTTTTTTAGCATGGGGAAGCTTTTGAAGGTACCCTTTACTTTACGCAGATTTAAAATTTTCCGGCAACTAGTGTGTATATATATAAAAGTTACTTTTGTATATGAAGATTTTTTTCAAAAATGAGCGTCATTTCGGGAAAATTTTGGGGGCTTAAACCAGTTAAATAGTTTATTATTTTATTTATTTATTTTTTATTTATTTATTTATTTTTATTTATTTTTTTACTTTTTTAGTAAAAATAGAGTTGGGGATTTTTTTTTGGGGGGGGGGAGGGAGGGGGGGAAGAAACCCTGATTTAGGAAAATTTGAAAGCCTATTTGGGGAAATTGACTGTGCACCCTCTGGCAACACTGTAACTGCCTTCTCGGGGTTTTTAAAAGCAGTCCACTTGTGGTGTGAACTAAATTCACACTTTTTTCTCTCCAAAATTTGCACATCAGCACAGAGATGTTCAAATTTCGAGGTCTACAATTCTTTCTTTTTTTAAATTCAGCAATTGAGTTTTAAAATTGCCAATTTCAATGTTAAATGGTGAAAAAAATGGTTAGGTTACACTAGTATTAAGAAGTACTTTAACGAAGGCCAGTGTTGCTTTGTTATTTCTGAACCCACTGAGAAAAGCAGATTTTCTAATTTTTAAAAGTGTTGAGTTGATTTAACAAAAAGGCAATATCAGAATTATTTTCTTGGCTATGTTTCAACAGCGTCAAAAAGTGAAAGTTTCTTTTTAAAAATCATGAACGGAAAGGAGATAATCTGATTTCGAATGCAAGATCGCCTTCTTTCTAACATCGCAACAAATGTGTTTACTTTACAGTGATGCCAGATTGGGGATTTTGTCCCCATTTTGGGGATTTTTGCGGCTTCTGGGGACAATTTTGGGGACCAAATGTTTGTGGGGACTTTTTTGGGGAATTCTAAAATTTTTGGGAACAAATCTGGGGAGTTCTTCAACTTTCTGTCAATGTTGGCAACGTGTTGATTTATCCTTATGACTAAAGACTTCCAATAGCTTTATTATTATTTGGGGATTTTTTTTCAAAAATTGCCTTCATGTGGGGAAAAATATGAGCTTAAATCAGAAATATCTGGTTGATATTTTTTTTTGGAAAAATTTTTTATTTTCCCTTTTTAGTAGAAATCAAGTTGGGGATTTTTTTGAAAAAAAACCCTGATTTGGGGAAATTTGAAGACCTGTTTGGGGAAATAATTTTCGACCATCTGGCATCACTGTTACTTTATCTGGTACTTTGCAATGAAACATAGCGCTCGACACTGCTCTCTGAGCGGTGAGCGAGGCCTGCTCCATGTTAAATCAAACTTATTTAACATGTTCGCGCCGGCGCGGCGTGCACTACCAGTGGCTCACAGCTTGTTCAAACTACGGGAAAATCTGAAAATAGAGGTCCTGAATGGCTTGTTTACGTTTGACGATTTTTTCATACTCACCAACAGATTAAGGATAGGACCTCCGTCGCCGAGTAGTTATGTAACCACGCTGCTAATCGCCTTTGAACGTAGGAGAGCGGGTTCGATTCCCGTGCTGGCTCAGAGTGTTTTTCCGATTCTTCGAGTCGGTAACAAAAGTGTCCGAAAACTAGCAAAAATTCTAATGTAAAATAAGTACACTTCACACGGTTTAGTTAAATAAATCCTTGTCAAATCCTGTTCTTAGTCAGTGTAATACCCTGATTCGATAAGGATTTATTTAACAAAACCCTATGAAGTGTACTTTTTTTACATAGGAATTTTTGCTAGTGTTCGGACACTTTTGTTCCAGACTGTAATTCTGTCATGTGCTATCTGTCTTTACCTGACAAAGGCTTACAAGTGGACTCCGAGTCAAAGATACAGATCTGATGTACAGTCGGCTGCAAAATTATTCGAGCACTAGCAATAATCCCTGTCTAAAAAAAGTACACTTAATACTGCTTTGTTAAATAAATCCTTATCGAGTCATGTTCTTAGTCAGTCTAAGAATATGACTCGACAAGGATTTATTTAACAAAACAGTCTTAAGTGTACTTTTTTAATATAGGAATTATTGGCTAGTGCTCGAATAATTTTGCAGCCGACTGTACATGCGTTATCAATAAATAAAAAATAACAGACTAAGGATAGAAATGTTTGCTTATTGATAACACATATACATCGGATTTGTATGCTTGACTCGAAATCCGCTTGTAAATCTTTGTCAAATTTGGGAAGGCATACTATTGTAACAATCGCAACTATCCTAGATCACAAGTCGGATCGTACACTCCGCAGCAAAAGTATCCGAGCACTAGCAATAATCCCCGTCCTAAAAACGTACACTTAAAACTGCTTTGTTAAATAAATCCTTGTTGAGTCATGTTTTAGTCTGTCTTAAGAACATGACTCGACAAGGATTTATTTAACATAGCAGTATTGTGTGTACTTTTTTTAGACAGGGATTATTGCTAGTGCTCGGATACTTTTGCTGCGGAGTGTACGATCCGACTTGTGATCTACGATAGCTGCGATTGTTACAATAGTATGCCTTCCAAAGACAGGTTTGTAAATCTTTGTCAAATAAAGACAGGTAGCACATGACAGAATTACAATACGAAGAATTGGAAAAACACCCAGGACCAGCACAGAAATCAAACTCGCTCTCCTACGCTCGAAGGCGATTAGCAGTGTAGTGATACAACCAGTCGGCTATGGAGGGCCCAGGATAGAAATTACCACATAGCAACTTAAAAAAATATATATTTAAAGTTTGGATGAGAGGGCTTTGTGTCGCAATAATGGTATGCTATGGGCAATCGGCTAGGTGACCATATTAGAGTACCTCTATAATAATATAGCATTAAAAACTATTATAATTACCCATTTAAGGTGGTACTTTTTATTTTAAATAAATGAGGAGCAAATCGGTATTAATTATGATAAGCAATTTTCTTTACTACAATTTTTCAAGAATTAGAAAAATGATTTGAAAATAGAGGCTGTCCTGTAATTTCGAGTGCATACAGCCGGCAGCAAAATTGTTGAAGCACACATCCGCATCCTCATCTTTTTTATAGTGTGATCGTTAATTTTTATCATTAACTTACTTTTATAAACAATATAAAGACAAAAATCCTGATTCTATAAGGTTTGTTGGTTGGATGGATTTTACATCGCACTAGTGCTTCGCAATGGGCAATTGGTGAAGGACTGGGACCAGTGATGCCAGATGGTCGAAAATTATTTCTCCAAACAGGTCTTCAAATTTCCCCAAATCAGGGGGGGGGAGGGGGATCGAAAAAATCCCAAACTTGATTTATACTAAAAAGGGAAAATAAAAATGATAAATATATATATATATATATATATATATATATATATCAAGCAAATTTTCTATGAATTAAGCTCAGATTTTTCCCCCAAATGAAGGCAATTTTTGAAAAAAATCCCCAAATAACAATAAAGCTATTGAAAGTCTAGTCGTAGGGATAAATCATTACGTTACCAACATTGACAAAAAGTTTAACTCCCCAAATTTGTCCCCAAAAATTTTAGAATTCCTCAAAAAATTCCCTTTCTTTTTAAATGTAGAAAATATCCTATTTTCCAGTTGCCTTTGTCTGCGTATCAAAATTGCTTGTTCTGCGTTTTCAATGTTTCCTCTCTGCGGTTTTCCAAGTACACGTACATTTATCTGTCTTTTGCTTCTGTTAATTTTCAGTGTAGATATAAGAATATAGCAATGGAAACCAATGATATAAATTTTATTAATAAACTGTCAAGTTTTCCCGCTTCGCTGTGTACTATACTTGCATGAGTTGTTAAAATCCCATATCATTATTAATAACCTAACAAGAAAACATTCAAAAGGTGTCGTCTTCAAAAAATATTGAAAAAAAAAATATAAGTGATTCTACTCTTCATAAAACACCAGAAAGTGAAAAAATTATCGACTGAAATGAATGACAGCGACCACAAAAAATTATCGAAATTAAGCAATTTTGGCGATTTAGCGCTGTTAGGCGATAAGTTTGCTAGCACCGAGATTGCCGTGTTACGAACAGAACAGTGTTTTGCTTCTCCGCCAAGTACTCAAAATCAAGCGCCTAACAGTGTAAAATCACCAAATATGCTTAATTTTGATAATTTTTTGTGATCGCTGTAATTCATTTCAGTCGATAATTTTTTCACTTTCTGGTGTTTTATAAAGAGTAGAAACACTTATTTTTTTTTTTTTTTTTTTTTTTTTCAAGATTTTTCTAGGATTTTAACAGCATCCAGACCCCTTAAAGCATCTCAATTATATATGTTGATTTAATTTTTTTAAATTCAGTGTAACCATGTTAAAAAAAAAACTAAAAGCAGTGATTGGGGAATGCCGATAGAAGTGAAAACTAAGTAACTTGTGAATTGTATCGTCGAGCTATAAGATTATTATTTTCGAATTATTTTTGGTTTGTAAAGAAGTGTTTAGGATCTGTATTATACGATTCGGCACAATATTTGTAGCTACCCATATTAAATGAACTAAGCCTTACATTAGGTAAAAATATTGATTACTGTTATGAAATTAGTTTAACTAGTAGCTGAGATACAAAAGAAAACCGATTCAGGAGACCCCAAAACGTGTAAATCAAGTGAAATCTCGAATTCCACTTTCGATAATATAAGAGAACTTTAAAATATCTTTCGAATGATGTATTAAAAATAATTTAATCATAATTAGAATTTGAAATATTGGAATTTTAAAATATTACTGCGCCATCTGGAGGTAGAAATGCCTGTAATCTACTGTTCGATTCCAAATCAACAAAGCTTTCAAATGATGTATTACTTATGAAATTATTTTCATTAGTAGCTGAGATACAAAAGAAAACCCATTCAGGACACCTCAAAACATGTAAATCAGCTGAAATCTCGAATTCCACTTTCGATAATATAAATTGGTAAAAAATATGTTTCTTCTCATGAAAGCGTTCGCTGACGATGACGCGAGTTTCATGATTTTTGTTCACCCAAAAGTGCTCAACGCACCTAAAGAAAATTTCACTTCAAAAATACGTTTAAACGAAAATCTGCGCTTAGGCCGTAATGATAAGAAAAACTTTAGTGTGCCCCTGTACACGAAGAATGTGTTGGAGAATTATAAACTCTGAAATTCATTTTTCATATTTAATCAAGGAACTTTCTTTTTAAATGTAGAAAATATCCTATTTTCCAGTTGGCTTTGAATGCGTATCAAAATTGCTTGTTCTGCGTTTTCTATGCTTCCTCTTTGCGGTTTTCCAAGTACACGTAGATTTATCTGTCTTTTGCTTAGCTGTTAATTTTCAGTGTAGATGTAACAATATTGCTATGGAAGCCAATGATATAAATTTTATTAATAAACTATCAAGTTTTCCCGCTTCGCTGGGCACTATACTTGCATGAGTTGTTAAAATCCCATATCATTATTAATAACCTAACAAGGAAACATTCAAAAGGTGTCGTCTTCAAAAAATATTGAAAAAAATATATATAAGTGATTCTACTCTTCATAAAACACCAGAAAGTGAAAAAATTATCGACTGAAATGAATGACAGCGACCACAAAAAATTATCAAAATTAAGCAATTTCGGCGATTTAGTGCTGTTAGGCGATAAGTTTGCTAGCACCGAGATTGCCATGTTACGAACAGAACCGTGTTTTGCTTCTCCGCCAAGTACTCAAAATCAAGCGCCTAACAGTGTGAAATCACCAAATATGCTTACTTTTAATAATTTTTTGTGGTCGCTGTAATTCATTTCAGAAGATAATTTTTTCACTTTCTCGTGTTTTATAAAGAGTAGAATCACATTTTTTTTTTTTTTTCAATATTTTTTGACACCTTTTGAATATTTCCTTGTAAGTAAAATTTCCCGATGTGTTCAGTAGGTTTTTCCCGCTCGCAACGTCAGTAGTCCGGGCCCACACTGCCTTCGGCAGTAACTTACCCGCTTCTTACTTCCTTTACCCAGCGGGTAAGTTCGAAGTTTTACAAAATCCTACCAAAGTATTACATAATGCGTCGTACACTTAATCTACACACCAAAATTCGCCATTCTAAGATAATTTAAAGCCAGTTCAAACAGAAAAATGTGAATTTACACGGGTTTATTGCCCCCCGACCACGAAGGGGTTTTAGGCGGAATTTCGTAAAACCCGTTAAATAAATGTTAGATACATATAAATAATTTTACGCACCAAATTTCGTGACCGCTAATCCCAACGATTTCCCAAGACAAATTTAGCTCTAAAAGGGCGGGGGGGGGGGGGGTGTCTCGAAATTGCTCGTTCTTAAATGTTGCTCCTCGAATTTGCTCTTTCGCTCCTTTGGGGAGAGGGGGGGGGCAAAAAAATCGAAAATCCCACCAAAAAAAAAAAAAAATCCAAATCCCACCAAATCCCCCCCCCCCCCCAAAAAAAAAAGAAAAAACGAAAATGTGCTTTTGTAAACATTTTAAAGAAGACACTACCTTTCTACCATTTTTAGTATAGCTCTGCTAAAAAATTCGGAATTTCTGAAACTTCCTCCCAAAAAACGATTTTTCCCCCTCCCTCCTGCAAGAATAAAGAATTCCAAAATCGTATATAAGATTTTATGTATACTCAAGTCTGGTGTCGTCATGTGCAATTTCTTCCACGTGACGTAATTTGGGACCGAGTTATGCTTACAAACTTTTTATTTATTTTTTGGGGGGGGGGTGGGGGAGGGGGCTTCCTGCCCCTCCGGTGGAAAAATGGGAAATTTCGGTAAATCCATTACTTTACTGGTCGGTATTAGTATATTTCAATGAAATGTTAAGAAACTTTTGTGAACAGTGTCATCAGAATATGGACAGATTATGAGAAGCAGAATAGGAACAGATTAGCCCCTCCTGAATTTAACTAAAACATATGATTTTTATTTTATTTATATTTAATAACCTTTCTTAAATTATAAACCATTTATTTTTTTTACTAACACTTTTTTTTTTTTTCGTTTAAGAAAGCAAGTCTAATCTTTTATTATTATAAGAATAGAAACTATTTTCCTGGGTGATAAATCTTTTAAAAAATTCGGCTTGGGGGTTAGGGAGGCTTAGAAAGCATTCTACTGTAACAAATTTTATTTTAAACTTACGTTACACACAGTACAATTTTACAATTACATATTTACAAGCATAAAGATAAAATGATGCAAGTAAGTTCCGTTTTGATCGATATGCCATCGTGGAGACGTACGACCCCTGCTGTACTTCTCCACGACAGCAGGGCCTGCTGTCAGCAATTCAACAGTACCTCCGTAACGTTCAGTTCTTCGTAATTAAACAGGGTCACTAGGAGGTCGCTTGTATTAATTTTTAGTTTTTGAAACATAGAAGGACTCACAATTCATCATTTTTTATATACTTATTTTTATTTTATAATTAAACTCTAAAATATTTTTTACATAGAATTTTTATATTAAACTGATGGTAAAAGAATTTTCTGTGAAATTTCGATTTTCGAAGCACCAATTCTTTTCAAAATAATCATTGTACCATTTTGAACAAAAATATTAATAAACGAACATTAAATTCTTTTTTAGAGACATTTCCATATAATTACTTCCATACTTGAAGAAGGATGTGGAAGAAAAAAAAAAAAAAAAAAAAAAGAAATTAACAAAATTGATTTATTCTTCTAATTCTTTTGAAACGTTTTCATAGGACAATCTGTAAACCTCATTCGCAAATTTCGGAAAGCTTTCGCAAAAAGATAACCAGTGCTTGCTTCGAAGATAAATCTTTTTCTCTAAAAGGTAGGTTTTAATACTTTCCTTCAGTTTGTCATCCGAATGAGCATCGGCCAGTGCAAAACAGTCAAAAACATTCTCTGCAGATAAATTGTCTTGCAAGTACTCGGAACAACGCAGCACGATATTGAATTAATTATTTAAGAATATTTTTTAGAAAGGTAATTTAAATATTTTTAAAAACGAAAAAAAAAATCTGGAGTGACTCCACTCGACTTTCCGAACATTGAGTAACTAACAGTTTTGTAGATAAAATAAAGAAAGAGGAATTGCTAAACAAACAAAAGAGAGAAAACCATAATAGAGTGTTTTTTTCTCCATATATCACACGAGGTTTTATTTAACGCTACTGAACTTTGAGCCCTTAGATCATAATGATAAAGAATTTTTCGTTTTGTCCCTGTAAAAATCTATAGATGCTAGATTCACCAAAATGCTTATAGTTAGTGCAACAGTGATTTATAATATTCATACAAATTTTCAGCTCAATTGAATAAGGCGTTTAGATGCTATCGCACTTTTAAAAATTTGGTCTCATAGGCCATAATGATAAAGAATTTTTATTTGTGTCCCTGTAAAAAAACTGTAGTGCTAGATTCACCAAAATCTATACAGTTGGTGCAAATGCGACCTATAACATGTGTACAATTTTTTTGCTCAGATTAATAAGGCGTTTAGACGCTATCACACTTTTAAAAATTTGGCCCCATTGGCCTTAATGATAAAGAATTTTTCTTTGTGTCCCTGTAAAAAAACTATAAGTGCTAGATTCTCCAAAATCTATACAGATTGAGTATCTGTGACCTATAATATGGGTATAAAATTTTTGCTCAATTGAATAAGGCGTTTAGATGCTATCGCACTTTTAAGATTTTGGTCCCATAGGCCATAATGATAAAGAATTTTTCTTTGTGTCCCTGTAAAAAAACTATAAGTGCTAGATTCACCAAAATCTATAGGGTTCGTACTATGGTGACTTACAATATACGTACCAACTTTCAGGTTAATCGAACAAAGCCTTTAGACGCTAGCGTGTTCACAAACATACACACATACACACATACACACACACATACATACATCATCGTAAAAATAGTGAAAACGGACTCAGGGGACCTCAAAACGTATAGAAACATCAAAATCTCGAATTCGGATTTTTGACATGATTACAATACTTTCCTCACTATAGTGTTCGGAAAGTAAAAATATGTTAATTGTTGTTGTTAAAAATTTCATTTTAAAGAAATTTTAGAATGCATTATTTTAATGATTTACATAAGAATCAGTTGATCAAGAGTGTAATTAAATCTCTGGTTTTAATTTGTTAAAATTATCATTCAAACATTAAAATCCTTGAAACCCTGTTTGAAATACTGGTAATTTTTGCCACTGGCAAAAATTGCGGCAGAAACTATTTTTGCCACGACGGTTTTTTCCGCGGTTTTTACCACACTGCAAATGCGTGAAACACTTTTGCAACGCTAAGTGAACACAATTCTAAACACTTTTAGACCAAAACCTTCTGATTGTATTGCGATTGTGTTGCGATTGTGTTGTGTGAGGAGAAATATAGTGTTTTAAAGTGTTGTTAGAAATTACAAGGACAAGAAATGTGTTTAGATAGTGTTTCGATCCAAATTTAAGAGCCCATTCAGATTCTAAACGCTTTTTAGAACACTTTTACAACACATGCACCTTTAATACTAAAACACCTTTGAAACACTTTTTAAACATAATACTTAATCGCATAAAGTATTGTCCAGGCTTTTGTTAATAATGTGCTGAACATCTGTACAGCTAAGGCGTGCATTGAGAGGACGCTACAGAACGTAGGCAAAACTAAACTAGTATGTTGTATCCATCACAAAACTTTTTCCTTTTTCTATTAAAATTAAAGCAGTGCAACATTTTTTTTTTTTTAATAATTATTTTTTTTTAAATTAGTATTTACTAATTTTCCTTTTCCAAAATGAATGTTGACGATTTTCTTCTCAGAGAAATGTAACAATAAATGTCCAAAGGATGTTAATTTTATCCCGTCACCTGAAACTATCCTTTATTTTCAGTTTTTTTCCCTTTAAAAATGAAAAAAAAAAAAAAAAAATCCATAACTTTGTTTTAAATTAACACAAATATATGGCTCAACCATTCGTTTTAAAGGTGTTGACGAGTTCTTTTGAAAGATATCCAAACGGGGGCTACCCCCCCCCCCCACACACACACACATACTCCAGAGGGATGTTCTCTCTTGCACACTTTTTTTCTCTAGTTTATTGCTACAATTACCATTAATTTCTAATAATTTCACAATCATTTCATAAAAATAATTCTCATTATGTACATATTTATACGAAATTTTGCCCTATGCTATACCCTGGCACACAGTCAGACAGAAACGTTTTCTAAAAACGGTCAAATCGTGTTAAAGACCCCTCAAAAAGTGTAAAACCAGTGAAAACCAGAGTTCGAAAATTTTCTCGAATCCATTACTTTCTTCTTAGATATACAGAAGAAAGTAAGAATAGTTAAATCGTGTTTGAGTCTTATCAAAACAGGTGAATCCATCAAAACCAAGAGTTATAATTTTTTACTAATCTTTTTCTTAAATGTATAGGAGAAAGTAAAAAAAAAAAAAATAGTATGTTGTGGCCACCACAAGACATTCTTCTATATTTTCCTATACATATTCAATCAGTAACAATATTAAAAAAATAAAAAAATAAAAAAAAAATTACGAATATTTTTTTTTTTTTTTTTTTGTTAAAAGTAAAAAAAAATTGATAACTTTGTTTCAAATTATCACAGATTTATAGTTCAACCATTCGTTTTAAAGGTATTGACGAGATCTTTCGAATGATACCCATCTTCAAATTTTTTTTCCAGGGGGGAAGCGATGCCCCCACATGCACAGAAATTTTTTTCTAGTTAACTATTACTATTATCAATAACTCATATTAATTTTAGAATCACAAGTTAAAAATAACTCTCATTATGTACATTTATACGAAATTTTGTCCTATACTGCCATGTTAAAAGTTTAGAAAACATGAGATCACAGCGCCACCTGTTGAGCGATTGATCCAGAAATGTAATCAGCACCAGTTTATGTCGGAGACCAACTAAATACCAAGTTTGGTTAAATTTCGTTAAAAATAAATAAAAATACGATTTTTTTTCTAAGTTTTTTTTTGTTAAAAATAAAAAAAAAATCGATAACTTTGTTTTAAATTATCACAGATTTATGGTTCAACCATTCGTTTTAAAGGTATTGACGAGACCTTTCGAAAGATACCCATCTCGAAACTTTGCCCCCCCGGGGGTACTTCCCCCCCCGGTGGGGGGGGGGAACCGATGCCCCCACATGCACAAAATTTTTTTCCTAGTTAACTACTACTATTATCAACGAGATCTTTCGAAAGATACCCATTGTGAAAATTTACCCCCCTTGGGGGGAATTTCCCCCCTAGGGGCGGAAGCGATGCCCCCCATGCACAAAATTTTTTCCCTAGTTACATACTACTATTATCAATAATTCATATTAATTTTACAATCACAAGTTTAAAATAATTCTCATTATGCACATTTATACGAGTAATAGTGGGTATTGAAATTCGTGTGGTTGTTTCACATCAGATTTTTTAAATATACCCTTATATAAATATTAATTGTTTATCAAGCTCATGTTTCTCTAATTTACTTAAAAGATTTTCCGCATTTGTCCTGTAGCACTTGCGCGATGTAAAACCCGTAAAACCCACTCAATCTCAACCTCAAACAATTTCCTGTTATGGCAAATCTAGCAGATCGCAAAGTTTTGAAAAACAGGTATGGCAACGCTGCTGTGTTTGTTTACGACCATCGAGATCGAGAAGATATTCCAAGATGGATGCCCCCGTACCGGCATGCTGAAGTGAGCGTGGTGTTGCAAAAGTGAATTCGGAACAGATCCTGTATAATTGGATTATAATTTTAATTATCAAGGTAAGTTCATAAATAAAATACTTTTTACATTAAAAATGTTTTTCATTCTTGTTGTTTTAAATTTAGAGGTAATCTTTTCAAAAATTTATTCGAACAGCGCTTGTATTGAAAATTAGTTCAAATACACCTAATTGTGGTCATAGTTGTTTTAAATATGAAAACAGTTAAAATTATTGGTATGTTTTCAAAATCGTCTTTAAAAGGGTTAGCATTATTATTCTAAATGTTTCTGTTGTCTGAATGTATGTATTATATATATAAGTAGCACTAAAGTGTTTTTAAAACATATATTAAGTATAATTCGAAATTGCTTATTTCATAATAAAAGTTCTTGAAATTTCTTTTTTCGATGTACGATATTTTTTTTTTGCATTTATTGTTAATTAAATATGTAATTATTAAAAATATTATAAGTACTTACTAACTTCTACTCTAATTTAAACTGTAATTTCTACCAATACATTTTTTTCAGTGCTTGTATGGGCCAATGTACTAATGGTAATAAACGGTAGTAATGACCACAATGTTTTAAATTTGATTCTGTGTATTTTTAACAAATCAGGAAAAAAAAAAAAAAAAAAAAGATAAATTTTCTGTTATTATTATTATTATTATTATTATATTCATTCTGCAAAAAAATACTTTTCAAAATGTACAATCTATGTCTACTCCCAAAACCCACATTTCTTAAATTTGCAAATTCTAGAAATTTACAATAAAACTTAAAGTTTTCAAAACAATGTACAAGATAGCATGAACAGTAATTTATTTTAGTACTTTATTCTGCAAAAAATAAATATTTTTACAGGGAGAAAAAAAGAAAAATTAAAACTGTTTAGCTTAGCAGTTACTCTATATAATGCTTAATATCTCTTGTGTTATTAAAATCTGTACGTGTGTGTGTGTGTGCGTCTGTCTGTCTGTGAGAAACGGCTTGAAGCAGCTAAAGCTTGTCTGCTAATGGTCGCACGGACTTCGGACAGGTACAGTTGGACGGAGAATTTATCATAGATGTACATTATCTAATTTGCTAAACGATGCGAAGCTAGTCTTATTGGTAGTTTTATTATTGAATGATATTGTCTTGCAGAAAGAAATTAGCTTTAGTGAGGTGCGTCACAAAAAGCAAGAAAAAATTCTGCCACAGGGGACGTCATGTTGAAAACCACTTTTTGACGTCAAAAACCCAACCCTGCCGCCAGCTCACAGGCAAGATTAACTTTCCAACATGGCAACTATTGACGTCGATGACTGTTTTCACAGACAAATTAAACTGAAAAATTCGTTCATTACTAGAATTTTAAATTAAAAAAGCAGCAACAATTGCTATTTTTAAAATGTAAAGCACCATAATGAGCTAATGTGGATCACGCCAACAAAAGTCATATTCATTATAATAAAAGTAGCACAAAAATATATTTTAAAAAAGAAAAATTTTATAGATTGCATAAGTCGATACTCCGATATGCATTGCGAGCATTTAAAAAAAAATTAAAACAAAGCAAAAGATAAAAAAAATCACTGGATAACCCTGATTCGACTTGTATGAAAATTTGCACTGCCATGGTCAGTATTCCGATGTATGCTCACTTTGCAAGCTTTAAAACCAAGAAAAAGATCATTACTCCAAATTTATGGCACATGAATCAGTAAATGTATGAAAATTTGTGCTGCCACAGTCCATAGCCTGATATGTATGCTCCGTGAATTGTGAACAATTGATGATGTCGTATTTGTATTAAGTTGAAATATTGAAATTGATAAAAATATTTTTTATTATATGAAATTTAAATTGATTTTTTTTAATCATCAATGTTATGATGTCAAAGAGTATTAAATAAATAAATATTATATACCAATCTAATAAAGTTTTTATCACCCAGTGACAGAAAATTTGTAGATGTCTGCGACAGGTTTTTAAAATTTCATAATCTGTCTGCAAAATTTGCATGTAGTCAGAAAATGGCTTACATTCAAAGAGCCTGAAAGATGATAGTAGCAATCTAGGGGGGGGGGGGGGGTTAACAACAGTGGTGATTTCGTGCAACAATACACAATACAATTTTACTACAGAACAATATAGTATATAATTGTAAAATAATAAGATTAGCTCATTCAATTAAATATTTTATAGTAATGTTTGACACAACACACAAAAAAAAAAAAAAAAAAAAAAAAAAATTATAAATAATAAAAGTTTTAGTTATTTTTATAAGTGAATTTTGAAGTGGAGGAGAAGTTTTGGAACAGTTTTAAATGAAATTAGCACTTTTCTATGTTCCCGTAGAATCTCAGTAACAGGTAACAGGAGAAAAGAATACACGCATAACGCTGTACTATTTTGTGTGTTCCTACCAGAGAGCGTCTAAGACGTCATATATCGGTAGTGCATTGTTGTGGGCGAAAAATGTACGTAAATTGCAGAGAATTTTTTATGACTGCAGACAAAAACTGTCTGAAAGTTGCGGACCATATTTTTTATTAGTACAGACAGAGAATGTCCGAAAGTTGCGCACTAATTTTTTTATTAGTGCAGACAAAAACTGTCTGCAAGCAGTTTTTCTGTGTCCGTGACTATATCGCCGTGTTGCGGTATTTCTGCCGCTGGGTTTTATCACATTATATTATAATCTAAATTAAAATAGAATTTGTATTCAAATATGATAAATTTCAAAATAAAAACTGATTCTAGCAGTTAAATGATGGGGAAATTGTGACAGCATATTTTAAACTGTATTTACCAATAGTAAGTACAAGGTACAAATTTATGAAAATTCAGAAGAGAAAATTTTTTATTTATTTTTATTTAATGTATTTGGACTTTTTAGTTTATTTCAGGGTACGTCGATTTAAATCAGCTTGATTAAAATCACTTTGATTTTTTTTTTTTTAAATCATTGATTTAAATCAAAAATATAAAATTTTACAATTTTGGGTCAATATGTAGTTTTATATAGTCTTAGAACATAAGAAAACTTGAACTTACTTGTTATTTACATCAAATAACCCCTCCCCCCCCCCCAAAAAAAAAATAAAATAAAATAAATAAATAAAATATCTGTGTTTATTAATTTTAAAAATGATTCTTTTAATTTTCTACAACTCTATTTTTATCTTCTATTCTTATTTTGAAGCTAACTACATTCGTTTCCAGCCATTTTTTTTTTTTTTTTTTTTTTTTAAGGATAATAAATATTGTATCATCTGAACTCTCAAGCATTTGATTTGTCTGTTACTCTGTCCTTCATGTTTAACTTTTCTTATTTCTAATTCTGATTACTATGTTTTTTAACTGGCCAAGGCATTCTTAAGCAATTTTTCCCTTTTTACTTAGGCTTTTATAAAATTAGAAATGAAATGGTAATGGCCTGACTAGTTGTTTCAGTTTCCTTAATTTTTTAAAACTTTAATTGAAAAAATCTTAGAATTCATATGTATTTTATTGGTAATAAATTGCACAAACTAATGTGTGTATTTTATATATATAAATATATTATATACATATTGAATTTCCTTTAATTGAATAATTATTCTCCAAAAAGTTTCTCTTCAAAAAATTTGTTAATGTGATATTCAAGATGTTTTAATATGTACTAAGTACATTTTAATGACAATAATAATAAAAACATTAAAGAATATATTGATCTTATATGCTTTTAAGCTATTTACACTTAATCATTTATTTATTATATTTTTATTTATTTATTTTACTTATTTTTCTTTTTGAAAGGGGGGGGGTAGAATGTACCTATGTTAGCTAATATTACATTTTTTTTTTTTTTTTTAATATCATATATATATATATATATATATATATTAATTTAGTTTATTTATATTTATTGCTTCTTATATGTATTCACATTTAAATTTAAAAAAAGTTTTCTTGCTTAATTTCTTAACATTTATTTTTAGTCAAATAATGTAAATAAATAAAAAAAAATCTGATTTAAATAAAAAAAAATCCGTTTTTTTTTATTTTTTTTAAAAAATAATGATTTTTTCACACCCTGGTTTATTTACTAGAATTCAAAACTTTACAGGGGAAAGGGATTTTTTTTTTTTTTTTTAATATGATATATTTTATTTCCATTTTGACAGTCAATTTTTTTTTAACTGGCATTATTCACACCGGGCTTCCGAGGCATAGCGCGAACTTGGTACTTTTTTTAAAAATTCTATTACGTATGAATAAAATTTGAGCTCTAAAAATTGTTTTAAATTATACTGTTAGTAAATGCTTAATATGTTGTTTAATAACCTGCATAAAATATAAATCTGTGAATGAGCTTCACAGGCCTGCCTCGAGCATTTGTGTATGTACGATTAATGTGAGTAACTTCAGGTTAATGCTTAGATTTTATGCTGATATTTTTTAATGCACACTGCATTCTTTTTTATATGCAATAAATTAAAAAATATTTAAACTGTTCTGGGTATGAAAAAATACTTGAATTGAAATTTAAGTATTCGACCAAATACCAAATATTCTGCCAAAATTTTGACTGAATATTCGATATTCGGCCAAAAACACTATTTGGTGTAATTCTAATTATTATTCTTTTCTTTTTGCTGTTATAGAAAATACTTCAAGAATTAAGTATCAAAAGTGCATCACTTATAGAGCTTAAGATCTGCTATGAGGCCTCAATTTGGAATAATTCAGATGTCCTGCAGAACAGATTTTATTCAAAGGTATGTTTGATAATTAGCCTATAATGTTTGAAATTGTGAATTGGTCTTTAGAATGTTCCCATACATAAATACCAGGGCTCGAAATCAACTATAGTCTGTTGGTGAGGAACCATGAAAATATTCAATGGACTAGCAAAATATAAATTCTAGTGGTCCACCAGACTGTAGTCTTGGGATTCGACACACGAATTGACTTTCGACCTGAACTCACTGGCATTTTACCTGTGACCCACATTAAAGTATTGTTAAAATTTATGTAATATTGCTGAACAGATCTTTCAGAAAATTACATGCTACGTTAAAGATTGCAAGTATATATGTGAAGGTTAGATTCCTAAACAAACAAACAAAAAAATAAATAAATAAATTCTTAGAAGAAATAACTACACTCGACTTGCAGCAGGTAGCTCGAGGGTGCCTGATTTAATGCATGACTGTATAAGGGATCAATGAAGCTTTTTAATATTTTTATTTTTTTTACTTTTCTTTAAAATTGTTAATATAACATAGCTTATCCTCTGTAATTTTTCATTTAATTTCATATTAATAACTTTTTAAAACTTTTAATATGTAAATGTAATACAGTGCAACCCCTATCTATCGTTCCCGCATGCATCGTTTTCCTGCATTGATTGTTTTATTTCTATGGTCCCTGCTACCCTGCACCAATTGTATTGAAATAATGTTAATGAAACCCGCATGTATAGTGCTTCAAAAAGTCAATTTCCTGCATTCATCATTGTAAAATTTTTCTTCTGACCTTGTAAAAAAATTTTCCTGAATGTCAAACAGTCCTATGTGGCATAGCGAGTGGAATTACTGCTTTCATCCTAAAATAACTTTTTTACCCGTTTCCATTGATGTTCCATGTCTCCATACCATCTATTCATTTTATAATTTCAGATTGGCAGGAAGTAACCTCTTCAGTAATCTAGAAAATTGTTTCGTGAAATGTGGTTACGCGCAAAAAAATGAAGAACACCAAACAGAAGGGCAAGAAAATTATGATAATGGTGATAATGCAGATGAAGAATGGATTGTGTGTAGCAGAAGCTATGCGTCTGGTACAAAATTTAGTGGTAATTTGCATCAATCAAGACGTTGCGACACGCAGTATCCTAAAGCATAGAAGAAATGTGTGATTTAAAAAAATTAAAATAATGGCAAAGAAACAGAAGGTAATATTTCTGCCGATGACGTAATTATAGCGTTTGAAAATGCAAGAACTTTTATATAAGCACATGAAATTACAGAAAAGAACCAGAAAAATGTTGTAAATCTGGAAAAATTCCTGTTTAATTTATGAAATGAACGAAAAACCCAACATAAAATTATTGATTTGTAAAAATAAATTTTACTTAATGTTCTACAACATTGATTTATTACTTTGACAATTTGGAAAGCAAAAAATTAGTTTTTATTATTAGTATACTGTATACCAGGGCGCAAAATTTCCGCTCGCCACTTCGCCATTGGCGAGTGGTTACTGTGGCGAATAAAAATTTGGTCTATTTATAGAGAGAATTCTTACATGATATGGTGACAGAAAACATTCTTTTTATAGATTTAAATATGGCAAAATCTTGCCATCATAGATATAACCTCATATTTAACTTCTCCTTTTTCTCTTCTCGGAGTGCCGAGTCTGTGTGCGCATTACCCGACGATCGCCCCAGCCTAGGAAAGGAAAAATGCTTAGTATATACATGCATAAATTTATAATCTCTTTGGCAGTTTCATTTTTCCCACTGTGATTTCTTCAAGCAGACTGAGAATAGACGAACAGAGATCCTCTTTGCCCATCGCCCACTATCCGAGAAAAGAAAATGTGAAAGTTTGCCTATGCGATATTGGCGCATGAAAATTAGCCCGAGCCCTTTTAAAGATACTGCCTATGTTTATTTTGTTGAATAATGATCAAAAAACAGTTAACATTTTCCAGTTTTTTGCTGAAATGCCAAGAATTTGCGCTTGTTATGATTTGTAAGCAACGATTTTATCCAAAAAGTAATTCCGAAATGGCTATTTGAAGTAACAACAATGAACAAGATATACACTTCGAGATTCCGTCTAATTATAAAAATAAAATCGACAAAAAAGACATTTCTGATGTAAAAAGTTAAGTAAATAAGGAAGCTTAATCTTTCATAATAGAAAGGTTTTCACAGGATATTGTTTGACAAAGTTTTTTTTTTTAATTATTATTATTCTTTAAGGACTCTTTGCATTTATAGATGTTTTAATCTTTTTCAAATCTCAAATACAATGCATTATAATGATTTTTGTTCGTAGATGATTATGAGACATGATGATATACAACACACTTTTGATATATATAATTTTAGGCATATTTATAAAAGCATTTCAAATAGTTAGGGGAAAATAAACCCCAAAATGTGCAAAAAAAGAAAAAAAATGACAATCCTATTTTGTGGCGAGTAAAACCTTTTTTTCGGCGAGTGTAATCTGAACTGAAATTTCGGGCCCTGCTGTATACATTGTGTTTAATAATTCATAAACATTGCTTTCTTCATGTTTTGATTTTTAACTTGCATTCGTCGTTTTCCTGCTTTCATCGTTTTTTTTTCACTTACCCCGTGAAAAACGATGGATCGAGATTCTACTGTACTATATAGTAAATAATGTGTCATTTTATTTAGCTTGTTTGTTAAAGCATAAATTTTTTGTATAAGACTTGATTTGTATTGTATTTTTTAATCCATTTATAATGTATATATATTGGCCATGTAATTTTATTTTACATTACATTACAATTACTAAAATGTAATAATATTTTAAATATTTTTAAAAATATTATAGAATGGATAAACAGACCAGTGGAAATATGTGCGTGCCAGTAAAATCTTAAAATTACTGGTCTTGCAGACTAGTGATGTAATTTTCTTAATTTCTACATGCCTGTATAACTGAAGTGCCAAAGAAAAAAAAAAGGGGGGGGGTACAGAATAGGGATGTACCGAATATTTGGTATCTAATTCGGTATTCGACCATATTACCGAATATTCGGTTTGGCCGAATATCAAATTATTCGGCTTGTTATAACATATAAAAATTCATTTATTTATTTATTTATTTTTATTTAAGAAAATTCTGCTATTTTTAATTATCACTGAATTAAGATTTTTCAGAGTAATTCAGAAATAGATTATATGAATGAAAGTTAATGTTATTCTATGGGAAATTTTCTTTACTTATAACTCATTAACTAATACATATTTTTAAATACTGTTTTCACATTTGGAAAATTCTCAACTGTTAAATTGATGGACCTTTTTTAAGAATGTATTTTTAAAAAATTTTTATGTTTTATTTTGAAGCTGCAAAATACGAATTTTCAACAAGTGAAATTTTTCATATTGCGATTTCAAAATAAAATATTAAAAATTAAAAAAATATGTTTTTAAAAAAGGTGCGTCAGTTTAAAAGTTGGGAATTTTCTGAATGTGAATACAGAATTTAAAAATATGTATTAGTTAATGAGTTATAAGTAAAAAAAATACCCTCGGAATAACATTGTCTCGGGTTTCCTGCGACGGTAAGTCATAACAATTAATAATATTTAACAAAAATTGACATTATCAATAACAGTATATAATGAAATATATTTCAAAAGTTGAGTTAAGAAAGAGCATACATAATTCACATGATGGTGCCATCTAGGAAACTTCAAGAAATCAAACAAAGATCACATCCATATCTGGCAAGAAATATAACACAAAATAGCAGTTTTGAACATGTCATTGAAAAGTGCATATGAAGTGCCCCAGCATGCACAAAAAGCATCACATCTCTATCTTACAATTTATCCACATGAGTGTGAAAGGCATTTGTGTCAGTTTTAATATAGGTTAGCATAGGACCCAAAATTTCAACTCAGATTACACTCGCCGAAAAAAAGGTTTTACTCACCAGAAGATAGTTATCATTTTTTTTCTTTTTATTGTTATTTTTCCTAACTATTTGAAATGCTTTTTCAACTGTGCTTAAAATTATATATATTAAAAGTGTGTTGTTTATCATCATGTCTCATAATCATCTATAACTAAAAATCATTATAATGTATTTGATATTTGAAAAAGATTAAAATGTCTAATGGCATACTAAATGCAAAGTCATTAAATAAAAAAGAAGAAAAAAAACTCTTTGTTAAACAATACTCTGTGAAAATCTTTTAATTATGAAAGAATAAGCTTCTTTATTTACCTATTTATCATTTTACATCCGAAATGTTCTTTTCGTCCTCTTTATTTTTGTAATTAGACGGAATGTCGATGTATATAACTTGTTCATTGTTGTCATTTGAAATAACCATTTCGAAATAACTTTTTCGATAAAATCATTGCTTACATGCCTACAAATAATTACAAGTGCAAATCCTTGGAGTTTCATTAAAAAACTGAAAATTGTTAACTGTTTTTTGAACATTATTTAATAAAATAAACATAGGCAGTATTTTTAAAGAGGCTTGAGTCCATTTTCATGCATCAATATCGCATAGGCAAACTTTCACACTTCTCTTTTTTCTGATAGTGGGCGATGGACAAAGAGGTTCTCTGCTCGTCTATTCTCACTGTGATTGGAGAAATTACAGTGGGAGAAACAAAACTACCGAAGAGATTTAAACTTTTATGCATGCGCTAAGCATTTTTCCTTTCCCAGGCTGGGATTAAATATCAGGTTACACGATGGCAAGATTTTGCCATATTTAAATCTATAAAAAGAATGCTGTCTGTCACCGTATCATGCAAGATTTCTACCTATAACTTCACCAAATTTTTACTTGCCACAGTAATTTCGCGCCCTGGGTTTGCCAATACATTGTTACTTTTAAATTGATTTTTCTAAAATACAGCATTTCTGGTTTGCTTTTTTTTTTTTTTTTTGAGTAGGCTCAAGAAGATATTGTTATTTAAGAAATTTTATGTGTTTATTAAGCCTAACAGTTAATAATTTTTCTTTGGCTGTGAATTCAGCATTATACCATTACTTATGTATAGTAATATTTCCTAATATTTTTCTACATTTATATAAACCACTGTTTCTGTATAATGGTTTTTTTATAATATTTTTTTCATTATTAAAAAAAAAAATTACTAAATGTAAATAGTATTGCTAAAAAAGTTCACAAAAAATTAGATGCTTGACACCTGAATATAAGAGTAAACCAGCCAGCCGACTATTCGGTATTCGGCCGAATAGTTACTATTCGGTTTGAAGGATATTCAGTATTCAGCCAAAACTGCTATTTGGTGCATCCCTAGTACAGAAGTGTATATGCAAATAACAGAGGTGTGGAACCAATCAGAGTAACACAACATGATCGGCAGTGCCTATGTAATAGCAGGGTGTTTGTCAAAGCTGTTATATCGATTCCTGCTTCTACAGTGACATACTATCAAGATTTAAACGACTTTGAACATGATGTTATAATTGGTGCATGAGAGAACAGTGATGTGGAGAAGAAAAAAATTATCAGGTTCTTTTTATTACGTTAGATCGATGAATATTGATGAAGCAGAAATCTGGGTTGATGGAGTGATTCAAGTTGATACAGCTTAAAAGAAAACCAAACTCATTAAAAAAGTTCTTTTTATTGTATGATGAAAAAAAAAAAAAAAAAATTAAACTATTCAAGAACGTCTACCATTCCAGTGATTATAAATGAGTCACAAAACATTGTTTCTACAGCTTAAAAAGCAGAAGGAAAGGACACCTAGCAGAGATTTTTATATAACTTAAACAAAAGCAAGCAATGAAATGAAGACTATATTTGTTGTAAAGTCTGAAAGAAAACTCACAAATCAAGTATTTGCATGCTCAGAATTACGCCAAAAAGAATGCCAAACACTTTCTTTACTCGCTTATATTTTGATACAAAAATTTTGAAAATAATCTAACTGTTAAAAACAGACAAAGACTGTGTGTTATAATAGAAGTTTTGATTTGCAAATAAAACTAGAATTTCTGTTTCATTAAATGGATTATTTTAGTTTCAAATTTACATTTTTATTACTTAATTATACTTTTTAATTTTAAAATTAAATTAACAGTTTATAAAAATATGTACGAGGGTAAGGGTGCACATGTCATTAGTTTATATGACAAGTTTCAAATTGTTCTCTTAAGTAGCAAGAAATAAAACTTCTTCACACACCATAAATTTTAAATCAGCACAACCGGTTTCGAAAGGACGTAGCCTTTCTTCATCAGGTTCAAACACGTGCAACTGCCTTGGAGGCAAAAGCAAGACTGAAAGCAGGACAAAATCCAGAGGGGGGAGGAGCAACACAAACAACCAATAGGAAGCGACATGCAGGGAGGACCAATCAGAGAGGAACACACATACACACACACCACAAAAAGAGGAGGGAGGAAAGGAGTAAGCAATATTTTTTTTTTTTTTTTAATTTCAAAAATATTAAACTAATAAGTAAATTTAATAAAATTTATCCATTAATTAATATTTTAAATTTAATTAGAATTATTTAATTATAACTAATATGATGTTATAAACATAATGAAGGAAATTATTTAATTGAATTAAACAAATTTTTCCAGGCTGTAGACAGCAAAGTGGAATCAGATTTTTCATTGACAATTTTATCACGATTAAGGTAAATAGCTAAATTTTCAAAAAAATCCAGTTCGGAAACGCGTTTGGCATGAAAGATAATTTTGGCACTCTTAAAATTAAAACTATGATCAAATTCCCAACTGTGCTTCGCAATAGAAGATTTAGAAATTTCTTGATTAACAACATACCGAGATTGTTCACGTAAACGACATTCAAGATTTCTTTTAGTTTGACCAATATTAGATAAATCACAGTTATTACAAGGGACATTATAGATACCCCATTTTTGAAGCTCAGGAACAGGGGATTTGGTTGAAGGGAATTGGAATTTCTTGACAGGTTTAAAAATAACGTGAACATTGAAACGCTTCAAAACTTTGGCTAATTTAAAACATAAGGGGGGATAAAAAGGTAAGACAACAAGATTATCAGGTTTAATTTTATCATCAATGGAAAGAGTATAATTATAAGTTGGCCTACTGAACTTTTTGAGCGCTTTATCAATTATAGAGGGTCTAAAACCTCTTTTAATAGCAACAGACTTTAAATAATTCAGTTCTTCTTTAAGAGAAGAAGTATCAGAACAAATTTTAAGGTTATGTTTTAAATTAGCCAAAGTTTTGAAGCGTTTCAATTTTCACGTTATTTTTAAACCTGTCAATAAATTCCAATTCCCTTCAACCAAATCCCCTGTTCCTGAGCTTCAAAAATCGGGTATCTATAAGGTCCCTTGTAATAACTGTGATTTATCTTATATTGGTCAAACTAAAAGAAATCTTGAATGTCGTTTATGTGAACATTCTCGGTATGTTGTTAATCAAGAAATTTCTAAATCTTCTATTGCGAAGCACAGTTGGGAATTTGATCATAGTTTTAATTTTAAGAGTGCCAAAATTATCTTTCATGCCAAACGCATTTCCGAACTGGATTTTTTTGAAAATTTAGCTATTTACCTTAATCGTGATAAAGTTGCCAATGAAAAATCTGATTCCACTTTGCTGTCTACAGCCTGGAAAAATTTGTTTAATTCAATTAAATAATTTCCTTCATTATGTTTATAACATCATATTAATTATAATTAAATAATTCTAATTAAATTTGAAATATTAATTAATGGATAAATTTTATTAAATTTACTTATTAGTTTAATATTTTTGAAATTAAAAAAAAAAAAAAAAAATTATTGTTTACTCCTTTCCTCCCTCCTCTTTTTGTGATGTGTGTGTACGTGTGTTCCTCTGATTGGTCCTCCCTGCATGTCGCTTCC
Organism: Salticus scenicus; assembly: GCA_963930645.1. Taxonomy (NCBI): domain Eukaryota; kingdom Metazoa; phylum Arthropoda; class Arachnida; order Araneae; family Salticidae; genus Salticus; species Salticus scenicus. The sequence continues at coordinate 6,197,187 of OZ005658.1, read as the reverse complement.
TATTGGTTGTTTGTGTTGCTCCTCCCCCCTCTGGATTTTGTCCTGCTTTCAGTCTTGCTTTTGCCTCCAAGGCAGTTGCACGTGTTTGCACCTGATGAAGAAAGGCCACGTCCTTTCGAAACCGGTTGTGCTGATTTTAAAATTTATGGTGTGTGAAGAAGTTTTATTTCTTGCTATTGTCTGTACGCCAATTTTTGAATTTATTTTTGGTTCTCTTAAGTAGTTCGTTTGCACCAGGGTTGGTTTTTTGACGTCAAAAACTGGTTTTTGACGTGACATGTGTCAAAAACTGGTTTAAACTGTCAAAAACTGGTTTAAACCGTCAAAAACTGTCGAAAACCATATGTGAAAAATCTAAACTATAATGTTAAATGATTTTATGCATATTTTTTAGTTGCAATGTACTAAGTACATAAATTAACATTCATTATTTGTATATATATAATATCTTTCATAAAAAAAAAAAAAAAAAAAAAAAAAAAAAATTACGTTAGGAAACATATCAATGCATTATCTAAATGAAAGAGTGAACATTATAAATCTTTTTCGTAAATTGTCTTAAAGCTATAAAAATTTACATATATAGGTGGTAAATTATAATAATACAATTAAGTATATTAAAGATTCTTTAAAACTAATTGAATAATTAAAAAAAAAAATAATCAAAATTTAAAATTTAAATTTTTTTAATTTTTCCTGCTAATTATTATCATTAATTTTTCCTCTTTGCTTTAGCATTATTATGGTTTAAAAAAATATATTAAATGTATTATTAGGTTATTACTTTGTGAATTCAATAGTAGGTTAATTTTTAAAATTATGTTAAGTGCTGAAATTTCGATGAAAATTTTTATAATGCAAACATAAAATTTAAAAAACAAAAAATAATGCTGACTCTAGAATAAAAGAGCCCCCAGGGGGGAATTCAATAAAAAGGGCAAACTATTTTCAAAAAGGGTATTATTTGCATAATTTGCAGTCTTCTATGTTGTGATTTTTGCAGGTGACAAAAGTAAATTACTAATTTTACATGTATATATGTAGGCTATATGCATTTGTTCTTCCAAGAATGCTGTAAAACTATTTCTAAAAGGTTACATGTCAGGAAAAAAATTATTTAAAGGCTTCTAACATTTAAAATATTAGAAAGATCATTTGGTACTAATATGTTTTTAAAAGGGCTGCCGGGTGCTAAAATGTGTTTGAAAGAGCCGCCCAGCCAAATTAGCCTAGAGTTAGCACTAAAAAAATCTGGAGTGACTTTCACTCGAAATTTTAATGTATTTAATATTATATTTTCATACCTTTAAGGCAGTAATTTACGAAAGAGATCTGTCCACCATCCCTTTCATTAAAAATATAATTAATTTAAAATTGCATTATGTAATTCATATTAAAATTTAGTTCAACTAGTCATCATGCAACATTACAACTCAAAATGAAAGAATATGATACAATATTTAGTAGCCCAATAATTTCATTCAAAAAGAGTAAAATACTTATGTCACCTTTCAATTATCAGTCAGCATATATTTAGTAGAGCTTATTTAAAAAAAAAAAAAAACAAGACTGTAAAATTTTTATAACTTATAACAGAATAAGTAGTTTACCTTAGAATATACAAATTCCTATGTTCGATTTTTTTTTTTTTTTTTTTTTTTTTTGTGTAAAGATATAAATATAAATTCTTTGTACTTAAATAGAAATCATTAGCATTCATAGGAAACAGTTAATAGACTTTTAAGAATTATTTTTAACCATGAGAGACATATAAATTAAACACTCTTTTGTAAAATTACAATTTTTTATTTCCCTAAATATGACTACTTCATTGTTAAACTATACCAAGAAGTGTAAAATGTGAGGTTTTTGACAGTTTTTGACATGGCTTTTTGACACAGGGTTTTTGACATGACAGTTTAAACTGTGGTTTAAACCGTCAAAAACTGTCATGTGTCAAAAACCTGCCAACCCTGGTTTGCACGTTTTTTTTTTTTTTCGTTAAAATGGATAAACTTGAATATTGTGCGGTTATAAAATTCTTTGTTTTGGATGGATTAACCCCTAAAGAAATTCATTTGAAGTTAACAAAATTTTACAGGGACTCTGATCTTTCCATTTTAACCATTAAAAAGTGGTCAGTTGATTTTAAACATGATCGCACATTGCTCAAAGATGACCCATTTGAAGGACGGCCAAAAACAGCTACCACACCGGAAATCATCGAAAAAGTGCATGATATCGTGTTGGACGATAGGCAAGTCAAGGTGAGTGAGATAGTTGAGACTGTGAGGATATCGGTGAGTGAAACACCTTGCACAAAGAATTACTGATGTGAAAGCTCTGAGCAAGAGGGGTGATGCATTTTCTGAATGACAAGCAAATGCGCAAACAGTATTCGCAGCAATGTTTGAGACGAATGTATAAAGATCTAACTGATTTTATGCAATGATTTGTCACCATGGATGAGACATGGGTCCACCATTACATGCCAGAAACAGTAGAACATGCCATAAAGGCTGTAGATGAATATTTTCACAGCCTTTTAGACTCTCACTTCCAGGAAGGAATACTGATGTTGGAGAAACACTGTACCAAGTGTTGAAATCAAGGGAGAGTATATATATATATATATATAAAGTAACTGAAAATCACAGTCTTTCATTGTCAGGCCGAGAACTTTTCACCTTACCCTCATATGATACCCACAAGTAACATGAATCCGGTAAAACATAATGTCTCCAACATTGCTGTGACCAGGAGGAGAATGTTAAAAAATATAACCAATCAGGACTGACAAGAATCATTAAATTTAACCGATATACAGCCCTTCCTCAAATTGCTGCAGATTTTAATGTGGTGCCAGCATTCGTTGCCAGCAAACTTTCATCAAAATCGTTACAGCAATTTCCAAGAAAGCCAAGATTTATATGAAGTATAATTAAAAGCCCCCCTTAAAATTAAAGCTTCATTTCTCAAACTTAAATGATTCTACCTCCCACTAATTCACTGATAGTGACCTAATTAATTCTTTAATTTATTTTCTAAGTGTTTCATTAATTACAAATTCTTTAACTGTTGTTTATATATATAATGTTTATATAATATGACTATTGTTTTATTTTTTTAACAGAGGATATGCTTTTGAAACCATCCTGAAAAACCCTCATTGTGCTCCAGGTCATCTAAGAGGACAAAGAACAAAAATAAAAAGACTGTATCAAAAGTTATGCAATTTGAAATCACAGTGAAAAAGTTGATTAATATCTAACCTGTAACATCTGTTTTGTATAAATTCTGAATGTTTAATAAAAATATTCTGAGATTAATTTTTTTTTTCCTTAGTTAAAAAGTAATTTATTAAAACAGTCATGTTGTACCTCTAAGGTCTTAAAAGTGCTTATGTCAAATAAAGATTTTTTTTTTTTTAAGTGCTATGTATTTTTTTCCTTTCAACTTTCTCTATTATTAATACATATGTATATATAAAATCATTGCATTTCAAATTTCTTGAAAAAAAAAAAAAAAAAGTGCTTTAAAGATTCTTAAATTCTAATATATTAAAGGGCACATTGTAAATTGTGGATAATATATCTAAAAATATTTGTACTGAAACTTATAGGTATTTTATTTAAATATTGCACTTTTTATTAAAATGAGTATATTTCAATAGAGAGGATTTAATCTGTTTACAAATGCTTCTCAAGTTAAAAATAAATAAATAAAATAAATTTATGCATGCAGTGTACTGAGATAAACTGCTGAACTGCCAAAACTAAAATTCATTTACAATTTTTTTTTTTTTTTTTTTCATGAGATTTTTTTTTTTTTTTGTCTGTACAGCATGCCTGAGTTTAATGCTGTCAAAGGCAGTGTGGGCACTCTGAATTGAAATTTACTTCTGGAGATGTTTCTTTCTTTAGGGTAAAAAAAAACCCCTCAAACAAACATCATGCCTTTGTAAGTCTTCACACTGCTCTGGTACATATCGAAGACAGTGGGCACCCAAACTGAAGTTCATTTAAAAATTTGTTTAGATATATATATTTTATATTTTACATTTAGTCACCAGAAACTGTTGTGGCCGGGGCAGAAAGTTGTGTCTGTCATCAGTGATTGAAGTGACCTGGATGGAAAGTTCAGCGTCAGTCACTGATGATTAATGTGGCACTTAATGTGTTAATATTTATTAGCTAGAAATGAAAAAGTTACAAATTTTCTAAATTTTGATTATTATTGTTATTTTTTCATAGAAATACAGATTTAAACACTTATAAAAAATTAAAAAAAAAAAAAAATTATAAACCCATTCTTTATGAAACTTAATTTTTCAGCAAATTCTTATAAATTGTAAATTTAATAATGTTACATAGTAGAGAAACATAATTAGAATTAAAAGTCTCATAATTATTAATATTTAATTTATTTCATATTCACTCTTTGAGTTGCTCCTTTCAACACAAATAATTTAAGAAATTCTTCATTGAAAAATTTTTTTTAAGTATATTAATACAGTCAATAATAAACGAGCAATAAAAAGGAATAAGTTCCTTTAATATTAAAATCATAAATGCTTTACTTAATTTTGGCCAGTTAAATATTGGTCAAGAAATTTTTTATACTTAAAGCTTCATCTGTACTTTTTGAAAACTACTAAGAGGGAAATATATTTGAATTATGTATTTTTTAATTTCAATACAATATTTTTATAGGTTTTTCTTTAAAATGGAAAAAAAATGAAATCTAAAGAAACTCTTCTTTTTTTTTTTTTTTTTTTTGCACACTACTATGTAGGTAGACATTTTCATAACATGATCAAATGGTGTTCAGGACATCTCAAAACAAATAAAGCCATTGAAAATCAGAGGCCAAGAACTTTAACAAATCCAATACTTTTTCTTACATACATAGAAGAAAGTAGAAATAAGATTAGTGCTAAATCTAGAATAAAAGGGACCCTGGGGGAATTTAATAAAAAGGGCATTATTTGCATAATTTGTAGCCTTCTCTATTGTGATTTTTGCATGTAACCAAAGTAAATTGATAATTTTATGTGTAATATATATATATATATATATATATATATATATATATATATATATATATATATATAAGCTCTTCAGGAATGCTGTAGAACTATTGCTAGAAAGTTGAAAAGTATCTAAAGGCCTCTGAACATTTAAAATATTAGAAAAGGCTACTTTGTACCAAAATGTTTTTAGAAGAGCTGCTGGGTGCTAAAATGGGTTGAAAAAGGGCCGTTGGTTGCTAAAATGAGTTTGAAGGGCAGCAGGGTATAGCACCCTGCCAAATTAGCCTAGAGTCAGCAATAAAGATAAAGATGAATGTATTGTGTTAACACTAAATACAGGTTTGTATTCAATTTGTGTTATTATTATTTTTTTTTTCCATTCTTCCTTATTACCATTAAAATAACAAGTAAATTGTGTAAAGTGTTTTAAATGTGTTAATTTATAGTGTTTTAAATTGTGTGTGATGTTTGAAATGTGTTGTTAATTTGGGGACAAAGTGTTTCACTACAAAACACTATTGTTAAGAACACATTTTCTCAGAACACATTTACAACACTTTTTTTAGAACACATTTTTAAATTACAACACTTTTTTAACATATTGAAAACACTTACCACAACACAATAAAGTGTTGTAATTATGTTTCTTATGAAGTGTTCTAGCTCAGAACACCAAAAAGTGTTGTTAATTTGAGGACAAAATGTGTTCTTAAATGTGTTATTTTTGTGCGCGTGCGTTTGCAGTGCATGTTTTTTTCCACTTTGGCAAAAATTGGCCAACCCTGGCCACAACAAACTAGTTATGTAAATGTATTTTAGGAGAAGGAAAATCTTTGTAACATCATTTTTATACGACGAGAAGTACTGTGCAACCGCGAAAAGATGGCATTCGACCTTGGAATAGTTCATTTTGAAGAAGGGGCGGCCGAATGAAATGCGAATGATGCTTGGCGGCAGTTCTTTTTTCGCCAAACAATTCTTTGACTTACCAGCTTCTTTGGCACCTATACGAGCAGTCAAAGTGTCTATTGCTGCTAATTAAATAGAAAATTGCTAAATTTTTGTCAATTTAAATAGTTTTAATTATTTCTTATAATTTTTTTTATCAGATATGCAGAAAATCGATAAAACAAAATAGCTTTAAACATTTCTTATAATTTGTGTCCACATGTATGTTTATTTCTAGTATTTAAATTAATTGAATCCCTAAAATATACTCGTTTAGCTTTTAACTTCTCAAAGTATACGTAAAACAGTTTTTTTTTTTTTGTAAATATTCACTATCATGATTAGTTCAATTATTTAAATCTTAAATATCATAATTGAATGTTTTGTAAATATTAACTATCGTGATTAATTAAATTTCTTCCTTTCTACTTTTATTACAACCATTATATGATTATGTCATGTTATTTAATGACAATTACAATAATTTAATGTTTATTTTATCAAAACTGTAATGGTATTAATCATGGTTTCTTTTATTTCATACATTGTAGAAATAAACTTTTTAAAAGTTTAATTAAGTTACTTCTTTCATGCCTTTCTGGTGATAGTGATTGTACTTAAAAATTACTTCTCGGAAGCCATTAAAATTACTTTATTTTTAAAAAATCAAAATTTCTTTTTTAATGTTATTTGATCGCCGAAACTTTAAAATTTGTAAACAATAGTACCTCCGAACACTTCTTTTAAATAGTAATTAAAATTACCTCCAAACATTAAGTTTATCAACAACTTCAAATTATAATTTCACACTAAGAAACGAGCTAACAACGCCAAATCTGGAAACCAATCTACTCTGTGTTACCATGGGAATACAACCTCTCACCTTATTTCATTAATGGAATCATCTGAAAACACGTGATTCGCGTGCCAAGTTATCGCGAATGTACAATAGGCTTATTTAGGACGGAGAGCAGATTTTCTTTCTTATGTGCCTTTAATTAAACTCAGAATATTAAAAAAAGTATTATGTTGTGGCCACCACAAGACTTTCTTCTATATTTTCCTATACATATTCACCCAGTAACAATATTAAAATATATATATAAGATTTTTTTTTTTTTTTTTTTTTTTTTTTTTTGTTAAAAGTAAAAAAAAATCGATAACTTTGTTTTAAATTAGCATAAATTTATTGTTCAATCATTCGTTTTAAAGGTATTGACGAGATCTTTCGAAAGATATCCATCTTGAAAATTTGCCCCCCCCCCTCAGGAAGGGGGGCGATGCCCCCACATGCACAGAAATTTTTTTCCTAGTTAACTACTACTATTATCAATATTAATTCATATTGATTTTACAATCACAAGTTAAAAATAACTCTCATTATGTACATTTATACGAAATTTTGTCCTATACTGCATATCTTAAAAATTTAGAATAAACGAGATCACAGCGCCACCTGTTGAGCGATTGATCCCCAAATGTAATCAGCACCAGTTTATGTCGGGGACCAACTAAATACCAAGTTTGGTTAAATTTCATTCATTGGTTCGTGAGATACAGCGTCCACAGAAAAGTGATACAGACAGACAGACATTTTCTAAAAACTATCAATTCATGTTCTGGACATCCCAAAACGTGCAAATCCATCAAAAAATGGCGGTCGAAAATTTTCACGAATCCAATACTTTCTCTATATTGCATATAGAAGAAAGTAAAAAAAAAAAAAAAAAAAAAAAAAGACAGAAATTTTTAGAACGGATTGTTTTAGCTAGTGATTTTTATTTGAGAGAGAGTTCAAGGTTTCAATTTAAGAGTCTTTCGTCTTTCTATGCCGCTAACAATATGAATTCTTGGTACTACTCGAAACATTGAGGAGATGTATATGGGGGGTGGGGGGGTGGGGGAGAAGTAATATTTGTAGATTATTTTAAACATTTTTACCAATATGTACAGTAAGCTTGTTTATTTAAAAAAAGAAAAATAATAACTTTTTTAGTTAAAAGTAGGAATTTTTACAGTCGTAAATGCATCTGGGATCCCACATATGTAATTCGGTGGCTCTTTGGTCGCACTAGAGCTACGCGATGGTATTGGGGCATTGGGTTTCACCCTTATTGGTGCTTCAGCAGTAATTGCAGCATACGCATAATGCATACACCTGTGTCAATACAGCACACACATGTCATTTTCATATACAAATGTTAATGCGGGATATTGAATATAAGCTCACTTGTGATATTCACTTTTTTAGTTGTCTCACGTACGGTGGTTTTCTAATACGATAGATTTCGTTGACTTACTTTCCAGTTGTCACCTCAAATTAATGACTAAGAGGCTCTACGACTATTGTGCACGGGCAGCTACAAAAATACTCTTTGAACATACTTGTAATGGGAAAAATACCTAGGATATTTCTCTATCTTTTCTTTAGTTTCTGTAGCTGTTTTTTCCACACAGATGAATTGTTTTATTAACACCTGATATTTTCTTATCTCTGTGGTGACTTTTGGGAGTACACCTCGAAGAACGGAATACGCAAGCATGAGTCCAGTGATGATTTTTGCTATTTTTATTCAAAACTTAACAAGAAAGTTGAAATTCAAATAAAATAAAAATTATTACAAAATGCTCGCCTCCGAGCATCCTTCAAAAACATGCTACACCTTTTTTAGCACCAAGTCTCTCTGTCTTTTTTGAGTCTCTTCCTTCCGAGCACACCTTCGGAGGGGGAGGGGAATACCCCACACGAAGCACTGATTCGTTGATCGTGATATCACTCTACCCGTGACATCATTTTCGTCCAATCTTGGTCTACCCGAAACTCGGAGAAATGTCGGTAGCAACAAAAGGCCATGCGTGAAATCGGAAACTATTGATGTCACCGCTTCCATAGAAATATAAAATTTTTTCACACAAAGCATCTGTCGCTCAGACGGCTTCCCATGGCTCCGTTCTGTCTGGTCACACGACCTCTGACCTCTTGGAATGTTTGTAACCTTCACTCCAGCACAGCTTCCTCCCTCCTAAAAGACCATTTTACGGCCTTCAGGATGTAAAATAGGCTCCAGAAAACACAGGTGCCTCCTCTCATTATCAAACATGCAACATCAGAGAGTTGAGCTAGCCCCCCAAAAAAAAAATTTTCGAAACAACCCCCTGAACTTTTATAGAACTAAAAATAATCTTAAAAATAAATTTTCTAGTCTTACACCTTGCATAATTACTAGATCCCAAGGTCTCATTTCACATTATATAAAAAAAACAATTAAACATTCACATGCAATTTCGTGATGACAATCAAAGGTTCTACCCCTAACAAAATTTTAAAACTCAAACACTGAAATTTCACAATTACACAATAAAATTTCATGAAAAAGAAAGAAAAATAATTCATAATCAATACATTCAAACTTTTTTTTTTTTTTTTTTTTGGAATACAAATGAAAGAAAAAAAAAATAAATATTTACAAACAGTCCAAAAACACTACCTAAAACCAAGGCATTTTTTTTTTTTTTTTTTTTTTTTTATTCTTCGTGCATGCGACTTAACGCATCTGCATTCAAATGCTTTTTTCCGCTCTTATGCTCGACTGTGAAGTTGTATTGTTGTAAACATAAGGCCCATCTCGTCAAACGTGAATTTGTGCCCATCATTTTTTTAAGATAAACTAAAGGGTTATGATCGGTTTGAAGAACGAATTTTTGTCCATCTAAATAATGATTTAGTTTTTTCACCCCAAAAATGACTGCCGCTAATTCGCGTTCAATGGTACTATAATTACGCTCCGCCTTGGAGAATTTTTTGCTCAAATAAACAATTGGGTGTTCCTCGTTATTCCCGAAATTTTGAGCTAGGACCACACCCGCCCCTACAAGACTTGCATCAGTCTGAACAATGAAGTCTTTTGAAAAATCCGCAGCATAGAGTACCGGTCCCTTAGTTAGATCTAATTTTAGTACCTTAAATGCCTGATCACATTCCTGACTCCACTCAATTTTTTCCCTCTTATTTTTCCCTTTTAACAAATCCGTCAAAGGCGCAGCTTTTGTCGCATAATCCTTTATATATTTATGGTAAAATCCGGTCAGACCTAAAAATGACCTTACATGCGTCTTTGTCTTTGGAATGGGAAATTCTTGGATAGTTTGGATTTTCGCGTCACTCGGCGACCTCTTCCCCGACCCCACTTCGTGCCCTAAAAATTTTACATGGTCCTGGGCGAATAAACACTTTGCCGGTTTCACTTTTAGATTTGCCTCCTCCAAACGTTGTAACACAATGTCCAGATGCCGGATATGGAGCTCCCAACTGGATGAAAACACAGCCAGATCATCCACATATGGTCTCACAAAACTCACTAAATCCCCTAGCACCTCACTAATTAATTTACAAAAATAAAATGGAGCATTCACTAAGCCAAACATCATTTTTTTTGGAATAAACTCACCGAAAGGGGTTACAAACGCCGCATACCTTTGCGCACGTTTCGGTAACGGGATTTGGAAATACCCCTTCGTCAGATCCATTACTGAGATATATTTTGCAGTGCTCACTTCCTCAACTACCTCCTCAATATTCGGTAACGGGAAAAATTGCACTTGGGTTTTGGCATTGAGGGCCCTATAATCGACACACGGCCTAGGGTCTTTCCCCGGACTCTCTACAAGAATCATAGGCGATGCGTAATCTGACTGACCCACCTCAATCACCCCTAACTCTAACAGCCTGGAAATCTTCCGCATAATTTCTAACTGCCGCGGAGACATGCGATAGGGTTTTGCACGAATCGGCTTATCATCTGTCAAAATGATATCCATCTCTACCTTATGGGTCGTACCAGGGTCGTTAGAAAACACCGTTTTATGCTTTACTAGGACATTTTGTAAAGTTGCCAAATTCCCTTCCGAAACCTTATTACCCAAATTACTCCCCTTAATTAAGTCTGTCAAGTCGAAATGATTAGGGTCCGAAATCGGATACGGGATAGATGCATCCTCCTCAATTTCCTCGCCACCCTCTTCCAAAATTAAGTTGACATGCTCTGGGCGTTTATGATAAGGTTTCATTAAATTCATGTGGAAAATCGTGTCCTTACATCTCCTTCCCGGAAGATCTACCGTATAGTTCGTATCGGATATTACCCCCGTAACTACACCTGGACCTAGCCACTGTACTGCCATTTTATGTGGTTTTGCAGTAGCCAAAACCAACACCGAGTCTCCCACCTTAAATTTTCGGGACACTGCATTTTGGTCGTACCACAATTTTCTTTTTTGTTGACATTCTGTCATGCGCTCCCCTGCCAAATCTTGACATCTTTTTAAGCGCTCATTTAAATCCAAAATATACTCTACTACATTTTGATTCATTTCCTCTTCCTGCATCCAATTTTCGTAAACAATGGTATGAGGCATCCTCAAATTCTTCCCAAAAATAAGCTCTGAAGGAGAAAATCCCGTGCTCTCACGCGGCACCGTCCTCAACGCGAAAAGAGCCATAGGCAGATTTTCTTCCCAATCGCTTTTCGTTTCGAGACATAATGCTTTGAGAATCCTCTTAAGAGTGGAATGCATTCTTTCCGCCTGATTAGATTGCGGATGACAGACAGAAGAATGATTGATTTTGATATCATACTTCTCAAAAAACGCTGTCGATAAGTCACTCGTGAAATAAGCACCTTGATCGCAGACTAACTCTCTAGGAAATCCGGTCTTCGCGAAAATTTGCATCAATGCATTGATCACTGACCTCGAAGTTAGGTTTTCCACAGGAATAGCATCCGGGAATTTTGAAGCGACGCAAACAGCCGTTATCGCAAAACGATTATTTTTGTTGCTCGTTACAAGCGGACCTATAGCGTCAATCGACAGACGTCTGAACGGTTCAGAAATAATCGGTACTAATCTCAACGGAGCTTTCTTCTTATCCCCTTTTTGTCCTACTTTTTGACAAATTTCACAAGTTTTGACATACTCTTCGATTTCCTGATAGCAATTTGGCCAAAAGAAATTAGTCAACACCCTCTGCTTAGTTTTACACGAGCCTAAATGCCCTGACACAGAATCATGACACAGGTTTAGAATCGCTGCCCTAAATTTCTTTGGCACGCACAACTGCATCCTGTTTTGGTTACGCTTAGAATCCAATATTCGAATTAACCGCTCATTTTTTATCTTAAATTCCTTTCCCGCTTCATTCCTAGCTTTTTCCCAACAATTTTTCAACGTGTCACACGCAGTTTGCTCTTTTTGAAACTCTTCAGCTGAAACCCCGATTAATGGACACCTGTCTGTTTCTTTTAACACAGGAAGAACAACTTTATTTTCTGCACTAGTCTCCTCTAACGACTCGCTTATCAAACCCGGTTCCTCCTCAAAATTCAGAATTTTTTTCTGAGTTGGCTTTTCATTATTTATTTCGGACTGCGCACTCTTAATCCTTTCTTGCTCACGTTTCTGACTTCGCGTTATCGCATTAATTGGATAAACAATTTTTTTATTGGACTCAATTAACTCTGCGGTTTTATTGCCTAGAAGATATATTCCCTGACTCAAATTAGCCGGTTTTACAGCCGCTTTTGTAATGACCTCTCCGAATTCCCCTTTTAAAACGATTTTCGCCAAAGGTAAACACCTACACGTTTCGTCAAACGGTTGCTTAATCCATACCTGTTCCGGCAGTAAATCCTCAACAGAAATCATATTCCTTTCGCACACGTCAATGTTTGAGCCACTATCTCTCAAGAATTCGCGCTCTTGTCCATTTATTTCTAATTTACCTATATAAGGCTCAAAACCAACACCTAAAATTTCGCCCGCACTTAAGTTATTGATCGGATTTGTTCTGCGATTAGGGTTTTGTGGGCAGTTAGGTCGAATATGGCCCCTTTCCGAGCACAGATAGCACACAATTTTACTATTTCTATCAAAATCACGATCTTTAGATTCGGTTTTATCCCCTTTTAACTTTCCTGAGTCTTTTTTGTCGCCCTTAGCTGACTCAGCTTTCGGATTATTCCCACCATCATGCTTACCTGACCCGAATTTCTGACCGTCTTTCCCAAATGAATTTCTACCCTTCGTAAAACGCTGAAAAGGCTTATATTCTCTTTTCCCATTCTCCTTTCTAACCGCGTCATACTTGTCGCACTTCTCCGCCAAATCCGAAGCTTTGTTGATTTCTTCCCACACATCTACAAAATGTTGTTTGATTTCGCATGGTACCCTTTTCTTTAACTGCTCCGTGAGCATCAATTCCTTTAATGACTCTAAATCTTTAATTTCTAAAGTCTCAAGCCAGTTATCTAGGTACCCTCTCAAATCGTGAACTAAATCAACCCATAATTCTTCACTTTTTTTGTTGTGCGATTCAAATTTCGTTCTTAGCGCACGCGCACTCAATCTGAACCTATTCATCAACACTTTTTTTACATGTTGAAAGTTATCAGCCTCTGACTCGTCTAATTTCATAATTATTTGTACGACGTCGCACGGCAATAAAGGGATAAGTTGCGACATCCAGTCCTGTTCGCTAACATTTTCTTTACGTGCTAATCTTTCAAATATCGTGAAAAAAAGAGAAATATCCATTTGTTTTGGGTCAAATTTCGGAGCTATGTCCTTTAAATTAATTTTCTTCAAAACCGTCTCTTGAACTAAACTCCCGGACTCTACGCTACTAGTTTCTGCAGCGCTCTGGATTCTGAGTTTCTCAAGTTCAAAATTTCGTTCGGCTTCTTCTTTTTGCAACGCCCATTCGCGCTCTTCTTTTTCTTTTCGTAATTCCCATTCGCGCTCTTCTTTTTCTTTTTGTAATTTCAATTCGCGCTCTTCTATTTCTTTTTCTTTTTGCAATTTCGCTTCCCTTTCTTTCTCTTCCAAAATCCCTTCTATTAGCGCCTTCGCAACCCCTTCATCATAATTAGCCGCCTTTTCAATGGCTTCCCTGATTTCTAGTTTTTTGCTTTTATCTGTTAGCCCCGAAACACCAAATTCATCCGCTAACTCTAACAATACATTTTTAGTATACTTAATGAGAAATGCCATAATTACAAAATACAATTTCACTAATTACTGAAAAAAAATGCACATGTAATAAAAACAATAAACAAATCAAATACCATGAAAATATAGACAAAAGTAACACTTTGATTATCACCTACGAAATTCTTTAAACACCTTTTCTCTAAACATTAACTACAATATTTACCCAGATACAATAAACAGTACCTATATTTAGTTAAAATAAACAACTAGAGAAAAAAAAAAAAAAAATCCTAGAATTTTTACCAGTAGGCAAATCAACTAATTTCCAGTATACTCCTATATAAACAGTTACAGTATCCACAATCCATACGTTGCTTTTAAAAAGAATTTAGAATTATAATCTTATCGAAACTTTTAAACAACAATTTAAAGTTGCCAAGCTCCCCGTTACAATAAACAGAACTTTAACGATAAATTTATCTCTCAAGTAAACGCCCCGTTAAGTCATGAAATTACTCTTTTCAACCGCCTTAACTATTAACTTGACTTCGAGATATCCGTGCTTAAAATTTTACACATAAAAACTAAATTCTTACTCTTAAAGCTTCGTAACTACATGCATTGTTACAAAAAATAAATAAATAAATAAACAAAAACTATCATCCCACAACTCAATCTCTGACACTTTGCATATCTGAAAATGAAAGAAAACATACCTGAAAAACCTCCCTGATTGACATCTCCAGGGAATTCAGCAGCACAGGGAAGAAGCGAAGTCCTTTTAATCCTTTCCACGCTATTGTCACAGGCATCAATAATCTCCAGTAAATCTCAGGGATTCCAGTTGTCACCGGGCTCACAGCAAACGTTCTTTTATACTTTTTCACCACAAACACATAGAAGACAGAGTTCGATGTTTTTTTTCTTCTAAAAACAACATGCCACCGATATGCCACCAATTTATATTTTTAATTAAAGCTGTGGTGACTTTTGGGAGTACACCTCGAAGAACGGAATACGCAAGCATGAGTCCAGTGATGATTTTTGCTATTTTTATTCAAAACTTAACAAGAAAGTTGAAATTCAAATAAATTAAAAATTATTACAAAATGCCCGCCTCCGAGCATCCTTCAAAAACATGCTACACCTTTTTTAGCACCAAGTCTCTCTGTCTTTTTTGAGTCTCTTCCTTCCGAGCACACCTTCGGAGGGGGAGGGGAATACCCCACACGAAGCACTGATTCGTTGATCGTGATATCACTCTACCCGTGACATCATTTTCGTCCAATCTTGGTCTACCCGAAACTCGGAGAAATGTCGGTAGCAACAAAAGGCCATGCGTGAAATCGGAAACTATTGATGTCACCGCTTCCATAGAAATATAAAAATTTTTCACACAAAGCATCTGTCGCTCAGACGGCTTCCCATGGCTCCGTTCTGTCTGGTCACACGACCCCTGACCTCTTGGAATGTTTGTAACCTTCACTCCAGCACAGCTTCCTCCCTCCTAAAAGACCATTTTACGGCCTTCAGGATGTAAAATAGGCTCCAGAAGACACAGGTGCCTCCTCTCATTATCAAACATGCAACATCAGAAAGTTGAGCTAGCCCCCCAAAAAAAAATTTTTCGAAACAACCCCCTGAACTTTTATAGAGCTAAAAATAATCTTAAAAATAAATTTTCTAGTCTTACACCTTGCATAATTACTAGATCCCAAGGTCTCATTTCACATTATATAAAAAAAACAATTAAACATTCACATGCAATTTCGTGATGACAATCAAAGGTTCTACCCCTAACAAAATTTTAAAAGTCAAACACTGAAATTTCACAATTACACAATAAAATTTCATGAAAAAGAAAGAAAAATAATTCATAATCAATACATTCAAACTTTTTTTTTTTTTTTTTTTTTTTTTGGAATACAAATGAAAGAAAAAAAAATAAATATTTACAAACAGTCCAAAAACACTACCTAAAACCAAGGCATTTTTTTTTTTTTTTTTTTATTCTTCGTGCATGCGACTTAACGCATCTGCATTCAAATGCTTTTTTCCGCTCTTATGCTCGACTGTGAAGTTGTATTGTTGTAAACATAAGGCCCATCTCGTCAAACGTGAATTTGTGCCCATCATTTTTTAAGATAAACTAAAGGGTTATGATCGGTTTGAAGAACGAATTTTTGTCCATCTAAATAATGATTTAGTTTTTTCACCCCAAAAATGACTGCCGCTAATTCGCGTTCAATGGTACTATAATTACGCTCCGCCTTGGAGAATTTTTTGCTCAAATAAACAATTGGGTGTTCCTCGTTATTCCCGAAATTTTGAGCTAGGACCACACCCGCCCCTACAAGACTTGCATCAGTCTGAACAATGAAGTCTTTTGAAAAATCCGCAGCATAGAGTACCGGTCCCTTAGTTAGATCTAATTTTAGTACCTTAAATGCCTGATCACATTCCTGACTCCACTCAATTTTTTCCCTCTTATTTTTCCCTTTTAACAAATCCGTCAAAGGCGCAGCTTTTGTCGCATAATCCTTTATATATTTATGGTAAAATCCGGTCAGACCTAAAAATGACCTTACATGCGTCTTTGTCTTTGGAATGGGAAATTCTTGGATAGTTTGGATTTTCGCGTCACTCGGCGACCTCTTCCCCGACCCCACTTCGTGCCCTAAAAATTTTACATGGTCCTGGGCGAATAAACACTTTGCCGGTTTCACTTTTAGATTTGCCTCCTCCAAACGTTGTAACACAATGTCCAGATGCCGGATATGGAGCTCCCAACTGGATGAAAACACAGCCAGATCATCCACATATGGTCTCACAAAACTCACTAAATCCCCTAGCACCTCACTAATTAATTTACAAAAATAAAATGGAGCATTCACTAAGCCAAACATCATTTTTTTTGGAATAAACTCACCGAAAGGGGTTACAAACGCCGCATACCTTTGCGCACGTTTCGGTAACGGGATTTGGAAATACCCCTTCGTCAGATCCATTACTGAGATATATTTTGCAGTGCTCACTTCCTCAACTACCTCCTCAATATTCGGTAACGGGAAAAATTGCACTTGGGTTTTGGCATTGAGGGCCCTATAATCGACACACGGCCTAGGGTCTTTCCCCGGACTCTCTACAAGAATCATAGGCGATGCGTAATCTGACTGACCCACCTCAATCACCCCTAACTCTAACAGCCTGGAAATCTTCCGCATAATTTCTAACTGCCGCGGAGACATGCGATAGGGTTTTGCACGAATCGGCTTATCATCTGTCAAAATGATATCCATCTCTACCTTATGGGTCGTACCAGGGTCGTTAGAAAACACCGTTTTATGCTTTACTAGGACATTTTGTAAAGTTGCCAAATTCCCTTCCGAAACCTTATTACCCAAATTACTCCCCTTAATTAAGTCTGTCAAGTCGAAATGATTAGGGTCCGAAATCGGATACGGGATAGATGCATCCTCCTCAATTTCCTCGCCACCCTCTTCCAAAATTAAGTTGACATGCTCTGGGCGTTTATGATAAGGTTTCATTAAATTCACGTGGAAAATCGTGTCCTTACATCTCCTTCCCGGAAGATCTACCGTATAGTTCGTATCGGATATTACCCCCGTAACTACACCTGGACCTAGCCACTGTACTGCCATTTTATGTGGTTTTGCAGTAGCCAAAACCAACACCGAGTCTCCCACCTTAAATTTTCGGGACACTGCATTTTGGTCGTACCACAATTTTCTTTTTTGTTGACATTCTGTCATGCGCTCCCCTGCCAAATCTTGACATCTTTTTAAGCGCTCATTTAAATCCAAAATATACTCTACTACATTTTGATTCATTTCCTCTTCCTGCATCCAATTTTCGTAAACAATGGTATGAGGCATCCTCAAATTCTTCCCAAAAATAAGCTCTGAAGGAGAAAATCCCGTGCTCTCACGCGGCACCGTCCTCAACGCGAAAAGAGCCATAGGCAGATTTTCTTCCCAATCGCTTTTCGTTTCGAGACATAATGCTTTGAGAATCCTCTTAAGAGTGGAATGCATTCTTTCCACCTGATTAGATTGCGGATGACAGACAGAAGAATGATTGATTTTGATATCATACTTCTCAAAAAACGCTGTCGATAAGTCACTCGTGAAATAAGCACCTTGATCGCAGACTAACTCTCCAGGAAATCCGGTCTTCGCGAAAATTTGCATCAATGCATTGATCACTGACCTCGAAGTTAGGTTTTCCACAGGAATAGCATCCGGGAATTTTGAAGCGACGCAAACAGCCGTTATCGCAAAACGATTATTTTTGTTGCTCGTTACAAGCGGACCTATAGCGTCAATCGACAGACGTCTGAACGGTTCAGAAATAATCGGTACTAATCTCAACGGAGCTTTCTTCTTATCCCCTTTTTGTCCTACTTTTTGACAAATTTCACAAGTTTTGACATACTCTTCGATTTCCTGATAGCAATTTGGCCAAAAGAAATTAGTCAACACCCTCTGCTTAGTTTTACACGAGCCTAAATGCCCTGACACAGAATCATGACACAGGTTTAGAATCGCTGCCCTAAATTTCTTTGGCACGCACAACTGCATCCTGTTTTGGTTACGCTTAGAATCCAATATTCGAATTAACCGCTCATTTTTTATCTTAAATTCCTTTCCCGCTTCATTCCTAGCTTTTTCCCAACAATTTTTCAACGTGTCACACGCAGTTTGCTCTTTTTGAAACTCTTCAGCTGAAACCCCGATTAATGGACACCTGTCTGTTTCTTTTAACACAGGAAGAACAACTTTATTTTCTGCACTAGTCTCCTCTAACGACTCGCTTATCAAACCCGGTTCCTCCTCAAAATTCAGAATTTTTTTCTGAGTTGGCTTTTCATTATTTATTTCGGACTGCGCACTCTTAATCCTTTCTTGCTCACGTTTCTGACTTAGCGTTATCGCATTAATTGGATAAACAATTTTTTTATTGGACTCAATTAACTCTGCGGTTTTATTGCCTAGAAGATATATTCCCTGACTCAAATTAGCCGGTTTTACAGCCGCTTTTGTAATGACCTCTCCGAATTCCCCTTTTAAAACGATTTTCGCCAAAGGTAAACACCTACACGTTTCGTCAAACGGTTGCTTAATCCATACCTGTTCCGGCAGTAAATCCTCAACAGAAATCATATTCCTTTCGCACACGTCAATGTTTGAGCCACTATCTCTCAAGAATTCGCGCTCTTGTCCATTTATTTCTAATTTACCTATATAAGGCTCAAAACCAACACCTAAAATTTCGCCCGCACTTAAGTTATTGATCGGATTTGTTCTGCGATTAGGGTTTTGTGGGCAGTTAGGTCGAATATGGCCCCTTTCCGAGCACAGATAGCACACAATTTTACTATTTCTATCAAAATCACGATCTTTAGATTCGGTTTTATCCCCTTTTAACTTTCCTGAGTCTTTTTTGTCGCCCTTAGCTGACTCAGCTTTCGGATTATTCCCACCATCATGCTTACCTGACCCGAATTTCTGACCGTCTTTCCCAAATGAATTTCTACCCTTCGTAAAACGCTGAAAAGGCTTATATTCTCTTTTCCCATTCTCCTTTCTAACCGCGTCATACTTGTCGCACTTCTCCGCCAAATCCGAAGCTTTGTTGATTTCTTCCCACACATCTACAAAATGTTGTTTGATTTCGCATGGTACCCTTTTCTTTAACTGCTCCGTGAGCATCAATTCCTTTAATGACTCTAAATCTTTAATTTCTAAAGTCTCAAGCCAGTTATCTAGGTACCCTCTCAAATCGTGAACTAAATCAACCCATAATTCTTCACTTTTTTTGTTGTGCGATTCAAATTTCGTTCTTAGCGCACGCGCACTCAATCTGAACCTATTCATCAACACTTTTTTTACATGTTGAAAGTTCTCAGCCTCTGACTCGTCTAATTTCATAATTATTTGTACGACGTCGCACGGCAATAAAGGGATAAGTTGCGACATCCAGTCCTGTTCGCTAACATTTTCTTTACGTGCTAATCTTTCAAATATCGTGAAAAAAAGAGAAATATCCATTTGTTTTGGGTCAAATTTCGGAGCTATGTCCTTTAAATTAATTTTCTTCAAAACCGTCTCTTGAACTAAACTCCCGGACTCTACGCTACTAGTTTCTGCAGCGCTCTGGATTCTGAGTTTCTCAAGTTCAAAATTTCGTTCGGCTTCTTCTTTTTGCAACGCCCATTCGCGCTCTTCTTTTTCTTTTCGTAATTCCCATTCGCGCTCTTCTTTTTCTTTTTGTAATTTCAATTCGCGCTCTTCTATTTCTTTTTCTTTTTGCAATTTCGCTTCCCTTTCTTTCTCTTCCAAAATCCCTTCTATTAGCGCCTTCGCAACCCCTTCATCATAATTAGCCGCCTTTTCAATGGCTTCCCTGATTTCTAGTTTTTTGCTTTTATCTGTTAGCCCCGAAACACCAAATTCATCCGCTAACTCTAACAATACATTTTTAGTATACTTAATGAGAAATGCCATAATTACAAAATACAATTTCACTAATTACTGAAAAAAAATGCACATGTAATAAAAACAATAAACAAATCAAATACCATGAAAATATAGACAAAAGTAACACTTTGATTATCACCTACGAAATTCTTTAAACACCTTTTCTCTAAACATTAACTACAATATTTACCCAGATACAATAAACAGTACCTATATTTAGTTAAAATAAACAACTAGAGAAAAAAAAAAAAAAAAATCCTAGAATTTTTACCAGTAGGCAAATCAACTAATTTCCAGTATACTCCTATATAAACAGTTACAGTATCCACAATCCATACGTTGCTTTTAAAAAGAATTTAGAATTATAATCTTATCGAAACTTTTAAACAACAATTTAAAGTTGCCAAGCTCCCCGTTACAATAAACAGAACTTTAACGATAAATTTATCTCTCAAGTAAACGCCCCGTTAAGTCATGAAATTACTCTTTTCAACCGCCTTAACTATTAATTTGACTTCGAGATATCCGTGCTTAAAATTTTACACATAAAAACTAAATTCTTACTCTTAAAGCTTCGTAACTACATGCATTGTTACAAAAAATAAATAAATAAATAAACAAAAACTATCATCCCACAACTCAATCTCTGACACTTTGCATATCTGAAAATGAAAGAAAACATACCTGAAAAACCTCCTTGATTGACATCTCCAGGGAATTCAGCAGCACAGGGAAGAAGCGAAGTCCTTTTAATCCTTTCCACGCTATTGTCACAGGCATCAATAATCTCCAGTAAATCTCAGGGATTCCAGTTGTCACCGGGCTCACAGCAAACGTTCTTTTATACTTTTTCACCACAAACACATAGAAGACAGAGTTCGATGTTTTTTTTCTTCTAAAAACAACATGCCACCGATATGCCACCAATTTATATTTTTAATTAAAGCTGTGGTGACTTTTGGGAGTACACCTCGAAGAACGGAATACGCAAGCATGAGTCCAGTGATGATTTTTGCTATTTTTATTCAAAACTTAACGAGAAAGTTGAAATTCAAATAAATTAAAAATTATTACAAAATGCTCGCCTCCGAGCATCCTTCAAAAACATGCTACACCTTTTTTAGCACCAAGTCTCTCTGTCTTTTTTGAGTCTCTTCCTTCCGAGCACACCTTCGGAGGGGGAGGGGAATACCCCACACGAAGCACTGATTCGTTGATCGTGATATCACTCTACCCGTGACATACTTTTCGTCCAATCTTGGTCTACCCGAAACTCGGAGAAATGTCGGTAGCAACAAAAGGCCATGCGTGAAATCGGAAACTATTGATGTCACCGCTTCCATAGAAATATAAAATTTTTTCACACAAAGCATCTGTCGCTCAGACGGCTTCCCATGGCTCCGTTCTGTCTGGTCACACGACCCCTGACCTCTTGGAATGTTTGTAACCTTCACTCCAGCACAGCTTCCTCCCTCCTAAAAGACCATTTTACGGCCTTCAGGATGTAAAATAGGCTCCAGAAGACACAGGTGCCTCCTCTCATTATCAAACATGCAACATCAGAGAGTTGAGCTAGCCCCCCAAAAAAAAATTTTTCGAAACAACCCCCTGAACTTTTATAGAACTAAAAATAATCTTAAAAATAAATTTTCTAGTCTTACACCTCGCATAATTACTAGATCCCAAGGTCTCATTTCACATTATATAAAAAAAACAATTAAACATTCACATGCAATTTCGTGATAACAATCAAAGGTTCTACCCCTAACAAAATTTTAAAAGTCAAACACTGAAATTTCACAATTACACAATAAAATTTCATGAAAAAGAAAGAAAAATAATTCATAATCAATACATTCAAACTTTTTTTTTTTTTTTTTTTTTTTGGAATACAAATGAAAGAAAAAAAAAATAAATATTTACAAACAGTCCAAAAACACTACCTAAAACCAAGGCATTTTTTTTTTTTTTTTTTTATTCTTCGTGCATGCGACTTAACGCATCTGCATTCAAATGCTTTTTTCCGCTCTTATGCTCGACTGTGAAGTTGAATTGTTGTAAACATAAGGCATCTCGTCAAACGTGAATTTGTGCCCATCATTTTTTTAAGATAAACTAAAGGGTTATGATCGGTTTGAAGAACGAATTTTTGTCCATCTAAATAATGATTTAGTTTTTTCACCCCAAAAATGACTGCCGCTAATTCGCGTTCAATGGTACTATAATTACGCTCCGCCTTGGAGAATTTTTTGCTCAAATAAACAATTGGGTGTTCCTCGTTATTCCCGAAATTTTGAGCTAGGACCACACCCGCCCCTACAAGACTTGCATCAGTCTGAACAATGAAGTCTTTTGAAAAATCCGCAGCATAGAGTACCGGTCCCTTAGTTAGATCTAATTTTAGTACCTTAAATGCCTGATCACATTCCTGAATCCACTCAATTTTTTCCCTCTTATTTTTCCCTTTTAACAAATCCGTCAAAGGCGCAGCTTTTGTCGCATAATCCTTTATATATTTATGGTAAAATCCGGTCAGACCTAAAAATGACCTTACATGCGTCTTTGTCTTTGGAATGGGAAATTCTTGGATAGTTTGGATTTTCGCGTCACTCGGCGACCTCTTCCCCGACCCCACTTCGTGCCCTAAAAATTTTACATGGTCCTGGGCGAATAAACACTTTGCCGGTTTCACTTTTAGATTTGCCTCCTCCAAACGTTGTAACACAATGTCCAGATGCCGGATATGGAGCTCCCAACTGGATGAAAACACAGCCAGATCATCCACATATGGTCTCACAAAACTCACTAAATCCCCTAGCACCTCACTAATTAATTTACAAAAATAAAATGGAGCATTCACTAAGCCAAACATCATTTTTTTGGAATAAATGGCGTTTATGATAAGGCGTTTATGATAAGGTTTCATTAAATTCACGTGGAAAATCGTGTCCTTACATCTCCTTCCCGGAAGATCTACCGTATAGTTCGTATCGGATATTACCCCCGTAACTACACCTGGACCTAGCCACTGTACTGCCATTTTATGTGGTTTTGCAGTAGCCAAAACCAACACCGAGTCTCCCACCTTAAATTTTCGGGACACTGCATTTTGGTCGTACCACAATTTTTTTTTTTGTTGACATTCTGTCATGCGCTCCCCTGCCAAATCTTGACATCTTTTTAAGCGCTCATTTAAATCCAAAATATACTCTACTACATTTTGATTCATTTCCTCTTCCTGCATCCAATTTTCGTAAACAATGGTATGAGGCATCCTCAAATTCTTCCCAAAAATAAGCTCTGAAGGAGAAAATCCCGTGCTCTCACGCGGCACCGTCCTCAACGCGAAAAGAGCCATAGGCAGATTTTCTTCCCAATCGCTTTTCGTTTCGAGACATAATGCTTTGAAAATCCTCTTAAGAGTGGAATGCATTCTTTCCACCTGATTAGATTGCGGATGACAGACAGAAGAATGATTGATTTTGATATCATACTTCTCAAAAAACGCTGTCAATAAGTCACTCGTGAAATAAGCACCTTGATCGCAGACTAACTCTCTAGGAAATCCGGTCTTCGCGAAAATTTGCATCAATGCATTGATCACTGACCTCGAAGTTAGGTTTTCCACAGGAATAGCATCCGGGAATTTTGAAGCGACGCAAACAGCCGTTATCGCAAAACGATTATTTTTGTTGCTCGTTACAAGCGGACCTATAGCGTCAATCGACAGACGTCTGAACGGTTCAGAAATAATCGGTACTAATCTCAACGGAGCTTTCTTCTTATCCCCTTTTTGTCCTACTTTTTGACAAATTTCACAAGTTTTGACATACTCTTCGATTTCCTGATAGCAATTTGGCCAAAAGAAATTAGTCAACACCCTCTGCTTAGTTTTACACGAGCCTAAATGCCCTGACACAGAATCATGACACAGGTTTAGAATCGCTGCCCTAAATTTCTTTGGCACGCACAACTGCATCCTGTTTTGGTTACGCTTAGAATCCAATATTCGAATTAACCGCTCATTTTTTATCTTAAATTCCTTTCCCGCTTCATTCCTAGCTTTTTCCCAACAATTTTTCAACGTGTCACACGCAGTTTGCTCTTTTTGAAACTCTTCAGCTGAAACCCCGATTAATGGACACCTGTCTGTTTCTTTTAACACAGGAAGAACAACTTTATTTTCTGCACTAGTCTCCTCTAACGACTCGCTTATCAAACCCGGTTCCTCCTCAAAATTCAGAATTTTTTTCTGAGTTGGCTTTTCATTATTTATTTCGGACTGCGCACTCTTAATCCTTTCTTGCTCACGTTTCTGACTTCGCGTTATCGCATTAATTGGATAAACAATTTTTTTATTGGACTCAATTAACTCTGCGGTTTTATTGCCTAGAAGATATATTCCCTGACTCAAATTAGCCGGTTTTACAGCCGCTTTTGTAATGACCTCTCCGAATTCCCCTTTTAAAATGATTTTCGCCAAAGGTAAACACCTACACGTTTCGTCAAACGGTTGCTTAATCCATACCTGTTCCGGCAGTAAATACTTAACAGAAATCATATTCCTTTCGCACACGTCAATGTTTGAGCCACTATCTCTCAAGAATTCGCGCTCTTGTCCATTTATTTCTAATTTACCTATATAAGGCTCAAAACCAACACCTAAAATTTCGCCCGCACTTAAGTTATTGATCGGATTTGTTCTGCGATTAGGGTTTTGTGGGCAGTTAGGTCGAATATGGCCCCTTTCCGAGCACAGATAGCACACAATTTTACTATTTCTATCAAAATCACGATCTTTAGATTCGGTTTTATCCCCTTTTAACTTTCCTGAGTCTTTTTTGTCGCCCTTAGCTGACTCAGCTTTCGGATTATTCCCACCATCATGCTTACCTGACCCGAATTTCTGACCGTCTTTCCCAAATGAATTTCTACCCTTCGTAAAACGCTGAAAAGGCTTATATTCTCTTTTCCCATTCTCCTTTCTAACCGCGTCATACTTGTCGCACTTCTCCGCCAAATCCGAAGCTTTGTTGATTTCTTCCCACACATCTACAAAATGTTGTTTGATTTCGCATGGTACCCTTTTCTTTAACTGCTCCGTGAGCATCAATTCCTTTAATGACTCTAAATCTTTAATTTCTAAAGTCTCAAGCCAGTTATCTAGGTACCCTCTCAAATCGTGAACTAAATCAACCCATAATTCTTCACTTTTTTTGTTGTGCGATTCAAATTTCGTTCTTAGCGCACGCGCACTCAATCTGAACCTATTCATCAACACTTTTTTTACATGTTGAAAGTTATCAGCCTCTGACTCGTCTAATTTCATAATTATTTGTACGACGTCGCACGGCAATAAAGGGATAAGTTGCGACATCCAGTCCTGTTCGCTAACATTTTCTTTACGTGCTAATCTTTCAAATATCGTGAAAAAAAGAGAAATATCCATTTGTTTTGGGTCAAATTTCGGAGCTATGTCCTTTAAATTAATTTTCTTCAAAACCGTCTCTTGAACTAAACTCCCGGACTCTACGCTACTAGTTTCTGCAGCGCTCTGGATTCTGAGTTTCTCAAGTTCAAAATTTCGTTCGGCTTCTTCTTTTTGCAACGCCCATTCGCGCTCTTCTTTTTCTTTTCGTAATTCCCATTCGCGCTCTTCTTTTTCTTTTTGTAATTTCAATTCGCGCTCTTCTATTTCTTTTTCTTTTTGCAATTTCGCTTCCCTTTCTTTCTCTTCCAAAATCCCTTCTATTAGCGCCTTCGCAACCCCTTCATCATAATTAGCCGCCTTTTCAATGGCTTCCCTGATTTCTAGTTTTTTGCTTTTATCTGTTAGCCCCGAAACACCAAATTCATCCGCTAACTCTAACAATACATTTTTAGTATACTTAATGAGAAATGCCATAATTACAAAATACAATTTCACTAATTACTGAAAAAAAATGCACATGTAATAAAAACAATAAACAAATCAAATACCATGAAAATATAGACAAAAGTAACACTTTGATTATCACCTACGAAATTCTTTAAACACCTTTTCTCTAAACATTAACTACAATATTTACCCAGATACAATAAACAGTACCTATATTTAGTTAAAATAAACAACTAGAGAAAAAAAAAAAAAAAAATCCTAGAATTTTTACCAGTAGGCAAATCAACTAATTTCCAGTATACTCCTATATAAACAGTTACAGTATCCACAATCCATACGTTGCTTTTAAAAAGAATTTAGAATTATAATCTTATCGAAACTTTTAAACAACAATTTAAAGTTGCCAAGCTCCCCGTTACAATAAACAGAACTTTAACGATAAATTTATCTCTCAAGTAAACGCCCCGTTAAGTCATGAAATTACTCTTTTCAACCGCCTTAACTATTAACTTGACTTCGAGATATCCGTGCTTAAAATTTTACACATAAAAACTAAATTCTTACTCTTAAAGCTTCGTAACTACATGCATTGTTACAAAAAATAAATAAATAAATAAACAAAAACTATCATCCCACAACTCAATCTCTGACACTTTGCATATCTGAAAATGAAAGAAAACATACCTGAAAAACCTCCTTGATTGACATCTCCAGGGAATTCAGCAGCACAGGGAAGAAGCGAAGTCCTTTTAATCCTTTCCACGCTATTGTCACAGGCATCAATAATCTCCAGTAAATCTCAGGGATTCCAGTTGTCACCGGGCTCACAGCAAACGTTCTTTTATACTTTTTCACCACAAACACATAGAAGACAGAGTTCGATGTTTTTTTTCTTCTAAAAACAACATGCCACCGATATGCCACCAATATATATTTTTAATTAAAGCTGTGGTGACTTTTGGGAGTACACCTCGAAGAACGGAATACGCAAGCATGAGTCCAGTGATGATTTTTGCTATTTTTATTCAAAACTTAACAAGAAAGTTGAAATTCAAATAAATTAAAAATTATTACAAAATGCTCGCCTCCGAGCATCCTTCAAAAACATGCTACACCTTTTTTAGCACCAAGTCTCTCTGTTTTTTTTGAGTCTCTTCCTTCCGAGCACACCTTCGAAGGGGGAGGGGAATACCCCACACGAAGCACTGATTCGTTGATCGTGATATCACTCTACCCGTGACATCATTTTCGTCCAATCTTGGTCTACCCGAAACTCGGAGAAATGTCGGTAGCAACAAAAGGCCATGCGTGAAATCGGAAACTATTGATGTCACCGCTTCCATAGAAATATAAAATTTTTTCACACAAAGCATCTGTCGCTCAGACGGCTTCCCATGGCTCCGTTCTGTCTGGTCACAGGACCCCTGACCTCTTGGAATGTTTGTAACCTTCACTCCAGCACAGCTTCCTCTCTCCTAAAAGACCATTTTACGGCCTTCAGGATGTAAAATAGGCTCCAGAAGACACAGGTGCCTCCTCTCATTATCAAACATGCAACATCAGAGAGTTGAGCTAGCCCCCCAAAAAAAAATTTTTCGAAACAACCCCCTGAACTTTTATAGAACTAAAAATAATCTTAAAAATAAATTTTCTAGTCTTACACCTTGCATAATTACTAGATCCCAAGGTCTCATTTCACATTATATAAAAAAAACAATTAAACATTCACATGCAATTTCGTGATGACAATCAAAGGTTCTACCCCTAACAAAATTTTAAAAGTCAAACACTGAAATTTCACAATTACACAATAAAATTTCATGAAAAAGAAAGAAAAATAATTCATAATCAATACATTCAAACTTTTTTTTTTTTTTTTTTTTTTTGGAATACAAATGAAAGAAAAAAAAAATAAATATTTACAAACAGTCCAAAAACACTACCTAAAACCAAGGCATTTTTTTTTTTTTTTTTTTTATTCTTCGTGCATGCGACTTAACGCATCTGCATTCAAATGCTTTTTTCCGCTCTTATGCTCGACTGTGAAGTTGAATTGTTGTAAACATAAGGCCCGATTCGACTGAACACGATTCGACTGTTTTTAGAAAATGTCAGTCTGTCTGTGTGTGTGTATCACAAATTTTATGGACGCTGTATCTCACGAACCAATGAACGAAATTTGACCTTTGTGATTAGATTTGGGGAATTATTGCTCAACATGTGGCGCTGTTATCGTATTTTTTTTCTAAATTTTTAACATGGCAGTATAAGACAAAATTTCGTATAAATGTACATAAGGAGAGTGGTTTTAATCGTGTGATTTTAAAATTTATATTAATTATTGATAATAGTTGTAATTAACTAGGAAAAAAAAATTTCATGTGGGAGCATCGCTTATTCCCCTGGGGGGGAGAAGAAATTTTCAACATGGGTATCTTTCGAAAGATCTCGTCAATACCTTTAAAACGAATGGTTGAACTACTATGGTTGAACACTATGATCTGTGATAATTTAAAACAAAGTTATCTATTTTTTTTTTTTTTAACGAAAAAAAAATCGTATTTCTTCTGACAATTGCAAAAAATTGACTTTCTTACGGCATTTAGTGATATAATTCTGTCAGATAAAAATCATCTGCATTTATAATGGAAAATAATTTGATAATTTAATAAATAATTTGTATTGAATAAATTTTGTGTAAAATTATATAGTAGAAAGTCATGTGGTGGCCACATCATACTAGTTTTTTTTTTTTTTTTTTTTTTTTTTTTCTGTGATGTTAAAGAAAATCTTGAATTTTTAATAAATTGTGAAATTTTGAAAGAGAGATGTTAAAGTTTAACACGGTCCTCGAGTATCATGAATGATATTTTAAAACTGGTCCGACGTTTTTACGATTAAGTACTTTTAAGATGTTGTCTACACAGACTGACAAATAAACTAACAGAATTCCCACAGATGAACACCACATCGATTGATGATTTTTGGATTTCTCATACCTTAAAAATATGCAAAATTGTTCAAGAATTGAGATCTAAAATTTTCATAAATATCTAATATTCCCATACCTATAGCGTAGCGGAAAAATTATAAAAGCTTATGATTGATTCTTAACGGCCCTCTTCACTTACCGTCGCCGGAAGCCCGAGCCAATGTTATTCTATGGGGAAATTTTCTTTACAAATAGCTTATTAGCTAATACATATTTTTAAATTCTGTTTTCACATTCAGAAAATTCTCAACTGTTAAATTGACGGACTTTTTTTAAAAATGTATTTTTTTAATTTTTAATATTTTATTTTGAAATTGCAAAATGAAAAAATTTCACATATTGAAAATTCGTATTTTGCAGCTTCAAAATAAAATTTAAAAAATTAAAAAAAATAATTTTTTTAAAAAAGGTTCGTCAATTGAACAGCTGGGAATTTTCAGAATGTGAAAACAGAATTTACAAATATGTATTAGTTAATAAGTTATTTGCAAAGAAAATTTTCCCGTAGTAATAACATTAGCTTCAGCTTCCGGCGGCGGTGTGTGAAGAGGGCCCTTAATATATGTGTGCCCCTCACCTCCCAAATTTTCGCTCAAGCTACGCCTATGGGTTATACACAAAAGCTGTTGGGTTAAAAATATTTCATTTTTGAATAAAGATTATCAAGCAAGGCACACAAGTGCATTTTACTTATATTCATTCTTGCACAAAAATGAACTTGTATTTGATGTATGATGGGATTTAACCAACATTTTTCTATATTTCAAACTTCTCGTTAAATACGAATCCTACTCTATATTTACACACTACATTTATATATATAATATAGTAAAGAATAACTCACCTACTTCACCTCTGATTTTTATAGGAGGCGCGTTGTCAAAAGAGAAAGTAAATTTAATCCAATTGCCGCCCGAGTAATCAGAAGGTAGATTTTTCTGAAGGTTATTCGTATCATAACACCAAATTTTTTTTCTACCAGGTTGTGACATTTCGAATGTTCCTCCATTCAAGCTTGGTGTCATTTCTTCATAGCAGCGCCATCTGAGGAGCGGTTGACACCAAAAGTTGGCAGACACTCATTTAGGTTAAGGTGCATCAACATATAAATTTATATGCAATTCTGTACAATATTCTGAGAATATTCTGTGCAGTATTGTGCTGTTCCTGAGATACAGCTTTCCCTTAAATTTCAGAAATCGTTGTATAGCAGCGCCACCTGTTGGTCCATAAGCATTCAAATTGAATCAGCATAGTATCTCATAATGACCTTCTCATATCAAATTTTGATTTATTATACCAATAGAACCTGAGATATAGCTTCCCCTTAAATTGTGGAAATCGCTGTATAGCAGTGCCACCTGTTGAGCGGTTCGCACCAAAAGTTGACAGGCACTAATTTAGCTCAAGATGCATCAACATGTAAATTTAATTTATATACAATTTTGAGCAGTAGTTCCGGAGATACTGTTGCCACAAAATTTTTGTCACACACACACACACAGAGAGAGAGAGGCGGACAGACAGACATTTTCTAAAAATAGTCAAATCGTGTTATAGACCTCTCAAAACGTGTAAATCCATCAAAAACCCGAGGTCGAACATTTTTACGAATCCAATACTTTCTTCTATTGAATATAATAGAAGAAAATAAAAATAAAAAATTCTTAAAATTCTTACGGACGCTACAGGAGGACAAACGGACAATAGAATAGACAAATACAAATACTAATTCAAATTATATTCACATTTTAAAAAATGGTAGAATAAACGCTTAATGTAAATGCAATTCAGCAAATTTCCAATAGAAACCCTCAGTGTAACTGAATATTTTTGCATGACTCTGTAAGTTTAAAGCTAATCGTACTGCATTCTATAGAAAGCACTCCTTTGTACATTTGAATAACATATTTCAATCTGCCACATGCACACCTTATTTCCGCTAAGGGCACGGCTTCTTCTATTCCTCTTTCTTCCCTTTCACCCCATTCCGCTAAGGGCACGTTCCGCTAAGGGCACGGTCGCTAAGGGCACGACACCATCATTTTCATTTTCCTTCTTTCTTTTCTTTTCATTTTTTTTTTTTTTTTAATTTCTGTAAAGAATTGTGTTTTAAAAGTATTTTTTTTAAAATCATTTAACTATGTATAATATTAAATAATTTGCAAAATTTATTCTGCAGTTGAGAATATATATCTGTACGTAAATATAAAATTAAGCAAATATTAACAATAATGAGGTTTATATTTATATTTTACAATAAATCTATTTTAAAAATTTTGTGTAATTTATTTCAAATTACTGTTATAAAAATGTCAAAATTTTTAAGCCAAGTATCTATTTTCAATTCTTTTTTTTTTTTTAAATACTTCTTTATTAATATTATTATTATTATTATTATTATTTTAATTATTATTAGATAGATGTCAAAATTTTTAAAGCAAATAAGCTATTTTTAAAATTTTTATTAAATAACTTTAAATTATTCTTACTCAGTTCGCTGTAAATTGTTTCTTAATAATTTAGTGACAAAAAATAACTATGCCACTCACACTACTTTCGCTTTCGAACCCAATGTTTTTTGATGTGATAGTGAATAATCTTTCAGAAAATTTTGTTTAAGATGATATTTCTTACTGAATTAAGAAGAATTAATAACAGATCTTTCTCGGATATCAATCATTTGAAACTCTAGATGAAAATTATTTATAAATATATAAATAAAAAAATACAATTCCACAATATTTGAATAGCAATTAGCAATGTAAAAAAAAAAAAAAAAAAAAAAAAATCTGCATTTCAATTTATAAAAATGTTATATGTTACATTGAATGTATGAGATTTTTTTTTTTTTTTTTTTTTTTTTTTTTTTTTGGAGGGAGATTTAATTTAAACATTCTTACGAAAAATTTAAAAGGTCACATATATATTGATAATAGTAGGGAAAAACACCGGTTTTAACGCAGGTGGGGGTACCGGGGCACCGGCAAGCCGTGCGGGTGTCACGCGGTGTGCGGAGGCATGTTCAATCATGTTCACGGCTTTGCGGAGCTCGGAGCACCCCCTCTGACTTAATCGTGAAACGTGACGAGGGTGTTAATTAATGTTGTTAATGAGGAAATTTTAAGGAATGGCGAGAAAGATGACGGTGGTTCTAAAAAGAGAATTTTTGTGGGGTTGTGTGAAGGTTATTGTTTATGAGTAATGAATTATAAAAAATTAAAACAATTAAAAATTGAGAAATAATAATAATAAGAAGAATGAATGATTTCGTTGAAAATATATTATGAAAGAAATAGAGAGGATCGACTGGGATTCGAACCCGGTACCTTGCTGTAAAAATATTTCCATAAGACAGTAGTTTTCGCGTATGTGTGAGTGATTTTTCTATTATATACCTGCACAAATCTTTTTTAACCTAAGAATGCAATTATTTGAGAATGATTCAACCATTAAAATGATATTAATTATTCTGGAGTACTAGTTTCCTTCTAGAGTACTAGAGTTCGTTTTAAATTTATTAATGATCAGTTCTAAAAGAGATCTATAATGAAAATTTGCCCCCCTTCTCCCTCGAGAGGGGATTTGTCCGCCAGAGGAGGAAGCGATAACTCTATAAGAAAATTCCCAGTTGACGGTCACTGTTATAAATAGTTATTTTTAATTTTATAATGATTCTTAAAATATGATTATGTTTGTGCACATTTATACGAAAATTTGTCCTGTACCGACAGGTTAAAAGTTTAGAAATAGCGGGATGGCAACGTGACATGCTTGATCGATTTTCGGCTCAGGCACCAACTTATGCATGGTGTAACGTCATATCAGTCTGTATGAAATTCTGTGCAGTAGTTACCGAGATACAGTTGCCATAAATTTAGTCACACACACAACTACATATCAGTCTGTATGAAATTCTGTGCAGTAGTATCCGCGATACAGTTGCCATAAATTTTGTCACACACACACACTCTGACAGAAAGACATTTTCTAAAAATGGTCAAATGTCAAATCGTGTTCTAAACCTTTTAAAACTTATAAATCCATCGAAAACCCGAGGTCAAACATTTTTACGAAACCAATACTTCCTTCTGTTGAATATACAAGGCAAAAAGTGGACTTAACACGTTCGCTGCCGATCTCATGTGACTAATATTTGAAACGGCGTTTTTTTCCTTTAACCTGCCAATTATGTTTGACGTATTTCACAAAAGCGCTACATCGCCAGATGTTATGGGCTTTGTGTTTACCTTTGCTTGTTTGCGTAATGTGTTACGTCAATACGCTGTATGACGTCAAACGTATGAAAATTCGTCTGCTCGGTAAAGGAGTTCTGGAGTTGATGATTAATAAGTTAAATTTCCATAGTAAATAGTTTCGTTTGTACTAAGCAGATAAAATATTAAATCACTGACGTCATCACTTCGGTCACGTATTTAGCGACGATACCTGTTTTATTAGAGAGAAAGCATTCTATTTTCAAATATTCTGGGAGGATCAAAATTTCGACGGCAGGCTTCCGGACAACCTCTAGGGGTGAGCTTCAGATCGTCACCAATTGCCTATTGCGCAGCACTAATGTGATGTAAAATCCAACCAACCATCTAGTTTGAAATATGAATACTATTTCTGATGTTTGCGTTAGTGTTGCTTGGCTGGTTGAAAAATGTTGGAATTTAAGGTTGGTTGAGTTTGGCGTCGCACTAATGCTGCACAATGGACAATTGGCGACGGTCTGACCTAACCCTCGATATGGTCTGGAAACGTACCATCAAAATTTTGATCCTTCACGGAAGGGAAATTGGAATTTAAGAGGTACTTTTGAATTTTAGAGGCATATTTTTGAATTTCGTGCCAATACTGATGGCTACAATATAAAATTTTGCATATTTTTTAATCTCATGCATTTTGGGATAAGAGTATAGATTAGAGGATAAGCAGATCAGAGTACTATTATTATAGAGAACCGTTAAAATTTGCTATAATTATTCAGTTGCGGATGTATTTTTTCATTTCTAACAAATGAGGACTATAAATAAAATATTAATGATAAATCATTTACTTTATACAATTTTTGAAAACGTAGAAAAATGGCTTTAAATAAAGGTTGTCCCTAGAAACTGTAGTGTCGCTTCGATCACATTGATTAACCGAATTTTGGTGTACAACTTCGTGTTAGCTTGGTGGTACTTTAACATTTGGTGTAACTGTATGATCTAAGTTTTATTCTTTTATTTGTGATCAGTTATGAATTCATAATTATTTTTTATTCTATTTTATGAAAAATTTTCTTTTGTTCTGCTGCTTTTTTTTTTTTTAATGATATTTTTTTGCTGATGTATTTTTTTATTAGGTTAGTTTGCCAGTGTTCGATCGTACGCCGCCAGTGGAGGGTTGCTATTCGGGACACAATGCAAAATGGCGCCATCTTGGCGATAATTTCGCCAAGCGGCAGCCTAAACTTTCACCTGTAAAGCAATACGTCACATCCCGCGCTAGCGCGGGATCGGCAGCGAACGTGTTAAATCACATGATATTAATCTCAATATGAGTTAATCGATTATGAATATCGTTTATAAAGATTTTGTTTCTCTAGTCATGTACAAATAACCAGTAAACACAACGTTAATATGAATAAATAAACACATCTATATATACACTTGAATTTTTGAGTAATACATCAATAACCTTCTTTCATCACTTCCATGATACAATATTAGAAATATGTAGGGGAGAGTGGGGATGAATGGGACATTTTTCATTGTTTTTATTGATAACGTTGGCCATATGTAATTCACAATTTTGTAACATGGCTAAGTAATCAGTTACATTTAAACATACTAACTTTAATAAAAAATTATCACTTTTAATTAATAATATATATATATATATATATATATATTTACATGCATGTGCATTGTCCCATTCATCCCTACCTATGTGGATGAATGAGACAGGACTGGAATTAAAGAAAATAAAATAAAATAGAAAGTAAATACATTTTTTAAGTTAAATTGGTTCATGTGATTTTATTACACACCATGAATTTACTGAAATTAATATAAACTGATGTATTGACATCAAATATATTTGATGTATTGATCAAAAGGCAAAAGTCCTTTGGTTCGCACAAGTTCCGAGTGCTCTAGGCTTTGATAATTTAAGCTAATAAGACCTAATCTAAAAATAAATAAATAAATAAGACACTAGAAAGAGATAAATCATTATAATAGAGTAGAGATAAATTTTTGTTTCCGACTGATCGGGAAAATCAGCATTCTATTCTGTATTACATTAATAATCACCAGGATTTATTTAATTAGCTTGATTGAAATTGTGATTTTAATCAAATTATTATTAATTTGTTTATTTAATTATTTATTTAAGTTGTATTGAATATTCTAACTTATAATTTTTTAATCATAATTATTATAAACAAAAATCAGAACAATTAATTTCATTTTTTTTTCCTAAGTTCACAAAATTAATAATCCTGACAATCAATATGACTAATTTATGTTTTAATATAATTCTTGTGTAAAATTTTAAATTAGTACACAGTGGGGAATGTCCCATTCATCCCAACCATCACATGATCATATAAAACAGGAAATAGGCTTAATGAACAATCGTCAATATTCGTCTTGAATATCATAAACACAATAAAAGACTATGACTTTTCACCATGTAAGAGTTTTATTAACTTTAAGCAAATAATTAATTTCTTAACTACTACCTAACTGAATCAGTAAAAACTTAACTTTTGCAGCTGAAAAAGACACTGTAATTTATTTTCTGCCCTTCTATGGATAGCACAATTCTGAAACTACACTTGATGAATGATCTCAGTGCTGCCATATATCAGAGGAAATATCAAGTTTCTGGTGCTTGCAAAACATAAAATTGTAGCTATTGTCCCATTCAACCCCACTCTCCCCTACATCTCTTTATTAGGGTATAAAATTTTACTCAATGGAAATTTTATTTGTAAGTTAAAAATTTGAACTTTCTAACTACTGAAAATAAATCATCTGAAAATATTGATATAAATTATACAAAATATTCAGGATTTATAAAATTCTTTACTTTTTTGTGAAACTT
Organism: Salticus scenicus; assembly: GCA_963930645.1. Taxonomy (NCBI): domain Eukaryota; kingdom Metazoa; phylum Arthropoda; class Arachnida; order Araneae; family Salticidae; genus Salticus; species Salticus scenicus. Next base: position 6,160,750 of record OZ005658.1, on the reverse strand, counting down.
TGCAATTTATAGTACAAATCTAAAGATCATCATTTAAAAAACTAAAACTGAAGAATGATTTTTATTGAATATATTTTTTTGTACACAAATCATATCTTATTTCATTAAAGCAGCTTAAAACAATACTTTTGGCATCCCCCCCCCCTCCGAAAGATGTTCAAAAAATATCCTACTCAATATGCAAAGGGACTTAAAAAAAAAAAAAAAAAAAAAAAAAAAAGATTTCGCATTGTATATTAATATTGTCAAATTTACCAATGCGAAGAACATGGATTCTATGTGTGTTTTGTAATGTGAAATAAAGATGGATGCATGATATAATCAAATGTATACATATTTATTATTTATTTAAATGTATTCCAAATTATCAAAATACACAAAATATACAGCATTTACTTGAATGCAATGTAATTCAAAAATGTGCTAAACCTGCGAAATACATTTAACGATGCTTCGGATAGAAATACATATAATTTTTTTGGATTTATATCGATCATCCATTAACAGCATTATTTATGAGAAAAACTGAGTAGTCAGTACATAGAATCTAATTTACACGATTTTTTCGAACGTAAAGATTTAATACTTCGACGGCCAGTGTTGAATAACTTTTGCAGAAATCGGGCCAGAAACTGTCGTCTTCTGGTATCGCTTCTTCGATCATATATGATATAACATCTTTACGGAAATCGTCATCACTGTGCTGGTCGGCAAGAACAAGCATTTCATAAACATTGCTTTTAGATAAATTATCGGTTAAAAACTCTGAGCATGCTTTTTTTAATTCATCTACAGCATATTTGTCGGCAACATCATAAAATTTCTTTGCATTCTCCACGGTTAGTTCCGGAAGTGTTCCCGAATACAGATAATTCAAAAAGCATTCGAAAACAGAAGCTTCAGTGTCTTCCACTTTAACCGAACCACTCTTACCCTCAACCATGTCGCTGTTGAGCATGGCTGAAAGAACTGCAGATCGCACCTCGAGGACGGTCCTGTGGGCCCTGAATGTCTGTCCATCACAAATTATTTTGACGTCATCCCTTGAACTCTCATTCAGCAATTTCGAAAAATCTCTGGAAAGTGCCTCAAAGTGAACAGTCTGCGATGACATCCGGATCTTTTCTGCAACTTGACATCCAATGCTGGCCTTAGACTCTGTAGTGAAAAATAAAAAAATTGAATGAATAAATAAATGAGTGAGGGTGAAAAACTAAGCATGAAGTTGGTTATAAAGGAATGATATTAAATTGAATAAAAAACTTTTTTTGGAAAAAAGTAGAATCCACTTCAATATGCAATTACAATTCAAACTGCTAAAATTAAATTAAAAATTGACATACAATGGAATTGTAATTTACTCCTAAAAGTATAAAATGAATTTCTTCGGCAGACAACATGAACACTATTATTAATCATAACCTTTAAATTAGGCTCAAAATTAAATAAAATTTTATGCTTTTTTATAAATTTGACTTGAGACGGATTACTACGCTGTTGTCTCAAATGATAAATTTTCATAGTTTTCTTTATTGTATTATCAATGTATAAAATGTATCCACTAGTAACATTTACAATAAACAGTGAACATCGTTCGAAAATTGGTATATTTATATTTCTACGAAGTTACTAGAGTTTACTTTACCAATTTTTGTTATTTGTGAAATCTTGATTCATTTGCATTTAAGAGTTTTCTGTTGTGTTTTCCAGTTGCCAAAGTAAGATGCATAATTTGGATTGAATTTAATTTGTATTGAATAAAAAGTTTCAATTTTTAGGACTGAGGGCCTATTAGTCTCAATCTGGGATTTTTGCGTTGTCGATTTCGATAGTTGGACATTTGTCGAAATCTAAAATTTATCGAAATTATAATTGAATAATTTGAAAGCGATGTTATAACTTGAAAAAAGAAAAAAAAAAAAAAAAAACTAATAGTCCTCCGTCTTAAACTAAATTCTGCTTTTGCCAGAATTTCATCAAAATCTTTTTTATTATTATTATTATTATTATTGAAAGAAAAAGAAAAGAAAATTAATAATAATCAGTATCGTTACAAGCGATATCGAAAAAGTTTTTATTTAATTTTATGCCGACTTTAATGATTATGTTTAATGGAAGGAATTTATTTTATACTTTTACGTGCAATTTACAATTCCCTTTCTATGTCAATATTCAATTTATTTTCAGTTATTTGAACAATAATTACTTTTTAAAGTCTGTTCTATTTTTTTTCCCAAAAATGTTTTTATTTTTTCTTTTCAGTGAAAATAAATATAGACATTAGACAAAAACATCTTGACTTGGAAGTATGCCTTCACTTATGTCAATGACTCAGAGTTCACGTTAAAGCGCGAGATAGCGATAATCTCGCATGTTTTTTTATTATTATTACTAGTAGCGCCCAGTTGTCGAAACTCGACCAATTTTTTGCAAAGCAAGGCAAGGCAAAGCAAAGTTATTGCCTCGTCCTAAGCGGAATTAAATTGCAACACAGCTGCAGAAATTGTTTGTCGATATGCACTCCACTCTAGCTGAATCAGCTATAATTTATTTAATATATTTCTCTAAGTTTGGTAGCTGTAGATGTTGAGCTTTTCCTGAAATGAGAGGAAATCGCAACTTATAAATATTTGGGTGATACAGCCCAAAAGCTAATCGGTACCATGTCAAACCAAGGTTCAACCAAATATCAAATTAGGTTAAATTAATTCCATTGGTTCGTAAAGTACAGTGTTTGAACTCAAAAGACAGATATTTTTAAAAAATGGTCGAATTGAGTTCGAGAAATCTCAAAACGTGTGACTTCATGGAAAACCGAAAATCTAAAAGTTTTCTGAATCTTATACTTTCTTCTTACATGTGTAGAGGAAAGAACAATAAATCCACTTTTTAAGAAATAAGCAGTCAATTTCAGTTAATTGAAATGCAAGGAAATCCAAAAACATGTAAATTCATCGAAAACCGAAAATCAAAAGTTTTTCATGTAAATATGCCATCATGATAACTTTTAAAATACTAAACTGATTCAGATAAAAGTTGAACAGTGAACTTATGGTTCAAATATCTATAAGTTCAAATATCTATGGTTCAAATATCTATATCTGCGGATTGTGGTGATTAATTAAAACTTATTATGAATTTTTTATTTATAATCCGACCACATGATCCCATTTAAAAAAATTGCGTTGTTCAAATACTAAAATATCTGCAATAACCCAATTTATTTTTAAATAACCTCCAAATCTATCAATCTTACTTATCTATCAATTTATTATTATTATTGTTATATCTTTATTCATTTATTCATTTATTGTATTATTATTATTATTATTATTATTATTTTTACTTTTCAAATCTTATCCTTCCACCTAGAAAAACATTAATTAAATCTCTACACATTTATCTAAATTTAAAAAAAATTATAGACACAACCTATATTAATTATTATCAATATACCATTTATTTATCAACTGGTAAAAATGCTGGGATATATATATTATTCTTCAACCTAGAAAAACATTAATTAAATCTATACACATTTATGTAAATTAAAAAAACTAGCTGGAACCCGCTTTATTGACCGTAATGTTTCAAAAATCGTCGTATCATTATTTAAATGTATTTCAAGTTAAAACATCTAATAAAATTTACACCATTTCACTTAAAAAAAAAAAAAAGAAATTCGGAAAAATGGTTATAAATTGAAATACTATATATGACATCACTTTCTACAAAGTACTGTCAATGTGCCGTCAAACTGACTCCAAATAAAACAGTTGCTATCTTTTATTTTCTGTTTCTTTTAATACTAAGGCTATATGTTAGCTGACCCGCCCGGCGTTGCCCGGACCCATGATAATAACCTTAATTGAACCTTAAATTTGTATGATTTTATATCTTTAACTCGATTTTGTTTGAATTTCTATTTTTAAATAAAGGCATCGCGAAAAAAATAATCAGCTGTAACAAAAAAATTACCTCGAACGGAACGAAACTCAGTCTTGTGACACCGGTGTCTGCGGCAGCACATACGTGAGCCACTAATAACATAAAAAAAATTCCCAAAAATTAACCTGCAACCGAAAGAACCCGCCTGGTGTTGGCCGGCCCATGATAATAACCTTAAATGCACCTTAAATTTGTATGGTTTTATATCTTTAACTCGATTTTGTTTGATTTTCTATTTTTAAATGAAAACATCACAAATAATAATAATAATCTGTAAAAAAAAAAAAAAATTACTTCAAACGGAACGGAACTCGGATTCGTATCCCAGTGCCTGTGGCACGTATATGCAGGCCGCTATTAACATGAAAAAATTCTCAAAAATTAACCTTGAACCGAACGAACCTCTGATTCGTGTTACCGCTGCCTGCGGCTGCGGCACCGTATAGCAGTCATGCTACGGAAGCACTGCAAAATCCACTTTCCTCCAACAGGGAGCGCAGTATGTTGTATACGAACATCACCAATCACCTTGAATTTCCAAGACCTTTCAAATAAGGTGTCACATGGTGGTGTCAACTGGAAAATCCTTTAGTTACACTTTCCACCGCAAGGGGGCGCAGTTTGTTCTGTACGAACATCACCAACGGTGAGGAAATACCAAGACCATTAAAATAAGATATAACATGATAGGGTCTAGTACAGAATCACCTAGTTCCATTTTTCACCACCAGGGGGCGCACTATATTGTATACAAACATCCCCAATCACCTTGAATTTCCAAGACCTTTCAAATAAGGTGTCACATGATGGTGTCAACTGCAAAATCTTTAGTTGCACTTTCCACCGCCAGGGGGCGCACTATATTGTATACAAACATCCCCAATCAACATGAAATTTCAAGACCTCTATCACCAATTGCCTTGGATTTCCAAGACCTTTTAAATAAGGTGTCACATGTTTTTGTCAACTGCCAAATCCTTTAGTTGCAGTTTCCACCGCCAGGGGGCGCACTGTGTTCTGTACGAACATCACCATCGGTCAGGAAATACCAAGACCTTTAAAATAAGATGTAACGTGATAGGGTCTACAGCAAAATCACTTAGTTCCATTTTTCACCACCAGGGGTCGGACTATACTGTATACAAACATCCCCAATCGACATGAAATTTCAAGACCTTTAAAATGAGGTGCTACATATGTGGGTCTAGAACGGATTTCCCTCTCAAACTAATTTCCCCCCTTTCCCCTCTCCTCCAAATATACTTTCCCCCCTTTTTCCCCCTTTAAAATCGAAAATTCCAGATTCGCAGATATTGATTTTTTAGTATTCGACTCTAGTCCCCATATGTACAATTTCTTCCCCGTGAAGTAATTTGAAGCTTAGTTAAGCTCGTAAACGTGTTTTTAACCCGAAACGGGTGGGAAACGGTTTCCCACCCGTTTCTCCCCCTTCGACTTTTTTTTATTTTTCTCTTCTCATAGCACATCTACAGACCAAGACCTTTTTTTAGACACCTCAACCAAATTTTTACACCAAGTAGTTCTCTCAATATAGTGGAGACCACGGAGTAATATTAAATAGTAATATTAAATATTACTCCGTGGTGGAGACAGACAAAAACATGTTTCAAATTAATATATAGATTTTTTCATGTTGCCACACTGTAAAAAAGGATCAATAATTAAAAAATAAAATGATAACACGTGAACTTTGTTTTTATAAGGCAATAAAAATTCAGATAAACTCGCTGTATTGTTGCATTTCCGAAAATGACGTCATTCGTTTTTAACCCAAACGGGTGGGAAACGGTATCCCACCCGTTTCCTCCGGGGGAGAAATGGTTTTCCCCCTGGGGAGGAAAGATTCGACTTTTTTTTATTTTTCTCTTTTCATAGCACATCTACAGACCAAGACCTTTCTTTAGACACCTCAACCGAATTTTTACACCTAGCCGTTCTCTTAATATAGTGGAGACAGACAAAAACATGTTTCAAATTAATATATAGATTATAGACACAACATATAGTATTAATTATCACAATATACCATTTATTTATCACTTGGTAAAAATGCTGGGATACATATCTTATTGCTCAAATTATCTTTTATCAATTTAAAGATGATGTTTGCCACAAAATAAAATATAATAGCCACTTACCCTTGATATTTAGATGGAGGAGGCACATCCGGAAATTAGTACTCCTTGGTTGACGAATAAAATTCACAGTTTTTTTTTACAACGTTCAAATTTATAAAAGTTCACAAAGTTAAAAAAGAAAAAAAAAAAAAAAAAAAAAAAAAGTCACCTGTAGCATATTTCTTCGATACATTTTATCATATTAATTCACAGAAAAAAATACATTTTTTATCCAACTTTGAAAAAGTTATTCAATGAGAATTATGTTGAATGATAGATTATCACGAAAATATATCATTTAAAACAGATTTCTTCGATAAATTTTATCACATTAATTCACAGAAGAAAATAATTTTTTTTTTTAAATCCAACTTTGATCAAGTTATTCAATGAGAATTACGTTGAATGAAGGATTATCACGAAAACAAATCATTTATAGCAGATTTCTTCGATAAATTTTATCATATTAATTCACAGAAGAAAATAAATTTTTTATCCAACTTTGATCAAGTTATGCAATCAGAATTACGTTGAATGAAGGATTATCACGAAAACAAATCATTTATAGCAGATTTCTTCGATAAATCCACTTCTTTTTTTCTTCTATCTCGTTCTTTTTTTTTTTTTACTTTCTCTTTCGAAACTCCGACATTTTATATTTCTTTCCTTCTTACCGGTAACATAAGTAAGGGACCTTGTAATAATAATATTTCACTCATCCGATATTCTAACTATCATTTTTTTTTAGACTCTAATAAACATATTATTTTTTGAGAGGAGCTGAAACCTTTCTTTTTTCTTTTTATTATTTATTTATATAGTTGTATTTTCATTGGTGGCTGGCTTCACTAATACGTAGCTAAGGATCTCATTGGAAATTTCCCTCTCTCTCGCTCTTCTTTGAATTTTGCTGTCCGCACCCCCGAACGATGGTTTTACAGCATAGCATCCCCTGGAGCATCATTTTCCTTTCTTCTCAGACCTCCGTTCTGTCCATGGGGTGGTCCAAGTTACTCTCTTTTATTGTAGTAGACAGGATTTACGAATAGAATGATAGTTTTATTGCTTTATGTTTTAAAAGCGTCCATTTTCCCATCCACATAAAATAACGGAAAGAAGAAAGGTTTGTCACCAACCCATCTCTTTTATTTATAACATCTAAAATAATTCTTTATGTTGGTAAGTGGCTATTTGTGGCACTTTACATGATATGGGAATGAGGATATTTCCCATACGGATAAGTTTACTTGGTGATGATCCGCAATTTTATTTCCAAGTGGCGGCCACTTGAAAATTTGTCATTATGGTAACGTTAATAATACTGAATCAATTCGCATCAAATTTCGGTGGTGGATTTATCTTCAAATATATCTCAGATAAGTTCACTGGTCATCTCACTACGCTTTTTTTTTTTTTTTTTTTTTTCAAGTGATGCCACCTGAAAATTTCTTTTGACGATTATTTTTGAAGTACTGATTTAATTTAAACTAGAACTCGCAGCCACTTATACTGCCACTTGAAAATTTTCCATAATGATAACTTTTGAAACACGGCACTGATTTGAACCACAGTTGGACAGTGAATCTATGCTTCAAATATCTTGGATGTGTTTCCTGGGCAACTTGTTCCACTGTATTGTTTCCAAGTGGCGGCCACTTGAAAATTTGTTATAACGGTAACTTTTGAAATACTTAATCAATTCAAATCAAAGATGAAAAAATGGATTTATCATTCAAACAACAAAAATCTAGAAATTTCACGCAACTCGTGGACCAATCTAGTTATTGCGTCCATCTTTGGTATATCGATAATAAGTATTTTCTCGCCAAAAAAGTCGCCATGGGGGAAAAGTTGCCAAATTTAGCGCCAAATCCATTACCTGCCTTATTGGATTTTTTTAATGCGTTTTTAAGGAAACATTATGCTATTTTAATGCAAAAACAAACTAGAAATGCAGAAAACTAACATTTTATCAACTTACTAAGCCTCTTTGAAAGAATTTCTATAAAAACAACAACAATAATAATAATAATAATAATAATAATAATAAATAAATAAATAAATAATAATATTAATAAAATAATAATAATTTTCAAATTTGCAACGATATCTTAGATGAGCAACTTTCTCTACCATTTTGATCCAAGTGGCAGCCACTTAATTTTCAACACGATGACTTTTGAGATTCTGAATTAATTCCAACTATATTTGTATAGTAGACTTATCTCACAAATGCATTTGATATATTTGTCAACTTGGCCCACCATCTTGTTTCCAAGCGCCGGCCACTTGAAAATTTTTAATTCACATAAAAAGGTATTTATGAACCGATTTGCTTAAAACTCCATATGTGCATAGCCTACATCAATATTTCTACCAAGTCCATCAATAATTTGTAGCCGCCATTTTGAAACAAAATGATGGCTACTTGATAAGAAAAAAGAAATCAACCTATCCTTTCGAATAAGCCGGAAGGACTTGTTTAGAATGTGCGTTTGAAATATTCAAGTGTCTGCCACTTGAAAACAAAACGTCAGAGCGACTTGGTTAACGAACTCATCCAAGATATTTATAAGATCAGTTTGCTGTCCAAATTTGGTTGGATTTGGAGTATTATTTCGGGTGTTATCGTGATGACAATATTTTCATTTTAGATACATAGATAGATATATATAAGCGAAGTGATTATTATTGCAATATGTCAATTTATAAAGAAATCAACCTAATAAAACAATTGAAAAATTAAATACATTAAATTTTGTTCAAAATTCTGTTCTTATTGATTATAAGTAGGGGAAAAAGGAGAGTTTTAACACAGGAGGCGGGTGCGTTGGTGCGCAGGCAAGCCGTGCGGGTGTCGCACCACCCCTTGAGGGGCGTGGGTGAGTTGGTATTGACCTTGAGACTTCCTCTAACTTAATCGTAAAAGATGACGAGGGTATTAATGAGGAAATTTAATTAAAAAAATTAATGAGTGATTTTTTGTAAAAGGTGACGATGGTTTTAAAGCGATGTTTTGTGGTAGAATGAAAAAAGCAGGATATTGTTTATGACTCATTAGGGAGTTAATTAAGAAATTAATTAAGAAATTAATTAAGAAATTAATTAAAATTTTAAAAAAATTGAAAATAAGGAATGAATAAAATATATGAATTTAAGAATGCGAATATACCATGAAAGAAATAGAGAGGTTTGACTAGGGTTCGAACCCGGTACCTTGCAGTAAAAATATTTCCATAAGACAGTAGTTTTCGAGCGCGAAACCACTGACCTATGGAAATATAGCCTGATGACTGTATCTTAGATATAAATATGTATTTTTCGATTGAATATCATTTAGTGTTCATGATGTTACCGTCCCGAGAGGAAGGGATTTTCGTGTTCTGCATTTATTTTGTGATGTGTGTTGTCTTTTCGATTCTTTATATTTTTTCTGAAGGTGGGAAGTTTAACGTTGATTTTATTTTAAATTTAAACGATACGGGGAATTTATCCTTTTCAATGTAATGTCTTCACATGCGTGCTGTCATGGAGGAAACTTATCGAGACCCGAAAGCGGTTGCAAGTTCTGGAGGTGTAGATGCCTTACACCGTGCTGTCCGCGGCAAGTTATCAAAGAAAAAAATTCGAGAATGGTTGCAAGGAATAGATGCATATTCACTTCACAAACCGATTCGAAAAAAATTCCCCACGAACCGTGTCATAGTATCCAGAATTGATCAACAGTGGCAAGCAGATTTAGCCGATCTGACGTCTCTTCAAAAGTTTAACGATGGTTTTCGCTACATTTTAACTTGTATAGACATCCTCTCAAAACGAGCGTGGGCGGTTCCTCTGAAATCAAAAAAAGGTGAAGAGATTGTGAAAGCTTTTAAAAAAATTTTCTCTGAACGAAAACCCAACTGTTTGAATACGGATGCAGGAAGGGAATTTTTGAATAACAAGTTTCAAAAATTTCTGAAAGAGGAAGGTGTGAAATTTTTCAGAACTTTTAACAACACGAAAGCGTCCGTAGTAGAACGATTTAACCGTACTTTAAAAACTAAAATGTGGAAATATTTTACCAGTGGTCGTACTTACCGCTACATAGACGTGTTAGATCAATTACTTTATAGTTATAACCATACTTATCATTCGAGTATTAAAAGGGCACCCGCCGAAGTAACTCCGGAAAACGAAAGTGACGTGTGGTTTACTCTGTACGGGGATATGGGGGATGAAAAGAGAAAGTCTTGCGTGTTTAAACCGGGAGATACAGTTCGAGTATCCAAACAAAAATTAACCTTTGAAAAAGGATACGAAACTAATTGGACGGAAGAACTCTTCGTCCTGACCGAATGTGTGCAACGGGAACCGCCCGTCTACCGGATCAAGGATTTGATGAACGAACCTATCTTAGGAACATTTTACGCAGAAGAACTTCAAAAAGTTCAACCTAGCTTTGGTGCCTGAAGAGGTGTTGAACAAACACACACCTTCTCAAAAACAGCTAAGTGAATTGGATAAAGCTTTGCTAAAAATATTAAACAGTTCCTTACCATATTATGAAAAAGTGCAACGCTATTATGAATTATTGCAAAGAAAAATGAATTTACAAGAAAACAATCTACCGTGGATTCAACGTTCTGATGAAGAAGTTGAGCAACAATCTGCAAAACCCGAACAAGATTCTGTGAAACAAGATTCTGCGAAACAAGAACCTACAACAACAACAACAACACAAGAGACTGTGAATCCTGAACACATCAAACAAGAAATTGATTATAACCAACTTCCTTTAACTTTAGTACCTTCAAGAATGAAAAAACAAGCTTTGAAATTACTAGAATTTCTTAAGACGAGCCCCCACAAACTAGAGTGGAATGAAAAAGGAATAGTGTCTTTTAAAAATAAAAAAATACAGAACTCTAATATTGCAGACTTTTTTCATTTAATTTTTTCTACAAACAAAAAAGTACCTATTAACGCACAGGGTGAATTGTTACAAGTTCTCAAAGAAATGCACGTACCTCAAAGTTTCATTAAAAATAAAAATTTGTTATCACGTCCTATGTCAACGCCTAAAGTTCGAAAACAATCCCATGTAAACCCATTTTGGATTAGTCTTAAATAAAATTAATTTTTTATTATTTTCTGTCTCCTCATTCTTTCATTAAAATATGTAGACACGTGCAAGTTTGGACAAGACCTGAGAGGGGTCAGGTGGTGGGGGTGAAGACATTCCTTGAATAGCTTCAGGGTATGTGGTAACAATTGGATTCCCACAGTTGACCACACAGGTTGGTTGGAAGGTACCAGGTGCAGGTAGACGACATACCTTTAACAGTCTTAAGGTGTGTGGCAACTATTGATTTCCCGCGTTTGACGTCACAGGTTGCTCATTGGTTATTTTTGAACAATTGCAGGGGTGGGTTTGACGTCACGAGTTGAGGGGGTAACATTCATTCTGCCTCCTGTTCTCGCTTTTGAAAGTTGTATTTTTTCATCGTGCTAAACTTTATTTCAAAATGAGTATCCACTTTTATGAAAACGGTCTTAATGTCAGTTATTATCCTAACTTTATCGAGAAAGAAAAAGCTGATGGCTATTTTAACGAGTTGAAAACTTTACCGTTTTACACTCCCACCTTCAACATTTGGGGAAAAGATGTTATACCGAAACGTCAGGTGTTAGCATTTGGCGACGAGGGCCTGGTGTATGCATTCAGCGGTGCTCAAATTGCTGCCCAACCTTGGATCCCAATCATGATGGAACTTAGAAATATCGTCGAAAAGCATGTTGGATGTGCCTACAACTATGTTTTATTAAATCTGTATCCGAACGGACAAAGTTACATTTCCCAACATTAAGATAACGAATTCAGTCTGGATGATACTTTCCCTATCGCAGCCCTCAGTTTTGGTGTACCAAGGAAAATTGAATTTAAAAAGCCAAACACACCTTCTACAGTGATTGAATTAGACAATGGGTCTTTATACACTATGGCTAAACCTACGAATGAACTTTTCACTCACGGTATTGCTGTAGACCCTTCGATAAAGAATGCAAGAATAAGTCTTACTTTTCGTCATATTATTACTGTTTCTCGACCTTTAAAAAGACCTAGATTGGACTTAGAACAATCATCTCCTGATAATGGTGGACAGTCTTGTGGTGAAAAAAACGAACAATCGCCCTCTGATAATATTGGACAATCATCCTCTATTGAACTATTAGCTTCAAAATGTGATAACGAACTTTCTTGTGTTAAAAATGAACAATCTACTAGTGGTGAACAGTCTTGCGAAATTCCAAATAATGACTGGTTGGATAAATTTTTTCAACATAGACAGAAATCAAATTCTATTCTAGGAGAATGGGATTTAGGTTGGTGTACATTCTTGCAAATCATTTTGGAAAATGAAAAAAAATTAAGAGTGCACATTCGTAATTTTTCAGAAAATAGTACTGGTGATCGTTTTCCTACAAAATTGGGCGTTATATTAACATCAATAACGTGGCTAGATTTCCAAAAAAATATATCTTCGTTTAAATTCACTTCTGTGAAGGATAGTTTTATATCAAACAACCAACTGTTAACAGCGTTTGTGAATGAAGACATGTGTTTGTTGCAACAAATGTTTTACACAAAGAATGCCGGCTTTTATCTCAAGCCGAATGGTTTAAAATTGTTCAAAGATCAGATCAACAGATTGATCGAATTGAAAAGTCAGATTTCACATTGCCTTATGGAAAGTGTTCTCGTGAAACAAATCCCAACTTTGATTTCAAACAAGAGAATTGAATGTGAGGAACATATGATTTTCGATGAAGCGCAAAACCATTATCTAACATCAATTTGTAGTGAAATTCAATCAAATATTAATACATTTTTCGAATGTAACGGGTGTGATTTGAATATAGATTGTCAGTTCGATCACGATTGTTTAATGTTAAACACTTTTGATAAATATATCTTTTCTCAAGAAACTGTTTTGCTACATTTGAACACTTTTAAAATTGTTCAAAACATTATTTCAAAACATTGTTTGTGTAATTTCAATGAATCCTTTTTTAATAAGTTGACAATGCAATATTTTCATACTTATTTAGAGAAATATTTCTCAAATAATGTATAAATGGTTTGAATAAATCACTTTTTGTTTCAATATAAAATCTGTCTATGTTTTAATCCAAACTTATTTATTTAGATTCTTTATGTATTTTATTTTGTAGGTGAAAAACTTATTTGAGAAAAGAAGAAAAAATAAAAAAAGAAATAAAACCTTATTTGATAAAAAGAATATATTTAATCGGAAGAAAAAAATTACTTGAAAAACATTAATTTACAAAAATATTTATATGCCTGAAAGAGTACAAATAATTAACTTATTTATTAAGATTCTTTATGAATTTTATTTTCTAGGAAAAAACTTACTTAAGAATTAAAAATTGATTGAAAGAACATATTAATTTACAAAAATATTTATATGTCTCAAATAGTACAAATTATTAACTTATTTATTAAGATTCTTTATGGATTTTATTTTCTAGGTAAAAACTTATTTGGGAAAAGAAGAAAAAAATAAAATAAAAAATTATCATTAAAGAAAAACATTAATTTATAAATTATTTATTATTATAAGAAAGAAAAAATAATGAGGAATATATTAATTTTTGAAAAATAATTCATTTATAATAATTGTTCAATGGGAAATCTTTTTCTATAAAGTGAAACTTGAGGAAAATCTTACTTAAAAATTAAAAATTGTTTGAAAGAACATTTTAATTTACATGAAGTAATTTATTTGAGGGATAAAAACAAAATATTAATTTGTTTTAGAATTATTAAAAAATTAAATTCCCTTTAAATACAAATATTTATTTCACTTTGAAGCGAAATGTTTACGATAGTAACTTCTTTTTCAAAAAATATCTGACAAGAATTTCACATTTTCTGTTAAGTGAAAAGTATTTCCCACACTAACAAGATCTAAACCGTATCAAATTTTATACTATAGTATAGTCGCGTCTGCAAACTGTATCTAAAAAGGTGAATAACAATTGAAATCAACCCTCTTTTTTGAAAAGGGATGCATGTGGAGAGAATCTTCCCTCCCATCCCCCCCTGCAGCGTTGGGTCACATTTTTAACCTCTTCCACACATCCCCTCTCATTCATCCGAGATGGGATGCAGAGGGTCCTTCATTCTGCATCCAGAATTTGTCTAGATAAGACGCCTTGCTCTTTCACTCTGCTTACTTTACTTTCCCCGTGTTTTTGAACTTCAATATTATTACAATGGAATTTGCATTTGATGAAAATTTGCCAGCAATTTCCAACGTATGTATTTAAAACATTTATTAATATTTCAAAATGTTTAGATTATTTTTTAAAAAATGTTTAAAAATATACTTAAATATATTATTTCTCTCTTTTTTTTCAGTTCGAATTTGATTTTGGACTTACCCAAGAGATCATTTTGGGTGAGATATTAGAGAGCAATTGTATCGATTGGACATCACCGGTCAATTTCTCAGATAGCGATATGGAGGTAAAAAAATTTCTTTAAAAACTTGTAGAATATTTTAAAATAGATTTTTATACTCAAAATATTCTTTTTTCCTTATTTCAGATTGAATCATCCGTTGAATCAACCATCAAAGTACCCCCTGGATTTAACAATATTCGTTTGACTGAGCGTCGCTCGAACCAGGAACTTGCTAACCGTTCGCTTCTTCGAAAATCTGTAAGAAAAAAATATATTTTTCAAGGAAAATTTCAGCATACGATTTGGACTTAAAATATTTTTATGCTTTTTTCTTAGGCATCATCATTAAATACTGAGCCTGGCCCTTCACATCTGAGTGAAGCACCTGTAGAGCCAACACTACGCTGTGCGGTTTGTGGAGGTGCTTTTTTCAATACGAGGGAGCTTAGAGCTCATCTGAAAAGTCATATGGTACGTATTATTTCACTTTTTCTGTTTAACTGTTTGAATAATATACAATATTTTAAAAATATGTTTTCTTTTCTTTTTTTATTCAAGGTTGTTCAGACTGGTGCTGGATCTGGGGAAGAACATGTGGATTCAAGATCAGCTTCTTCAGAACCTCAAGTATGTTAGTTTCAAAATTTTTTAGCGTTTAAGTTGAGTTTTCAGAATTCATTTCTGCTAAAAATTTAATTCTCTCTTTAAAGTAATTAAAAAAACTTGTTTAGATAAACTAAAAATAAATTTTTACTTAGAATAAAAATTAAATTCACTCTTAAAAGTAATTAAAAAAACTTGATTAGATAAACTTAAAATAAATTTTTACTTAGAATAAAAATTAAATTCACTCTTTAAAGTAATTAAAAAACTTGATTAGATAAACTTAAAATAAATTTTTACTTAGAATAAAAATTAAATTCACTCTTTAAAGTAATTTAAAAAACTTGACAAAATAATTAAAACTTGTTTTCTTTTCTTTTTGCTATTTTTTTTAGAATTCTATCCAAGTAGTTTCTGGAGGTGAGAGTAGCTGCAGCGACACCGTACCCATACCTACCAATCCGAGTGCTAATGCGATGAACACCGATAGTTCGGATGATGAGATGGATGAGACAGCTGTTGCCTCAAAATCGAAGGTATATTTTTTATTTTTTGCATGGGGTGGGAAAAAATTTCCCATTACTTTTCAAAAATGTATCATTTAAAAATATAATTTCGTAAAGTGAAGTGAGGATTAGTTTTTTCAAGTTAAAGTAAAGTTAGGTTTTAAATTAAACTATCAAAAAGTTAAATTGGAAGTTAAGTCTGAAAAACTTGTTAGAGGAAAAATTAAGATTTAAAAAAATTGTTAGGTTTCCAAAAACTAATTTCTCTTTAAGTTAAAAAAAAATTCTCTCTAAGATAGAAAAAATTTTGTTAGGTTTCCAAAAACTAGTTTTCCTCTAAGTTAGAAATAAATTCCCTCTAAAAGTAGGTTGAAAAAAAAATCTTGATAGATTAAAAACACTTGTTAGTGAAAAAATAATTAAAATTTTTAAAAATAATTAAAATTCTAAAATAGGGTTTTTTGTCTATTTCAGACATGTTCCATCTGTGGGAAAACCTTTTCGAGAAATTATGACCTTTCAAGACATCAAAGAACCCACAACACTGAAAAACCCTTCGAATGCGAAGTTTGCAGGAAAGGTTACAAACATAAACACCATTTGGGAAGGCATATGAAGGTACATGAAGGGCAAAAAATATTTAATTGCGAAGAATGTAATAAAAAATTTGGCCGAAAAGATGACTTGGGACGTCATCTAAAAACCCATCAGCGACAAAATTCTTTTCAATGCAATGAATGCGAGCAGAAATTTTCTCGTAAGGATCATTTGAGAAGACACCAAAAAATGCATGAAAAGACCCTGACACACCCTTGTCTGGAATGCAGTGAAAAGTTTTCAACTAAATATAATCTTATGCGACATCAAAGATCCTTCCACTGTAAAAATAACCCTCAGCCTTTGAAAAAAATTAAAATTAGTAAAAATATAAAACCGAATAAAAATTCATTAAATGTTTTTTGCACACACCTAATTCACCCGACTGAAGAAACCTTGAAAGACTTAGATGTTTTCTTCGAAGATAACCACCAAAAAATCTGCGAAATTTTGGAAGAGGAGGTTTCTATAAAAAATGCCATAAAGTGGCACAGTGTTTTTAAAGCCGAATTTTCCAAAGTTTTAGAAAATAAGGAAAAAGAAATAGCTACATTTTATTTCACCTCTCAAGTTTTTATTGAATTCACCTCACATGAGTTAAGCACCCACACTTATGAAATGGCTGCAAAAATTAAACAGAAGGTGGAAGATTTTGTAAATTTAGGGTCGGGGTGGGTATTGGAAAAAATAATAAATTTAGAAATTAAATGTGCTAAATACCATCCCTTACGTGGCGGGAAATTCATCCCCACCCCCACAAGTTTAAAAGGAAAGCACGCCTTAATAAATATCCAAAATAATGACAATAAATGTTTAATTTGGGCTCTATTAGCTCACAAATTAAAATTCAATACAAATCCTGACAGAGTTAATAAATATTATACATATGAAAATCAAATAATTCTAGGTGACATTACCTGCCCCGTACCTTTCACAAAAATTCCTGAAATAGAAAAATTAAACCATTTAAGAATTAACGTCTTCATATATGATCAAGATAATGAAATTTGTCCTCTCTATATTTCCTCACGGGAAGATGAAGACGTGATAAATTTGCTTCTTTTAGAAGATGTGGAAGGCAATCAACACTATGTATATATTAAACACTATTCAAGATTATTAGGGCATAAAACAAACCATAACGGTGTAAGATTTTATTGTTTCCGCTGCTTACACAGATTTTCCAGAGAAGATCTTTTAAAAGACCATCAAAAATATTGCAAGAACCATCCGATTCAAAATATAAAAATGCCTAATCACACCAATAATAAATTATCGTTTACTTCAATCCATATGCAACACCCTAAATCCTATATCATATATGCAGACTTCGAAAGTCTAATAAGTCCCATCTCCACTGCTAATCCTAATGATAATACCTCCTTCACCATAAAAACAGCTCAACACATACCTTGTGGATATGCCTACCTCATCGTGGGTCCCGATGGGGATTCATATAAACCCATTCAAGTGTTCAGGGGTGCTAATGCCGCTGAACACTTCATTCAAGCTATCCTACAAGAAAAAGACGAAATAGCCCAAAAACTTAAGTACATCACACCCATGCAGTTGACACCGGATGAAGAAATTTCATTCCAACAAGCCACCACCTGTTGTATCTGTGGAAACACCTTATTACAACAACGAGTAAGAGACCACGACCATCTTAGCGGTAAATATAGAGGTGCTGCTCATGTGGGGTGTAATTTAAATTTGAAACAACCGAAAAGCATCCCCGTCATCTTCCATAATCTCAAGAACTATGATGCACACATAATAATTTCAGAATTAGGCAGTTTAGAAAATTATTCCATAGAAATTATCCCTAACACAATGGAAAAATACACAGCATTTAAATTAGCAAAAAAAAATTGTCCTGTTCATCTCATATTCCTCGATTCTCTGCAGTTTTTACCTTCCTCTTTGGAGAAACTCGTGGAGAATTTACAACAAGATGAATTCCACCTCCTGAAACAAAACTTCAATCCAGAAACAGATTTCTCTCTACTTTTAAGAAAGGGTGTATACCCATATTCACATATGAAAAGTTTTTTTAATTTTGAAGAAAGCCAGCTTCCTCCTCCCAGCGCTTTCTACAACGAATTAATAGATGAGGACATTTCTTCTGAAGACTACAACCATGCTCAAAAAATTTGGAACACCTTTAACATGGAAGATCTTGGTGAATACCACGATTTATACGTCAAGGTCGATGTGCTGTTGTTGGCAGATGTTTTCCAAAGTTTTAGGAAACTCTGTCAACAATATTATGAGTTGGACCCCACTCATTGCTTTACAGCACCTGGTCTTTCATGGCAAGCGTGTCTGAAAATGACATCTGTTGAGCTTGAGTTGTTTTCTGATGTGGATATGCTTCTCTTCATCGAGCAGGGTGTCAGAGGAGGAATCTCCCAAATATCACAGAGATATGCCAAATCAAATATTCCCGGGACTGCAGAGTATGATCCAACATCTCCATCTCAATACATTATGTACTGGGATAGTAACAATTTGTACGGGTGGTCCTGCTGCCAGCATCTTCCAGTTGGTAGCTTCGAGTGGGTAGACCCACTGAACTTTTCATCACAATCCATTCTGAATTTACAAGCGGATGCACCCGTCGGATTTATTTTCGAGGTGGATTTAGACTATCCCCAACATCTACACGACACTCATTCAGAATATCCACTAGCACCTGAACATATCACAATTCAAGAAAATATGCTATCCCCTTATGCTAAAGAAATCCTCAACAACAGACCCTTCACTTCCTCTAAGAAACTCATAACGAATCTCCAACATAAGAAACACTATGTCACCCATTATAGAATTCTACAGTTTTATCTTCAGCAAGGTTTAATTCTCTCTAAAATCCATAAAGTCCTACAGTTCAGGCAAGCACCTTGGCTCAAACCGTACATCTCTTTTAACACCGAAAAACGCAAGCAGTCTAAGTCCACCTTCGAAAAAAATTTCTTCAAGTTACTCAACAATGCAGTCTTCGGGAAAACAATCGAGAATCTTCGAAAACGAAGATATATTCAGCTCTGCAATACTCAAATAAGAGCTGAGAAAATCGTCGCATCCCCATACTATAAAAATTTTAAAATATTTAATCAAAACTTAGCAGCAGTGGAGAGGGTGAAGAGTTCGATACTAATGAATCATCCTGTGTACGTTGGATTCACCATCCTTGAACTTTCCAAACTTCTAATGTACGACTTCCACTACAATTTCATCAAGAAAACATATCAAGATAAAGCAAAGTTACTTTTCACAGACACAGACTCACTCACATATCACATCACAACTCCAGACATCTATGAAGACATCAAACAACACCTGCATCTTTTCGACACTTCAGAATATCCTACAGATCATCCACTTCATTCACAAGAAAACAAAAAAGTTGTTGGGAAGTTCAAGGATGAACTAAATGGAAAATTTATCTACGAGTTCATAGGATTAAAATCCAAGATGTACAGCATAAAGTCCGTAGACGGGGAGAAAAAGACGACAAAGGGTGTGTCAAAGGCGTATATCAGAAAAAAATTAAAACATCAAAATTATAAAAATTGCCTACAGGAGCGGAGAATTAGCATGGCCCGCCAAATAAAAATTGGTCAAGAGAGTCACAAACTTTATACGATGCATATAAATAAAGTGTCACTCTCACCATTTGACGACAAGAGATATTTGTTGAATGATGGGATACACTCCTTGGCCTATGGTCACTATCAAATAAAAAAAAAAAAAAAAAAAATTTAAAAATAAGAAAAATGAAAAAAATTGAAAAATGAAAAAAATTGAAAAAATGAAGAAAAAATTAGAAAAAAATTTGGGGCGTCGCACACATGCGGCGGGTGGATGGTGGGTCCCCTAAAAAAGAAATAAAAAAGAAAACTTAAGATTTGAAAATAAGAACATCTGAAACATGCAAGAATGAAAATTGGAAGAATGAAAATTAGAAGACCTGGAAGATAGAAGATTGAAAATGAAGTTGCAATATCCTAGAAAAGTTAGAAGATCAGAAAAAATTGGGGCGTCGCACACATGCGGCGGGTGGATGGCGGGTCCCCTAAAAAGAAATAAAGAAAAAACTTAAGATTTAAAAATAAGAAGAAAGAAGATTGAAAATGAAGTTGCAAGATCCTAGAAAAGTTAGAAGATCAGAAAATGATGATTCAAGTTCATAAAAAATTGGGGCGTCGCACACATGCGGCGGGTGGATGGCGGGACCCCTTTAAAACATCAAAGAAAAATAAAAATAAAATGAATTAAAAAAAAATAAGAAATCCTCTTTTAAGGATTTCAAAGAAAGAAGGAACTCTTCAATTGAGTTTCCAAAAAAATATATGTTTGTACAGTTTAAAAAAGAACTGTGCAGACATATAATAGAAAAATCACATACACTCACACACATTCATACCTAAAATAGACTCATCAGGCTATATTTCCATAGGTCAGTGGTTTCGCGCTCGAAAACTACTGTCTTATGGAAATATTTTTACTGCAAGGTACCGGGTTCGAACCCTAGTCAAACCTCTCTATTTCTTTCATGGTATATTCGCATTCTTAAATTCATATATTTTATTCATTCCTTATTTTCAAATTTTTTTAATTTCTTAATTAATTTCTTAATTAACTCCCTAATGAGTCATAAACAATATCCTGCTTTTTTCATTCTACCACAAAACATCGCTTTAAAACCATCGTCACCTTTTACAAAAAATCACTCATTAATTTTTTAAATTAAATTTCCTCATTAATACCCTCGTCATCTTTTACGATTAAGTTAGAGGAAGTCTCAAGGTCAATACCAACTCACCCACGCCCCTCAAGGGGTGGTGCGACACCCGCACGGCTTGCCTGCGCACCAACGCACCCGCCTCCTGTGTTAAAACTCTCTTTTTTCCCCTACTATTATATATACCGACAAACAAATATACTTGTTTTTTCAGGAATGGCTTATTACAGAATCTCTTATTGGCAAATTCATAGCTTAGAGTTTAATGAAACTTATTTGAGTATGGATGGCCTATTTTTGTTCTCTGCCGAAAATTAGAGGGAAAAAACGACACATTTTACCGAAACAATTAATTCAGTTAAAACTGAGAAGGGATTTACTAATTCTTGCTGTCCTGAAACAATATCTGCCACCAAATTTGATCGCTAATCTCGCCAAGTTTGTAGCCAGGGTTGATTTTGATCTTGACACCGGTTTTGGCGATTTTGCCTCGAATTTGGCGACTTCGTGACCAAAGTTGACGACGGCCATCCAATTTTGCTACCATAATAAAATTCTTTTATTTCAAAGAAAAGATTTCAAACAATTCAGAAAATAGACGAAAAAAAAAAATATATATATATGTATATTCCATTGACTCTTCTGTTTTATTTTCTAAAATTTATTCTTTCATTTCTCACGTCAGCATGTCTGAGTTACGGTTATTAAACTTTTTATTTATTTATTTAATTCATTTGAAGGCAATCTTTTTTTCTTTTTTAAAATTTATTATATTTATTGAAATAAAATGATAAAACAGTTGAAAAATTAAAAAGTACATTAAATTTTGTTCAAAATTCTGTTCTTATTGAAGTTAGAGTTTCCAAACTTGGGCAACCCTAAACTACTAATTATCTCCAAATTCGATGGCCGTCCTCAAGTTTGGTCACCAAGTCGTCAAATTCGAGGCAAAATCGCCAAAATTTATACACTAATCAGAGAAATGCGTGTAAATAAAGAAGTGATCTATTAACTGCAAAATTCTTTTGTCTACAAAAGGGTTGGTCTCAACTAGTGTGAATTTCACAGACTTGAATGTACATTTTATAGGTCTCAGTCCCGTCGCACGAACTGTAACTAGCACTTATATATTTTTACAGGGACATAACGAAAATTTCTTTATCATTATGATCTTTAGGCTCAAATCATTTGAAAGGTAATAACATTAAGTTAAACAGCATACTATATATCTACAGAAAAATACTCAAACAACCTATATATAATAATATCATAATATTATAATATCCTCTTTTGTTTATTTAACGACTTCCTTTTACTTTAATTTATTGATTACTTAATGTTCGGAAAGTAGAGTGGAGCCAATCCAGATTTTTTATATATATTTTTTATTAATCATACATTGTTGAAATTTTGTATAATTTTTTTAGGGTAGAGAGTACATTTCTCACTAATTTTATTTATTTATTTTTCATGCTGGAAGTATAAAAAAATTGAAATATTTGAATTCTTCAAATTAAATTTTATGGATTTTTTAAATGATTTTATAGAAAATGCACCTTTTGTTACGCAGCTTTAGAATTTGTGTTATATTTATTAACTAGCAGGCTTATCCGCTTCGCTGGTCACTATATTTAAGTGAATTTAAAAAAGTATCAATATTTTTTAATACCGTTCTATAAATTAAAACTAAAAAGAAAATACATTGAAATTGCTTAAAAACTTCACTTCAGGCTCTCGCTGACTTCGGCAGAGACTTCTTCACCGCAACGTCTTGGTACTGGATAATTTAATTTAATTTATAGAAATGTCAATAATGCATTAAGAACTGCATTAGTCATTTTCTTTTTGATAATAAACAGAGCGGAAAACGCCTAATATTTTACATGGAAGATATTTTGTATAATTAGACCAATTTAAAAAAAAATGCTTTTCCTTTTTTTCCCACTCGCATTACAAAAATATTGAATATAAAATTGAGTAGAATTGTGCAAAAACATTGAAACAGCTTAGACCTCTTGGCAGAATTTGAAATTTGGCACTGAAGTATCTCGGACGCTTCTCGCCAAAATGTTTACTTATGCATTTGCGATACCTGTATCAACTCATCGCCGAAATGACAACAAAATTATAAATAACTATAAGATTAAAAAAAAAAAAAAAAAAAAAAAAAAACTTTTTATATACCATGTTTTTAAATTTTTGTTGAATCTTACAGCTATAAAAGTACATTAGACTTTATCAATTTGTAGAAAATTTTAAAGTGAAAATGATATCAATTTTTGTGAGAGGCATAATTTAATTTTTTTACAATTTTTTAATATTCACGTTTAATTATATGTATTTATTTTTATGTCGAAAGAAAATAAACTCGTATAATTTTTTTTTGTGTGTGTGTGTGGGGGGGGGGGGGGGCATCTATGAAATTGTAACTAATATTTGTTTTCGAATTTTAATTAATTAAAAGAAAACTTTGCAATGTAAATATCTTTGATAACGTGATATATACATATAGTGTTCAAACAAAAAATGAACAGTTTTTAGAGTTCTTTTAAAAAGTATAACATCTATGCACTATCTTTTTAAAAAATTCATCAGTTTTTACTAATAAATAAATAAATAAATAAATAAATAAAATGACTAACTTTCATCACTAAAGTAGTTAAATCTAGACCAATCAAAAATAAAAGTGGTCCACCCGGATGTGTTCCCGACAAACTCTTTGCTTTATTTATATATAGAAGATAGATGACTAATATTTAAGGAATTAAAAACTGGGATGTTATTTGAATATACTCCATATTATAAGTAAAAAATAATTCACTCATTTTCTTACCTTTCTCATCCTTCTTTATAAATGGCGTATTGTTAAAAGAGAAGACAAATTTAATCCAATTGCCGTCTAAGTAAACAGTAGGGAGTTTTCCTTGAAGTATTGTCTGTGAAATGTACCAAATTTCTTTTCTACCTGGTTCTGTAACTTGGAATCTTTTCCCCCCCAAACTTAGAGTCAGTTCGTTTTCAAATCCGGCATTGACATTACCGCACTGTGTTTTGAAATCAGCGTGCTCACTTTTGAGTTCCAGATACAAGCTATAATACCATGTTTCATTTTGTTTTTCAAGAAGGAACTGCAGAATATACTCATTATCTCCAATGTAGAAAACTGGACTGTTTAACTGAAAATTTGTTGTCGGCAATGGCACACACCATTCTAAATATTTAGTAATCTTTATTTCTGGAATCATACTTTGTCGATTTTCATCTAAATAAGGACACAACTTACAATCAAATCCAAATGAACTCAGTTTAAATCACTCTGTATCACAGAATGCTTGTATTCGATAGCTCATATCATTGTTAAGTAACAGAAACCATAAAGTCATATCTCGTTTCGTTATACCTCATGATGTCATAATGATAAATAAGCTACGGATTCTTGCAAAACAATATCACCGATAACGCTAAATATTTAACAATCTTTATTTCTGGAATCATACTTTGACGCTTTTCTATTATATTATGACATAGCTTAAAATCTAATCTAGCTAAATGAAGTCATTATAGATTTCCATAGTTTACTTCACTGTGGCTTGGAAGCGAGAAAATCACGTGACCAACGTAGTCCATTGATTTTATGTTCGTACACGCTGGTGTGTTGTGTTGACAGTAGTTATGCATACCCACGTGCCTTTAGTTTACTGTGATTATTTTGCCTGAGCTTGTTTTTTTACTTTCTCTTACTCACAAGGTAGAGAAAGTATTATTACTTACAAACTTTGAATAAACACCATAAAATGCAATAAACTCGCAACAATTGTTTCGGGTCGAAAAAACACACGACCCTTCATCAGGCGAATAAAGTAAGCACGAGTGCTGCAGTCAAAGCGGCAACGCACAAAATCGTTTAAAATGAAAAGAAAAACTTTATAAAGTAGAAAGTAAATATAGCTACTGGTGTGAGTAGAATTGTACAAGAAAACCAGAAAATAAATAAATGAGTGAGATTAAACACATAACAATCTAAGGATATCAAAAATTAAACGAAAATCTAAGTTACGTGAGTAATTTCCAAGCATCAGAGAAGAATGGAGTGGAAGAAACATCATTAACAAGATTTTTCGAATTTTTAAATATGTGAAATGCTTCATGAATATCGAAATGGGAGGAACAGACAGGAGATGAAATTACGTTAGTTTTGGAAAAATCAAAACGATGACCTTGAGACCAGCAGTGGGAAGCAATAGAAGATTTCGTGGAAATTATTCACGTAACTTAGATTTTTCGTTTAATTTTTGATATCCTTAGATTGTTATATGTTTAATCTCACTCATTTATTTATTTTCTGGTTTTCTTGTACAATTCTACTCACACCAGTAGCTATATTTACTTTCTACTTTATAAAGTTTTTCTTATCATTTTAAACGATTTTGTGCGTTGCCGTTTTGACTGCAGCACTCGTGCTTACTTTATTCGCCTGATGAAGGGTCGTGTGTTTTTTCGACCCGAAACATTTGTTGCGAGTTTATTACATTTTATGGTGTTTATTGAAAGTTTGAAAGTAATAATTTTTACAACGAGTTTTGTGATGCTTTTTTATTAAACATTAGAGAAAGTATTGTTTTTGGGTCAAATTTTCGAACGCGAGTTTTTGTTATATTTACATGTTCTGAGGTCCCCTGAATACGAAAATCATGTTTTTAGCAAATGGTCTGTGTGTATGTCTGTGTGTCTGTCTGTTATCAGCTTATCTAAAAAACAAATTATGGCAGAAAGTTCAAACTCGGTATTCTAAATGTGTATCGTATAAGGATGCTACAGTAAGCTTTTCGTTGAGATCAAGCAAATGGTTCGTGTACAGGGACAATCAAGAAAATTCTAATTCATTACGTCTATGGGGGAAATTGCAGGTAAGTAGAGTTTAGCGTCTATAGACTGCACTAAACCAAATGAAACGAATATGTATATGTATATATATAATTTGTAATAGAGATAGTCAACAGGGAAAAAAATTTGTGTATGTAGGAGCCTCGCCCTCCCCCCTGGGGGGCGAAAGTCCCCTCTCGAGGGGAGTAAATTTTCATGATGGGTATCTTTCAAAACAGCTCGCCAGTACCTTTAAAACGAATGGTTGAACCATCGATCTGCGATAATTTAAAACAAAGTTATCAATTTTTTTTTTTACTTTTAACAAAAAACCTCACATTAGAACTAACTATCATATAAAACTCTTCAGAAGCCTAATATGAATTGTTTAACATAGGTTTACATAATAGTACTCGTTATCTTACCTATTAATCTGCAACCTGTATTTATAGTATTAAATTTCAGGGTAAGAGAAAGTCGTGTGAGTGACACACCAGATTATTATTATTATTATTATTATTATTATTGCCTTGAACAATCGACACGTCTTATTAATAAGTGTGGAATATTTCAAATCCATTGCTGAGACAACTATTACATAATTTTTTTACAGTTGTTAGTAGTGACCTGCATCGGGTCGGGTAACCCGATTTTACCCGAACCCGACCCGCGGCTCGGGTTTGGGTCGTGTTGGCTACATTTTGTTGTGTTTATTTCTCTCATTGCAGCAATTAAGGTAATGGTTTTGCGAGTACCATAAAAAAATTACTACTAATATTCCTAAATGTAAGCACAGGGAAACACTTGACTGCTGTTTATTTTTAATCGCAGAAATTAATTACCTAGAAAAACAAAGTTAGTGCTCTGAGCGACCTTACTCAACTTTACATAAATCAGACAAATATTTTTATCTAAATAAAGAACAGTCAACTGCTTAACGAAAAAAAAAAAAAAAAAATCGCGTCGTATAGTGGCATAAAATAAATAATCTGGTGTGTCACTCACACGACTTTCTCTTACCCTGAAATTTAATACTATTAATACAGAGTGCACATTAAAAGGTAAGATAACGAGTTCTGTTATGTAAACCTGTGTTAAACAATTCATATTAGGCTTCTGAAGAGTTTTATATAATAATTAGTTCTATGTGAGGGGGGCTACCGCCCCCTTCAACCCCCCGTTTCATTAATGCACCTACATTTGTATAGAATTTAATTCGGTTATTAAAAAATAATTCTGTTTTTAAAAAAGTATTTATAAAAATTATTTTAAAAAATTATCTTTTATGATAATGCAGACGATTTCCGTATTAGAGTAGTAGTATAACACCAAATATCCCAAAAAAAGTCCATTTTATTCTCAATATAAAAAAAAAAAAAAAAAAAAAAAAAAATTTCGTTAAAAGTAAAAAAATCGGTAACTTTGTTTTAAATTATCGCAGATCGATGGTTCAACCATTCGTTTTAAAGATATTGGCGAGCTCTTTTGAAAGATCCCCGTCATGAAAATTTACTCCCCTCGATGGGGGACTTCCCCTCCCCCCAGGGGTGAAGGCGAGGATCCTACATACACAATTTTTTTTCCCAGTTAACTATCTCTATTACAAAAAATATATATTAGTTTCATTTCTTTTGGTGCAGTCTATAGACGTTAAACTCTACTTACCTGCAATTTCCCCCATAGACGTAATGTATTAGAATTCTCTTGATTGTCCCTGTACACGAACCATTTGCTTGATCTTAACGAAAAGCTTGATACTCATTTAGAATACCAAGTTTTAACTTTCTGCCATAATTTGTTTTTGAGATATGCTGATAACAGACAGGCACACAGACATACAGACATACACACAGACATGATTTTCGTATTCAGGGGACCTCAAAACGTGTAAATATAACAAAATCTCGCGTTCGAAAATTTGACCCAAAAATAATACTTTCTCTAACTTATGGGTAAGAGAAAGTAAAAAATATATCTTTTATTTTATTTTTTAGTACATTTATGTGTAAACCTCCAGCCAGACAGGTCATAAATTCAAAACGGAACTCCTAATAAATTTCCCACTTTTTTCTTTTTCCCCACAAGTTGGTGAATAGAATAAAATTAGCAATAACAATAAAAACCTATAACCCAATTTAAACTGAAATTTTATAATCCATGCCGACAGCCTTTTACTTGATAAAAACTGAAACAAGATAAATAAATAAAGTAATTCATCTTACTATTCATAACTTGCATAACTCTAAAAGATCTAGAATAAGTCGACTGTAAATTTTTACAAAAAAAAAAAAAAAAAAAAAAAATCTAGTAGAGACCATACAAGTTATTTTCTTTAGATGAAAATTACTTCGAATAACATTAAATAGTAATAAATAAAAATTATGAGGCAAGATATGAAAACTTTACATTAACTAACATGCGCATTCTGGAAAAATTCAATTGTAAAATCCGTATTCAAACACTTAAACAACTAGAATTATTTTACTAGTATAAAACAGGACACTTAAAGTAAAATTTTAAATTACGAAAGATTTAAACATTCACTTAAATAGATTTTTTTTTAATCTATAATTTTCTTCAATTTTACTCTATTTAATTAAGAGATAAGGAAAACATTTTAAATTATTCCAGAATATGCCTATTCACCAACTTTAAAATTCTCCTGAAAATTAACTATTTTCATAATTTGAAATTTTAATTCAGTAAAGAAAAATCTGATTAAGAAACTCTGCTAAAATTAGTGGCTGGAGTAATCTAAGCAAAAACCCAATTCGAAAGGAGGAGATACCACCATTAGGAAAAATTTTAACAATTTTAAAGTTTAGTAAATTCATGAAGACTAATGACTATATTTTTTTTTTCCTTTTAACTATTCAACCCTTTTCAAAGACAAGAATTAGACATTAAAATTAAGGTACAAAATGTTCTTGACACTTTGAAGTCTAGTGCTAATCATGCTGTATTCTATGCAAAGCATTCTTTTGTGCACACAAATAACATATTTCAATTTCATAAAACGTCGTGGAAAGTAAAGTTATTAAAATTTGATTTATAGAAATATCTCTCATAGAACGCAATGCTTTGGAATACTTTCGAGTGTTCCTGTACATGCAGTGGTGATATTTACTCTATTTTATATGCAGGAAACATCCAATAGTGAATATGAATAATATATTAAGATATGTGTGCAGTAAAGGTATGAAAATATGGTTCATAGAAATACCTCTCAAAGAACACAATGCTTTGAAATACTTTCGGGTGTCCCTGTACACAAACCAG
Source organism: Salticus scenicus (assembly GCA_963930645.1). Lineage (NCBI taxonomy): Eukaryota > Metazoa > Arthropoda > Arachnida > Araneae > Salticidae > Salticus > Salticus scenicus. The sequence continues at coordinate 6,131,599 of OZ005658.1, read as the reverse complement.
TAGAGGTATAAACTCCATTTTCAATAGGGAACATCCGATAGTGAACTTGAATAACATATATCAGTTAAAAAAAAAAAAAAAAATCCATAAATATTTACGGGAGTTAAAGCACGGGCAGACAGACGGACATATACACAAATTGAAATCATACTCACACTTAAAAAATGATAGAAAGTGTTAAAAACGTTTAATGTAAACGAAAGTAGAATTCTAGCAATTTTTTATTAATAGCTTTTAATATATAAATAAATATTTTTGTGGCACCCTGTAAATCTAATGCTAATCATGCTTTACTCTATGCAAAGCCTTCTTTTGTGCACACAAATAACATATTTCAATTTCATAAAACCTCGTGGAATGTAAAGTTATTAAAATTTGATTTATAGAAATATCTCTCATAGAACGCAATGCTTTGGAATACTTTCGAGTGTTCCTGTACATAAACCAGTGGTGATATTTACTCTATTTTATACAGGAAACATCGAATAGTGAATATGAATAATATATTTCAATTTTATTAAGATATGTGTACAGTAAAGGTATGAAAATATGGTTTATAGAAATACCTCTCATAGAACGCAATGTTTTGAAATACTTTCGGGTGTCCCTGTACACAAACCAGTAGAGGTATAAACTCCATTTTCAATAGGGAACATCCGATAGTGAACTGGAATAACATATATCAGTTTCAAGAAATTCCATAAATATTTACGGGAGTTAGAGCACGGACAGACAGACAGACCGAAGTCATTAACATTTTTCAACCTTGTTGGAAAGTGTTAAAAATTTACATAAGACACTAGCACAAATCATTAACAAAATTTTATCTAAATGCAATATAAAAGTATTTCCCGTTAAATTATTAATTTCGTTTAATTTAATAAATAAATAAATAGTTAAAAGTTATTAATTTGTCCTCGCTGAAAAAAAAAAAAAAAAAAAAAAAAAAATAATAATAATAATAATATTTTCTCTTAAAATAATAATTTAATTTAATAATAATAAAAATAATAATAAAATGTAAAAAATAAATATTTCTGTTAAATAAAAAATTAAAATACAAAACGTCCTTGCGAGAACTCGATATCAGGACTTCCGTATCACAAGTTAATCACACCACTGCACCATCCGTTCTTACTACGAGGAGTGTTTTGTCGTTTTTTTTATAGAAATAACTAAAACTATTAGGGAGTCATATCTCGACCCCATGCCGGCTTGTTGCAGCAAATTTGTACTGTTCAACTATGCTCTTTGATTTAAGCTTGGTTTGATTTCAATAGCAATTTTACCGATTCATACTTCCCGTGAGTTCTAATAATAGATGGAGCGTGGACAGGGCGATTTTTCGTTTGCTAAAAGCAGAAAACACATCGTGTCCCATTGAGACTTATCGGACAAGTCTCATTTTAAGGATTTTATTTTAAGATATTTTAGTAGATTTAATTAATTAATTAATTATTTTTTTAAGTACGACAGTTTATACTATTTAATTAAGACACAGTCGTTACCAGTTTTTACATACCACCCTGAATGAACGTACAAACATCTTTGTTCTTATCTAAATATCTAAAGCTGAATGTTTGTCATTGTATCTGACCGAATTATTAGATTTAATCAAAAATTGGTACATTTATTAATCAGGACAAAATCTATCTAACGCCATATACTTTTAGTTCAGTTGGACAATGGACAATTTGCACACATGGGGGATTTGAACAAAATCTTATTTTTCTGGTAGTTTTAGGCTCATAAATTTCAAAAAGTTTATTAAAAATGCAAAAAAAAATTCTCATTAATTTCAAAAATAACTTTAAAATTAACCAAAAATTACGTGACTTCAAAACGCTGTCTGACGTCACACTTTATGATGCTTCAATGTTTACATTTTGTTAGCCTAGTTAGCAAGCAGCAATTCGTTTTAACTTTCGTAATTATTAATCATTTATGTGATTTCTGAGCTTTTTTTTTTTATTTTTTTTTTAAATCATTTAATACCATTATCATCGTTTTTCCTTATCATTATTTTCAATTGTTTTCTTTTCATGGCGGTTGTCCAATGTTTTCGTTTAATAGGATCCTGTGGAATGCTAAAGAATAGCTTTTGAGAAGCATTTAGCCGTTGTATTAGTGCAGAGTGGTACAATACAATATTTATACAACGATTTTTTAATATCCGTCTTTATTATAAAATACAAAACTTATTTCACTGATTTAAGAAGCACAGCAAATCACAAAATCGAATGTAAACAACGATGACTCCCGTTTGTTGTCATAAAGAGTGACGTTACGATATTTTATCCTGCGTTTTCTCGATAGAGTAAATAGTGCGATGTTAAAATTGTTATAAATCAGTCAATAGATTTCAAATAAAGAAAATTTTTGTATTTATTTTCTTACCTTTTCATATTCTATTACATAAGAATAAAATCAGAAAACGTGCAAATTCTCTATTGGTTCGAAAGGTATTAAATAAAAAGCCAATTTTAACTTAATTATTAAAAAGAATAAACAAATTGGTGCTGAAAATAAATAAATAAGTAAATATATTCTTTTTTTATGTCGAAGAAAGAAGCTTGCCTATATCATACGCATAAGCATATACATTTTATATTTGTTAGGATTATATGAATGCATCCAATACGTATGCTTCAATTACTAAATAAAGTATTTAAGATAAATAAATTTTCTGCTTCATAGGCTTGACTTGACTTCTAACACTGGGGGAGGAACAAAAATCTTCAAATTTCTTGCGACCATGGGTTGCGTGACCATTGAGTCTGCGCCAGTGTTGGGCATAATTGATTAAAAAGTAATTGAATTACAATTAAATTACAATTATAATTATTTTATTGTCAATCTATTAACAAGTAATTGATTACAAATAAATTGAATTGTTACAAATAAATTGAATAAGTAATTCAATTTATTTGTAATCAATAACAATCAGTTTTAAAATATTACTTTCGATACTGGCAAGAACCCTATTCATTTGCAACATTCGAATCAAAAAACTTCGTAAGTTATTAGAAATTTACGATTTTCTTAACATGGGAGATTAGGGCAAAATTTCACTTAAACGTGCATTAAATGGAAACATTTTAATGTAAAAATGTCAGACCAGTTTTAAAATATCAGTTTTGATGCCGGAATGAACATCAGTAACTATAAATAAGTTACTTTGAAAATTTCGCAAATTATTGGAAATTTACGAATTTCTTAACATGGCAGTATAGGGCAAAATTTCACATAAACGTACCACATTGCGACCATGGGTGCGCGATCATTGAGTCTGCGCCAGTGTTGGGCATAATTGATTAAAAAGTAATTGAATTAAAATTATAATTATTTTACTGTCAATCGATTAACAAGTAATTGATTACAAATAAATTGAATAAGTAATTCAATTTATTTGTAATCAATAACTTGTTAGTTGATTGGCAGTAAGATAATTATAATTGTAATTTAATTGTAATTCAATTGTAATTCAATTACTTTTTAATCAATTATGCCCAACACTGGTCTGCGCAATGGCTGACTCAACGAGTCCAATTTTAAAATAGGGGTGATAATCTTTGTGGTTGAGAGAAAAAAGCGACAAGGGAACATTGAATGACTGGATGTTTACCAAATCTCAACCTGACAGTCAATTTGGCAACCCTTCAAACCTTTGGAATCATCCTTAAAACTAGTCGCGAGAAACGTAATTACACTATACTCATGCATACGTTTTTCGTGTTGGGAACAAAATCTCGCCTACATAAATGAATGGAAATGAAAAATAATGTGATTTGTGTTCATTACAAATAAAATGGTACATTTTACAACATTTTATTTGAATGAGTTGGTAATTATTAAAAATTTCATATAAAATTTCATGACAGCACATGCTTATTCAACACAAAAATGGTTATGAATTTTGCTTAAAAGAGTTCAAGGACTATGTTTATTAACTTTTGTCAAGATTTATCATAATGAATTCAATCGTGCTTATTAATTTTGTAACTTTTAATTTACATTTGTGAACAGTGTTTAGCTTTGTCAGCAGTGATGTACAATATTTTGAAAATGTATTTTGAATGTTGAAAAGCAAATGATAAAATAACTTAAAATTAAATATAGTTAAAATAATGAAATTCCACTCTATGATATATATGTTTATATTTATAAGGCCCTATGGACCGCATTGAGAAAAAATTCTGTAACTGACATCTAGAATCTAAATTGTGGCTCTAGAAAAAATAGTTCCATGTCATCCTTATAAATTTTAGTCCCTTTTGAAAGCGAGTTCTAGAAGTCCCTATTAGAATTCTAGAGCGTTTGCCTATATTCTCGAAGGGTGAGTCATTTAAAAATCTCTGCAAATAAATGTGAATACAAGAAGCGGGTTTCAGCAACTATTACCTTGTTTTATGACCCAATTCTAGAAAATCAAGCGAGAATTTGTCGCTATACAAAAGATTGAGAATATTCAGAATATTATTTCATCATCTGGAAATGTGTAGAGTAGAAATTCTCGATCATTTCGTCTATTCAGTTTATTGGCGTGCCTTATGCACATAGCTCGTAAATCTATATTTTTAGTTAAGGGATTTAGAAAATGACCACTTATCCATTCCAGATGAAGGTGGTATATATATTTTTTCTCAGTGCGTGCAAGGGATCACACGTGAAATAGATCCTATTATTTTGAGTCGACGCGATATTTTGTCTGGCGAGATTTTCTCCTGCGATATTATGTCTGGATCCCACTTCTTTCACCTGATGAAGGGCTGTGTTATTATTTTGACCTGAAACTGTTACTGACCTGGATCTGTTGTTTTTGCAATTGAAAGTAGTTACTTACAAAGATATTTTTTTATTAAATTAATTACTATTTGAATTAATCAGGTAGTTTGGATATTGGAGTTTCAAATTTTAAACTTTAAAATTAAAAACTTCTTTTCTTTTAAAAAATTCTCGAAAATTAAAAATGCTGACTTTCTTTCATTTTACATTTTAATAAACAATGTGTCTAATAAGAATTTGTAAAATTAGTTTGGCAATATTCGAAAGAAAATATGTATATGTATGTTTGGTAGATATTATCGAAAGAAAATATGTACAGAACGTTAAAAAGTTTAACAGTATATTAGGTTCTCGTCTAATTATCCCCACTGTGAAAAAAAAAATAATAATAATCTAATGTGTCACTAACAAGACTTCCTCTTACTCTGCATTTCAATAAAGACAGACTGAAAATTAGGACATAAGATTGATAAATAAGGTAATATAACAGAGTTCAATCTAGTTTTAAAAAAATCTGGAGTGACTCCACTCGACTTTCCGAACATTGAGTAATTAACAGTTTTGTAGATAAAGTAAAGAAAGAGGAGTTGTTAAACAAACAAAGGAGAGAAAACCATAATAGAGTGTTTGAGTATTTTTCTCCATTCATTACACGATGTTCAGTTTTACTTAACGCTACTGAACTTTGAGCCCATAGATCATAATGATAAAGAATTTTTCGTTGTGTCCCTCTAAAAACCGATAAATGCTAGATTCACGAAAACACTTATACTTAGTGCAACAGTGATTTATAATATTCATATACATTTTCAGCTCAATTGAATAAGGCATTTAGATGCTATTGCACTTTTAATAATTGGGTCTCTTAGGCCATAATGATAAAGAATTTTTCTTTGTGTCCCTGTAAAAAATCTGTAAGTGCTAAATTCACCAAAATCTATACAGTTCGTGCAACCATGACCTATAATATGTGTACAATTTTTTTGCTCAGATTAATAAAGCATTTAGACGCTATCGCACTTTTAAAAATTTTGCCCCATAGGCCATAATGATAAAAAAAATTTCCTGGTGTCCCTGTAAATAAACTATAAGTGCTAGATTCACCAAAATCTATAGGGTTCGTACTAGGGTGACTTACAATATACGTACCGACTTTCAGCTTATTCGAACAAAGCGTTTAGACGCTAGCGTGTTCACTCACAGATACACACACACATACATATATCATCGTAAAAATAGTGGAAACGGACTCATTGGACCTCGAAACGTATAGAAACATCAAAATCTCAAATTCGGATTTTTGACATGATTACAATACTTTCCTCACTATAGTGTTCGGAAAGTAAAAATCTAAAACAGGCTTACTCACAGTTTTATTTGACATATAATTCTGCGTGAAGGGAGGTGCCGCCCCCCGTTCAATTATCGTGCCTGCATTTGTTAAAAATAAATAAATGAAATTTAAGGTTGTTATTAATTTGTATTGAAATGTCAGTTTTGATCAATTTTGATACCAGTCTCGATCCACTTTTCAAGTGGCAACTACATATCGGCATCAAAATACCAAATTCAAAGGCACTGTGGTTATTTGTTTTTAACACGCTTTTATTAGCTTCACCTGTATGTATGTAAGTTTGTAACTGTTCTGGGAGCAAACAAACAATTTATATTGTAAAAAAATATTTTCCCCTACGTGAACGATGTGGCGTTGAGGTAAGGCTCCGCGCTACGAACCTAATGGTCCAGCGTTCGATCCCAGTCAGGGGAGATTTTTTAGAAATGGTTTTTGTTTAATTCTAAGTTATTTTAATTAAAGATTTAAATGTATCTAAATATTATGGTGTGTCACTCACACGATTTTCTCTTACCCTGCATTTTGATAGTAAGATAGATATTTTGTGCTTTTTTAGTTTACATTTCTATAAAAGCGTGTTTTTTAATTTTTTAAAACTGTAATATTATTAAATTATGTTGAGAACTGGCATGCACACAGATCAAACGCAAAAAATTGTCTTTCTTATTCAGAAAACTCCAAAACGTGGTATTATTCAAAAAAAAAAAAAAAAAAAAAACAGAGTGGGAAATTGAACTTCAAAAAATATTTTATTTGCGTTATGGGCATAAGAATTAATTTTATTGTTCGTCCACAAAGTAAAATGTAGCAAAGCACTTCCATCAATTACATTTAATAGAAAGAACATTTAGCTTACTTTTGGGTAGCCCTGTATATTGTCTATAAACTACATACACATCACATTGTGTACTTAAATTTAGTCTTAAATGGAAACACATAAAACACAAAACGGAATTCACTTCCAGCAATTTTCAAACATAGTCCCAATATATCCAAACTACTTTGGGTAGCCCTGTAGATGAATGATTTCCATGTGACAATTTACGCAAAACATTTTTTTTATAGGCAAAAAAGGCCTATAAAAAAACAAATGTTCATTTTATTTTGTTTAGCCCAGCCTATAGATATAGCATTGTACTTACCAGAAATTTCCCCCATAGAAGTAAACGTATCATATTCGAATTCTCTTGGATGTCCCTGTATATTAATTATTTTCTTGATTTCAACGAAAAGTTTAATATAGCATTTATATATGATACAGATGTAGAATACCAAGTTTCACGTTTTTAAATCTACTGGGGTTCTAACTAGTGCTGCACCGAGTAGCACTTTGGCCGAGTAGCCGAGTACCGAGTAGTTGTAAGAAAGAATAATTGAAATTGACGGATATATGAAGAATTTTGCACATCTTGAAATTTACAAAAGGCCTTTTGAACACAAAATTAAGTTAAATAGCAAACAGCATGTTTACATGAAACGTTTCAGAACTTTTGTTGTGTATATACACAATTAGGTTCATTATTATATTTGATACTTCCAGCTTAGTGGATTATTAAAACCATAATAACTGATAACTTCATTCTTTATTATATAGTCTTTCTCAGATGCGAATCATTCTCAGATAATTCTTAGAGAATGTAAAAGTTCTTTATAGGCTTAATTTAAGATGCATGAAATTTACATATGAAATGAGAACATTAAAATAAATATTTTATCATCATTTCAAACATGATAGACTTCATTAATCTTCAAATTCTAGAAGAGTAAAAAGGTAGGTGATTTCGGCCCATAATTTGCAGAACAACAAATTTGATAATATATTTTAATAACATTTTAGTGTATTTACCTTTTTCATAATTATTATTTTTTAAATTAAAAATCAATCTTTTTTTTACAGTTTTAAAAGTGTCTTACTTTTATTTGCACAAATACGTAACTAAAGTTTTATCTACTATAGTAGTATTATTTATATAAGGGGTTCTTTTTACTGAAATATTTTATTTTTGTCTGTTTTATAGATACAATTTTATGTACAAAGTTTTTGTAAAAAAAAAAAAAAAAAAAAAATGCATATTCCACACATACAACATGGTTATACTTAAATTCTTCTAACTAAAATGGATAATCTCAAATCATGAATCGTCTCTATATTGAGTTTAGTGGCAATCTACTTGCCCGTTTTAACTGCAGGAAGCTGTTTGCAGCAAAAGTTTAATGACTGTTTATATTTTCATATTTTTTTAGTTTAGTTATTAAAAAACAACTCTTATGAATACATTTCTTTCAATAATACATAAAAATAATGAAATTCTTACAACTACTCGGTACTGGCCGAATATTTAGTCCATATTTGGCCGAGTACCGAGTACTCGGCAAACTGGCCGAGTACCGAGTATATAACGAGTACTCGGTACAGCTCTAGTTCTAACCAACTTTCCTCATCTCCGGACACAGTCTCTCGAAGATTCGAGCAGAAAACTATAAAGTTAGACGTCAAAAAAATTCATTATTTTTTCATTTTTTGTTGTTGTTTTTTACGTTTTCAATTTCTAATGGGGTTCTAACCAGGAAAGTTGGTCCTCCTACTAGTATTTGTTCTTGAGACATGTTGATAACAGACACACACATCAATCGATAAAAAACATGATTTTCGGATTCAGGAGACCTCAAAACGTATGAAAAAATCCCGATTTAAAAAATTTGACTCTAAAACAATTCTTTCTCTACCACATATATCTGAAAGGGGGGCGTCCATTCATTACGTGAGGCGGTTTTGGCGATTTTTTGACCCTCCTCCCCACTGGTGAGAGTTCGTGAGATTTGGCTTAACCCCCCCCCCCCTCTCCCCCAATCTCACGTGAGATTTTTCAAAATCCGTACTTTTACTGTAAATGCGTTGGATTTATTTCAAAAAACACAATTTGCTTTATCTTTTTATTGAAGACTAGTTAAGACTGTTTTTAAGATTGCATAGATCGTAGTCTAGAATCACAGTAATAAAATTGAATTAATAAAATACTTAAATAAAACTCAATTTTCTTGCAATTTTTTTTTTTTTTCTGCGGGAAAAAAATATACGTGATATTTGACGAGATCCCCATCTCCCCCACGTGAGATTGGGTGAGATTCGGCTTGTCTCCCCCAACCTCTGAACACCTCACGTAATTAATGGACGCCCCCAAAGAGAAAGTAAAAGTAAAAGACTGGAGCAACAGCTACACTTTTAATCGTTGAATCTTTTTGCCACTTTCCCTGAAAAGGCTTAACTTATAGCTTACTAATTACAGCTTTTTTTTTTTATATGTTTCTCAAGTGTCAGTGGATATGCATGATCTGCATATAGATGCATGATCTCCAGGAAATTGCATAAGAATTAATTTTCAACCTCACTCAAAAACGGGAGTGTTATATGTTTGAAGTAAGGAACAAGGAATACTCGTTTCGTTGATGGAATTCCTAGAGTACAAATTCTTTACTTCCGGTTTATAAATAAGAGTGTAGTCCATTTTTAATGTGAGCGTAATTATGAAGTCATAGCAAATAAATGAGCCAATCTATATCATTATGTAAAGCGCAAAAAATTGTATGTTTGTGGAGGGTAACCTCTGAAACTACTGAACCGATTAAAAAACTTCTGTCACTGACCAAAAGCTACAGTATGCCTGATTGTTATAGGCTATATTTAATTTTGATAAAATAAATTTTAGTTTAAAATCTGAGCATTTTAATTAAAATCCCCATAAAAGCCATAATAGAAATGGAAATTATGAAATATTAAAAAAATTAGCTGCTGCCAACATAAAAGAAACATTTAGTACATGTTCATTTTGTTTTCAAAATATCTTGACATGAAAAGAAAAGAAATATATTTGCACGTGAATTAAATTGAAATTCATATAAAGCTTTGCGAAATGTTAAATTTACACGTTAAATCTGACGTCATTATAGCGTTAAAAGTGTTTATTTTTCTGATAATATAACTTAATATGAAATGATATGATATGATATAATGATCTAAGCATTAATGTTTAAACTGACGTGCGTAAACGAAATTGGAATTTAAAAATAAATAAATAAAATAAAATTAAATTAAATTAGAAATTCTAACTTCTAAACTTTTATTAAATAGGGCAGTTCCTTGTTTGTAAACAAACATCTCAACTTTTATGAGTGGTTGGCAAAAAGGCTTGGGATCTCTTGATTACTACCACGGAGTAAAAAGACAGGAGAAGAAGGTAACGCTAAAATTTTGTGATCTTGTTTTCCAATGTTTACAGAGGGCGCCAGCGTGCAATCCTTCCTTCTCTCCAGCTTCCGCAATGTTATTCAATGGGGAAATGTCTCGTTTTAATTATTTTTTTTAAAATAATATCAAGCTGAAAAAAATTCGATTGAAAGCAAATTTCATTAAATAGAGTATTCTAACCAACATGTTTTTTTTAAGAGCCATTTTATACTAATTTTACTTTGAAAGAAAGCTTTTAAAAAATGACGATTCTTATGAACCGAAGCTAGCTAAAACAGACAATTGGGAGGAAGGAGAATGGATGAAATTTTGTAAAGAAAAAAAATAAACTTACTTTAGGTGCAGAAAACACGAACTCGGACTTTATTTTTCTCCTAGGGCTTTTTTTTGTTTTTCTTATCCCTATCATAGCCTGTTTTACAACTAGGAACGAAGTATTTATTTGAAACATCTGAATTATGCAGTTTTAAGAACTTACAAAGAAATTAAATTGCTTAAAATAAAAAATTTTAAATGTACTTCAGCAAAATTCTATTGAAAACAACAGTATATCCGCGCCGAGATAGGGAGGAATGACAAGTGGCGCCCTCAATATTTACCAAAAATTTAGATCACAGTTTCGTAGCTTTCTCCCATTGGACCTTCAACTCCTATAGAGCTGTGCATACCACGTGATTTTAGCATAGCAACCCACCTAGCAACCGTAACTGTAGGACAACCGATGGCTGTGTTTACTATTGCACAACGGGGATTCTCACGTATTAAAAAGTTATAAAGAAAAAATTTCTATAATTAATTGCATAAATCCGTAAAATTAATCTAAAAGGAGTTTCTACAAATGCTAAAAACATTCCCAGATGCAGTTTATGGGTGCAACTGCAATTATCTTGTGTTCAAAATGTCTGAACATAATACGTAAATATTACCATGCCTATAAAAGCTTGTAAGCATACACATTGTTTGTTTGCCGTTGGATTCATTAAGTTTTTGTACATAAAATGAATGTGTGGTTGTTGGAAAGACACAGGCTTTATAACTAATACAGTGGATTGCGTTTATTTTTATGATGCATACTTATAAATCGCTTTTCCGTTTCAAAATATAATTGTAAACAAAACATTTAATATTTGCTAACTACTCGGTAATTTATATTAAACAACGTTTGAAAGCATAGAGTGAAATAATATTTATTTTAACATAGTTGTAATACATTCCATTAAACAAAATCTTGTATAAGTTATCAAATAAAATATGTTTTTATAAGTTATCCATTTTATCAACCTATATGACTAATGTATTATTTTTCTTTAAATTATACAAAACAAGTAATTTATTGATTGAAATAAATAAAAGACAACATGTTAAAAATTCTATTTTGAAGTAACAATGGTAATTTACATGAAATTAGATTACATTTCATAAAACACATTTTGAAGAGTTCAAATATGTTCAGATGTATAATTCATTGTTTTGTTATTTATTTTAAAATAAATTATCATTTCTTTACTTTTTTTTTCACTTACAATTCATTATCTAGAGAAAAATATAGCACTCAAGCCAATTTCCAAATGGATTCCAATTTCAAAAACATACTTATGATTTCAATTCATCAGTGTGTGTCTGTGTTCCTTTCCATGAATGTTTTAGAATGCGTTGAAATTGATATATGATTCAGGTTTGCATGTTTCCAATTAAAAATCTATAAATAATAGCACTATTTTTTTTCTACACGGGGGCTCAAATTTGTTACAGTCTATGATAGTATTTCTTTAAAGCTTTTATTATTATCTTTATACTGCATAATATGTTATATTAACCCTTTCAGCATTAAAGCTGCCTTCTTTTATTCATCTATAGTCAAAATAAAAGAATGATGTGATGTGACTAAATTTTTAAATGCATATAGGTTTTCACAAAAATGAAATTAATAAAGTATGTGTGTAGTATTTAATATAGAATTTTTATAGTTATATTGTGTATAGTATTAAATTTTAGGAATAATTAAATAGGTTTGTTCAAAAATTACTGATGCCAGAAAGGTTAACATATGAATTTAACTTACCTTAAAGTATCTGAATATTTTGTGGGACCATCTTAACCTAGTGCTAATTATATTATAAATAATCTCTAAAAAAAGAAGTTAAATTGAACATGTGTCATTTGTTAATTATATTAAAAACACTTTAAACGCACGTAAAAATTTATTTAAATGATGTTAAACAAATTTATCCGAAGCTTTTTGCTTTAATAGTAAAGCATCATCAGGGATTTTTTATTATTTGTTTCTAATTAAAAAACAAATAATAAAAAATCCCTGATGGTGCTTTACTATTAAAGCGAAAAGCTTCGGATAAATTTTTTAAACATCATTTAAATAAAATTTAATTTTACGTATGTTTAAAGTGTTTTTAATATACCTAGCTAATTATATTCATTGTATTACTTAAAGAGTACGATATAAAGCATTAATTAGCTTACAACAAAACTAACCCAATTACCTCTCAGGTGTATAAATTACGGTATAGAAATCTGTTGCTTTTTGTGCACATTTGGGTACTTTCTACACATTTATCAATTAAATAAACTTAAAATTGCTATTTTTCTAATTGTGTCACTTATCTTGCCGAGGTACAATATGAGTAATAAATAAGTGTCCATGTACAAACCAGTCATAATATTTATATCATTTTCAGTGGAAAATATGCCATAGTGTACTTGAATAATATATCAGTTTCAAGGCAATTTAAAATATTTTTTATAGAATAGAGCAAGGAGAGTTGAATTATTGTAAGGATGGACAGTGGCGTATCCAGGATTTTGTTTCAGGGAGGGCTGAGTTAAGTTCGATAATGCTTCATAGCGCATAGAAATCTCTTAATCTTTATTTTTTAAATCTTTCTACAAAATTTCGGGAGGGGCTGCAACTCCCTCTGGATATGCTACTAAGGATGGATGATTGTAAAATTTTATCTTTTGAATAATTAAACCCAAAATTTTAAATTTTATTAAAAAATAATAACAGGGGTGTTTGTGTTCCGGGTTTTTACTCTAACCCATCTGTATTTTCATATTTCCTATAAAGTAATTTTTTGCTTTCATTGGTTGTTCATTTGTTATCCAGCTGTATGTGAAGGAAATGTAAAAGGATTGAGGGGTTCTGGCCTAAATAGTTTGAGTATTATTTGATATTTTTGGTTTTTTCTAATTTGAGGCTCTAATTTTCGGGGTTTTTACCTTTGAATCACAATCACCCCTAAATAATTTTCTTTTGTGAATAAAAGAAAAATCTAGGTTTTAGTGTTAGATTTTTCTATTTATAATATTTCTAATATTTTATAACTTAACACTTTCGCAATCGGCATACTTTTCCTTTTTGTAAAACTGAATGCCAGGGAATATTGAAGTAAACTCAAGCTAGTTGCCACAAACTTTTGTTGTTTAAACATGGATAAAAGTTAGATATAATGTTTTGAAATGTTACTCTTGTAATTATCTGAAGGTTGAAATGAAAATTACAATTAGTCATGGAATATTAGAACGAACCTATAATGGTATTGAAGAATTAATACTCTAATAATACCATCGAAATAATACTAAAGTATTGTTTCCATAGAAATTCTTTAAATGACGTGAATTCGTGTCAGCAGTAACCAGGAATGGAATCTGAAAAGACGTGAATTTACGTCAGTGTCAACTAGCTATAGAAGTTAAAATGACGTGAATTCATGTCAGCGGTCGTGAATGTGTTAAGAAATAAATTTTAGCTTTCTTTTAATTATAAAATAAGTAAAAATAAAATAAAATGCTTAAATGAATAAATTACTTAAAAAAAAAGAAAGAAAGAAAAAACTTTTACAATCAAGTGAAAAGAAAAGCCTTTTACTTTACTTTCTTTTATAATTAAAACAAAGCTAAAGCTTATGGTTTAAGTTGAAGAAAATTATAAATATTATAAATAAAAAATATAACTATAAAACCTAGATGTTTTCAATTCATAAAAATTTAATACTTATTTATTAAAGTTTTAAACTTTGATTTTATTCTTTAAAAAAAAAGTAAAAATACAATGTTCAGATCAATAAATAAATGAAAAAAACTTTGCAAGCATTGAACCAGGGCGATGTTACCTATTATAAGCGTCATTGCAGCTACTTATTGTACTACAAAATATGTCACTGGAGCATTGAGATTTTCTTGAAGTAACTTTCATTTAAGGAATTACTGAAACTTAATTTTTTTTTTCCCTCAAGATTGCTTGGCTAGTACACGCTACTGTTTTAATATGTTGTTATTTTCAATTTCATAGTATACTAAAATTCAACCCAATTTCCTCCTGACCTGAATTCTTCATGTCGTGATTTTTCCTTGTAGAATGAAAACGTTATTGAAAAGTTGGTGGTGAAATATCATTCAACTACCAATGATTGCTGATCTGAAGATCTCATGAAAGGCTTAATTACATCTGACACTCGCTTCTGATGATTGTATTCATGCTGTGATGCGAATGTCTGATTTAATTTAGAAGTCTTGTCTTGAATAAAAAGAAATTTGAATGTAACAAAAAGCATTTAATTTTTGAAGTCGCCCCTTACATTTGGTACCGATTTTGTAATGATAAGAATGATATTTCTAGTTTATTTTCCCTTTTTCCATCCGGATTAGGTAGAAGGTTTATGACAAAGAATGTAAGCTAAAAAAAAAAGTCTTTACTAATAAAAATGTAAATTCTGGAATCTTTTCAATTCCTAGAACGTAAAAGCGAGGTTATACTGTATTTCTTTTATTAACAATAGTCAATAAAGATTTATACTTCCCAATTTTCATACAATTTCTACAAAAGATACGTATCAGATTTGTTGGGGAAAAAAAAGGTACGGATATTTTTTTCTTGCTTATACGGATCCAGATATGAATACGTACGTACCTTTTTTTTCTGGCGAATATATATCAATATAAATGCAGAGTTCCGACACATATCTAGTTTATATAGACACATGTCTAATACTGACACGAGTTTACGTCCAAACCTCGCCATGTCAATAATATCTCCCGTAAAAAACATAGCGAAGAAAAATTTTTTTTTGTACAGATTTGATTTGATTTTGGAATGGAATTTTCTAAACTCTTTTTTTTTTTTTTTTTTTTTTTTCAGTATGGATCTAAAGGTTGAAAATTAATGTACCATGACTTGATGTCACGCCAAAACTATTTCTACATTTTTCATTACTTTCTTCCACACTTTAAAAGAAAATACTGGAATTAAATAAAATAAAAACCTTTCAAACTTGCCTCATTATTGGGCGGTAAATTTTTCACCTGGGCACCAGACAAAAAATTTACGACCCAATAATGAGGCAAGTTTGAAAGGTTTTTATTTAATTATAGTAATGTCTTGTTTAAATTATATAATTTTTAATGTAGAAAATACCGGATTCGTGAAAATTTTCAACCTTCGATTTTCAGTTGATTTATATGTCTTCAGATGTCCTGAAGATGTTCTGATCATTTGAAAAAATGCCTGTGTGTCTGTTACCAAAATTTTGTAGATGCTGTATCGCACAAACCTGTGGACGGAATTTAACCAAACTTGATATTTAGTAAAAATCTTGTCTTAAATTGATGCTGATTAGCTTTTGGGACATATCACCTAAAAGGTGGCACTGTTAATTATGATCTCCTTACTTAAATATATATATATATTTCAGCTTATATAGCGTATAAATGCACTAAATTTGACATATTGTGTAAAACCATACAAATTAATTTACCTAATAACCATCTCTTACAGCAAGTTTCGTACATTTATACACTATAGAAGCTTATTGTCGTCCCTAAAATGGGATTAAATTGCAATTTAACAGCGCCACTGGTTGGCCGATATGCACTCAAATTTAATCAGCACAGATTTATTCAATATATAACTATAAGTTTGGTACATTGTAGATGCTGAGCCTTTTCTGAAATAAGAGGATATTGCAACGTGGAAGCTCTCCCTTTTAGATGATATAGCCCAAAAGCTAATCGGAACCAATTCAAACCAAGGTCCAACCAAATATCAAGTTCGGTTAAATTAAGTCCATTGGTTTATGAAGTACAGTGTTCGAACTCAAAAAGACAGGCATTTTCTAAAAATGGTGAAATTGAGTTCAGGAAATCTCAAAACGTGTAACTTCATTGAAAACCAGAAATCTAAATTTTTCTTATACTTTCTTCTTATATAGGCAGAAGATAGAATAATAATAAAACCATTTTTTTTTTTTAAATAGGTAGTCAATTTCAGTTAATTCAAATGCAAGGAAATCTCAAAACGTGTAAGTTCATCAAAAACCGAAAATCATTTTTTTTTATTTTTTTTTTTATACTTTCTTATAAATGCAGAAGATAGAATAATAAATCCATTTTTTTTAAATAAGTAGTCAATTTCAGTTAATTGAAATGCAAGGAAATCTTACAACGTGTAAATTCAGCAAAAACCGGAAATTTAATTTTTTCCCTTATCTTTGTATGCAGAATCTAGTAATAAATCCCCTTTTATAAAAATAAGTAGTTAATTGAAATGTAAGGAAATTTCAAAACATGTAAATTCATCGAAAACCGGAAATCATTTTTTAATCTTATACTTTCTTCTTATATAGGCAGAAGATATAAAAAAAAGAAAATAGATTTATTATTCTAAGTAGCTAATTTCAGTTAATTGAAACGCAAGGAAATCTCAAAACGTGTAAATTCAGCTAAAACCGGAAATTGAAATTTTTTCCGTATCTTCTACTTTTTTCTTATATATGCAGAATCTAGTAGTAAATCCACTTTTATAAAAAATAAGTAGTTAATTGAAATGCAAGGAAATCTCAAAACATGTAAATTCATCGAAAACCAGAAATCAAATTTTTTTCTGAATCTTACACTTTCTTCTTATATATACAGTAATAAATCCATTTTTATAGAAGATATAGTAATAAATCCATTTTTTTAAATAATAAGTAACCAATTTGTCTAAGTGTATGAATAAAAAACTTTTTTTTTTTTAATTTCTTTAAATTTCTGAAGAATCATCTGTTTTAACAATAATGCATCTGTCTGGCAAATCAACGTCTTTTAATTGAACACGCCCATCTTCTATGCTTTGAGGTCAACTGTGTTGCCATTCACAAGACACCATGGCACAATTTTATCCTTCCCAAAAGAAAAGATCACCAAGGGGGTTCCGAAACAATGTATGTTCTGTAAATACGCAACCAGGAAGACGAAGATGCATTAAAAATTAATATATATATATATTAAAATATATATTGCTCTCTATGATTGCATCACGTGTATATGGGGTGGGGTGCACTGTAAAAAATATGTCCTATTTTCTGCCAGAAATTTTCTGTAATTACAAAAAATACGTTCCAACAATGTAATTTTTTCATAAATTACGCATATTTTCTCAAATTACAGAGAATTTCTGGAAACAAATAGGACATATTTTTTACAGTGTGGATGGGGAATGAAGATAGGAGAACTGCTTATTGATTATTTTCCTCCCTAAATAATACCGAGAAAAAAGAAAGGAAAGATGTCTTCAATAGATTAATTGTACAGCCATCGATGTTTCGTTACAATTTTTTGTCTCAGTGAATTGTTTTAGTCCCCCCCCCCCACACACACATACACTTTTTTTTTTTTTTTTCTGGTTAACACGAGCAAGCTGAAAATTTTGGAGAAAAGAAAAAGAAAACAGATTAAAAATTTTATAAATAAAAAATTTGAGCCGATAAAAACTCGACTGATTTTAAAATTTCCCACCCGGGGCAGGCACCCCCTTCTCCCCCCTACGCCATGCCACTGAGTTTAGTGGACGCTTGTTGGCAAATGTAATATTGTATTATTTTAATATTATTCTGTGTGTGATTAGAATTAAACAATAAAACTACAAACACTATGCTTGAAATTAATAAGAAAGCACCACAGAACTGGCGTTTTAAATTATTACATACAAAACTTTGAATAAACACCAGAAAATGCAATAAACTTGCAACAATTGTTTTGGGTCGAAAGAGCACACCACCATTCATCAGACGTACAAAGTAGGCATGAGTACTGCAGTCAAAGCGGCAACTTTATTCGAATTGTAAGTAATACTAAGCTTGAAACCTTTTTTTGTACATTTGAACTTCACAACACACATAAATAGGTAAAAATTATTATTAATCCATCTTCCAAATTTTTTAATTTAGTATTAGTAGTTGCATTTTTAAATCTTTTTAATAAGATTTACCACATACACACGCAGCAGTATGACAAATTTATTTTATAAATTAAAAATGTTTTCCATGATTTTTAGATGAATTATTAATTTTTAATTAGATTCAGGTTTTAGGGGCGGCCGAGCAGTTCTGCGCTCAAAGCTGTAAGACATGAGGTACCGGATTCGATCCTAGGTCGCACTCATCGACCTAGCTGTTTGGAGTTTTTCGTAATTTTCTCCGAAACTTGTGTAAATACTGGCTAGGATACAGGACCTACAGCAGTCAATCAGCCCTATTCCCAGATCCAATCCAATCGGGTTCTTATTCTTAGTGCGGGTTTGGGTCAGTTTTCGCGTTGAATAAAATTTATTTGTCGGGTTGACTCTACTCTATACTTTTAATAGTTTATAGTACTGCACCGAGTAGCACTTTGGCCGAGTACCGAGTAGTTGTAAGAAAGAATAATTGACATGAAGAATTTTGCACATCTTGAAATTTAAAAAAGGCTTTTTGAACACGAAATTAAGTTAAATGGCAAACAGAATGTTTTCATGAAACATTTCAGAATTTTTGTAGTGTATATACACAATTAGGTTCATTGTTATATTTGATACTTCCAGCTTAGTGGATTATTAAAACCATAATAACTGATAACTTCATTCTTTATTATATAGTCTCTCTCAGATGCGAATCAATCTCAGATAATTCTTAGAGAATGTAAAAGTTCCCATACACTCAGGCTTAATTTAAGATGCATGAAGTTCACATGAAATGAGAACATTAAAATAAATATTTTATGATATCATTTCAAACATGATAGATTTCATTAATCTTCAAATTCTAGAAGAGTAAAAAAGATAGATGGTTTTGTGCCATAATTTGAAAAATAACATTTTTGGTTATTAAAATATATTTAAATAACATTTTACTGTATTTACCTTTTTCATAATTATTATTTTTTAAATTAAAAACCAATCTTTTCTTACAGTTTTAAAAGTGTCTTACTTTTATTTGAACAAATATGTAACTAAAGTTTTATTTACTCTATTAGTATTATATAAGGGTTCTTTTTTCTAAAATATTTTATTTTTGTCTGTTTTATAGATACAATAAGTTTTTATAAAAACAAAATTGTACATTACACGCATACAAGTTGGTTATACTCAAATTCTTGTAACTAAAATGGATAAGTTCATATCTTGAATCGTCTCTATACAGAGTTTGGTGGCAATCTGCTTGCTCGTTTTAATTGCAGAAAAACAACTCTTATGAATACATTTCTTTCAATAATACATAAAATAATGAAATTCTTACAACTACTCGGTATTGGCCGAATACTTACTCCATATTTGGCCGAGTACCAAGTACTCGGCAAACTGGCCGAGTATATAATGAGTACTACGTACAGCTCTAATAGTTTATTAATGTTAACTATTAATAATATGTAAAATTTATTATTTCAACAATAAATAATAATAAAGAAATAAACCATCACTGATAACCCCTACATTAATCTAAAAAATGCACAAAATTCCACATTTTAGTAATCACTAATATGCATGTATATGTACATTTAGTGTACATGGGGAAAAAAAAAAAAAAAAAAAAAAACTAGATCTCTTTTTTACCATGATGTGCATGAACCTAAAAGATGTACAATGTTATGCTACTTGTGTAATTATAAGTAATTAATATAAATATTATTAGAAAAATATTATGAAGAATAAATTAACCATATTATTTACATTAATGTAGAATTTGGCAATTATTTATTTTCATGTGGATATA
Organism: Salticus scenicus; assembly: GCA_963930645.1. Lineage (NCBI taxonomy): Eukaryota > Metazoa > Arthropoda > Arachnida > Araneae > Salticidae > Salticus > Salticus scenicus. Next base: position 6,111,195 of record OZ005658.1, on the reverse strand, counting down.
TAGTGCAAGTATAAAAATAACTAACTTAAAACAGCATATTCACACTTTTTTTTTTTTAATTATTCCAAAATGCTATGATTATCCTGAATTGTAATTTGAACACAGCACCTGGTGACTGATGGTCACAGCATAAGGGAAAAAGTCATTTAAAAAGAAAAAAAAAAAAGACTTAGTGTGTTATGAATTGATACACAATATAAGTATACTTGTTTTCGCTTTAAATTTTTCTCTCCTATGAAAAATCTTTTAATTGTAAAACAGGCACATAATTTAACTTCATGCAAAAAGGGATGACTGTAATATCATTACATGACGAAAAATTAACTTTGCTTTAAAGAAAAAATGAAAATCTGTCTTGTAAAACAGTGATTTCCTACAACAAATTATTTTGAAGTGGCTAATCGGACCGTCAGTGTGACTAGTGTACAGGCTATTCGGACCATCTTTTCCAAGGAGAATAAGTTAACACTGATAAAAGAGTAAAATTTAGAAATAATATATTGTATCTTGTCCCTGTGCATGAAAAATTATCTTTTTTACTTTGAGTGTGGGAGTGGGGTAGAGATTAATTATTTTCACAGAAATTTTGTGCTCAAAATGATGCTAAAATTCTTCATAAAAGGGCAATAACTCAAAATAATTTTTATAAAGCAAAAATGAAAATAATGAAGATTTCGAAAATTGAATAAAAATAAAAAATGCAACATGAAAACTTATCTTAGTAAATGAGTATTTTCAATCTTTGAAAAAATCTTCGCAATATGTTTGTTTATGAATATGTATAAATAAATCTGCATATTCTACTACATAGATGTTATTTGTTTGTTTTTGTTTTTATTTCTTTTCCTTTTTTTTTTTTTTTTTTTTTTAACAATTAAACTATTCCAATATAATTCGATGCAAACCAAACCCAATTTTCTATACAAATATATGAACGATTTTTCTGAAAATGACTTTTATACTTATTTTAGAATGTTTTCTAACAGCAATGTTGAAGTAAACATGGATTGCAGATCAATCGCATTATACACTTTCAAAATGTTAAAAGATTGAATTTGCAGTTGAAACAAGCAGAATAATTAGTATATTACAGAGAAAATTCAAGATCAAACAAGCAAAATCATTATTATGATCAGCACAACAAGGAAGCAGTTCGAATAGCCCCCACACTAATCGCACCGACAGTCCGAATAGCAACGGCTGAATTATTTACGCTTAGTAGTAAATGAGGAGAAAAAATTATCTTAGTTATAACCTTTTGCACACATTAAGAGTAATATGTAAACAAATGCTAAGCTCAACAAAAAAAATCACCTTTTTTCCAGTCATTCTACTCTTTCTGATATTTAATTTATATATTCAATTGTACATACATTTCAGTTTTTTATAAATTTGAATTATAAAATAAAATTTAACATTTCTCAGAAAAGTTTATTATTACATATATATATATATATATTTAAAAAAAAGAGAGAGAGAAAACTTATTTGATCAAGACAATTGAAATATGAAAACACAAAGTTTCAGCGTTTGCATGAGAAATGTTAGTTTTTCTTTTTGTCCCTTATAATTTTATTTCTCTATGACACACATCATGTACATTTTTTTTCTATTATGATATGCAATATAAAGCAATAGGTATTGCATGAAAAAAACAGCAAAACTAATCTCTGAAAAAAGAAGTAAAAAAAAAAAAAAAAAAAAAAAAAAGTTATATTTTAAAAGTAAAGTTTTGTAAATAGAAGCTTGATTCAAGGCATGTGGGAATGAAATACTCCTAGATTACTATTTATTTATTTAACAATTTAAAAGGCAAGAAATGTAAAATATAATTTTATTAATCAAAATTTATCATATTATCACCTTTTTTCCAGTCATTCTACTCTTTCTGATATTTAATTTATATATTCAATTGTACATACATTTCAGTTTTTTATAAATTTGAATTATAAAATAAAATTTAACATTTCTCAGAAAAGTTTATTATCTTAAAAGTTTTTTATATATATATATATTTAAAAAAAAGAGAGAGAGAAAACTTATTTGATCAAGACAATTGAAATATGAAAACACAAAGTTTCAGCGTTTGCATGAGAAATGTTAGTTTTTCTTTTTGTCCCTTATAATTTTATTTCTCTATGACACACATCATGTACATTTTTTTTCTATTATGATATGCAATATAAAGCAATAGGTATTGCATGAAAAAAACAGCAAAACTAATCTCTGAAAAAAGGAAAAAAAAAAAAAAAAAAAAAAAAAAAAAAAAGTTATATTTTAAAAGTAAAGTTTTGTAAATAGAAGCTTGATTCAAGGCATGTGGGAATGAAATACTCCTAGATTACTATTTATTTATTTAACAATTTAAAAGGCAAGAAATGTAAAATATAATTTTATTAATCAAAATTTATCATATTACAAATAACAGTGCCATATGAAGTTACAGTAATTACTACAAACACAAAACTTATGATCCATATAAAAATTCATAACTGTGATATTTATATTTCTCACCTTGCAGACAGTAAGTGACGAAATTTTTTGTTTGCAAATATACAATAGCAGATTCACACAAACACTAATAAGTCTTTGGATTATATGAAATTTCAAAAACTGAAATAACACAAAATGTTCTATAATTATATCAATCAATGTTTACAGTCGTTAGCAAAAGATAATTGGATGAAGGTTTTAAATATTAATATAAACAATAACTTATAATAGAACAACGAATAAGGACTTTAACGATATATAGTTTCTTTCAGTTTTGAAATTACTAGTTAATAAAAGCATATAAAGTTTCTTGGGATACTTTTAACTGTATTCCTACATGTTCCTGTTGCTGTCAAAGCAACAATCCATTTTGGCTTTTTTATTTCGAAATTTTGGAGTACATCGAGTAGGAACAGCAACAATTCTGAAGATACGTTTCAATCCCTATTTCCAGTACTCTCACAAATTTCACAATGACAAAATTTGAGCATTAAAATTAAAGATAACAGGAAAAACATATAAAAACGCTATATAAATAGACTGGGAATTGTAGGTCGGTTGTCCTACAACAGTTAACAGTTACAAAAAATAACTGTTTGTGACGTCACCTTGCACAGCTCTATTAATATTACTCCGTGATTACTACCAACGGAAAATCAATGGTGGGCGGGGCGCGGGAAAGTCGAGCGCGCTTTTTTGCCAACCACCAGACGTCACGAGGAAATGCTCTATAATTGTTGCCAAAAAAAATTACGAGTTAATTTATTTTTCGACTTTTAATAAAATATATTTTCAATAAAATATATTATATATTCATTGATCGCCAAATACAAAGACGCCAAGGACAACAGAGTTTTTAAATTTAAAACAAAAATTTTGTCAATTTGACAGCAAAATAACTCAATCTAACACATGCACATGATAACTAATACATATATATATATACCCAAATAAGGGGATGAAAATCGGGAAATAATTTTCCTCGATTTTTAATAATTTTTTACAAAAAATCCGATTAACATATCCGATTAACAAATGGGCGATTAACATAGGAAATCATTTTCTTGCATCCATGGACGGTCTGTGACGTCACACTTCGCTTGCGTATAATAATATAAAAAGTGAATTAAAAAAATATCATCTGCATTTCATTATGCATTTTTTAAAAGAATAATTGAGAAGTTTAAATTTATTTGACGGCTATTTTTAGCAACTAATAGTTATGACAAAAAGCTCAATCAATATACATAGCGCATACAAGCATTACTGAAATGCAAATAGCATTTAATTATTTGAGTTACATTATGTTGATTATAAACCTATTTAATCTAGCTATGCTCTATCTATACTAATATATAAAGGGGAAATTTTTAGGTATATATGTAGATAACGATCGCTAGAAATAAAAAGCTGATTTTTTTTTTTTTTCTTTCTTTCAACTAATCAAAGGTTACACTGCCTCTAAGTGCTAGAGTCTATAATAAATTTTGGTAAAATAAATTTTTAATTCAAATTTTCAATATTTTAATTGAAAACAAAGCATAGATTTGATATCTGTCGTCCTTGGCGATTTTTGTGTTTGGCGATCGAAAGCGCAATTACGAAAATCTGTATATTTTCGTATTAAATACGAGATCTATGTTTTTACTTCAATTATCCCACTACCGTAGGTAGTGAAAGTATTATATTCGGTCCAAAAATTCGATATAGAGTTTCACCTGATTTACACGTTTTAAGGCCTCCTGAGTGCAAAAAAGTAGTTTTTGGCAATGGGTCATTGTGTGTGTACGTATGTGTGGAATTTTCTGGCTGTCATATCTCCGAAACTAATAAAGATAGAACTACGAAACTTCACAATTGATTCTGGTCTGGAGTACAGATAAATTTTCCAAATTTTCGTAAAACTTAAAAAACCAGAATTGGGTCATCGAAAATCGGAAATGGGACCGTAAGCCCTTATCACAAAAACAGCTCTAACGATTTTCTTCAAAGTTGCTATATAAACAATCTATTAGATGCCCTTTTGAATAATATAGTTGGTTAGTTCAGGAAAATTGATAGACGTCCTCTATGAACAACTCAATTTCAGATGTCGCAAGTGCGTTCCTTTAAAAACGCCTGTACGGATTTTTTTTTTTTTTTTTTTTAACTCGCCATGTTAACTTCCTATTAAATATCCTTTTGTATGTAATTATTGTTTTCCGGTCAATAACTGAGTATGCTAAGTTTTGGTAAAAGTTGGTATCTCAAAAACGGCTCTAACGTTTTCTTGAAAATTGTTTCATTAATCCAACTTAGATAACCTTTCTCAAGTATTGCGTGCTTATTACAGGAATATTAACGGTCATCCATGATTAGGTAGTTCAGTTTTAGATCTCGGAAATTCGTGTTTAAAAAAATAACTTTTTTTTTTTTTTTAACTCGCTATATAAACTCTGTTGTATGTGTCTTTTATACGTGTATCAAGTTTCTCTGACTGGAAAATCTCAAAAAATGCATATAACATCTCCAAAAAATTGTATATAGTGCGTTTAATAGTGCGTAATGGAAGTCGTGTGGTTGTTTCACACCAGATTCTGTAACAGTATATATTGTACGAATATTGTTTCATATTATTAATTTCTCCCTTAATATACATTATTAAAATAACCATCAATTATGGAAAATATTAAATATATTTGCGAGATCAACAAATAAATAATAATTAAAGCTATTATGACGTCAATTTTATCAAAAACATTTTCATGTCATAGGTTTATTTTTCAATATTTTTTATTCATGAGTAAAGAAATGATTCTTTTTATGAAATAAATAAATAAATAACATTAGGTCCAACATTTAACAACTATTTAAAAAAAAATTGTAAAATTATATTTTGACTTTTTAGTTAATTATATTGCCTGACTATTACAAAGAAACTGATATCTTTCTTGACTTTTTACATGTCAATCCATCTTTAACTAAAATTTGTTCATTCGTGCGAAGCTAGTAAAAAATAAAGTTTAACTGCAGTAGAACTGCTAAAAGAAAGATTTTACAACAAAGCTAGAAGAGATAAAAATTTAAGTTTAATAAAAATTTGAGAATTTAAAAATAAAATAGTTCCAGATCCAAAAAAGCCGAAAACAAACGGCCGTTAAAAAAGATGCAAATTCAAAAAAAAAAAAAAAGAAAGAAAGAAAAGAAAAGAAAGAAAGAAAAAAGAAAAGAAAGACACTTTTCAGTGACCATATAATAGTTTAAACATTAATTGGCAGAAAAAAGCCGAATGAACAAAAACTTTAAAAGAGCGTCACTAGATGGTGACACCAAAAAAGGCTAAGTCGGAAAAATATGTGATTTAAATAGGTTTTTTTACTTTCTTCTATATGTAATATAGAGAAAGTATTGGATTCGCGAAAATTTTCGAAGTCCACTTTTTGATGGATTTACATGTTTTGGGATATGGAGAACACGAATTAATAGTTTTTAGAAAATGTCTGTCTGTCTGTCTGTATCATTTTTTTGTGGACGCTGTATCTCACGAACCAATGAATGAAATTTAACCAAACTTGGTATTTAGTTGCACCCTGACATAAACTGGTGCTGATTAGATTTTGGGATCACTCGCTCAATAGGTGGCGTTGTGATCGCATTTTATGCAAATTTTTAACATGGCAGCATAGGACAAAATTCCGTATAAATGGGCATAAAGAGAGTTATTTTACACTTGTGATTGTAAAATTAATAGGAATTATTGATAATAGTAGTAGTTAGCTAGGAAAAAAATTTTGTGCATGGGGGGGAAAATCCCCCCCCCCCGGGGAAGTAAATTTTCAAGATGGGTATCTTTCGAAAGGTCTCGTTGATAATAGTAATAGTTAACTTGGAAAAAATTTTTGTGCATGTGGGGGCATCGGTTGCCCCCCCACCGGGGGGGGGAAGTTCCCACCCGGGGGGGCAAAATTTCAAGATGGGTATCTTTCGAAAGATCTCGTCAATACCTTTAAAACGAATGGTTGAACGATAAATCTGTGATAATTTAAACCAAAGTTATCGATTTTTTTTACTTTTAACAAAAAAAAACAGAAAAATATCGCAATTTTTTTTTTTTTTTTTTTTTTTTAACGAAATTTAACCAAACTTGGTATTTAGTTGGTCCCCGACATAAACTGGTGCTGATTATGTTTGGGGATCAATAGCTCAACAGGTGGCGCTGTGATAGCATTTTATCTAAATTTTTAACATGGCAGCATAGGACAAAAATTCGTATAAATGTGCATAATTAGAGTTGTTTTAAACTTGTGATTGTAAAATTAATATGAATTATTGATAATAGTAGTATGTAACTAGGAAAAAAATTTTCTGCATGGGGGGGCATCGCTTCCCCCCCCCCCCCTAGGGGAAAAATACCCCCCCCAGGGGGGGGGTAAATTTTCACATTGGGTATCTTTCGAAAGATCAGGTTGATAATAGTAGTAGTTAACTTGGAAAAAATTTTTGTGCATGTGGGGGCATCGGTTGCCCCCCCACCGGGGGGGGAAGTTCGCACCCGGGGGGGCAAAATTTCAAGATGGGTATCTTTCGAAAGATCTCGTCAATACCTTTAAAACGAATGGTTGAACGATAAATCTGTGATAATTTAAACCAAAGTTATCGATTTTTTTTACTTTTAACAAAAAAAAACTTAGAAAAATATCGCAATTTTTTTTTTTTTTTTTTTTTAACGAAATTTAACCAAACTTGGTATTTAGTTGGTCCCCGACATAAACTGGTGCTGATTATGTTTGGGGATCAATAGCTCAACAGGTGGCGCTGTGATAGCATTTTATCTAAATTTTTAACATGGCAGCATAGGACAAAAATTCGTATAAATTTGCATAATTAGAGTTGTTTTAAACTTGTGATTGTAAAATTAATATGAATTATTGATAATAGTAGTATGTAACTAGGAAAAAAAATTTCTGCATGGGGGGGCATCGCTTCCCCCCCTGGGGGGAAGTACCCCCCCGGGGGGGATAAATTTTCAAGATGGGTATCTTTCGAAAGGACTCGTCAATACCTTTAAAACGAATGGTTGAACTATAAATCTGTGATAATTTAAAACAAAGTTATCGATTTTTTTCACTTTTAACAAAAAAAAAAAAAAAATCGTACTTTTTTTTTTTTTTTTTTTTTTTTTAATATTGTTACTGATTGAATATGTATAGGTAAATATAGAAGAAAGTCTTGTGGTGGCCACAACATACTAGTTTTTTTTTTTTTTTTTTTTTAATAAAAAGAGAGGAAAACTCAAGACTCAAACAAAATTAGTTTTTACCAGAATTTGCCAGATCTATATCAATATCAATCTGATCAAATTCCTTGATAATAACTATCATTTTATCGATACGATTGGTGTAGCCTTTGATTTTGCGAGCGATGTTTTTGGAGAATGTAAAGAATTTAGCTATCTCAAGGAGATCTTTTAGATCTTTAAATGTATTAAAAACTTCCCCAATGTCATTGGAAACAGTTTCCGTAGTGGTTATTTCAGTTTGGGGGCTAAGTTTAAGAAATTCATTTTCATTATTTAACTCTTTGCGGCGCAGGCTAATTCAGATCATTTAAATTACAGTGTCACCGGAATTTATGAACAAAATTAAAATAAAAGAAATTTTAAATTATCAGGTTAAAAAAAAGGGGCCTTTTCTACTATGTTATAAATGTAAATTTTAGCTAAAAAATTTCCGGGATGAGTTTTTGCACTTGAGAATTAAAATTAGGTGTTCCATCAGCGGGAACACTGCCACTGAAAGTGTTAAGTCAACCGAAGAATTGGATGGTTTTGGGACGTTTATAGGATCTACGTTGGTAGTCTTATTGACAGGGTTGGCGTAGTTGTATTCTTTTAATAATTCTGCGAGTTGGTAGCTTTCAGTTAAATGTTTTTGAGGTTTGGTTTTGATTTGATTATATGTATGAAGCATTTATTTGTCTACCCTAATCATGGCTCCCTGCGATTCAGTAGCGGCTGTCCAGACTCGAACTTGAACAATAGAAACACTGTACGAGGCATAGTTACCCTCTTCTCCGCTTGGTGCGCTAGTTACACGTCTCTCGTAGAGACCCTATATTAGACATTCCTAATATAGGGTCTCTAGTCTCTTGTTCTCGTATTTACGATATGTACTTACTTGCACACGAAGCTTTTTGACAATTTAACGAATTATTTTTATAACAACTGTCTTGTAATACACAAAACTGTTTGTTACGCATGCACAATGTTTTAAGAAGATTATTTGTAGTTAAATAATTATTTATTTCTAGATTTATTCCTGGAAGTTCAGATTTTAAAAACATTTCTACGAAAATTGTTTTAACGAATTTAAAATGAATAATAATAATAATAATAATAATAAGATCTTGTATTTCTTTTATATATATATATATATATATATATATATATATAAGGTCACTAATTATAGATATAAAATCTGTTTGAAATAAGCCAAATAATAACAATGATAAGAGGGAACTATATATAAGGAATATTTAATAATTGTTCTTGGAAAAACAAATCCATATTCGAAATCATTTAAGTATTTATTAAATTAGCATCTGAAATATTTATTTATTTATTTTATTTTTTAATAATATCTACGCTTTGTACGCACATTAAAATTTTTCTTTATGTAAATAAATTTTTAACTTTTTTTTTTAATAATTGCCTTAGATATTTTTATTATACATATGCAGTGAAAATCATTAATAATTATTATACTGACATTTCTTGAAAATTATTAAAAAATAAATAAATATTTAAAAATTTTTGGGGAAAAAAGTTGCTCTCTGCTAATTAATTTTTTCCCTTATCTGTTTGGTGGCTGAAAGGTTCTGCTTTCCAAGCAGGTAAAAGGGAGATGCTGGGTTGAAAGCCATGTTGCGATCGTCGATACAGCCATTTTGATTTATTCGCGATCTTTTCCAATACTTGCATAAATACTGGACACAAAATAAAATAAAATAAAATAAAATTTGTATCATCCCTAGTATCTAAAACATTTTTTTTTTTCTTTTTACTTTCTACTATATTCAATAGAAGAAAGTATTGGATTCGTAAAAATTTTCGGCCTCGGGTTTTTGATGGATTTACACGTTTTGAGAGCTATAGAACACGATTTGACCATTTTTAGAAAATGTCTGTCTGTCTGTGTGTGTGTGACAAAATTTTGTGGCAACTGTATCTCAGGAACTACTGCACAGAATTTCATACAAATTAGTATGTAGTTGCACCTTGACATAAATTAGTGCCTATCAACTTTTGGTAAAAATTGTCTTACAGGTTGCGTTGCCATCCCACTTTTTCTAAAATTTTAACATGGTGATATAGGACAAAATTTTGTATAAATGTGCATAAAGAGAATTATTTTTTAATAATCATTATGAAATTTGCAAGAATTATTTATAATAGAGATAGTCAACTGGAAATTTTTTTTTGTATGCGTAGGAGCCTCGTCAACCCCCCTCGTAATTAAAAGTCGTAATTAAAAATAATAATAATAATAAAAACAAAATTTAACCAAACTTGGTATTTAGTTGGCCCCTGCCATAAACTGGTGCTGATTAGATTTGGAGATCAATCACACATCAGAGGGCGCTGTGATCGTATTTTTCTAAATTTTTAACATGGCAGTATAGGACAAAATTTCGTATAAATGTACATAATGTGAGTTATTCTTAACCTGTGATTGTAAAATTAATACGAATTATTATTAATAGTAGTAGTTAATTAGGAAAAAAATTTTGGGCATTTGGGGGCATCGCTTCCCTCCCTTGGGGGAAGTACCCCACGGGGTGGGGTAAATTTCCAAGACTGGTATCTTTCGAAAGGTCTCGTCAATACCTTTAAAACGAATGGTTGAACTATAAATATGTGATAATTTAAAACAAAGTTATCGATTTTTTTTTCTTTTCAATATTGTTACTGAGGGAATTTGTATAGGAAAATATAGAAGAAAGTCTTGTGGTGGCCACAACATGCTAGTTTTTATTTAATAATGTCTATGCTTTATACTCACACCAAAGAATTAATTTTAAAAATTATAACTTTTTTTTTCTCTTTTTAATTGCTGTTTTACACATACAAATACAGACACTTCTCTTTATTTATATAGAGTATCTATATGTGTGTGTGTGTGTGTATATATATATATATATATATATATATATATTAAGGGATCGTTTTATCGTTAATGGTAAATTTAAAAACAGCTGTTTAGGAGGTATTGTAATCAGACATTACACTTTGTAGCGGCCTTCCATATCCCAATCAGCTTTATGAGCAGCCCGTGTCCAAAAAAGCTGTGCACTCAATTTTAAGAGGTGTAATTTTATTGGTTACTGCACCAGTAACCAATCCAGTTGATTATTCGATCAATTTTTCATTATGAGAAATGTATGCAAACTAAAATTAATTTCCCTCTCTTTTAAGCACAAATGCAGAAAAAACAAACAGAATAATTAAATAGTTAATTAGGATTATGAAAGTATGTATTTAAAGAAATGCTAAAAATAGAAACAAAACAAATAAAAAATAACTTATGTTTTTCTCTCCCTCATGAACAAATCACTTTATTGATATTCATAGTATAGGAAATGAAACCAATTCTTTACTGCATTATGCGTATTATTTTAATATCCCAAACTTGGAAGAGTCAAATTTAAATGAGAAATGTTCTTATACATATGGAAAATAATGTTTTTATTACATTGTTTACTCAGTAGATGCGATAGCAGCAGGAAATTGAATATTTTAAATTTCATACACAAATTTGAGTTCTTTTAGGTTATAAGTTTGATTATTCATAAGTAAATGTATCAGTATCAAATGTATAGTAAAGGATAAAAGAAAAAGCCAATAAAGACAAGCTTTTATTTAAAAAAGCCGACCTTTTTTAATAAAAGCCTGCCGGTCGGCATTTTTATTAAAGGCCGGCTGTCTTGCACGGTCTAGTGCGACATTAATTCCCATCAGGAATTAAGATCAGTAGGAGTTTTTTTTTACAGATTAACCGTTTTTTCCCAAATTTTTTCATCCATAAAACAATAAATCATATATTTAGTCACAAATATATTTCAAAAATAAAATGTATATGGGATCTTTTGTCCCCAACCCCTATATGCATATATATATATATACAGGCATGGGAGTGCAGAAAATTAAAAAAAGAGGAAACACGCGTATTCATAAAATTAATTTTAAAAGGAAAATAAAGCGCGCGGGGAAAACTATACAAATGTACGTTCATAAAATTTATTTCAAATGAAAAATAATGCTCACAGGAAAAAACTATACAAATTATTTTAAAAGAGGCAAATTAAACTAAAAGAATAATGCACATCAACACAATAAAACATGTGTTTAAAAAAAAAAAAGAAAAAAAAAAAAAAAAAAGTTAGCTAGCAATCAACATTTAATCATTGGCTGGTGGTGGGAAATGGGAAAGAAGGGGTGGGGGGTGTAAAAAGTAGTTCATGAGAGAAATATTAAACACAATTCTGCTTCTTTATGGGTTCTAGAATATCATAAAGTAAGTTTAAAATTAATATTGTTGATGGATAAATATTCAAAAATAAAAGGCTTCCCGCAGAATGTTTGATCAGCAATGGTTAGAGATGAAAAGGGGGGGGGGGGAGGACATTACATGAGTGAGAAATATTGAATAATTCTGTTTTATATGTTATAGAATCTGATAAAACATGTTTAAAATGAATATTGATATTTATATTTTGGATGGAAAAAGACTGAGAATCTAAAGTTTTTCGTGGAGTGTTTGAACAATGATCATTATTGGAGTTTGATTTTAACAAAATAAAAAACAGCGGAATAAACGAAAATCGCAAAAAAGCGGAAAATCGCGGATCCGTGGAAAATTCTCATGCCTGTATACATATATATATATAATATTTCAAAACAGGAGTAATAGCAGAATATTAATTAATATAGATAACAAAGCAACTACGAGATGTTTATTTGTACTTAATATAACCACTGGTACCCATTTAAAATCACAACATATCAATGAATAAAAATATCAAAATTATAAAAGAAATACAGGTTCCAATTAATTAAAATACAAATGATAAACATTAAAAAATAAAACAAAAAATATCTGACGCAGGACTTAAACAGAACTCTAAACAAGTCACTTTACAGTTTAAAGTGACCAAAACAGAAAACTGAATATTCGATATTATTATCAGAATAGAGTAAAATATCCCTTTACTCATCAACAGGGATGGTGAAACAATCTAAAATATATATTTTTCGGCAGCAAATGTTTTCAGATTATAATATTGTTCATTTTGTACAATGGGAGTTTTAATAGGCATGAAATATTTCAATAATAGGTTTTTAACGTTTATAGGTTTTTAACGTTAATTGTTTTAATATTCAAACTAGGTACAGGGTGATTATAAATAAAGTTACGATTTCAAACCGCTATAGTTTTAAAACTACCCATCAGAGCGATTTGATATTTTACCAGAGCAATCGTGAGGCAATGAAATTTTGTTTGACAAAAGAAAGAAAGTAAGAAAAAAAAATAGATCCAACATGTTCCTATAGATGGCGCTGTCAGAGTAATGTCAGGAAAAACGCCTAAATGGACTCATTAAACACAGGAATGTTGTTAGCAACACAGTGGAACAGCAGGAAACAATATATTTCAAGGGTTTACTACAATTATTTTTAGCAAAAAGACAAGAATACGTGTTTACAGCGGAAACAGTCATAGTGAAAAGAGAAAAAGAGGAGCTTCATGAAACAAATACGGATAATTAACGGCACATTTAGGAACTTTTTTTTTTTCTTTCTCTTGCCAAACAAAATTTCATTGCCTCACGATTGCTCGGGTAAAATATCAAATTGCTCTAATGGGTAGTTTTAAAATTATAGCGTTTTGAAATCGTAACTTTACTTATAATCGCCCTGTATATAAATTAGTATCCATTCAAAACAAAAAATTTGAAATGTTTACAAACATTTTAAACATCATCGATATATTTAAAGAACCATAATTTTCACAAAAACAATTTATTATCTTAATTCTGTTTGTATGATAATCTGTATACTTCATTCCCAAATCTCGGGAAACTTTCACAAAAAGGCAACCAGTGTTCGTCTTGAAGATAAATCTTTTTCTCTAGGATATAGATCTTAATACTCTCCTTCAGTTTTTCATCGGAATGGGCCTCGGCCAATGCGAAACAGTCAAATATATTTTCCGGAGACAAATTGTCTTGTAGATACTCGGAACAACGCAGCATGAGACTTCGGACGGCGTACTTGTCACCTGTTTCATAAAGGATCTTTGCCTTGCAAAGATTCAATTCTGGCATCGTCCCTGTATACAAGTACTTAACGAAATCTTTTACGTCACTGATATCCATGTCTTTAATCTCTACGATGCCAGTGTGACCCTCCTGCATATCGCTCTTCAACATCGCTTTAAAAACTTCTGATCGTGCGCATAAGATGTTCTTGTGAGCCTTGATGCAGTGCTCTCCGCATTTAATTTCAACATCATGGTTCGGACCTTCATCCAACAGTTGAACAAAATCTTGAGAAACGCTTTCAACGGAGACGTCTGTATTCAAATAGGAGCCTGTTTGTAGACACTTATCCTCTGAAAGAAACAGAAATAAAAAATTTGAGTGTTAAATATAAATTTCATTTAGTAATTATAATGTCAAAAAGCATCGTAATTCTTAATTATAACGGTTGATTTATTTACAAGTTTTTGCAGCACAGAATCTGCAGCGCCTATTCAGAGCCTCCTTAACTAGATGCCTGTCGCGTGGCTCTTAAACTTGGCAACAGGTCGAACGGTAGGCAGCGCCACCTGGTACAGATTGCGCTACTTTTTTATTCAACTGTCACCAATAGTTTTAAGAAGTAATATGTGATATATATAAAAGACGTTTCTCCGATTCTATTCGCCTTTTTTGTATTTCAAATCCCACTTTTAAAAATTTTTGTTGAAAGTTGAATAAAAAAATCGCGAAATCTGCACCAGGTGGCGCTGTCTACCGCTTGAATTGTTGCCAAGCCTAAGAGCCACGCGACAGGCATCTACTTAAGGAGGCTATGGCCTATTAAAATTAAACAGTACTGAAACAGTACCCTTTTTCTACATGTACCAAAAGTGTAATTTCTATTGACATATACAGTAAAACCTCGTTAACGTGAATTACTTTTAATATGAACTGTTTCCATAATCCCCGTCAAAAGGAAGATTAGTTACTGATAACATGAACAAATTTTTTATTGCCCTTGAGAATTACGTTAACGAGGTTCGACAGTATTTATAAAATAGTATAATCTGACATTTATTTATTTATTTATTTATTTATTTATTTTTTTAATGTGTAGCAAAAATCAATGTTTTGATTTTTCGTAATGTTTAGACAAATTAAAAATTTCTAAAATTCTTTTCTACAAAAATTATTGTAGTAGATAAAACATCTTCCTTTTTTTATTTTATGATTTATATATATTTGCTGAGATTGTTTGGCGTGTCGTGAATAATATTACTTGCAAAGGGTTTCCAGAGAAGCAACACCGACTTCTACGTGTGTACTGTGATCTCGCTTAGAAAAAACTGCTTTCATTGCCGAAATATAAATGATATAAATATTACGGCACAAACATGTGCACGGCATACATAATACGAAGATTGATACTTCTCTTGCATTAATGCTAAATTCTCTGTGATTGGAAGTGTTGTTGAAAAAAGAAACATTCTTTTATTTTTGCATGTAAAATACCAAGAATTAGTTTCCTCTCATAAGGATTTTTAATTGCGTTGAAATGAGGCTTAAAACTGCTCTCCCCCGATTCAAAATCTCGTGTAAATACGGGCTAGGATCCCATAGAAAGACTCCCACGGAAAGCATTCCACCTACTGGCCAAGGACTCTAGAATAGTCAATCGGCTTTAAACCCTATAACCAATTAACCAACCAACCTGAATCAAAATTTGGGGTGAGGTACGGCTTAAGAAGAAAATCTATATTTACTTTCCGAACATACATATGTGAGGAACGTATTGTAATCATGTCAAAAATCCGACTTTGAGATTTTGGTCTTTCTATACGTTTTAAAGTCCCCTGAGTTCATTTTTGCTACTTTTACGATGGTGTATGTATTTGTGTATGAACACGATAGCGTCGAAATGCTTTGTTCAAACGTGCTGAAAGTTGATACATATGTTATAGGTCACCGTAACACAAACTGTTTAGTAATGTGGTTATAGTTTCTTTTACAGGGGCACAACGAAAATTTTTTTATCAT
This sequence comes from Salticus scenicus, assembly GCA_963930645.1. Taxonomy (NCBI): domain Eukaryota; kingdom Metazoa; phylum Arthropoda; class Arachnida; order Araneae; family Salticidae; genus Salticus; species Salticus scenicus. The sequence goes on along the minus strand of OZ005658.1, from coordinate 6,095,388 downwards.
TATGGCCTATGAATTGAAATTATTTAAAAATTCGATAGCGTCTAAATGATTGAATTGAAAATTTATATACGTGTTATAGGTCACTGTAGCGTGAACTGCATAAATTTTGCTGAATCTAGCACTTATCTATTTTTGCAAGGATACAAACAGAAATTCTTTATCATCACAGACTCTAGAATCCAGCAGTCGGAAGTGCACTAGCGTCTAAACTTTGCATTTGATAAAGATGGAAATGGAGAAATGGTAGATGTTATAGGTTATTATTGCAAAAATGGTAACCACGGATTTTATTTGAACTGTGCAAATTTTTATAGTTTCGATTTCACTTTGAGAACAATATGACAGACTCAGCAGCGGTAAAAATACCTGTCTACAATCCGGTCGATCCTGCATTGTGGTTTGCAATGTGCGAATCCACTTTTGAACTTACCACTCCAAAAGCTATAACGGATTCAAAAAACAAATTTAATTATTGTGTAGCTCATTTACCACCTGAAACAGCATCTCTTGTGAGAGATATCATTCTACAGCCTCGCTCGGATACTTCGTATGATGAACTTAAAACGGCGATACTGGAACGTTGCGGTGAAAGTCGCACTCAAGAGATCCGAAAATTACTAGCTGGAGAACAATAGGGTGACAGAAAGCCATCAGAGTTGCTGCGCGATATGAAACGTCGTGCTGAGAATCACAACATTACAGATGCCTTACTATTAGAACTTTTTATGCAACAAATGCCCTCTAATGTTCAATCTATTTTAGCCTCCGTACAACCACTTGACTCGCAAAAGGCAGCTAGTATTGCCAATCGCATAATGGAAGTAACACCTCCGCAGGTAAGCGATGTCTCTTCTTTAAACTCCAGTGCTTCATCTGACACAAACAGTGTTGATATGCTTTTTCAAGAAGTTCGAAAACTTCGTAAAGAAGTTTCTCAGCTGCGTCGAAGACGTAGTTTCTCGCGAAATCGAAACCAGACAAGAACTCGGAGTTCATCATCCTCCGATGCTTCTAATCCGAATATTTTCTGCTGGTATCACCGAAAATTTAAAAAGAACGACCAAAAATGTGTTCCACCTTGCTCATACAAGGAAAACGAGGCCGGGAAAGCTTAGTGGCTACGTGCGCGATCCCTTCCGAATCCCGTCGCCTGTTTATCAGAGACCACAGAACAAACTTGCAATTTTTGTGTGACACAGGTTCCGATGTTTGTCTGATTACCGCATCGAAACAAGAACTCCGAAATAAACATATAATGGTATTTACTGCGGCGAATGGAACACCCATTTTTGTTTATGGTCGCAAGACAATAAATCTCGATTTTGGACTACGCAGAACATTTAATTTTTCTTTTTATGTGTGTAATGTTAAAACAAATATCATTGGGTCTGATTTTTTACATTACTTTAACTTAACCCCCGATTTACGAAGGAAAAAGCTTATTGATCTCAAAACTAATTAAAAAATTTCTTGTATGGTAAGTGCTATTGATTTACATTCTGTTAAAACAATTGCTGATGATACTATTTATCATAAATTATTATTATCCTTCACTGTCAAAATTACCTGATCTTAATCGTAGTGTAAAACATAATACAGTTCATTTTATTGAAACTGTAGGTCCTCCTGTTTCATGTAAGCCTAGGAGACTAGCTCCTGATAGATTAAAAATTGCTAAATTAGAAATTCAAAACATGATAAATTTAGGTCATATGAGACCATCTAAAAGTAATTATTTCTCCCCTCTCCATATGGTGCCCAAAAAAGGCACGAATGAATGGAGACCAGTTGGAGATTATCGTATGTTAAATTCTCAGACAGTGAAGGATAAATATCCTGTGCCAAATATTTGTCACTTCACCTCTGAATTAAATGGTTCTAAAATTTTTCACACGTAGATTTGATTAAAGCTTATCATCAAATCCCAATTAACCCATCTGATGTTCATAAAACAGCCATAGCCACACCATTTGGCCTTTTTGAAAGCACTGTTATGCAATTCGGCCTCTGTGGGGCTGCTGCAACCTTTCAAAGATTCATAGATGAAGTCACTTGCGATCTTCCAGGGGTATTTTCATTTGTTGATGATATTTTGATCGCCTCTAAAAACGAAGATTAACATTTGTTACACTTGAAATCTCTTTTTTCTAGATTAAATGATTATGGTCTATGCATAAATGTTTCCAAATGTCTTTTTGGGGTACCATGTATAGAATTTCTCGGTTTTCAAGTATCGGAACAAGGTTTAAAACCATTACCTCATAGGGTTGAAGCTATTCAAAAATTTCCACAACCCACTTCTTTAACCCAATTAAGAAAATGTCTAGGTATTTTTAATTTTTATAGAAGATTTGTTCCTAGAGCTTCACACATTTTAGCCCCATTAAATAAATTACTAGAAGGTCAGACTAACAAAAAGAAATCAAACAATCTATCTAAAAAGCTAGAACAACATCTCAATTGGGATGAGGAATCTAATAAAGCTTTTTTAGATACAGAAAAGAGCAATAGCCGAAGCCACCCTTCTTAACCATTCAATCCCAGGTGCTACCTTAAGCCTTTTCACGGACGCATCAGACGTAGCCGTTGGTAGTTCTCTGATGCAGTTATGTAATGAAAAATGGGAACCCATAGCCTTTTTGTCCTTTAAACTCTCTAAAAGTTAAAAAAAAATTATTCCACTTACGACCGAGAACTTTTGGCCATATATTTATCTATCAAAAAATTCCGGAACATGCTAGAAGGAAGGAACTTCACAATCTACACAGACCAGAAGCCTCTAATATACGCCTTCAAGCAAAAGCCCGACAAATGCTCTTCCAGACAACTTCGCCATCTCGATTTCATAGGACAATTTTCTACAGACATACGGCATATCAGAGGATGCGACAACACTGTAGCTGATGCTTTATCATGGGTTGATATTGATGCAATTGCACTTCCCTTACTTGATTTTCAAAAATTATCACAAGAACAACTTAATGATCCAGAACTTCAAAACTTTCTATCCCAGGTCCTCACAAACTCTTAATTTACAAAAGCATTATTTCCCATTAGAAAATGTTACTCTCTATTGTGATCTTAGCACAGGTACACCTCGTCCTTTCATTCTAAAATCTTATCGCACACTTATATTCAATCACATTCATAATCTTTCACACCCAGGTATTTCTGCAACATCTAAAATGATATCAAAACGATTTGTCTGGCCTAATATGCACAAATTCATTAAAAATGCAGTAAAATCTTGCCAAAATTTTCAACGTGCAAAAATACACAGACACACTAAATCCCAAATAGGCACTTTTTCATCACCTGACTCTAGATTCGCTCACTGAAATAGTGAAAGACGTGAAATTAAGGTTACTAACTATTAAGAAGATGCTAGCCCTGATTTATCGGTGCCTAATATTATGTCCCCGTTTTCACCTTGCAGTAAAAAGTACCAAAAAAAAAAAAAAAAAAAAATGCTGTTTAATGATCAAGGATAGAAATTTCGATAATCATTCTAACTGCATTTTTTAGTGTTCGTATAGAAAACATTAATTATTCAACCCCCTTAAGCCGCTATCAGACGAAAGACCGTATCTTCTGAAGTATAAGCTATTGCATCTCAAACCTGCCGAACGACACCCTTTCGCCGAATACAGGGTTGTTTTTCAGCATGAACAAAATCCACAAAATGTAAAGAGGGAATGCAATATTTGGCGATACATCGCTAAAAATAGATCGAGTAATGGAATGGAGATGATGTTTATTCTTTGCCTTTTGCTTCCTGCGCTCTGATTGGAGGAGTTCAGGCTAACAACTACAATATAAGATTTAAACAGTCGAAAATGCGTGAAAGAAGACTATACGTTAGGCAAAAGTATCAAACGAAGGTATTTCGTCAGTTTTCCTCACGAAAAACCGGTTTATGCTGAACTATAGGCTAATGCAGTTTATACGGTCTTTCGTCTGATAGCGGCGTTTCAGCACACTTATGCATCTTCAGGATGTTTCTCGGATGTCCTTTCACCCTGAAGACATCTTGGAGACAGCCTAGGGAGAAGATGTGCTGTTAGGGGCCCCTTACGTATTCAAAAACATGCTAAATTGGGGGGAGGGTTTAACATATTTGACTTGTATATTTATAAACAAAGTAAGTCTTAGTAAAATAAACAGTTTACAAACTTTTAAATATTTTTAAAAATATAATACAATAATGGAAAAACAGACCAGTAAAATTTAAAATAACTGGTCCTGCAGACTAGTAACTTTATTTTATTAACTTCTACCTCTGTTTAGAGGTCAAGACTTAAAATTTTTAGAAAAGGCCAGTGAGGAACTTAGTGGCCACTCATGAGTCGTCGTCGTTATACATTGGATTCATACACACAATATATGTATATATATATATATATATATATATATATATATATGATATAAAGTGTATGTATGTGCATAAAAGCATAAAAACACAAATGATATGGTCGGAAAATTAAATTAAGAAATAGTGCTCTTTATTGTATTACATTTTAATAATAATACAATAGTCATTATTGTTAAATGACTATTGTATTAGTAGTCATTTAATAATACAATAAACGTGTATATATAATATATGTGTGTATTTCTGCCAATAAAAAAATAAATAAATAGGTATTATTTGAAAAATATATATATATTATTTAAAAAACTTACGCACTTCTCTAATTTAAATTTTTCAATATCTGAAATGAAAGGAGGTAGGAGGAAGATAAAATAGATTGAGTAATTGATTCATTGAAAAGTGATTCGGCTTTTGAGGGAAGATATGACCTCGTTTGAACTTCTACTGAATGCTTATGATTTTATTTTTGCTAGTGTTTTAAGAGTGAGTTCTATAAGCATGTAGTTATAATAGCATGTAATCCAGCTTTTTAAAAATGCTATTGATAACTATAGTACTTAGAAAGACTTTAAAATTCAAAGTTTTAGTAATGAGGGAAAATATATGGACTTTCATAGATAAATATTAATACATGCATTTTGCTACGGAAAACAGCAGGCTATAATGATGATATGATCTGACAATGTGATTTCTCATACACAATTTGTGTTTTACAAGAATTTTTATTTTATGCCCCATTGCAAAAAAAAATTCAAAAATTTGATTCATTTAATAAATTTCACCTAGTCTGGCACTTCCATCTGCAAATGGAAAATAATTATGATCAGAATTAGAGGAAAACAAAATTATTTTGGGTCTGAGGAGGGAGTGGGGAGGCAAAGAATCTGTACTAGCCTATTATCAGAGGTTTAATTTTATTAACTGGCATGTGATTGCTAAAATTAGAAATTTATGATTGGTTGGACATTATTAGCATCACTTTCAATAAATTGACTACCTAAACAGTTATATATAGCTTTTATCTGCTTTAAACATTTTCAGGATTATTTCATTAACACAAAAAAATTCTTTAATATAACTGCACTTACTTTTATATCCACATAAAACCTTATAAAAATTTCATACCATCAGAAAAACAAATTTTTCAAACATATATAGAATAAAATTTTTATGTATGTACAGTCAGCCAACCCCCCCCCCTCCACCTAATTTCACCGTAAATTATCGTAGAAACATGCGACTGGTACCGATCAGTTTGTAATAACGTCTAGTTTATAATGTTATAGTTAGATTTTACTTAAGGGGTCGTCTACATATTAAAACTGACATCAACTTAATTTTTTTTCAATGGTAACCCCCCTTTTTTATAAATTATTTGAATTCTTTGGATCAAATCATCACGGAAAATGGTATAATGTATATATTTCGCTCAATTTTTCATAGAGTTATAAGCTGTCAAAGTTTGGGGATGCTAATGTTAAATGAATGTGACAAACATTAAATCATATCTTCCGAAATAATTATGATATTTAAATTCTGTTTTTTTTATTCGTTAGAATGAAGTAACCCAAACATATTCCATGCAAATTTTTGCTAAAAAAACATTTTTTGAATTATGAAAATTATTAATAAATTCATATTTGAAAAAATTATGAATTATGACCTATGTTAATTTTTGCACGAATAGAACGGGCATCATCAAAAACATGGGTTTCTAAATTTACAGCTCGTTCCTAACATTATTTTTGAGTTACAGTGATATTTCATTTTTTACTGCTGTTATTGGGGCGTCACTTGTTATAATTTGTATCCTCTGTGAGTCAATATTTCTATACATTTTGAAGAAAAACTATTTTAATTTACCTTTATGTTATTATAATTGTTTTCTAAGGAACATTTCGATGTTTATTTTACAAATTGGCTTAATTTTTATAAAATTATCGCAATGCAGGCAAGAGATTGGGAAAGAATTCCAAAAGAAATGTAGCCCCGCCTCTATATTGCGGAAACAGTATTAAAAAAACTAGTTTGCATACTCGTATATGACTCTATATGTGACGCTGGTATGCATAAATGTCAATGGCATTTACTACATTGAATGCTGAAGACAAAATTTAAATGATTTAATTGGAAGTATGTATAATAATTTTGTTTTATAATGTAAAGTTTTAGAAAAATTCTGTAAGGGCGTGGCTTTCGTTGCAAAAAGGAGTTTACTCGATTCTGAAATGTTAAGTCTTTGTTCTTAAATATTACATAACTTTTTCTAGTTTCTAACTGCTAAAATTCTATTTTATCCTTTTTGTCTTTAACTTGAATATTCTAGGATTCGTGCATCTCAAGTTATATATCATGATTTAGAAAATGCGGTAGGACGAGGATTATTATTTGAAAGAGCAATATGCAGTGAAAAATACTTTTGTTTTTGCTTTCTTTTAAATTAATATAATTAATTTTTATCAGATTTTTTAAAACATATTTTCTGTTTTAATCTTGTTGCGACATTTTGGCATTCGTTTACTCTACCGTTTATGCTATTTAAATTTTATCGCATGACGTAACAAAATAAAATATTAACTTTTTATTAAATGTTTTTTTTTTAATACCAAATAATAAAGTGGATTTTTTTTTTTTTTTTTTTTTTTTTTTTAAGTTTTTAAAATCTGTTATTGAAACAAAGCGCAATATTATTTATTTTCGATTATTCTAATCACGGCGTAAAACTGGCGACACATTTATCACGGAAAAAGAATTTAAAACTAAGTAATATGTCTTATAACTTTTAAAGATATAGATTTTACGCATTTAAAATTAAGAATTCAAGTACAGTAGACGACTGCAGAACAGGGAATATTCATTCTAGGCAATAGGAAACCGTTTTTTTCTAAATACATATTTATTTTCATATGAATATACACAATAATTATACTCTTTCTAGTGAAAGTATTTGTTTCATACTATTTTGTTTATATAAATATAATTTTATGGAGTATTCTTAAGAAATATCTTAACACACAAATTGTGCAAGAAACGCCCACTGGATGAGTGACAGATTTCCAAATGACGTGAAACTACATCAGCAGTCGCGAAAATATTAAATATCCTTTCTCAGATTTTAGTTTAAATCTTGTTATCTATATTTTTGTATATTATCTATTGTTGGTTTGTACGCCTAAAATTAAATGTAAAACTTTATAGTAACACTTTCATGCGGGGCTTACCGTATAAAATAAAAATATACCCAACAAGAAGTAGATAATTCTTTTTCTTAAATATTAAACACTTTTTTTTTTTTAAACCGCTATTAATATTATTAGCATTATTACTATTATTACCTTGGTACCTAGATTTTTGGAATTCAACATTGTATTGTAAGGTTCATATGATTCAAGCTATTTAATTTTCTTCGTATGAAATGATGTATTTTACTATTCAATGTTTAATAAATAGAAACCAATAAAAATCTTTTAATTCATAAACTAACACAGAAAGTTTTGAGAATTAGAATCGTTTTTTTATTTTTTATGAACATTGTTTCCGGTGTGAAATTTAATAAATAATGTATATTGCGTGGTAGATCAAAATTTATTTTTTCTAAATGTATAGACGGTCCCCTAACACATTTTCACGTGTAACTCTGTTTAGAATTGATTTAAAGTATATAAATAGGTATGTTTTCCGAACTGCCTTGATCTCAAAAATCGGAATATGAGGTCAAAAATTGGGGTCGTCATTGAAAAAAATGAAGTTTATACCTGTTTTAATATGTAGATGACCCCTTAAGTAAAATCGAAGTACACCATTAAAAACTAGACGTTGATGCATATCGATAGTTACCAGACGCATGCTTCTACGATAATTTACGGCGAAATTAGGTGGGGGGGGGGCGTTTTTTTTTTTTTTTTTTGGCTGACTGTACATTAATCATACATTAATATATATATATATATAGTGTTTAATTATCAATTTTAAAAACATATGAAATCAACTGAGCATCAATTTTCCTAAACTGATTTAGAAAAAATTTTCGTACCTAAAAATCTGTTTTTCATCCCCCCCCCCCCTGTTTATACATTTGCAGAGCTCAGCACAAGTCATTGCATAAAAAAAGGTGAGAAAAGTGACTGAATTCTTTAAAAAAGTGACAAATAGTGACTAAATTGCGAATATCAAAATCAGTGTTATATCTTATACAAATATGCTTACATACGGAGAAAGACAGAGATATACACAGATAGAGAATTAAAGACACATGCACCTACAAAGTAATGCATTTTTAAGGAATAATTACCAGATCTGATTATAAAACAATCTTCAAACTTCAATATTATGATTTTTTTTTTTTTTTTTTTTTTTTTTATGAACTAATGAAATTATTGGTAAAAACAATCCCCCCTCCCTAAAAAGAATTTTCTTGTATTAAATAATTTTACAATTTTGGGAAGGCAATGAAATTTCAACTATTATCACAACTTAAATCAGTTGAGTTTCTATACATTCTTTTGCAATAGAAATGCATATTTGAGTTAACTTAAAAAAATATTTTTTTAAGTTATCTGATCATGAGTATTTTTCAATTACTTAAGGACAAATTTCTTTTCATCCTTAAAAAAATAAGTAAAAACTGATTCAGAGATTTTATATTCTTTAAAGACATTTAAATAAAATCAATTATACTTACAAGTGTAGACAGGGAATTCAAATATTATGTTAAGTTTCTGCTAGAAAATTTATCAATAACTGCAATTCCATCATAATAAGAATTTTCACTTACAATAATTTATACAGTATTTTAATGAGCATTTAAAATGTTACAAAATATACTAATAAATATTTTCAACAATCTTGAAAAAGAAAAGATGCATGTATTTAAACAAATTTATGTAGCCAAGATTTTTTTTTTTTTTTTCTAAATTTATAGCAAATGCAAAAGGACTATAAAAAATAAACATTTACTATTGCTATAATAATATTATTCTCAGCATAAAATTGTAAACTCTCATTCCAGAGTTCCCCCTAGGTTTGAAAAAGGGCAGGGTGATGCTACCAAGGAAAAAGGGCAGGGTGATGCTATAAAAAGAGGGCACATTTGTGGAGAATGAAAAAGAGCACATTTTATAAAAAGGGCATATCGCTTCGCAAAAAATAGCCTCCAAAATTACAAAGAATTTTATTATATTTATAAATGCAGTTGCTAAGCAATCAGCAATTCCCCCCCCCCCCCCTAAATGTACAAATTAGTCAGCAAAAATTAGATAAATAAATTTATTTTTTCACATTCTTTTATCTTTAACTATAGTTCTATTAAACCTAATAAAAAGTAATAAGATTGCTTCCTGAAAAATATGTAAAAAGCTCTTGAAAATCTTATAAATGTTGAAATGAAAGTAAAGAACTATAATAAAAATTATCTTTAATAAGATTTTCGCAAATTTCTTAAGATAAAAACCAAAGACCTTTTTTAGTGATTATTAAAGAAAAATATTAAACATTTTAATCAAATAGTTTGATAAAAAGTTCGATTTCATTAATTAATTAATATTTTTTTTAATAGTATCCAATTTTTTATGCATTATTGCTAATTTTTAATGTTACAATCAGTTAGTAAATTTAATATATCCTTGGAATTTACTCACTTTGTTTGCTGGATTTCAATAATGGTAAATGAAATATTCTTTTGAAATTTGATATCTAAAAATGTAGCTCCTACAAGTATTAGGGATGAAACTACCCAACATGCAAAATCCCTGTAAACTTACTACTTGGCTGTAGAATGAATAATGGAGGATTGAATATTTATATAGGTTATTATTAAAAGTACTTATTTGTACCTATAATGAGTTAAATTTATAAAGTTCTTATACATATAAGGCAAATTTAATACCCAAAATGAGAAGTTTCTATAAAAACAAAATAACTAGCATGAAAATCAGAGGTTGCTAAATTTTGAACTCTGCATTATCTAACCATCAAGGAGTATCACAGGTTAATATATTTTTTTACTTTCTTCTATATGTAATATAGAGAAAGTATTGGATTCGTAAAAATTTTCGACCTCGGGTTTTTGATGAATTTACACGTTTTGAGAGCTGTAGAACACGATTTGACCATTTTTAGAAAATGTCTGTCTGTCTGTCTGTCTGTCTGTGTGTGTGTGTGTGTGTGTGTGACAAAATTTTGTTCCAACTGTATCTCAAGAACTACTGCACAGAATTTCATACAAATTGGTATGTAGTTGTACCTTGACATAAATTAGTGCCTATCAACTTTTGGTAAAAATTGTCTTACAGGTTACGTTGCCATCCCGCTTTTTCTAAATTTTTAACATGGTGATATAGGACAAAATTTTGTATAAATGTGCATAAAGAGAATTATTTTTTAGTAATCATTATGAAATTTACAAGAATTATTTAAAATAGAGATAGTCAACTGGGAAAAAAATTTTGTATGCGTAGGAGCCTCGCCACCCCCCGTGGGGGGGAAGTCCCCCCTCGAGGGGAGTAAATTTTCAAGATGGATATCTTTCGAAAGGTCTCGTCAATACCTTTAAAACGAATGGTTGAACTATAAATCTGTGATAATTTAAAACAAAGTTATCGATTTTTTTTACTTTTAACAAAAAAAAAACTTAGAAAAAAATCTTTTTTTTTTTTTTTTTTTTTTTTTTTTTTTTAAACGAAATTTAACCAGACTTGGTATTTAGTTGGCCCCTGACATAAACTGAGGCTGATTAGATTTGGGGATCAATCGCTCAACAGGTGGCGCTGTGATCGTATTTTTTCTAAATTTTTAACATGGCAGTATAGGAAAAAATTTCGTATAAATGTACATAATGAGAGTTATTCTTAACCTGTGATTGTGAAATTAATATGAATTATTGATAAAAGTAGTAGTTAATTAGGGAAAAAATTTGGGGCATCGCTTCCCCCCCCCCCCCCGGGGTGGGATGTAAATTTTCAAGATCGGTCGATAGATCTTTCGAAAGGTCTCGTCAATACCTTTAAAACGAATGGTTGAACTATAAATATGTGGTAATTTAAAACAAAGTTATCGATTTTTTTTACTTTTAACGGAAAAAAAAAAAAAAAAAAAAGAAAAAAAATCGTTTTTTTTTTTAAATATTGTTACTGCGTGAATTTGTATAGGAAAATATAGAAGAAAGTCTTGTGGTGGCCACAACATACTAGTTTTTTTTTGGGGGGGGGGGGGAATAGTATGTTGTGGTTACCACAAGACTTTCTTCTATATTTTCCTATACAAATTCACTAAGGGCAAATAATTTATTAAAACTATTATTTATTAAAATTATCTAACATGATGAATGCAAATGATTTTCATCTTAGAGAAAGCTAACACTAAATATCCAGAGAAAGTTTTATTGTCTATAAATAACATCTTAAAAATATGCTTTTATAATGAGTATCTCACATATCACATTTTGTACAGTTATATGCCATACGAACTGAGATATAGCCTTCCCATTATCGAAGAAATTTCCAGTGTAGCAGCGCCATCTATTGGTTGAAAGCATCCAATTTGAATCAGCATAATGTCTCATAATGGCCTTTGCACATGTCAAGTTTTGTTTGATTATACACAATAGAACCTGAGATATAGCCTTTCCTTAAATTGCAGAAAACACTGTGCAGCAGCGCTACCTGTTGGGTGGTTGACACTAAAAGATGATAGATACTAATTTATGTCAAGGTGCATCTACATATAAATTTATATGCAATTTTGTGCAGTAGTTCCTGAAATATAGTCTTCCCATAAATTGCAGAAATTGATGTATAGCAGCGCCACCTGTTGGCCGATAAACATTTACATTGAATCATCATAATGTCTCATAAAGACCTTACAAATCAAGTTTTGTTCGATTATATGCAATAGAACCTGAGATATAGCCTCCTTTAAATTTCGGAAATCTCTGTATAGCAGCGCCACCTGTTGAGCGATTTTCACCAAAAGTTGATAGGTACTAATTTTGGTCAAGGTGTATCGACATATAAATTTGTATACAATTCTGAGCTGTAGTTCCAGAGATACAGTTGCCACAAAATTTTTATCACACATACACACACAGACAGACATTGTCTAAAAATGGTCAAATCATGTTCTAGACCTCTCAAAACGTGTAAATCCGTCGAAAACCGGAAGTCGAAAATTTTTACGAATCCAGTACTTTCTTCTATTAAATATAGAAGAAAGTAAAAAGGAAACTGTAAGAATCGAAATACTCTATTATTTTGCTGCTAAGATTAAAATCACATTGTTTTCAAAGCTAAATTTCCAAATAATTATCTATTCCGTCATTAAACGATAAAATTTGAGTTATTTTTATAGTTTAATCTCAAAATATGCAGTAATTTTGCAGCCGATTTCGGAAATACAGAATCATTTCGATTTCACCGCTAACTTTCGAAAATTTACGTTTAATTGCAACTATTTATGAAATACTTTATTATTCCGATGTTAATAAAATCCGTACTTTTATAAAACGCTGACTTTCTAAATTCACAATATTTTTTTTAGCCAATAGCGGAAGTATTTAATCATTTTGCCGTTAATTATCAAAATTTATATTTAATAGCAATACCTAAGATAGGCTTTAATTTTACGCTAATCGATGTAATTAGTTTTTTTTTTTTTTTTTTTTTTTAATGATTTGTGATATTTGTAATAATTTTGTGACTAATTACCGAAATGAGAGAGCATTTTTACACAAATTTCAAAATATCATTAAAATAAATGAACTTTTGTTATTGTCACAGATAAAAAGAATATCCTTGTCTGTGGTTATCTTGTAAATAAAAACCAAAGCACTGCACAATCTAGATTTCCTTTTCATTCCCCCTTCTTTCAGCTTTTGATACTAATTGATTGTGGTTTTTCATCTAATGTAAACAAACACTTCTCTTTCCTGAGTCATTTTTTTTTTTTTTTTTTTTTTTTTTTTTACTTATTTATGAGATTGAACTTAACGATGATTTTTGTGGTTCTTCAGCTAGATCATAAAAGTAATTAGATTTGCTATTTTTGTTAACGTGATTTTAAAGATTAAAAAAAAAAAAACATGATTTATGATGCAAAAGGATTATTGGAATATAAGAAAAGAGCAATATCTTCCATATTTTCCCGTTCTTTTTTTGCTAACACCGGGGAGGCACTTATTTGTCTGTTCCCCACCCCACCCAGCCAGCAGGCTGCAGGGTCATTTAAAGAAGTTCAACGGCAACTATGTTTACGCTGATAAATAGTTTATACACCTGCTAAGTGTCAACTCGCTTTTGCAATAAGTAGAACACACAGAAAAGTGAAAAAGCTTCTAGAAAGAAAATTCGTATTAATAAAGCACTAAGAATATTTAAAAAGGAGAAAAAATGCGCTATTTTGGGTCGTGGTGGTTAAATTTGGGAGCAAGAAGGGCGCGATTTTCGGGCATAAAGGGTGCGTTTTTTGGGCAAGGAGGGCGCATTTTTGTACTTTAAAGGGCAGTTAGGGCGCTCATAAAAATTTAAAGGGCAGGCAGGGCGCGACGCCCTTCTCAAAGGCTCAAAGGGGAACCCTGCTCATTCATAATTTTTATTTTAAAGTAACTTTCAATTAGAGTGGATTTCTTTTTACTTTCTCTTACCCATAAGGTAGAGAAAGTATTGTTTTAGGCTCAAATTTTCGAACGCGAGATTTTGTTATATTTACACGTTTTGAGGTCCCCTGAATACGAAAATCATGTTTTTAGCAAATGGTCTGTGTGTCTGTGTGTGTGTCTGTGTGTGTGTGTGTCTGTGTGTCTGTCTGTTATCAGCATATCTCAAAAACAAATTATGGCAGAAAGTTCAAACTTGGTATTCTAAATGTGTATCATATAAGGATGCTACAGTAAGCTTTTCGTTAAGATCAAGCAAATGGTTCGTGTACAGGGACAATCAAGAGAATTCTAATACATTACGTCTATGGGGGAAATTGCAGGAAAATAGAGTTTAACGTCTATAGACTGCACTAAACCAAATGAAACAAATATATATTTTTTGTAATAGAGACAGTTAACTGGGAAATTTTTTTTGTGTATGTAGAAGCCTCGCCTCCCCCCCTGGGGGGGGGGGAAGTCCCCCCTCGAGGGGAGTAAATTTTCATGATGGGTATCTTTCAAAAGAGCTCGAAAATACCTTTAAAACGAATGGTTGAACCATCGATCTGCGATAATTTAAAACAAAGTTATCGATTTTTTTTACTTTTAACGAAAAAAAAAACTTAGAAAAAAAATCGTACTTTTTTTTTTTTTATATTGAGAATAAAATGGACTTATTTTGGATATTTGGTGTTAAACTACTTCTCTAATATGGAAATCGTCTGCCTTATCATTAAAGATAATTTTTTTAAATAATAATTTTAATAAATTATTTTTTAAAAAGAGAAATATTTTTTAATAACTGAATTAAATTCTATATAAATGTAGGTGCATTAATGAAACGGGGGGTTGAGGGGGGCGGCAGCCCCCCTCACACAGAACTAATTATCATATAAAACTCTTCAGAAGCCTAATATGAATTGTTTAACATAGGTTTACATAACAGTACTCGTTATCTTACCTCTTAATCTCCAACCTGTATTTATAGTATTAAATTTCAGGGTAAGAGAAAGTCGTGTGAGTGACACACCAGATTATTTTTAAGTGTTTTTTGGATTTTATCTCCTTTTTCTCTTTCTGCATCTTCTTCCTTTCTTACTGTTGCAACACCTTGTAACATTGCTTGAGCAATCTGTATTTCTTGAAAATTTTTATTTTCTACTCCCAGTTTTAGTCTTTTAGTTGCTTCCTCAAAACACCGTTTGCGCGTTCGTGTATATTATGCGGGTCTGCTTTTCAGAAACTTTTTTTCTTTTTTAAGATTATCGCCAAATATACCTTAAAAAAAAAAAAAAAAAGAGTTACTTGTGGGGGGGGGGGGGGAATAAATAAATAAAAAATGTACAATTGTGTTAAAATATTACACACATATATAAATTATTTATATTCTGACATAGGATAAATATTCCATTTAAAAAATAAATAACAAAATATTCTAAATGAATAAATAGTCTCACATAAAACAAAATTCTTGTACTTTTGTAATATTTTTGAAATTATGTAAAAACTATTTTTATAACTTTATTACAATTTAGACTTGCACTTATAAGTATTTTAAGTTGATTTGCGAAATATGCGTTAATTTTGCAGCCGATAGCCGAAGTATTGAATAGTTTCCCAATAAATGGTGAAATTTTTATGTTTAATACCCATTTATTAATTAAATACGCCATTTTTATCGTAAATCAACAAAATTTGCGATATTTTTACCGCCGATTGTCGAAATACGACATTATTTCGCTGCAAATAATTGCTAACATATACTAATTTTGTTACTCATTGAAAAAAAATATGCTTTTTTCATAGCTGATTTCCGAAATTCGTGATATTTTTGCTGCAATTTAGTAATAAATAGTCAAAATTTTACGTTTAATTACCATTAATTAAATATACTATTTTTCCGCGCTAATCGAAAGAATTCACGGTATTTTTACGTCCGATCGCTGAAATACATAATTATTTCGTTACAAATTTAAAAAAAATTACATTTACCGTGAATAATTGCTAATATATACCATAATTTTGTTACTAATTGAAAAAATTCATACTTTTTTCATTGCTTATTTCCGAAATTCGAGATATTTTTGAAGTAATTTAGTAATAAATAGTCAAAAGCTTACGTTTAACTACTATTAATTAATTAAATATGCTATTTCCTTCGTTAATCGGCAGAATTCACGATATTTTAACGGCCGGTTACCGAAATCCGTAATTATTTCGCTGCAAATTTATAAAATCTACGATTAATAGCAAATAATTGCTAATATACACCATAATTTTGTCACTAATTGATAAAATTCACGCTTATTTTAAAAGCTGATCGCTAAAATTCGCAATATTTTTGCGGTCAATTGTATCGAAAACGGGGTCAATTATTAACGAAATATACAATTATCTGGCTGTTAATCGGTGAAATTTGTGTCCTTTTCACAGCTACATCCCCGAATACTAAACAACTTTGCTGTTAATCGATGAAATTCACACTTTTTTCAAAGCTGAACCCAGAAATATGTGAAAATTTTGCAGATGAATTCAAAAATACCGAATTTTTTCAGAGCTAATTGTCAAAAATGTACATTTACCCGGAACTAAATTATTATTTTCCTCCTAATCGATAAAGAATTGCGCTTTTTTTTTTTTTTTTTTTTTTTAAGCGGATTCTTAAAATACGTGATTATTATGCGGTTCTTTATCAAAACACTATTATTTAGCTACTAATATATGAAAATCGCGTTTTCTTGAAAGCTGAATCTCAAATACTCAACTATTTTGCCGCTAATCAGTGAAATTTGCACTTTTTGTTCAAAGCAGAATCTCGAAATAGGGTATAATTTTGTAGATTTCAGAAATAGGGATCGTTTACCCACTAATAATCAAAAATTTACGTTTTATATCATATTATTTGGCTGCTAATCGACAAGTTTTTTTTTTTTTTTTTTAAGCAAATTTCCGTAAATCACAATATTTTTGTAGCTGATAACAAAATATATGCAACCATTTCGCCGCTAATTAACAAAATTTATGTTTAATCGCAATTAATTGCTGAAATAGACTTTATTTCCATACTAATCGATGGAATTCTTCCTTTTTTTTTTTCAAATATGATAAGAAATACGGAATTATTTTATAATTTATTGCTAATTTTTAAAATTCCGTGATAGTAAACTAATTGCTAGAATAGATGTTATTTTTCAAAAATATGCAATTATTTAGCGATAAATCAGCAAAATACTTTTTTTTTTCTTTATCTGATTACTGAAATATGTCATGTTTTTGCGGCTGATTTATAAAATACGTAATTTTCTCGTGCGACTTTTGTGATGAATTTATTTTAAATCCGTCGATTTTTGTTAAAGTCCCGTTTTCAGATCCGAAAATTTCTTAAAATTACCCATGCACTAAATAAACTTAGCAATCGCGTATTCTGTTATCCCATCAAAAAGCACAGAAAGTATTCTTTTTTCCCCAACAGTAGATACTTGGTCCGTTAAAGTTCGGAGTTTTCCATGATTTTCTCCGAAACTTACACGAATACGGACTAAAACACTTAAGAAAGTTCCCCACGGAGGACTCCTCCGTTAAAGGTCTGATTCTACAGTGATTTTCTCCGAAACTCGCATGATTACGGCCTAAGACCCTTTAGAAAGTTACCCACGGAGGACGCTTTTTCCTGGCCTAGAACTCTTGCGTTATCAATCGGCCTTAAATTTCAATAGCTTTGAATCGATTATTTATTTTGATAAATAATCGAAATAAACCTTTTTTTTTCGTCAAAAAGTTTTATTTTTTAACGACTTTTTACTCATTAAGATAACTGAACCATTGGTATTGTTTAAATGAAAATCAAAATACTACATAACCAATGCTTTCAGTTTCTTTCGTCCCCCTTTAAGGCTTCTGGTTTAATTAAACACACTCTTAGCTAATGTAAACAAATACTTGTTCCCGGTCTGTTCTGAGTCATTTTTTGGATTACGCAATGCCACTGGAATTTTTTCTTCCTTTTTTTCTTAACGATTTATGAGTATTGTACGATTAAGTGCGCGGTTCTTCCGCTAAATTGTAAAAGTAATTTGATTTGTTATTATTATTATTATTATTTTTTTTTTTTTCAAGAGATGTTGAAGCGATTTCATAGATAAAAAATAAAATTCATGTTTCATGCGGCAACTGTTGATAATGAAAAATTTGATAAGGATCGGACCGTGATTTCCTTCTAGATGTGTGAAAGGAAAAAAAAAAAAAGAAAACTAGGATTTGTAGTAAGAGTTTTTGAAATATAGGAAATATATAAGTTCAGTAGACCCTGCTTAAAACGAGATTGCATCGATGTTTTGACGCATCGATGTTTTGACGCAGCTTTGAGTTCAAAACCTCGGTTTCGGCGCGAAAATGAAATAGCTAAAGCATAAATTCCGCTCTTTGTCGTGAAAATAAAGGTTTCCTGGCGTCGTGAACGTAGTCACTACGTTGTTCTTAATAGTAAATATATTTTTTTTTTATTTATCACGAAATAACTATCAAATAAAAAGAAAATTTCCAATATTGTAGCAATTTTTAATAAAAAATTTGAGGGGGTTATCAGCTATTTTAATATCTTTAAAAGTTTTAGTGGTGTAGAATAATGATTTTCTTCTTAAAAAAAAAAAAAAAAAAAAAAAAATAAGCCGAGCCATATTTTATTAGCTTTTTTCTTAGACATGAGCCCGAGCAAAACATTTTGATTTCATTCTGAGCCACGGGAAACATCAAAATCTCTGCACGTGTAGACCCCTAAATCGCATACCTCTTAATGTTTTGAGATCGTACATAAAATAATAGTATTTCCAAAAATATATTACTCTCATACTTTACATATAATAAAATATTAACAATAGCATAAATGCAAATAACACATCTGATATTTCAAAACGATAGGGCCACGTGAACTGCAATCATAGAAAAACAAAAACGTCTAGACCAACGAGATATATAAATTAGAGTGCTGATTCAATGGATGAAGGATTAGCTTTCTGTGGTTCAAGATGAATCACGTGACATGCTCGAATAGGTTGCTGTGTTTGGCCCTTTATCGCTATTTTGGCATTTAAAATATCAGTTCAACAAATTATCATTATTATTAGGTAACATGACAGTCCTATGACCGAAATAAATTGCTTTTAAAATAATTTTACACATATTTCACATTTTAATAAATAATAAAATACCTTTCTTTTCATCGTTTCTCAACAAACTTTAAAAGTGTTTATAAAAAAAATTTAAACTTTTAAAGAGCTAAATTTAACAACAAATAATAATTTTTCAACTATTTTTAAGCATTTTGTCGGTTAAAGTTCAACTAAACGAAATAAAAAAGAAGTAAAATCAAAATCAAAATGGTTTAGAACAAAAGAATATTAAACTACGGAAAGTAAACAAAAACATTGAAACCGTTGCCATAGAAATGTACTGAAAATGAGCTGTTACCAAGGAAACCACCGAATACGCATGTGCGAGGAAAGCATGTCACATGACTCATCTTGGACCTTCTCAAGGGTTACCATTTATCACTCTACTTTATATATCTCGTTGGTCTAGACATCCAGGCGATCAGAAACAGAACAGAACTCCAAAAAGTTATTTGCGCTTGCAGTCAGTGTAGCTGCAGGGAGGAGGAAAGATAAAGAAAAAAAAAAAAATGCTGCATCTGCTCTACTGGAGGTGAGGAGAGTTAGGGTGGGTTAGGAATGGATTAGACATTCTGGATGAGTGATTTTGACCCTCCTAATTTATTCTCGTTAGCGCGCAAGAAAAAAAAAAAAAATCTTTTTTTTGGGGAGAATTACAAGAAAATGATGATTTATGACCAAATTAAAAAAAAAGTGAGAAAAGTGACTAACGTTTGTAAATAGTAAATAAAAGTGACTACTGCTGAAAATAGTGAGAAAAGTGACTCGCGCCGAGCCCTGCATTTGGTATAGATGTGAGATATAAATATATAATTTAATTGAGAAAATATAAATATATTCATCAAGTTATTAAGCACTTCTATCGCTTTATTGTTTCTAGAATTGATCATTTATCACTATCTAGAAAAGGGGAGAGGAGGGGGGGATTAAAAAAATAATTACATTAATAAAAAATATTAAATTCTCAATTCTACTTCTAGAATCTAATAAAGCAAGTTTAAAATGAATATTGCCATTTATATTATGGATGAAGAAAGACTGAGAAACAGAAACAACTGCAGAACATTTGATCGGCGATCGCTAGTTGGAAATAAGAAAAGGGGGAGAGAGGCAAAAAATAGTTACACAAACAAGAAATATTTAACAATTCTATTTCATTCTAGAATCTCATAAAGTAAGTTTTAAATGAATATTGACATTTATGTTGTGGAGGGAGAAAGATTGGAAATCGGAAGGCGCGATCATCATCGAAATCCCATTAACAATCGTCGGTCGTCAACGGGATTTCTTTTTTTTTTTTTTTTTTTTTTTTTTTTTTTAACGAACGATATCCGCGATTTTTTTTAAAACGGAAGAAATATTTTTGCGAATTCGCGGGAAAAATGGTGATCATACTAATTTTTTTTTTATCGCCACTTTTTCAAATTAAGTCGCCACGTGGCGAGTGACGACCGTGAGTCTTGACCTCTACAGTTTTGCTGTTTTCATAAACATCTGCAGAACTACACAAAAGTACTTTGTTGTGTGCTTTTATATTTAAAACAAAGCTATATAAAAATAGTTTTTGAGTTTTCTTCTTTCATAATTAAAAAAAGAAAAATCATGCGTCGCGCATTGATAATTAACACTTTCCAACTGTACGTACGTGTTGTATCGGATAACTCTCAATGTTCTTTGCCAACGTTATCAGACAAGGGACAGGACTGAAAAGCATACGGTTCGACTAAGTGAATTCGTAATCATGCTAAAAACATCTCTAGAAAATGCTATAAAGTATAAAGGCTTAATGCAAAAGAAAATGCAGTCCTTAGATTGTAATTGCAGCCTTTAATGTGTCTGAATATTTTAGTGTAATCCTGTACATTTGAATGTTAACCATATCTTATTCTATAAAAAACATTACTTTAGCATATTAAATATAAATGTTAATTTTCTATGATTTTTACAGTAGAAAGTTATTTAAATATCATTTATTTAAATGACTGTCCTAAAACGTAATGCACTGGCATTTTTTTTTTTTTTTTTGAACGTCCCTGTATACAAATCAGTTGTACAGAACCTATTAATGTCATTTTAAATCGAAAACATCCCATAGTGAACTTGAATAACGTATACACCCCGCGACAAAAAGATAGGTACAAAGGGTTTTTTCTTTGATTTTTCATAAAATAACATTATCTGAATTGTGCTTATCATTTATTATTATCATAAAATAACACTATTCCCGGACTAATTTTTGTTTTAAGACTAATTTAGAAAAGTTTTAAGACTAAAATTTTTCTAATTTAAGACTACACACCGCGACAAAAAGATAGGAACAAAGGTTTTTTGTTTTAAATTTTGAATATGATTATTTTGAATATGATTCAAATATTTAATATGTTTTTGATATGATAATAAATGATCAGCACAATTTAGATAATGTTATTTTATGAAAATTTTAAAAACCCCTTTTGTTCCTATCTTTTTGTTGCGGAGTGTAGTCTTAAATTAGAAGAATTTTAGTCTTAAAACTTTTCTAAATTAGTTTTAAAACAAAAATTAGTCCGGGAATAGTATTATTTTATGATAATAATGGATGATAAGCACAATTTAGATAATGCTATTTTATGAAAAAAAAAAAAAAACCTTTGTACCTATCTTTTTGTCGCGGGGTGTATATATATATATTTTTTTTTTTAATTTCTGAAAATATTGATGCTGGAGGTGGGCAGGCGGACAGATAGACAGATGGATAGTCGAACAGACAGATACACAAATTTAAAACATATTCACAGTTAAAAATTCTTAGAAAGTGTTAAAAATGCTTAATGTAAAAGAAATTGCAATTCCAGGAATTTTTCAATAATATCCCTTAATATAACCGAATATTTTTATGTGGCCCTGTAAATCTTAAAGCTAATCATACTATATTCCATAGAAGCATTCTTTTCTGCATATGAATAACATGTTTTAATTTCATTAATATTTGTGCAAACTTGTTAATGAAATGTGGTTTATAGAAATACCTCTCTTAGAACGCAATGCTTTGGAAAACTTTCGTATGTTCCTGTACGCAAACCATCAGAGGTATTTACTCCATTTTCAATAGGGAACGGACAGACAAACCAAAGTCATTAACACTTTTCAACCCTGTTGGAAAGTGTTAACTTGTATGCTGTGCTCACAACATGATTTTCATAAGTTATTAAAATATTTATTAAAATTATTTTTAAGTTATTAAAATATTTATTAAAGTTATCTTCCCTCAAGAATGTAGGCGATTTTCATATCGTCCCCTATGTAGAAGTTTTAATTAATAAAAAATTAGTTAGTAAAGATTAAAATATTATTACGCACCCCGCCGTAAAAATACATAAAATTATAACTTTATAATGCAGCGAAAAAAAACTAACACAGATAACAAAGTATGTTGAAAGAGATTTAGGATTTATCAGAAAGATACATGCAGTGTTATTGGAAGATTTTCATTAAGCTGGGCACTGAGTACCCGGGATTCAATGGCGGAGGCGAAATTTGATATTAATCCTTTTTTTGGCTGTTTAAGAAAGGTAAATTTTTTGCTGGGCGGGATGAATTTTACAATAGTATTTTTTTTAAATGAGATATCACTTCTTTTTGCAGGTTTTGTATATGCTTTTATAAATATAATGCGTATGCATAAGAAAGATAAAAGTTTTTGCTGGGCGGGGGGACTTTTACAATAGTATTGTTTTTCA
This sequence comes from Salticus scenicus, assembly GCA_963930645.1. Lineage (NCBI taxonomy): Eukaryota > Metazoa > Arthropoda > Arachnida > Araneae > Salticidae > Salticus > Salticus scenicus. Next base: position 6,072,501 of record OZ005658.1, on the reverse strand, counting down.
TGAGATATATAATATAGTGAAGAATAACTCACCTACTTCCCCGCTGATTTTTATAGGAGGCATGTTGTGAAAAGTGAAAATAAATTTAATCCAATTGCCGTCCAAGTAATCAGAAGGTAGTTTCTGCTGAATCACATTTAACTGAATACACCAAATTTCTTTTCTACCAGGTTCTGACATTTCGAATTTACTTTCCTTCAAGCTTAAAGTCATTTCTTTCTTAAACCCGACTTTAATATCGCCACTACATTTTTCAAAATTTGCGTGCTCACTTTTAAGTTCCAAGTACAGGTTATAATACCAATTTTCATCCGAGTATTTTTCTAAAAGGAACTGCAAAACGAACTCGTTATCTCTCAGTAAGAAAACTGAACTTTCCTGTGGGCAATCTGTCGTTGGTAGTTTCACACACCATTCTAAGTATTGAATAGTCCGTAATTCAGAAGACATGCTTTCTCGGTTTTCAACGGCAATGAGACTAGAACAATAGCGCAGGAACTAATCAGAAAGAGTTCAAACACTCTTTATCACAAAATACTTGCATCTTGTTTTCGATAAGTTCAGTATGCAACTTAAACATTATTTCCAACACAAACGTTTAATACGATTATCACATTTTGTCAAATACTTTCAAAACAGAAAAATGGCTCAGGCATTGTTTGCGACGGGAAACTGTAAAACTTATCACTTATAATGGCAATGTGGTATCGGTATCTGTCTCTCTTTCTTTAAATGTTTTTTTAGGAAGAAAGTAGATTGCTTTCATATTTGGCGCTTCATCGTTGTTTTGGCACAGAAAATTTTAATTCAGCAAACCTTTATAAATATTATAAATTTATAGTATATATACTAGCAGACCCGGCCACGCGTTGCTGTGACTAAGTTATACGTTGAATTATACGGCTGTAAACTATTTAGTACAGTCAAATTATTATTTACGAACAAAGACGAAAACGTTGTAGCCGATGTAAAAACCCACAGGGTTGAGATTTGAAACTTAGGTCAAAATTTGGAAGCGATTGATAAAAATTTTCGTAGTGTTGATATTAAGTACAGATTAATTTTATTGTAGGGTCCTATAAATTTTAATGGAGAAGTGATATATATTATTTCTAATGCTACTTTGGATAAAATTGCTAAAATGACTAATATATAAATTAAATTCTATTAAAATAAAAGTATAAAAGAAACAGACGATTTTAAAATCATTTTTTATGGAGGAGTGAAATATAATATATGCTATAATGGATAATTTTACTATAAAATGACCTCATCATTTTAAATATTTTAAAGAGGGCAACAGCTGTAGTTATAAAAAGGAAAACAATAGGGCTAAACCAGAAAAATAAGTAAATTTGATAAATATTTTAAAACTTTAGAATTGGAAATCTTATGAAATATTGGACATTTAAAGTAAATACATGTAACATTTTAAATAGAAAAAGGTTTTGGAAAAGTTTAGTGTATTTTAACGAAGTGATGAGAAGTTTTTGAGTATGTTAAAATTTTAATAGTAAATTCAAGTTAATAAAGATGGGAAACATTGAGGATTAAGATAAGAATAATTATAAGATTTAAAAAAAAAAAAAAAAAAAAAAAAAAAAAAACTTTTTACATACCATGCTTTTAAATTTTAATATACTAATAGTAATAATATACTAATTAAAAGGAAAATGATAAATATTCTATCATAGTTTGAAGTCAAATTTGTTTTCAAATGTTTAAATAAAATATCTGATGTAAGATACTAATATTTTGCAGCGGAATAGATTTCATTTCTGTCATCCTTGGCGAAAAAAAAAAGAATATCGTCAAATTATCTGGCGAAAATATTTAATTCCTTTCAAACATCATGGTTATTTTAACAACTTATGTTAAAAGAATAATGAATAATATGAAACAATATTTCGTACAATACATATTAAATGTCATACATACGTACAATGAATAATACATATTACGTTTCGTACAATGCATACATCTGGCATGTATATTTTCGTGCTACGCTTTTGATCGCCAAATAATAATAATAATAATAAAAAAAGCCAAGGGCGACAGAGTTTTGAAATTTAAAATTAAAATTTTGTCAATTTGACAGCAAAATAATTCAATCTAACACCTGCGATAACTAATACATATCTATACCCAAATATAAGGATTAAAATCGGGAAATAAATTTCCTCGATTTTTAATAATTTCTTACAAAAAATCCAGTGGGCAATTAACATAGGAAATCTTTTTCTTGGCTGCACAGACGGTCAGTGAGTCACACTTCGCTTGCGTATAAAACTCATAGATATAGCATATATAGAATAGAGTGATCATTGGGGAGAAAAAAGTTATTCCTTTTCATTTGGGAAAAGACGACGTTTTTACCAAAATATGGCCGTCTTTCCCCGAGTGAATACACACGGGAATACATACTAATATTTTAGCAAATAAAATTTATGAATAATTTATTTGCTAAAGGGGAATGGAAGACTCCAGATACAGTTTCAAAATCATATTTCTTTCTTTCTTTTCTTTTTTTTTTTTTTCAATACCACTTAATGGCTGTTTCCAAAGCTTTTTTTTTTTTTTTTTTTTCGGCATCAAAAATCTTTGTACGATAACATGGGGATGAGAGATCTATATATATTACTATATCTATGATAGAACTACATTAGCACTTTATCAATGTGTATAAAATCTTTAAATTGATTATGACGTCAATTTTCGTGATATGCATAATTTAACTTTTTATAATTTTTTAACGTTCACGTTTGATTAAATGTATTTATTTTTATGTCGAAAGAAAATGAACTCGTATTTTTTTTTTTTTTTTTTTTTTTTTTTGGCAACAATTAAATTAATGGAACTCACAGATATTTTGGAGCAACTTTAATAAAGGTCTATAATTAACAAATAATTGCAATAAAACAATATTGTGACAATAAATTGAGATAAAAACTATCCTATCTCTCAAGTTGGACCAAACTGCACACAGTGTGCAAAATTTCATTAAAATCGGTTCCTTAGTTTAGGAGTTTACCCCGGACAAACATCGTGACACGTAATTTATATATATATACAGATATATATATATATATTATCGAAGTTATTATTATCCTAATGATCCATGATTATTATAATCCCGACAAACTCATTTCCCACTACAGTAGTTATTTAAAGCTCGAATTAAAAATACATAAATTTATGATAGTCATAAATTATCTGTACAGGACTTTTATTTTGATAGTGTAGGTGTTGGTACAGGAATTGAATGCACTTGGCCAAAATAGAATGCATTTTGAGAGGGTTCTTTTATAAGCAGCCATATTTTATACGTATCCGATTTTAGGGGGAAACCACAGAAACTCCGAACGGCTAGACTACAAATGCGACTTGGAATCGAATCCGGCACTTCTCGTGTAGCAACTTCGAGAGAATAACTTCTCAGCAAACGATAGGACTTTCATATTGATATTATGCAGGATTCCCATTCAATTTCAAAAATAAAATTTCATAACTTTTCTATTTTTATAACATTCCACTCACGAAATTTCGTTCGCGACATAAAACATAACTCATGACATAAAACATAACATAGCTCGTGGTATCAAATGGAATAGTACATTTTAAACTGTACAGTCGGTAACAAAAGTGTCCGAACACTAGCGAAAATTCCTATGAAAAAAAGTGCACTTCATACGGTTTTGCTAAATAAATCCTTATTGAATCAAATTCTTACACTGACTAAGAACAGAATTCGACAAGAATTTATTTAACAAAACCGTATGAAGTGTACTTTTTTTATATAGGAATTTTTGCCAGTGTTCCGACACTTTTGTTACCGGCTGTACGCTCAAAATTTCGCAAAACGCAATCCAATTTTTAGGTTTTTCCATGTTTTGGGGCATCATTTGGAATTTTCCCTGACTATTTTCAGTAATTTCAAATTCCCCTGACTTTTCAGGTTCTGCCTGAGCTATGGGAACCCTGATGATGGGGTAGAGTAAAATTTTAAATAGCACTAAAAAATAATCAAAATAACTGAACAAAATTTATTTTGCATAATAAGAGCCAGTTTTTCTTTCTTTTTTTTTTTTTTTTAAGAATCGGAGACTTGGATTGTCGACATTTTTGATTTTGTTGAAATTTTCAGAGTATGTTTTTTATGTTAAATTATTAGACAAGTTTTTTTTTTTTTTTTTGTGAAAAAATATTTTTTTTCTTGGAGTTTTGGGGGGATCAACGATGAAGTCCTCTGATTTTTTACGAAAAACTTACCACTTACGAAAGCCGATACTTTTAGCGCCAGAAGTGAACCATGGTACTAATATAGTTATTTTGTATTTTCCTGTTTCCAGACTAACTTTTGGGACATAAATACTTATGGTTAACTCTTGGCACAAAAGTCAAAGGTCATCCAAAATTCTAAAAAAAAAAAAAAAATGCATTTTTTTTTTTTAAATTTTGACTCTCCAAATCTTCTTGCGCCAGAAGTGAACAACAAAGGTATATATTTCAGTAAATATGTGCTGATAATGACTATCCAAAAATAGTAAAATTTGTGTGGTTGACTTCTGCGCAAAAAAATATTTGACTTTGAAATCGCGAAAAACCAAAATTTGCATGACTTTGAATGTCATTTGCTGCTTTCGCCAGAAGTGAACAGGTATGAAATTACTGGATAAGGAAGCCTTAAGTAAAGTAGCAACAAGATCAATTCACAAACCTATGGTAACTTACTTACTTTTTATGTAATGCGGCTTTATACTTGTGTTTTGTGGCATACACTAAATAGCTTTCATCACTTTACTTCAATACTGATTACTATTGCATATAAAAATATTACATCGAAATTTTTTAATTACTTGAATTTCTATCTAAACATAATACCTTCTAATTATAAAAGCCCAAGTTTCACGTGAATAACGCTAAAACTAATGCCATAGTTACAAAAGTATGTTGAAATAAAAATAAATAAATAAATTTTTATCCTTGCTTTGGAAGAATGAACAAAATAATGAAGGATGGATGATTTAACGTAAAAAAATGGCGTCACAATTGCAACAATGCGCGTCTATGGTAACTTCTTCAACTTTTATGTAATGCGGCTATATACTTTGGGTTAAACATGTGCTTGACTTAGTTTCGAATTAAATAATTAGGTATCAAAATGCGGTGTAAAGTGGCAGTTTGGGATTTCCAAAGTTTGGAATCTCTAAGATTAATGGAAGTCGAGTTAAGAAATTAATCACAATAATTCATTGGTTTCTAGCGTAGAACTACTTCGAAAATTCTATAAACCACTCCCATGACTGGATGAATTTAAATTCCATTTAGACTTCGAACTGTGCAGAAAATCTCTGTCCATGAATTAGGAAAATTCCTGCTTTGTTGTGTACACACGGCAGCAAAATTATTCGAGCGCTAGCAATAATTCCTACGTAAAAAAAGCACTCTTAATACTGTTTTGTTAAATAAATCCTTGTAGAATCATGCTTAAGAACATGATTCTACAAGGATTTATTTAACAAAACTATATTAAGGGTACTTTTTTTACATAGGAATTATTGCTAGCGCTCGAAGAATTTTGCTGCCGACTGTAACTCTAGTGGATTTTTGTACTACGAATGACGGTTTTGAAAATTTTTGTTGATATTTTGTTATAAAAAAATAATTTTATTCAACTGGTTCCTGAATATTCATTAAATAAAATGCATTCATCGACTAGAACCTGCTTATATCTTTACAAATTACTTTCTATATAAAAAAATATCGTCAACTTTCATAACACTATCATTACAGGCTCTATCATTTACTCCTTTTAAAATCTATGACGGTAGGTCACATATGTGGCCAAAACCTCTGTATTTTTGATAAATATTTCCAAAATGGAAAGTCCATACAGTCGGCAGCACAAGTATCCGAGCACTAGCAATAATCCCTGTCTAAAAAAAGTACATTTAATACTGCTTTGTTAAATAAATCCTTGTCGAGTCATGGTATTAGTCAGTCTAAGAACATGATTCGGCAAGGATTTATTTAACAAAACAGTATTGTAGCGCGCCTATGCTACAAATCCAGCGCCCCCTAGTGTCCCGGTTGCTGAGAGACCCAAAAAAAGAACATTCTGATTCCAGAGAGGGAAGTGACTGTGCAAGCAATGTGTGGTCGATGTTTGCCGAAATGGCCAACGACAACAAAAACACATCATGTAGGATGTGGAACTCTATATTTCTACTATTTAATCAAATCCCCTTTAACTTTCCCCTGTAAATAGTTCCTTTTATTTGTTGTGTGTTAAGTGTGTAACTTTAAATGTAAAAAATAAATAGTGTTCCGCTAAATTAGCCTCCTTTTTGAGTTCCGCTACTATAAATTGGCGCCCACGTGAAATTGCCCGGCGAGAGTTTTTAAATATTTCTTCAGATTTTCAAAAATGTGTTCAGATTATAATATTGTTTATTTTGAATCAATGGGAGTTTTAATAGGCGTGAAATATTTCAATAGGTTTTTAACACTTAAGATTGTTTTAATATTCAAACTAGGTACAGGGTGATTATACAACTAATTAAAGTTACGATTTCAAAACACTAAAATTTTAAAACTACCCATCAGAGCAATTTGATATTTTACCAGAGCAATCGTGAGGCAATGAAATTTTGTTTGACAAAAGAAAGTAAGAAAAAAAAAATAGTTCTAACATGTTCCTATAGATGGCGCTGTCAGGGTAATGTCAGGAAAAACGCCTAAATGGACTCATTAAACACAGGAATGTTGCTAGCAACACAGTGGAACAGCAGGAAACAATATATTTCAAGGGTTAACAACATTTTTTTTTTAGCAAAAAGACAAGAATACGTGTTTACAGCGGAAACAGTCATAGTGAAAAGAGAAAAAGAGGAGTTTCATGATACAAATACTTTACCGATAATTAACGGCACATTTAGGAACTTTTTTTTTGCCAAACAAAAAAATTTTATTGCCTTACGATTGCTCTGGTAAAATATCAAATCGCTCTGATGGGTAGCTTTAAAATTATAGCGTTTTGAAATCGTAACTTTATTTTAATCACCCTGTATATAAATTAGTATCCAATCAAAACGAAAAAATTTTAAATGTTACAAACATTTTAAACATAATCGATATATATAAAGAACCATAATTTTCACAAAAACAATTTATTATCTTTAGTCTGTTTGTATGATAATCTGTATACTTCATTCCCAAATCTCGGGAAACTTTCACAAAAAGGCAACCAGTGTTCGTCTTGAAGATAAATCTTTTTCTCTAGGATATAGATCTTAATACTTTCCTTCAGTTTTTCATCGGAATGAGCCTCGGCCAATGCGAAACAGCCAAATATATTTTCCGGAGACAAATTGTCTTGTAAATACTCGGAACAACGCAGCATGAGACTTCGGACGGCGTACTTGTCACCTGTTTCATAAAGGATCTTTGCCTTGCAAAGATTCAATTCCGGCATCGTCCCTGTATACAAGTACTTTATGAAATCTTTCACGTCACTGATATCCATGTCTTTAATCTGTACAATGCCAGTCTGACCCTCCTGCATATCGCTCTGCAACATCGCTTTAAAGACTTCTGATCGTGCGCATAAGATGCTCTTGTGAATCTTCATGCAGTGCTCCCCGCATTTAATTTCAACATCGTGATTCGGACCTTCATCCAACAGTTGAGCAAAATCCTGAGAAAGGCTTTCAACGGAGACGTCTGCATTCAAGTAGGAGCCTGTTTGTAGACACTTATCTTCTGAAAAAAAAGAAAAATAAAAAATTTGAGTGTTAAATATAAATTTCATTCAGTAATTATAATGTCAAAAAGCATCGTAATTCTTAATTATAACGGTTGATTTATTTACAAGTTTCTGCAGCACAGAAGCTGCAGAGCCTATTAAAATTAAATAGTACTGAAACCATTGTGTTTTTTTTACATGTACCAAAAGTGTAATTTCTATTGACATATACAGTAAAACCTCGTTAACATGAATTGCTTTTAACATGAACTGTTACCATAATCCTTGTCTCAAAAGGAATATTAATTTAGTTTTATGAAGATAACTTACTGTATAGCATGAACTACTCATAACACGAACAAATTTTTTATCACCCTTGAGATTCATGTTAACGAGGTTCGACTGTATTTATAAAATAAAAAATCTGGCTTTTTTTTTTTTTTTTTTTGTTAATGAGTAAAAAAAATGAATGTTTGAAATTTTCATACTGTTTAGACAAATATATAAAACTTTTAAAATTCTTTTCTGCACAAATTATTGTAGTATATAAAACATCCTCTTTCTTTTCTTTTATGATTTTTAAATTTTTGCTGAGATTGGTTGGTGTATAGTGAATAATAATACCTGCAAAGGGTTTTCAGAGAAGCAACACTGACTGTGATCTCGCTAAGGAAAAAACTGCTTTCATTGCCGAAATATAAATGATACAAATATTACGGCATAAACCAGGAATGCCAACATTTTAATTTATTCCCAGGGGTGTTTGCTTTCCTGATTTTTTATTTTGTTTCCCATGTAATTACAAATTGTATTTTTGGCTATATGTAATTACTAAACATTACTAGAAAACTACTAATAATATCACTATTAAAAAATTACTGGTGGAAAATGAAATAAAAAATCCGGAACGCAAACACCCCTGTATTCCTGAGCATTTTTAGCCCGCCCTTTAATCCATACCACTTATTTTTTAAGAGTATTTTTTTATTTGTTTTATTTTAGTTATATGGTGGAGAAAAATATTCTGTAAATAAAGTGGTGCGAGATACAGGCGGGGCTAAAAATACTCCGGAATAAATTAAAACGTTGGCAACTGTGCATAAACATGTGCACGGCATACATAATGCACAAATTGATACTTCTCTTGCATTAATGTTATATTCTCTGTGATTGCAAGTGTTGTTGAAAAAAGAAACATTCTTTTATTTTTGCATATGTAAATTACCAAGAATTAGTTTCCTGCAATAAGGATTTTTAATTGCGTTGAAATGAGGCCTAAAATTGCTCTCCCCTGAATAAAAATCTCGCGTAAATACGTGCTGTGACCCCTTAGAAAGACACCCACGGAGGGCATTCCACGCTACTGGCCTAGGACATTAGAATAGTCAATCGGCTTTAAACCCTATAACCAATCAACCAACCAATCTGAATCAAAATTTGGGGGTGAGGTAGGGCTTAAGGAGAAAATCTATATTTATTTTCCGAAGTTACATATTTGAGGAAATCATGTCAAAAATCCGACTTTGAGATTTTGGTCTTTCTATACGTTTTAAGGTCCCCTGAGTTCATTTTTGCTATTTTTACGATGATGTATGTATTTGTGTATGAACACGATAGCGTCGAAATGCTTTGTTCGAATGTGCTAAAAGTTGATACGTATGTTATAAGTCATGAACAATATAGATTTTGTTATAGTTTTTTTTTTTTTTTTTTTTTTTTTTAACAGGGACACAACGAAAAATTCTTTATCATTATGGTTTATAAACTGAAATTATTTAATGTCCGATAGCGTCTAAATGCCTCATTCGATTGAGTAGAAAATGTATATACATGTTATAGGTCACCGTTGTGTGAACTGTTTAAATTTTGGCGAATCTAGCACTTCTATATTTTTACAGGGACTCAAAAAGAAATTCTTTATCATTGCGGACTATAGAATTCAACAGTCTGAAGTGCGCTAGCGTCTAACCACTGCATTCGATTAAAATTGAAATGAAGAAATGGTAGGCATGTTATAGGTTATTATTGCAAAAAACATACAGCATGTTTTTTTTTTTTTTACTGTTATACAAAGTAAAGTTTTTATATACATTGAAGTCTATCAACTCCAGACATTAAAAGTTCACTTTAGTAATGTTAAATTATTTAAAACATAAGGGGAAAAAAAAAACACATAAATATTTGATATTGCGAGTATACCTTTTACAAGGACGCACAAAAGAATTTGGATACATTACATTCCATTAAACAAGATACTATTTGAGGAAAAAATACTCAAACACCCTGTTATAATTTTCTCTTTTGTTTATTTAACGATTTCACTTACTTCAATTTATATATACAACCTTTAATTATTTAATGTTTGGAAAGTCGAGTTGAGTCAACTCCAGTTTATTATTATTATTACTATCCAATCTTTAAGTAATTAAAAGTCAAAATTACTGATTTTTTTTTTTTTTTTTTTCCAACTGTCTTGAAATAAGCTTTGGAAAGTCAAAACTAAATGAAATAATCTGGTGTATCATTCACACGACTTTCTCTTACCCTGAAATTTAATACTATAAATACAGGTTGCAGATTAATAGGTAAGATAACGAGTACTGTTATGTACACCTACGTTAAACAATTCCAATTAGACTTAGGAAGAGTTTTATATGATAATTATTATAGTTCTGTGTCCCCCGCTTTATTAATGCACCCACATTTATATAGAATTTAATTCGGTTATTAAAAAATAATTCTATTTTTTAAAAATAATTTATTAAAATTATTATTAAAAAAAAAAAAAAAAAAAAAAAAAAAAATCTTTTATGATAATACAGACGATTTCCATATTAGAGAAGTAGTATAACACTAAATATCCAAAAGTTCAATTTATTCTCAATATTACATATATATATATATATTTGAATGAAAAAAATCGATAACTTTATTTTAAATTGTCGCATATCGATAGTTCAACCATTCGTTTTAAAGGTATTGGCGAGCTCTTTTGAAAGATACCCATCATGAAAATTTACTCCCCTCGAGGGGGGACCTTCCGGATGCGAGGCTTACACATACACAAATTTTTTTTCCCAGTTGACTATCTCTATTACAAAAAATATATATTCGTTTCATTTGGTTTAGTGCAGTCTATAGACGTTAAACTCTACTTACCTGTAATTTCCCCCATAGACATAATGTATTTGAATACTTTTGAGTGTCCCTGTACACGAACCATTTGCTTCATCTCAACGAAAAGCTTACTGTAGCATCCCTATATGATACACATTTAGAATACCTAGTTTGGAATTTCTGCTACAATTTGTTCTTGGGATATGCTGATAACAGACGCACAGACCATTCGCTAAAAACATGATTTTCGTATTCAGGGGACCTCAGAACATGTAAATATAACAAAAACTCACGTTCGAAAATTTGACCCTACAACAGTACTTTTTCGACCCTGTTAGAAAAAGTAATATGAGGAATAACTTAATTTCAAGTATTTTTATTTATTTTATTTTTTGTAAGTTGGTGGGAAAAGGGATAGTAAAGAAAAGATGGAAAATATTAAAAAGCAAAATGGATTTTGTATTCTTGTTACTCCAAAATGAATTGTCGTAAAATGTTGAAAATTTATATTCGTGACTGTCATAACGTCTTATTGTACACCAACACCGTACTTTTTAAAGTCTTGACACGAGCTCCCACTTCTTTATGAATATCTACGATTTTTAGTGACGTCTGTATGTCCGCAAGTGTGCGTGCATGTGCGAATGCATTTCATATAACTCAAAAACAGTTACGTTGAAACGTTAAAAATTTATATGTAGGTTTGTTATAATATCTAGTTGTGCACCTTTCTCATTGGTTTTTCCGCTTTAGAAATATCCACGAAATTTATATATAATTTTGTGGGTATCTCTAAAGAGTCTTTTGGAAAACATTGAAAAAAAAAAAAAAAAAAAAGGAATTTTTTAATGACTGTTTAAATTTTATTTTCTTTATTCTAATAAATAAATTTTTGTAAGTATCATGTTACAGTCTCAAGCACTGTTAAAAATTTCAACAGAAAACTTTGTGTAATCTATTATCTTAAGTCTTACGTAAAATTACAGAGAAAAATAAACAGAGATGTTAAAAAACTTATTTTATACATTCATTTTAATAACTACTAATAATAATGCAATTAATTATTGGTGAGAATATATTTCAGACTTGGAATGCTTTTCCTAAAGTAGAAACAGTCATTTTTAATTTTAATTAAAAATTTAAATAATAAAATTACTTCAAAAGTGCAGAATAAAGATTGAGAATCTCGATTATTCACTTTTAACTAAGAATTACTGAAAATTTACAGGGACTCTGGAAAAATATTTACGTTAAATTTACAGAAATTTTTAACAGTATGGCTCAAACCGAAATAGTGAGAGACGTGAAATTAAGGCTACTAAATATTAAAAAGATGCTAGCCCTGATTTATCGTTCCCTAATACATAATCCTTTTTCACCTTACAGTAAAAAGCACAAAAAAAGTGCTGTTTTATAAACGAGGATAGAAATTTCAATAAACATTCTAATTCAGGGCGCGAAATTTCCGCTCGCCAGCTCGCCATTGGCGAGTGAAATTTTTACTATGGTGAGTAAAAATTTGGTCTAGTTATAGATAGAATTCTTACACGATAAGGTGACAGAAATGTTCTTTTTATAGATTTAAATATGGCAAAATCTTGCCATCTTATAACCTCATATTTAACCTCTCTTTTTCTCTTCTCGGAGTGCCGAGTCTCTGTGCGCGCTACCCGACGATCACCTCAGCCTGAAAAAGGGAAAAGGCTTAGTGCATGCATAAAAGTTTTAATCTCTTCGGCAGTTTCGTTTCTTCCATTGTGATTTCTTAAAGTAGAGCGAGAATAGACGAGTTCACTGTTATAATTTTTAATCAATGATTTTATCGAAAAAGTAATTCCGAAATGGCTATTTCAAATGACAACAATGAACAAGTTATACTCATCGACATTTCGTCTGATTATAAAAATAAAATGGACAAAAAAGACATTTCGTCTGATTATAAAAATAAAATGGACGAAAAAGACATTTCTGATGTAAAAAGTTAAATAAATAATGATTCTTTGCATTTATAGGTATTTTAATATTTTTCAAATCTCAAATCAAAGACAATGCATCATAATGATTTTTGATTATAGATGATTATGAGACATGATGATATACGGCACACTTTTAATATATATAGTTTTAGGCATATTTGTAAAAGCATTTCAAATAGTTAGGAAAAATAAAAAATCCAAAATGCGTAAAAAAGAAAAAAAGAGAGAGAGAGAGAGAGAAAAAAAAAAAGACAACCCTATTTTGTGGCGAGTAAAACTTTTTTTTCGGCGAGCATAAGATGAGTTGAAATTTCCGGCCCTGTATCTAATTGAATTTTTAAATGTTATGTTTGTTTTAGAAAAGTTTAATCATTCAACCTCCTTGCAGCATATTTATTCACAGTACATCTGCAGGATATTTCTGGGATGTCCTTTCACCCTGAAGGATCCCCATCTTGGAGATGATGTACTGTTAGGGGCACCTTGCGTATTCAAAAACATGTTAAATTGATGTGGTGGGGAAATGTAATTACTTTGTTCACAGTGATAAAATACTGGCCAGGTCTCGAAATTAACAGCGGTGCATTGGTCCGGGGCCACAAAGGTATTCAATGGATCAGCAAAATATACATTCTAGTGGTCTACCGGACCGATAAAGCCTTTTTATTTACTATTTTTTATTTTTTACTTTTCCTTAAAATTGCCAGTAAATATGTTACAGAATAATATGTTATAAAAATAGTAAGTATACGTTTTTACTTTCTTCTATATTCAATAGAAGAACGTATTGGATTCGTAAAAATTTTCGATGGATTTACACGTTTTCAAACATCTAGACCACGTTTTGACCACTTTTAGAAAATGTCTGTCTGTCTCTCTGTGTGTGTGACAAAAAATTTGTGGCGACTGTATCCCCTAGAACTACTCCTCAGAATTGCATATAAATTTATATTTAGATGCACCTTTACCTAAATTAGTGCCTACGAACTTTTGGTGCGAGACGCTCAACAGGTGGCGCTACTATACAGCGATTTCCGCAATTTGCGGGGAGGCTACATCTCAGGTTCTATTGCGTATAATCAAACAAAACTAGAGAGAAAGGAGAAGGTCACTAGGAGACATTATGTTGATTCAATTCAAATGCTAATTGGCCAACAGGTGGCGCTGCTGTACAGCGATTTTCGTAACTTAAGGGAAGGCTATATCTTAGGATTAGGACCTATTGCAGAGAATTCCATATAAATTTGTAGGTAGATATGCAACTTGGCATAAATTAGTGCCTATCAACTTTTGGTGTCAACCGCTCAAGAGGTGGCGCTGCTACACAGCGCTTCCTACAGTTTCAGGGGAGGCTATATTTCAGGTTCTATTGCGTATCATCAAGCAAAACTTCATATGGGAGAAGGCAAAATTGATTAACAAGTAATTGAATAACAAATAAATTACAACTATAATTATTTTACTGCCAACCGATTAACAAGTAATTGATTACAAATAAATTGAATTACTTATACAATGTATTTGTAATCAAATAATTATTAATCAATTGACAGTAAAATAATTATAATAGTAATTTAATTGTAATTCAATTACTTTTTAATCTATTATGCCCAACACTGCATAGCTGTCAATCATTCTGTTTTTTAGATACCGGTATTTTTTACAGTTTTTCAAGTTGTTTAATCTGCTCGGCAACTGCTATAAAGTTTTTACATAAATTCTACATTTCCAACCGGTATCCAAAAATTACAATGGATGACAGCTATGTAATAACAAAAAAAAAAAAAAAAAAGAAAGAAAGAAAGAAAGAAAAGAAAGAAAGAAAAAGAAAAGAAAGAAAGAAAGAAAGTATTGTGGTCACCACATAAAATTTTCTATATTTTCCTATGCAAATTCACTCATTACAAACAATTTATTAGAATTATTATTTCCCTATATATAAGTAGCTAACAGAGTTTTTTTCTGTAAGTCCGTGGCTGGACACAAGTTGATTAGCTAAGAGAGATTTTCTTCTGTTTGTCTGTGTGTTGTTGCCACCACCTTTTCATACTTTAGTTGATTTAAAAAATTGTCACCAGCTTTTCATACTTTAGTTAATTTAAAAAAACTAATAGTCCGATCCATAAGTTAATTAAACCGACGGATTCAGAAAGAATGCCCCTTTCATTTGGTACCTTATTTGTAACGAAATTTCGATTAGATATTTTAAAATTAATTAAAATGTAAAAATAATAACCTGGTAAAAGCTTTAAATGTGGACATTCAAAATTTTAATTGTTGCTAAAAAAAAAAAAAAAAACTTTTTTTTCCAAACATAAAATGAAATATGCTTTCACACGAAAAATAATAATCTGGTGTGTCACTCACTCGACTTTCTCTTACCCTGAAATATAATACTACAAATACAGGTTGGAAATTAAGAGGTAAAATAACGAGTACTGTTATGTAAACGTATGTTAAACAATTCAAATTAGGCTTCGGCAGAGTTTTACAGGATAATTAGTTCTGTGTGAAGGGGGCTACCGCCCCCCTCAACCCCCGTTTCATTAATGCATCTGCATTTATATAAAATTTTATTCGGTTATTAAAAAATAATTCTGATTTTAAAAAATAATTTATTAAAATTATCATTTAAACAAATTATCTTTTATGATAATGCAGACGATTTCCATATTAGAGAATTAGTATAACGCTAAAGATCCAAAAAAAAAGTTGAATTTATTCTCGCTACGCCCGCTTCACTGGTCACTATATTTTAATGAATTTTCAAAAGAATTGGAACACTATTTATTTTTTACATAACATTGCTGTAAAAAAAAAAAAATAAATAAATAAATAAATAAAAAACACTGAAATCCTTTTAGATCTCGCTTTTTCGGGTACCCGTTGCCTAAGGCAGCTCCTTTTTCTGCCCGTACTGCATCGGGTCCAGTTTCCCACTGTGTACAGAAAGGTCTTTCCTGGGCACTTCAATCTGGGTATTTATCGACGACTTGTGGATTTTCTGTTATTAAAGAACTACGATTTTAAAGATGACTATATCTCAGCATCTATTATATATTTTAGTTTTCTAACCATGTGTATTTACACTATATTACGTTTTGATTCCGATCAGTGCAATAAAATTAAATAAAAAAGTACATTTTCTTTTAAAAGGATATAAATACATGAAAATCAAATGAATTTTAATCAGTTTAATCTTTTCTACTACAAACTACCATTTTTTTCACCCAATAAATAATTTAAATAATAATAATAATAATAATAAAAAGATTTTTCTTTTAAAGGATTTAATTAAAAAAATGAAAAATAAAAAGTTGCTATGCTATAAAATTTATACATAAACGTAACAATTTATTTCTATTGCATTACCATTTGATTTTCAATAAATATAATAGTAATAAAAAAAAAAAAAAAAAAAAAAAAAAAGAGAGAGAGAGAGATAGGAAATGGCCTTCAAATGAATGTATTAAATAAAAAATGAATTGCGTAATAGCCGTTGCTAAGATACGAAGACGATTACATTCGAAGAATGAAAAATGAAACATTAAAGCCAATGTTTAAAATCGAAAAAACATTAATTTAAAAAATTCAAATTCGAAAAAATCACGATGAGGTGCTCGCCTGCAGGGTCCCAGGTACCTATATGCCAAATTTGGAAGCTCTGCGATCAACAGTGTGAGCACCAGAGCGCAGACAGACACACACACAGACACTTTTCTCTTTATTTATATAGATTACGTTAATTTTATTTTTTATTTATTTATTTATTTATTTTTATTTTTTTATTTATTTATTTATTTTTTTTTTTTTGTTAAAAATGAAAAAAAATTGATAAGTTTATTTTAAATTATCGCAGATCGATGCTTCAACTATTCGTTTTAAAGGTATTGGCAAGCTCTTTTGAAAGATATCCATCATGAAAATTTACTCCCCCCCCCCCCCCTAGGAGGGGAGGCGAGGCTCCTACATACACAATTTTTTTTTCCCAGTTGACTCTCTTTATTACAAAAAACATATTTTCGTTTCATTTGGTTTAGTGCAGCCTACAGATGTTAAACTCTACTTACCTGCAATTTCTCCCTTAGACGTAATGTATTTGAATACTTTTGAGTGTCCCTGTACACGAACCATTTGCTTCATCTCAATGTAGCATCCCTATATGATACGCATTTAGAATATCGAGTTTGGAATTTCTGCTACTATTTGTTCTTGAGATATGCTGATAACAGAAAGACACATAGATTTTCATGATTGTTTAACTGGATATATTCTTGATTGAAAAACATGGTTTTCGTATTCAGGGCACCTCAGAACATGTAAATATAACAAAAACTCGCGTTCGAAAATTTAACCCAAAAACAATACTTTCTCGACCCTATGGGTAAGAAAAGTAAAATATTGTAAAATATTTTACTCATGCACATGAAAAAATGAAAATTGAAAATGGAGTAAAAAAACAATTTAGATAAAGTTGCACGAGAGTTCCAAAAATTAATGGAAATATAAATGAACGTTAAATAAATAAAATAGTCGTCTGCTCAATCACGTGATATTGAAAAACAAAGAATCGAATTCAGTAAATATGGAAAGGAAAGGAAAACGAAAAGAAAAGAAATAAACAAACAAAAAAATAATAATAACATAAACCAACGGGAAACCAAAGCGGGCTTTAAAGCAATTTCATGATTTCTTTAAATTTTATTTTTGTTTGTAAAGCGATATAGAAAAGAGTTTCCTTTAAATGTAGTGACCAGCGAAGCGAGAAAGCCTTCGTTGATTCATTACCTTCATTGATTTCATGAATTAAAAAATGGTTTCGTTGACAAGGAATTCGGTTCGTTCCCGAACCGGGGCTTAGCTAGTTTATTATTATTGTCTTCCATGATGAATTCAGACAATTTCCATTTCATAGAAATTTTACACTTAAATATCCAAACAAAGTCAAATACTTTTATAAATATATATTACAATTCTTGAAGGTACAGAGCCCATCGTGCAATGCGGGAATTTATTTCTTTTTTATTAAGTGCCTTGACGAACGCATCACAGTCTGTGATAATTTTGAAATTTGTTCCGAGCAGGTAGATTCTAAACTTTTTGAGGGCTTCTACCACAGCCAGAACTTCAAGTTCAAAACTAGTGTATTTTCTTTCGTTATCAGATGTTTTCTTCGAAAAATAAAAGACAGGGTGTAATTGGTTATCATTGATGTTTTTCTGCAACAGGACTGCCCCTAAGCCATCTATAGACGCGTCTGTGTGTACCTCAATAGGGGAATTTTGATTAAAAATATTGAGGACTGGTTCTTGGGAAAGTAAATATTTTAATTTTTGAAATGCGGCTCTTTGTTTATTTTGAAATTGAAAAGGGGTGTCCTTACGCAGAAGATCACTTAAGGGTTTTGCAATGGTAGAAAAATGAGGGATAAATTTTCTAAAATATCCTGTAAGGCCAAGGAATCTACGTACGTCTTTAACATTTTTCAGATCTGGGTAATTTAAAACAGCTTTAGTTTTGGAAGGGGATGGCAAAAGTTTACCATTTTCTATTATGTGACCGAGGAAATCTATTTTGGTATGTAAAAATTGGCATTTGTTAAAATTTATGTCGAGTCCGTACTCGCTTGCTGTTTGAAGAACAGTTTTTAGACGTTCTACGGCCTCATGTTCGTTACTCGCGGGAATTACAAGATCATCCATATAAGGGAGTACTATGCCGGCAGCAATCAAGTCTCTAAAAACGGCATTTATATATCTCATGAACACTGAAGGGCAGGAACTAAGTCCGAAAGGCATGTAGCGAAATTGGAATTGACCGTTATGGGTTACAAAACTAGTGAAAGGGCGGCTCTGTTTGTTTACGGGTACATGAAAAAATCCATTACGTAGGTCTATCGTACTAAAAATTTTTGCATGTTGAAGTCGATCTAAAATATCATCAATTAGGGGGAGGGGGTAGTGATCTTTAACTAACTTACGATTGAGTTTCCTGTAATCGATGCAAACTCTGTGTTTACCATCTTTTTTTCGAACAACTACAACTTGGCTGGCATATGAGGAGGACACTGGTTCGATAATACCATCTTTAAGCCATTCAGAGACTTGTGCGTCTACAATGTCTCGTTCGGTAAAGGGTAGACGTCAGGGTGAGTGAAAAATAGGTGTATCGTCAGTTACAGTGATGTAAAGCTCAATGTTCGCAGTTTTGATTTTATTAGGTTTATAGGTCGACAACAGTTTGTTAATGTCGTTACGAATATGTCGTGAAACATTAGGGCCAATATCAAATTTGGGACTATCGTCAGTGATCATCATGATAAAATTTGGATCTGCGGTACACTCATTTTGTTGTGAAAAACTAGAAAAAGTAACACCGGTGGGTGAAATGCTAATGTTCGCTTGTTGGATGACGTCACATCCAATTATAAGGTCATAAAATGTGGACACGTCGGGTACAACTGAAATAGTTGCTGAAAACTCTTGATCGTCTATAGTAATAAAAGAATTAAAAGTACCGATAACATGTATACGCGCAAAGCCAAAACCAGTTAAGGATTTATTAATTTTTGACAAAGGTGGGGAACCTATTTTTAACCATGCAGAATGTTTCAAAAGGGTTAACTGACTACCAGTATCAACCAAACCAGTTAATTCATTACCACTAATTTTAACTTGTTTACACATATGAGAAGCATGCGATTCATGTACAGTGTTAACTCTATCTCTGGAAGGAGATCCTTCATTTGCAGCGGTTCGGCGGCAATCGGTAGACTTGTGTCCAAAAAGACCACATGCAAGGCACCTAGGGCCACGAGAACTGTTAGGACAAAATTTAGATAAGTGACCGATATCGTTACAATTGAAACAACGTAATTTATTTTGAGATGCCGGACCAGTATTAAATTTGGATTCGCGAGTGAAAGCTGATTGTGTGTGACCAGTACTGCGTTTTCGACTGTCATATGTTTGTTTATAATTAACTGAATTCCGTTGATTTAAGTTTATTGTATTAAGAGCAGTTTCATAAATACGCAATTTTTCTTTAAATTCTGAAAAAGATTTTGCTCCACAGAGAAGAATTTTCTCAGAGGGGTTACCCTGTATACCTTGAATGGTGTATTGAATTACTGAAGAATCGTCAATAATAGCGTTACCGCGGTTAGCAATTTCGCGCATCGCTAAAAAATATTGCGTAGCAGTTTCATTAGGACGCATTTTTCTGTTTTCTAATTGTTTATGTATTTCGATGGATGGTATGGTATCCAAAAATTCAGAAATTAACGCGGCTTTAAATGACTCGTAAGTATTAAGATTTCGTTGCGAAAATAAAAATGTTTTAGCAGAACCATTAATTAAACGTTTAGCAAAGATAAGTTTTTGTTGATCGGTAAGACTAGGAAATAAACAGAATTGTTCCTCAATGTCATTAAAGAAATTACGAATAGAATATGGATCATTTCCAGAAAAAGTTCTACATGTGCTAGCTAAATCTCGAAGGAGGAACCAGAAATGATTACTCAAATCAGACATTGCGTCTGCAGCGTCATTCGGAGAAATATTTTGAACACCCGAAGGGAAAAAAGTTTCGCTTTGGGTTTGAAAAACAGAACTATTTGGAACGATCGAAGAATGGGTTTCAACAGAATGATTATTTACACTGAGATCGTCTTCGTCTGACAAAAAACTAGTATCTAATGTTTTCTGAAATTCAGATAAATTAGTAAGTGCATGAAAAATGTCTTTACATAAATTTTCCTTACTACCGACTGGTTCTAAATGTAGCGAATTAGCGATTGATATAAAATCGGACAAAGAAAATGATTTTAAAATTTGTTCTTGATGTTTATTAATGTCGAAATCGGCAGTAAAACCGCTAAAATTTCGCATACGTTTACGCGATTGATGATCAAATGTTGGGTATCCTAATAGCGTGTTTAGCAATTTTATGGTATTTGTTTTAGAATATTTCAAAGAATTTGCAACTAGCGGAAGGTCGCCTAATTTAAGGGCCATTTTTAGGATGCAAGAAACATAAAATAAGAAAACCGAAGTAAATAAAAAAATTGTTCTTTTTTTTTTTTTTAAGTAAATATTGGGGGAAAAAAATGGATTAAAACCAGAACATATATATTTTAGGAATAATAAATAAATATTGGGGAACAGAATATCTCTTTATTCATGGAAAGTAATTGAATATGGGGGAAAAATTCTTTATTTATATAAAAATGAACAAACAAATAATTTTAAAGGGCGTAAAACGGCAATGAATGAATTTCAAATTTTAATTACAAATGAAAAAAAAAATTTTTTTTCTTTATATACTATCATACAAAGAGGAGAAAAAAAAATGCATGCTCGTACCTGACATTAAGGACAGTCCCATGCAGATGCAGCGATGGTTATTGCAGCTAACGAAGGTAGAAAAAAAAACATCAGGAACAAAACCTGAAATAGAATTACTTCGGAAATGAAGCACTTTAAGAACAAGAATACGTCGATCATGAAGAAGGGAGCACTAATACTGAAAAACTCCAAGTCATCGGCATGATGTTGGCATATAAAATAATATTACTTGCAACTCTGGTATTTCATTAAAAAAAAACGGACAATTTCGTCCGTTATGGAATAACGTCCATTAGATGAAACGAAGAACATTTCAAGATAAAATGAAGAACACTTGAGAACGTCTATTAAATATTATTCAAACGTCTTATCAACTATAGGATACTTCGTCAGTCATTTTATTAAGAAAAAATAAATGAAACATTCGTCTTCACGCTACTGTGTTGAAAACAAAATAGCGGCTTTTCCGTTAGTAACGTCTATCTAGGGGTAGAATTTAACGGGATAGGTCGAGCCCCCAAAAATATAGGGAAACGGCTACAGACCAGTATAACATTACAACATTTATTAAATAAAGAAAAGGGACATTACAGAAACACTAACATATACATATTTTACGAGCGGAGAAGACCGTCTGTCTCTCACATAACAGCTCGACGTCGACTCAATAACTAAAAACTAAACATTGGTTTACATCCAAGCGGGAACGTCTTTCCCTCGACAACGATTAAACATCATCTGAATAAAACAGGTGCGCTTCTCGGTGCGTGCGCATACATTGAAAGGATGATACAAACAGTGACGTAGTAATATCGTCATAACTACATAGCAGTGACGTCACACAAAGGAAGTAAAGGAGAAATATAATTTCCCACATATTTATATATTAAAAAAAAAAAAAAAAAATTGCAGTTTTTTTTTCCCCTAAAAATTAAAAAAATCGATAACTTTATTTTAATTATTCTTGATCGAAGCTTCAAAGATTCGTTTTAAAAAGGTATTAACGAGCTGTTTTAAAAGATACCCATAATGAAACTTACCCCCCCCCCCCCACCACCACCATCCTCCTCGAGTGTACTCTCCCCTGGGAGAGGAATGATACTCATACGCATACAATAATAATAAAAATCCCAGTTGACAATATCCCTATCACAAATAATATTTTTTAAATTTCATTATAATTCTTAAAAATAATACTCCTTATGCACCATTTATACGAAATTTTGCAGTATCACGCCATGTTAAAAATTTAGAAAAAGTGGAAAGGCAACGCCACCTGTTGGACATTCACCAAACGCTGATAGCCACTATTTTTTGTCAAGGTGCAACTACATATGAATTTGTACCTAATTCTTTGTAGTAGTTCCTGAGATAGACATAAAAAAAAAAGCCAAATCGTGTTCTAGACCTTTAAAAATGTACAAATTCATCGAAACCCCGATGTCGAAAATTTTTGCGAAACCAGACCTTTTTTTCTATTGAATATCGCAAAAAGTAATAAACACATTTACATTTCAATGGGCTCTTCCCACCTGACGTCAGAGGTCACATGATAGAGGAAAAACAAATAGCATACGAAGTCTTGTTTATCTATAGCGATTGCTGATATAGAAATAACATATTTTCTATTCTTATTTTTGTTCAATCGTATTTAATCTGTGTTATTTTTTTTATACATCATCATTTTTAATCCATTTTATATATCATTATTCATCCTCTTTTGTTTGCTGTATACATTTACAATTATCATTCAGTTTATATTTGTTATTGATGTTCATGAAGAACATGTTAGGTACTCAGATTTTTAGTACTTAAATCAGTGACAGTGCAAAAGCGTACTGCGTAAATCCATTTAGACCAGTAACTAAGTTAATTAACTTGTTGTAACACCTTCATGCAATTAAATTAAATGAAAACATTTCAAAATTTCAACTTATAATCCATAAACACTACACAAGAACAAGCTATCATTTATTGCTAGATCAGTTAATGTAACAGTTACACCAGAACATAAAAAATCATTCTTACAGTGGAAAATAAATAAACACATAAAGTGTTTTTAAAAAATTATTAAATTTACAAATACAACTCTTCTACTGTTTACAAATGCACAATATTACTTTTATTTTATATTAAATATTAACATTTTTGTTCTTAAGAAAAATATTTAATTGAATTCGATTATTCGTTTTGCTCTATCACATGATTGAGCAGACGAAACTGGGAAGAGTCCATTATTTACTTGTCAAACAGCTTTGTTTGTTTAAACAGCATATCTAGTTACTTTCTTCTATATTCAATAGAAAAAAATATTGGTTTGGTAAAAATTTTCAAACACTGGATTTCGATGGATTTGCACGTTTCGAGAAGACTAGAACATGATTTGGTCATAAAAAAAAAATATATATATATATATATATATATATCTGTCTGTGTGACAAAATTTTCATAGCAGGAATTAGCACACAGAATTTCGTACAAATTGATGTGTAGTTGTACCTTGATATAAATTAGAGCCTTTCAACTTTTGGTGAAAATTGACTGACAGGTGGTGTTGTCATTCCAGTTTTTCTAAATTGTTAACATGGCGGTACAGGACAAAATTTCGCATAAATGTGCATAAAGAGATTTAATTTTTAATAATCATTATGAAATTGAAAAAGAATTACTTATAATAGTGATAGTCAACTGGGAATTATATATATATATATATATATATCAGAATTGCTTCTCCAACTACCGGGAGTTCCCCCCCTCCCAAGTGGGGCAAAATTTTATTATGGATATCTTTCAAAACCACTCGTCAATACCTTTTTAAAACAAATCGTTGAACCATCGATCTGTAGTAAATCAATATATATATATATATATATATATATATATATTTTTTTTTTAAACCCCGCCAAAAAAAAAAAAAAGGGCAATTTTTAATGTGTCATACAGAAAATAAAATTGATTTTCTTTTTATACTAATATCGCCCAGTGGTGTCTTCTCGTAAACGGAATTAAATTGCAACACAGCAGCGCCACTTGTCGGCCGATATGCACCTAAATTATAACAGCATAGTTTTACATAATCTCCATATCCTACAGCACGTTTGGGGCGTTTATATACTACAGAAGTTGAGTCAGAGCCTTGACTTAAATGGGGTGGATTTCAACATAGCAGCACTACCTATTGAGTGATACATCCCAACAGCTAATCAGCACAAATTCAAATCAAGGTCTAATCAACTATCAATCGTATAGTACAACCGCGATAACTTGGCACGCGAATCACGTGTTTTCAGATCATTCCATTAATGAAATAAGGTGAGAGGTTGTATTTCTATGGTAACACAGAGTAGAGTGGCTTCCAGATTTGGCGTTGTTAGCCCGTTTTTTAGTGTGAAATTATAATTTGAAGTTGTTGATAAACTTAATGTTTGGAGGTATTTTTAATTACTATTTAAAAGAAGTGTTCGGAGGTACTATTGTTTACAAATTTTAAAGTTTCGGCGATCAAATAACATTCAAAAAGAAATTTTGAATTTTTAAAATAAAGTAATCTTAATGGCTTCCGAGAAGTAATCTTTAAGTACAATCATTATCAGCGGAAAGGGATGAAAGAAGTAACTTAATTAAACTTTAAAAAAGTTTATTTCTACAATGTACGAAATAAAAAAAAACCATAATTAATACCATTACAGTTTTGATAAAATAAACATTAAATTATTGTAATTGTCATTAAATAACATGACATAATCATATAATGGTTGTAATAAAAGTAGAAAGGAAGAAATTTAGTTAATCACGATAGTTTATTTTTACAAAACATTCAATTTTTTGATTTTTATAGATTTAAATAATTGATATATTTTTAGATTTAAATAATTTAACTAATCATGATAGTGAATATTTACAAAAAAAAAAAAAAAAAGGAACTGTTTTACGTATACTTCGAGAAGTTAAAAGCTAAACAAGTAAATTGTAGAGATTCAATTAATTTAAATACTAGAAATAAACATACATGTGAACACAAATTATAAGCAATGTTTAAAGCTATTTTGTTTTATCGATTTTCTGCATATCTGATAAAAAATATTATAAGAAATAA
The DNA here is from genome assembly GCA_963930645.1 of Salticus scenicus. Taxonomy (NCBI): domain Eukaryota; kingdom Metazoa; phylum Arthropoda; class Arachnida; order Araneae; family Salticidae; genus Salticus; species Salticus scenicus. The sequence continues at coordinate 6,047,223 of OZ005658.1, read as the reverse complement.
TTAAAACAATATTTAAATTGACAAAAGTTTAGCAATTTTCTATTTAATTAGCAACAATAGACACTTTGATTGCTCGTATAGGTGCCAAAGAAGCTGGTAAGTCAAAGAATTGTTTGGCGAAAAGAACTGCCGCCAAGCATCATTTGCATTCCATTAGGCCGCCCCTTCTTCAAAATGAACTATTCCAAGGTCGTATGCCATCTTTTCGCGGTTGCACAGTACTTAAATTCCGCCCATTTGTTTATGCGATACTACAAAACAACGCGTCATAACACATCCTAGAGCTCCTCCAATACAGGCTGGTTCATCAGGCATTTTGTTTCCCACTCAGCGATTGTTGCCCACGCGGTGCGAATTTCAAGTGTTATCAGATCACATAAAATGGAGGTTTTGCAGCCGAAAATTGCTCAAATCATACCAGAACTGCTTTTAGAACGTTTAGATTTCCAACAGATGAAGAAAGGCGAAAGAAATGGGCTATTAATTGTCCAAAAGAAAATTGCACGCTTAGCTTTCAATCACAAATACGAAGTGTAATTATGATATGTTTTCTTGCATTTTTTGTATCAATTATTTGTTTTTATTGCTGTCTGATTATCTAACTGTTGTATTTTACAACCTACACTACTTTTCAATGTGTATAAATATTTCAAATTAACTAATTTAACAGCAACAGTGATGGCTACTTTTTACAAGGGTTATAAGAAAATTTCGTCAAATACTATCGCCAAACTTATCAAGTACAAACAATAATTTGCTCTTCTGTTTAGGCAAACCCGCCATTTTAGACGATAAAGAAGCTGAGTAATACGTCTGCAACTAAACGTCGCCGAGCTATATTTCCGCTGGGCAACAATGATTAGCTGTGAGTCAGCTCGTATTATAGGAGTCTTAACGTATCCCGTTCCTAACAACACGCCCCTAACTCATCATACACACACAGACAAATAGTCGTTTTCTAAAAATCAGCGAATTATGTTTAGGACATCTCAAAACGTATATAATTCATGGAAAACCGGAAGCCAAAAGTATTCACGAATCGAATACTTTCTTCTATATCATTTCATGAGACAGTGTCGCCTACCGATTAACTTAAACAAAATTTAATCAGTATACAGTGCGTTGCATGAATATAAACGCACCTTAGCTTTAAGAATTAGAATGGTATAGAAGTGTAATAAAAAAGTATGAATGGATGACACTTGATGCAAATTGTATGTGTATGATTCAAGAAATGAAAATACGAGTCAAAACAATGAAAGACCAATATTCTTTTTTTAGAAAACAATTTCATTGAAATTATGACAAAAATACATGTTGCATGAATTTAAACGCACATGTAAAAAATAGATAACTGAGTAACAAATACTTCATCTAATACTTTGTAAAGCTACCATGGGCTTCTAGAACAGGCAGTAAACGCATTGACATTGACTGATATAGTGGCATGAGGTCATCCAAGCTGATTGTCTTCCAAGCTAATTAAATGGCCGATTTTAGTTCATTTTCGTGTTAAATTGCCTTCCGTTTACGTAAACACGGCGAACCAGAATACTCCATACGTTCTCTATTATGTTTAAATCGAGGCTTTTTGAGGGCCAATCCAGAACTTTAATTTTATTGTCACAGAACCATTTTTTCACGATATATGCTGCATGTACAGATACATAATCTTGCTGAAAAATATAATTTCTTCCACTTTCTTGACTGCTGAACGGCGGAGGATCCTTGTGAGGATCTGGACATAATCTACAGAGTTCATAGTGTTCTCCACAAACTCTAATTTGAAAGTCTCTTTAAAACCTATGGCTGCCCAAACCCTAACAGACCCACCTCCAGATTGACGTTATGAATAGTACATTTCTTCGGTTCTCAAATTGTGCCAGTAGCTATGAAATCCATCCGGGCCATCGAGATTAAACTTTTTTTCATCTGAGAAGATGACTTTTTCCCAATTTAGTCGATCTAGAATCCATTTTCTTGCGCATTCCAACCGCATAGCTTTGTGCTTTTGAGTGAGGGGTGGTTTCGCCTTCATTTTCTTAAATTTAATGAACGTTGCAGTTTTGATAGTTCTCCATATGGTTGTCTGAAGAACACCCAGCTTGTATTGAGCCTTTATCTTCACACAGAAAATATTCTTATTCTTTGCAGCGTTGCATATTCGATGTTTGTCGTAACTGGTGAGCTTTCCTGTTCGCTTCTTATACGCTGTTTTCCCATAATTTGCTCCTTTCTTTATATAATTTCGCACAACCCTGACACTTCTTCCTATTCGGCGCCCAATTTCATGATTGCTAAAGCCTTTGCCACGCATGAAGTCGATTTTAATCCTCACGTCTACTGTCAGAGTTTTCCCTCTTGGCATCCTGAACAAACTCCATAAATTTTGCACTCAGACATTAAAACTATTTGTAGAGAACTTTAGCAACGAGGCTATCTATGTTTTAATTTAATTCCGGTGGCTCTGTTAAATTTTAAGCGCAAAATACAGAGTGCGTTTAATTTTGCGCAACAAACGAAAAACAGTGAAAAATAAGAAAATGCTTAGACACTCATTTACATAAGCTTGTATGAGCTTAAACATATGTGCTCAAAGCACCTTATTCAGTTGTTAGTCATATGCAATAACTGTAAGTCACATTCCTTCCTTTAAAATTTGAAAAATTATATTTCTGGTTATTGGAAAAGGTGCGTTTATATTCATGCAACGCACTGTATTTTCTCATAAAATTCGGTGCAATTTTCACCAACAGTTCCTGAGATATAGCGATGAGAAACCGTATAAAATATTAACAATAAATAATAATTATAAGATAAAAAGCTTTTTATAAACCCTGTTTTTAATTTTTTTGTTGAACCATAGCTATAGAACTAACATTAGCACTTTATCAATGCGTATTATTACGAATTGTAAATAATTGTATTTATTTTTGTATAAATTCTTTCAAAGAGGCTTAGCTTAGTAAGTTGATAAAATGTCAATTTTCTGCATTTCCTGCTCTTTTTCACGTTAAAATAGCTTAACTTTCACTTTAAAACGCATTAAAAAGCTCCAATAGGCAGGTAATGGATTTGGCGCCAAATTTGGTGACTTTTTTGGCGAGAATATAATAATGCTGAATTAGCGTTCATGCCAAGCGCGATTCATCCGTGCCAAAAACATACTATTTCTAAAAAAAAAAAAAAAAAAAAAAAAATCTAAAATTGAGGTATATTATTATTATCATTTCCTGTTTTTTGATAATGACGTCAATTTTTGTGAGATGCATAATTTACCTTTCTACAATTTTTTAACGCTCACGTTTAATTAAATGTATTTATGTCGAAAGACAATGAACTTGTAAATTTTTTTTTGGCAACAATTACATTATAGCTAATATTTTAATGGCTATTTTAACGTTGTTAGGATGTTATTATTTTCATATTTTAATTAATTATAAGAAAACTAATCAAAAATTCGAAAATTGGATTTCGGAGTATTGTGTTGTCACCAGGCTCTGAGCTACTCTGAAAGTTTCAAATGTCTAACTAGTAGGGAAATTAGTTAAAATTTGATTGCAAGATTTGTACGGGACAAACAAACAAACAAACAAGAACAGAAGTTATTAAAACATGGTAAAATAATTTTTGATAATATGTGCTCACACATCAAGTTTGGTACAGTTATATATAGGATAGAAGTTGAGATATAGCTTTCCCGTAAACGGAAATTATTGTTGGATAGCAGCGCCACCTTTCGTCTGATATGCATCAAAAGTAAATCAGCATAATTTTACCTAAGAACCATCTCAGACGCCAATTTCCGCATATTTCGCGATGTATGCCAAGTTTCGCACCAATTCAAACCAAGGTCCAACCAAATATCAAGTTCGGTGAAATAAGTCCATTGATTCATGAAATATAGTGAGGTATAGCCTTGATAACTCTAAAAACAGACTTTTTCTAAAAACGGTCGAATCATGTTCAAGAAATCTCAAAAAGTGTAAATTTATCAAAAACTGGAAATTGAAAAACTTTCCGAAATTTATACTTTTTTCATGTATATGCCGAAGATATAGTATTAAATGCATTTATTTAAAAATAAGTTAGTCAATTTCAGCTAGTTGAAATTCATTATGTTTTAGCTAAAAAATATGTCTTCAAATTAGAGCTGACGTAAATCACAAAAAAAAAAAAAAAAAAACTTTTATAAATAAAATCCTTTTTTTAACTTGTGTATATGTACAATAATATAAAACTTCGATCTACCACTCATTCACTCATAACCATTTTTATTTCTGTAATGGTCTCTTATAGAAAAAAATATGTAAAATATATATTCTCTCTTAGAATAAAAAATATGTAGTTGAGAGTTTAAGAATGCTATACAAATTACTGTATCCATGGTTTTATTTGAATTTTAAGTAATTGCCAGATTTAACAACTTTCTTCTTTAGGAATTTTTTAATACGAAAGAATATGTGTATAAAATGAAAAAGTGAAAAAAAAAAAAAAAAAAAAAAAAAAATAATAATTCATTAATAGGTCTTAGGAATATCAATTTTTTATTACGTATTTTTTTACAGTTCTAATTCTGAAGTGAATTCAAAGAAATTTAGATTTTTCTTTAAGGATTTTATTTTTCATACTTTTTATTTTTAAACACAAGTCACAAGTATTTTCACAAAGAATATATAGTTGAATAGAAACTTTATTTTTTCCAGAAACACAGAATTTTAAAAGGGGTTTTAACTTTAAAAGAAAAGAAAAAAGTTTAATCTCATTAGACTAATGTCGTTATTTTTTATGATTATATCATTGAACTGAGTCCATGAGCTTAAATATTGTCCATTTATAAATCTTATTTTAATTTTCATTTCATTTTGCACACGCGCTTTTTATTTCCTAATTCAAAATTATTAAAAAAAAAAAAACTTTTCCGATACTATCCATTTTGAAACTGATTATTATTAATTTTCTTTTCTTTTCCTTTAGAAAAAAAAAAAAAGATTTTGATGAAATTCTGTCAAATGCAGAATTTAGTTTAGTACTGAGGACTATAAGTTTTTTTTTTTTTTTTTTTTTTTTCTCCAAAAATTGTAACATTGCTTTCAAACTATTTAATTATATTTTCGATAAACGTCCAACTATCGTAAATCTGGTATCGTAAAAATCCGTAGATTGAGACTAATTAATAGTCCTCAGTCCTAATAATAATAATAATAAAAGTATTTTAATTTACCTTCTTGACATCGTAAGGAAATAATATTTGTAATCTGCAAATCTGGCTAGAAGTCATACTTTTAGAATGATACCACTTTTACTCCCATAATTAATATATTAAAAGTGTACGACAAATTTCGTGTTTGCCAGTTTGCCCATTAATACATATACAGATTTAGTGTTATACTTCTCTAGAAAGAAAATCGTCTGCATTCATCAGGGAAGATAATTTTAATAAGTTATTTGTACTGAGTGAATTTGTGTAGGAAAATATAGAAGGAAGTCATGTGGTGGACACAACGTGCAAGATTATTATTATTACTCATACGCCCAGTGACAGAAAGTTTTTTAGCTGTCTGCGACAGGCTTTTAAAATTTCATAATCTGTCTGCAAAATTTGCGTGTAATCAGGGGTGAAAATAGCTTACGAAAAGGCCTGAAAGCTGATTGGGGGGAGGGGTTAACATCAGTGGTGATCTCCTGCAACAATACACAAATACAATTTTACTACAGAACAATATAGCTTAAACGTTTGTATTTATTCAATTCATCTCATTCAATTAAATATTTTGTAGCAATGTTTGACACAACACAATATAAATAATTATGTATAAATAATAAAAGTATTGGTTTTAGTTTTGATACAGAAATTTTTATAAGTGAATCGTAATCCGAATATTGCGGACAATTTTTTTTTTTTTTATCAGTGCAGACAAAAACTGTCCGCAAGCCGTTTTTATGTGTCCGCGACTATGTCGCCGTGTTTCTGCCACTGGGCTCATACGTCATACACCGTTCAAAATTTGTACGATACGTTTTTTTGGTTAGGAAGTACATTTCTCACTGGAAATTTTTTAGTTCCCCATCATACTATAGGTATGGGGAACTTAAGTAATCGTGAAAATTTTCGACCTCGGTTTTTTTACTTTTTTACACGTTTTCAGGTGTGAGGAATCCGAAAATGACAAAATTTGTATGGTGTCTGTCTGTAGAGTGTCTGTTAGTTTGTTAGTCTGTGTACACGATATCTCAAGAACAAATTGTCGCAGAGAGGTCAGATCAGTTTTAAAATATTACTTTCAACACTGGCAAGAACCCTATTCATTTGCAACTTTCGAATTTAAAAACTTCAGCAGTTATTCGAAATTTACGATTTTCTTAACATGGGAGAATAGGACAAAAATTCACTTAAACGCGCATTAAATGGAAACTTTTTACTGTAAAAATGTCAGACCAGTTTTAAAATATCAGTTTTGATGCCGTAATGAACAACAGTAACTATGAATATGCTAATTTGAAAATTTCGCAAGTTATTGAAAATTTACGAATTTCTTAACCTGGCAGTATAGGGCAAAATTTCACATAAACGTCAAATTTGAAAGATATTTTCATCGTAAAGATGTCAGACTACTTTTGAAATATTATGTGGGACACTGGCATGAATATTAATGACTATGAATTTTCCAAAAAAAAAAATTCGTAAGTTATTGGAAATTTACGAATTTCTTAACATGGCAGAATAGAGCAAAATCTATAATAATAAAAGAGCATGTCTGTCTGTCTGTCTGTGCATCTATACGTTCAGTCACTACTGAACGCAGAAGTACAAAATTTGACTTACAGGTGCTCAGAAGCCTTCCCGAGTTGATAGTGAAAACAGAATTAAAAAATTTTAATTAGTTCCCGAGATATTAATTAAAGTGTCGACCCATGTCGATCGAAAAAGAAACATTCTATCAGCAGACGATTTCTAAGCTTTTTCGATCGGAAACAAAATACATGCGAGACAATTGTCTGCGATAAAAAAGGAAATGAATGTAACCAATTGAGATGTGTTTCATAGAGTGGGGATAAAAATTGCAATTTTCAAACTTTTCAGATTTTCATTCACGTTACATTTAAATTAATATCCTAGACAGCATATTATAAAGCTACTGTTCAATTTTCATGAAAATATATGAATAAATAAAAAAATGACGTATTTATTGGAAAAAGATTAAGTTTTCTTTTATACTTTGCAGTATTTTAAATTGAGATATGCCGTTGAAATTTCGTAGTATTTGGTTTTAATGCCCGATAATTCGATTGTGAATATTTTTGAAAGAGTACGATTATTAGGGAGGGCTTGAGGAAGGGGGAAAAGGGGCAAAAATTAAAAAAAAAAGAGTTACTGCGTTTGAAATTGGTTGGTATATTTAGATTTTAAGGCAAGGTAAATCGAATGCGAATATTTTCGAGTGTAAAATTATTATTATCGGCGGAAAGAAAGGGGGAGGGGGAGAGCGAAGGGGCAAAGATGTAGAAAAGGAACGGGAGTTTCAGAGAAAACAACGGAATACCCAGAACACCTTTATTATTTAATATTTTGCAAAGTTTTGAATTCGAATTTTCTGCTCACATATCGTACTAAGGATTTTTAACGTTATATAGTCCCGGAATTATGCAAGTTTCGGAGAAAACCAGGGATAAGTCGGATTACTGAGACAAATTTCGGAGAATAAGTCGAGCGGGAGTTTCGTAAAGTCGTAAACTCCCGAGCGGGAGTTTCGTAAAGTCGGATTTTTCAGGGATCGCGAACCAGCTGGTCGCCGAAAGTGGTTAGTTTCACATAAACGTCAATCTTCAGGGATATTTTCCTCGTAAAGATGTCAAACCACTTTCGAAATATTATTTACGGTACTGACATGAATACCATAGAGTATGATTTTTCCAATTTAAAAAATTCGTAAGTTATTTGGAATTTACGATTTACTTCAAATGGCAGAATAAGGCAAAATCGAGCATAAACGTTCATTTTAAGGATCATAAATATATCAGACAATTTCAAAATAACATTTATGAAACTTGTATGAACATGATTGACTACAAATATTCTAATAGGAAAATTTCGTAAGTTATTCGAAATTTAAGATTTTATCAACATAACAAAATGGGAAGATATTTCATAAAAATACGCATTTTCAGGAAAGTTGCATTGGAAATAGTAGCATGAAAGAAAATAAACTAGGAAATTGATCCCAATAAAATGAATTAATAGATTAGAATAAGATATCAAACTGAATGGTGGGTAGCCTATTAGGCGAGGATTTCGTTCTGTCACTGTGTCAAGCGTTTGGTCAAATTCATTTTTCTTAACATGTATATAATAAGTCCTGTACAAGAAATTTATGAGAACATAAATATGATGGGGAACTGAGCAGAGTCCACCTATGCCAACTAGTTTTGTATATGTCGGAAGTATAAAAATTCATATTTTGGAATTCATGAGATTGAATTTCATGAATTTTTTTAACTGATTTTATAGAAATTGTACCTTTTTTCACGATGATTTGGAATTTGTATTATTTATTAATCATCAAAACTTAAGTAATTAAAAACTGAAATGTTATTTGAATATACTCCATATTATAAGTAAGAAATAATTCACTCATTTTCTTACCTTTATTCTCATCTTTCTTTAGAAATGGCGTACTGTTAAAACAGAAGAGAAACTTAATCCAATTGTCGTCCAAGTAATCAGAAGGAAGTTTTTCCTGAAGATTTTTCTCTGAAATACACCAAATTACTTTTCTACCAGGTTCTGACATTTCGAATGCTTCTTTCTCCAAACTTAGAGTCTGTTCGTTTTTAAATCCAGCTTGGACATGACCGCACTGTGTTTTGAAATCGGCGTGCTGTTCCCTTTTGAGTTTCAAATACAATTTATAAAAACATGCTCCCCATCGTTTTTCAAGGAGGAATTGCAAAATACACGTATTACCTCCAAGGTAGAAAACTGGACTGTTTATATGGCAGTCTGTTGTTGGCAATGGCACACACCATTCTAAATATTTAATAATCTTTATTTCTGAAATCATACTTTGAATTAAATGAGGACACAACTTACAATCAAATCTAGCTAAATGAACTTGATGTCGATATAACTTTGAAAAATGAAATGGATGCAAGAACAAGAACTAAGACAAGAAATTGATTGGCGCGCGAGTCACGTCACGTGGTTCCATTTCCATATACGGTTACGCGCATCCGGCCCCAGTGATGCCAGATGGTCGAAAATTTCCCCAAGCAGGTCTTCAAATTTCCCCAAATCATGTTTTTTTTTTTTTCGAAAAATTCCCCAACATGATTTCTGTTAAAAAGGGAAAAGAAAAAATTTTTCAAAAAGAAAATATCAAGTAGATTTAAGCTCAGATTTTTCCCCAAATGAAGGCAATTTTTGAAAAAAATCCCCAAATACAAAAATGTATTATAATCCCCCTAATCAGTTGGCAACACACGGAGAGGCGAAGTGTAGTGTAGAAGTTAAAATCGAGCATTGTAAACCGAATTGCCGAATACAACTAATTATTATTGTTAAGAACAGAAAAATTAATACACAGAAAAATTAATACATTAATATAAAATAAACCTATAATATATTGTATATGTGTAAAATTTTAATATGTAATTTTTATATAATTTTTAATAAAACTCAAATTTTGCGATCTTCCACTCAAAACTCGAAATGTCCCTACTTTAGTGAATAATCATGAAAAAATTAGAAATAACAACATAATCCATGCGTATTTCCTTGAAATTTCTTACAAAATTACCAAAATTACCTATGAATTTAAAATTTCTCCCTACATCATAAATAAAGCTATTGAAAGTCCCTAGTTGTAGGGATAAATCATTACGTTGCCGTGCCAACATTGACAGAAAGAACTCCCCAGATTTCTCCCCAAAAATTTTAGAATTCCCCAAAAAAGTCCTCACAAACATTTGGTCCCCAAAATTGTCCCCAGAAACCCCAAAAATCCCCAATCTGGCATCACTGATCCAGCTCGGGCCCATCCCCAAAAAACGAACTTTTCAGGACACATGTATCATAGGGACCCTCTATAGAGAGACCCTATATAGAGGACCTCTCTATATAGGGTCCCTAATGTATCATCATGACTAGCGCCATCTGTTGTCAAAACTAGAAAGTGTATTTATTAATTTAATTTACGCACGCACTACGCATGCGGTTTTTTCGTTTTATCAATTAAAAATAGCCATAGGCAATATTCTTTTATTTTTTATTTTATTTTATTTATTTATTTTTAAACTCATGTTATCATCAGGAGAAAAAATTTTGTTAGAAATATATACCTCCTATTAATTATTCTGCTTATTATATTTCTTAAATAAGAATAATATATTAATATTTGTATTTTTAACACAAGAATACAGATTGAAATATCTAGTTAAGATATTCTGTATTTTCGCGTGAAATTAATAACTTAAAAAAATTATAATTGATAAGTAATAAAATTTTTTATGCTATATTAGTCAAGAGATTTCTATTTTAAAGTTATTTAACAGAAACATAAGTAAAAAAAAAAAAAAAAAAAGGAAAAAAAGAAAGATTTTTTTTTTTTCCCTTCTCTTTTCTTTCTTTCTTTCTTTTTTTTTTTTTTTTTTTTAGTACTTACGTGTCATGTAAATGTGAAAATATTTTAATAACAATTACAGTTATCAAAAATTATTGATTAGAAACAAACCTCTCTAAAAGACCACAAACTGTAGCTTTAAATAATGATTTTAAATATTCCTATTTGCATTATTTATCTATATAGCTTTCTGATAATTATTAATATTGGTTTGTTTTAATTTTGAAAGCTTTTGAAGACTAATTTTGTTTTAAAAAAAAATATTTCATATGCCAAACAGAACAATTTTTTTTAGCTTAATACCTAATATTTCTATCGTGAGTTATTGGTAATGTAATTATTATTATTTTTTTTTTAAATTCTTTTTTGACGTACTTATATTCTATTTAAATGCGAAAATATTTCGATGAAAGTTATAGTTATGGTATGGGGCTTAAGACCAATTGTCTAAAATAGGGAATTATTTTTAAGGCAGATGTCGTCGTCGGTGGTTGTGGTGGTTGTGGTGTGCGTGTATGTGTGTGTGTGTGTGGGTCTTTTCTAAGGGGTCATAGCACATATTTATGGGAATTTCGGAGGAAAACCACGGCAAAATCTGAAAGGGCTAAATGGATTAGCGCGAACCGGGATTGAACCCGGCACTTCCAGCTTCGAGAGCAGAACCTCTCGACCACTGCGGAGTGCAAAAATTACAGTTATCAAAAAAAAATATTGTTTTGACGTACTTATATTCTATTTAAATGTGAAAATATTTCGATAAAAGTTATAGTTATGGTATGGGGCTTAAGACCAATTGCCTATAATAGGGAATTCTTTTTAAGGGAGAAGTCGTCGGTGGTGGTGGTGGTGGTGGTGGTGGTGGTGTGTGTGTGTGTGGGGGTCTTTTCTAAGGGGTCATAGCACATATTTATGCGAGTTTCGGAGAAAACCCCTGCAAAATCCGAACGGCTAAATGGATGAGCGTGAACTGGGATCGAACCCGGTACTTCCAGACTTCCACCTTCGAGAGCAGAACCTCTCGAACACTGGGGAGTGCAAAAATTACAGTTATCACAAAAATTATTCGTTAGAAATGGAATACAGCATAACCTCTCTAAAAAGGCTATCCTTTAGATATTGGACCTTTACAGAGGTGGCCTTTTAATGGAGGTTCAAAAAATCTTAACTCAGTAAACAAATTCTAAATGATTTTAACTATTCAGATTTGCATAATTTTTCTATATATCTTTCTGACAACAATAATTTGTTTTAATCATGAAAGATTTTCAGGAGTAATTTAAAAAAAAAATGTTTTTGTTTTCGAACAAATTGTTCAAATCTCAATATTATTTATATCATATTCAGTATTATTTCTATGACACGTTATTGATAATATAAATTTTTTTATATTCATTTTGGAAGTACTTATGTTTTATTCAAATGTAAAAACATTTTGATAAAAACTACAGGTATGTATTCGGGTTAAGGCTTGTTCTCTGCACTAGGAACCTGATCATAAGGGAAGATGCTTTCTGATTGGGGTCTTTGTAAATAGTTCTAACTCATACTGATGCGAATTTCGAAGAAAACCATGGAAAACTCCGGTAGACATGTGCTACATGGAATCGAACCCGGCACTTCCCGTGTAGCGAGCTTAAAGGTATTTCTCTTTTGGCCGAATGACAACGCGAGCTCGTAATGTTTTTCTCTTTGCCGATGCCGAATGGCATCAGCAATAGCGCTGCCAAACACTGGATGTTAGCACAGACAAGGATGTTAGTAAACAGTTATCAGTGATGCCAGATTGGGGATTTTGTCCGCATTTTGGGGATTTTTTAGGCTTCTGGGGATAATTTTGGGGACCAAATGTTTGTGGGGACTTTTTTTGGAAATTCTAAATTTTTGGGGACAAATCTGGGGAGTTCAACTTTCTGTCAATGTTGGCAACGTAACGATTTATCCCTACGAACTAGAGACTTTCAATAGCTTTATTGTTATTTGGGCATTTTGTTCAAATTTTGCATTCATTTGGGGAAAAATCTGAGCTTAAATCATAGAAAAATCTGCTCGATATATATATATATATATATATATATATATATTTATATATTTTTTTTTTGAAGAAATTTTTATTTTCCCTTTTTAGAAGAAATCAAGTTGGGGATTTTTTCGAAAAAACCCCCTGATTTGGGGAAATAATTTTCGACCATCTGGCGTCACTGCAGTTCAGTGTTGCCAGACTTGGGGATTTTTCCCCATTTTGGGGGGGGGGATTTCTGAAGCCTTGGGGAAAATATTTGGGGGACAGAGATTTCGTGGGGAGCAGTTTGGGGAAATGAAGACTATGTTGATATATGCATATATTATGCCATTGTGTCATAAGTACAAATGATTAGACGGGAGGAAACTACATTCAGAAAGTTACAGATTTAAATTTTTCAAAAAGTAGTGTGTTGAAAGTTTTTTTTTTTTTTTTTTCTTTTTCAAATGTTTTTTTTTTTTTTCTAATATCTTCATTTGGGGGAAAATGGGAGCTTAAATTTATTAAATATTCTTCAAATAAAAAAAAAAAAAAAAAAAAAAAAAAAAAAAAATTACATTTTTAAGCATAAATTGAGTTGGGGTTTTTTTTTTTTTTTTGGAAAAAACCCTTGATTTGGGGAGATTTGAAAACGTTTTGGGGAAATTGACTTTCGACCATCTGGCAACACTGCTGCAGTTGATCTCCAGCCGGCGCGCTGGATAGAAGTTATAGAATAATCGATGAAAGGTCGTTCGCTTGGAACGGTTCTTATTATTAATAGATTACTTGTTTAAAATGTTGTTTAATGCCAAATTTAATGTTCAACGTTATGTCCTTGCTTGTGAATAAAATTTTGTGTGTTAAAAATAGAAGAAAGTTTATTTCAATAGAACGAATGACAGTACAATAGTTTCGATTTAGAAAAATGAGAACACAAAACAAAGGTTTTTATTGACTGTGACATCCCGTTTCCTAGCTTCGACAGCGGCACCTCTCGGGTAAAATGAATCACAAATATTATCGGTAGGCAAATAAAATACAGCGAAACCTTCCTAAGAGGATCACAAGCCGTATTTTCAAATCTTGGACCTTTAGAAAGGTTATCTTTAATAGAGAAAATCTGAATTTTTGAAACAAATTCTAAATGATTTTAATTATTCAAATTCACATTGTTTAACTATATAGCGTTCTGATATTCATTATTATTAGTGCGTGGTAATTTTTAAAACTATTTACGATTTTTTTTTTTTTTTTTTTTTTTAATAAGAGAATAAATCGTTTATTTATGTTTGATTTAAATGTGAAAATATTTTGATAAAAATGACAGGTATGGCATGGTATTAGGGTTAACGGCCCTCTTCACTTACCGTCGCCGGAAGCCCGAGCCAATGTTATTCTATGGGGAAATTTTCTTTACAAATAGCTTATTAACTAATACATATTTTTAAATTCTGTTTTCACATTTAGAAAATTCCCAACTTTTAAATGGACGGATCTTTTTTAAAAATGTATTTTTTAAATTTTTAATATATTATTTTGAAATTGCAAAATGAAAAAATTTCACATATTGAAAATTCGTATTTTGCAGCTTCAGAATAAAATATAAAGATAAAAAAAATAATTTTTTAAAAAAGGCCCGTGAATTTAACAGCTGGGAATTTTCAGAATGTGATAACAGAATTTAAAAATATGTGTTAGTTAATAAGTTATTTGTAAAGAAAAATTTCCCATAGAATAACATTAGTTTCGGCTTCCGGCGGCGGTGAGTGAAGCAGGCCCTTAAGGCCTGTTGTGTGCACTAAGTGAAGATGAATTCTGGTGGTGGTCTTTCTAGGTGATTCTAGTCCGTATTAACGTGAATTTCGGGGAAAACCACAGAAAACTCCGAACGGCTAGGCTGACAAGTGTTACATGGGATCGAACCCTGCACTTCCCGTTTTCTAGCTTTAAGAGCAAAGCTTCTCGGCTATTGGAGGGGAGTAAAGTTAGTTTTTTTTTGTAAAATATATCACTAAGCAATAAAATACAGCGAAATCTTTCTAAAAAAGACACCACGTGTACCTTCAAGTATTGGACCTTTACAAAGTGGTCTTTTAATAGAGAAAAATCTTAGTTCTGGAAAACAATTTTAAATTATTTTAATTATTCAAATTTACATTGTTTATCCATATAGCTTTCTGATAGTAATTAATATTAGTTTGTGGTAATTTAAAAAGCCTTTTAAGATTATATATATATATATATATATATATTTGAAATAAGAGAATAAATCGTTTATTTATGTTTAATTTAAATTAAACAAGTTTTAAATTAATGTAAATTAAATTAAAATAATTATATTTAAAATTAAATAATGTATTAAATTTAAATAATTATTAAAACTTATGTCCATACACACGCAAATAAAAATAATTAAATTAAAAAAATAATAAATCAGTAAAACAATATTTTATACAATTTTTTCCCCTTAATAAAAACTTGGAAATGTTTCAGTTTCAGTTTCTTTTTTTTTCTTTTTCTTTTTTTTAACGTGTTTATGAAAATTTTTAAGTCTGTCTGCGCTGCACCTTAACTTCAGTGAATAATTTTTAATACTTTTAAACTAATATTACTTTAAAATATTAATTTAATAAACAAAATAATAAAGAATTCGTATTGAAACAATGTTTGAAAAACGCAGATACTGATACTAACGCCACGATGCGGCGAAATGAATTTTAGAACCGGTTTTGAATCGAAAACGTCATAGGAGATATTTCTCCTTCTCTTTCTACCTTCATGGCATATATACGTATATAATCGAAACTATTAATATCTATATATTAATAGTCAAACATGAAATTTGTGGTAAACTTTTAACGTATTAATTATGGGAGTAAAAGGTTAAAAATGGTATTATTCGAAAGATATGATTAGCCATAGATATAGTAATATATATAGATCTATTATCCCCATGTTATCGAGCAAAAAATTTTGATGCCGAAAAAAAGTTCTAAAATCAGCCATTAGAGAGTATTGAAAAAAAGAATAAAAAGAAAAATGAATTTGAAACTGTACCTGGAGTTTTTCATTCACCTTTAGTAAATAAATTATTCATAAATTTTATTTACTAAATTAATCGTGTGTATTCCTGTGTGCATAGATATAGTAATTTATATAGATCTATCATCCCCATGTTAACGAGCAAAGATTTTTGATGCCAAAAAAGTTTTTGGCATCAGCCATTAGAGAGTTAAAACTCGAAAATAATAGTAGAATAGAATGTTAATGAATGTTGAAAATGCCGAAATATTGCGTGACTTGTAAGTGTTCTAATAAATATATGAAAAGAAATGGGATAAGTTTTCATAAATAAGTTATATTCAAGTAATTTATGAAAAATATAAATTTTATAATCAGTTGCTTTGTTATTGTTATAAAACAATTACTGTCTTCATATTTAGTGGAATGTTTTTTTTTAATTTTAATATTTTTTAAATATTTTATTTTAGTAAGTATTATGGAATTCTCAAAATTCTTTTAAATGTAGTTAGCAGCCGCAAAAGTTTTAATATATAACTAGTATGTTGTGACCACCACAATACTTTCTTCTATATATAATTCAATACAGATTTATGCAATACAAATTATTTATTCAATTATAATTTATTAAAATTATTTTTCTTGATGAATGCAGACGATTTTTATCTCAAACAAGTATAATAATAAATACCGACAGAAACAAAGTCAGTTTTGTGCAGACATGAGTATCCGCGATTGTAATGAAATGCTCGCCCTCTGGTTGGCTAAGGCGAAATTACAATTAACATGCTTTAATTCGGCTTTCATCAAGCCGCCATTTCTTGCCGATGTTTAGTTTCACATATATTTATTGAATAAAAATGAATAAATCCGGTAAAAAAGATAACGCATACTGTTGTGTGCTACAGTGTAACTCCAAAGGATACAAGAAATCCAAAATGAAGCTTCCATTTATTTCCAAATGAAAATTTACAATTTCAATTGCTTCGGCTAATGGAAGTAAAGAATTAATCAGATGATTTGAAAATAATATTTGTTCAACTTCAGTTAAAAATCTACTTCCGATCGAACTTTGAATAAACTGAAATATTTTTTTCCAAAAGTAATCAATTTTCCGTGATGTAATGGCGGAGAAAATTATAGTACGAATATTAAGTAGAATAACAAAACGAAAAATAATAAATACACGTGGCTTTTTATTTACTAACAACAAAAGCTGAAAAAGCGCCATCTACCGATCATTACAAACACGGATACTAGAGTATAGTAAAAAAAAAAAAAGAAAGAAAAATGGGTATCTCGGGTTTGTCATTCTCTTTTAGTACATAAATTTTATTTGCTAAATTATCTTTGTCTATAGAGTTCTAACAACCACGTGACTTTCTTCTTAGCAACCGTACTTTGCTGAAAGACAAAGCTAATTTTTCCATGCCTTTGGAAGCGTAGTAGTCGAATTTTTTTTATGCTTTTACAAATACACTCTTTCTCATATTTATAAGGACACTTTATGTTTTGAAATAACTAATGTAAAAATAATTGTGAACAAGATTATACTAAGTGCACTTCATATATCTAGTATCCTAAAAACCAGAACAGCTATAATGTTTTTAATATGAAACAAAATTAATTAAAAGTAGTGCAAAATATTTTTTTCTCCACGTTTTTAGATGTTCATAATTATAGGGACAATCAAGATTTTTTCGTTTTATTTAACTGACTAGTGGATAAATTACAGTTGACATGCGAATTTTTTAACAACTGGGCTAGATTCATTCATGTATAAACGTTAAAATTTTCTTGGACGAACATTACTGATAATTCTTCGAAAAAAAGAACGTTCATGTAGTGAAGTATGATAAATGTGTTAATTAAGTGGAAGGATAATTTCAATCCGCCGAATTTCTAATGAAATTCGAAGATCTAAAATTGCTAAAGGAAATGTGATCAAACGTTGAACTGCTGGTTCGATAGGAGAGAGATCTGATGCAAAATCAGAGTTGTTTTACAGAGATCGAAGATTCATAATTTCTCTTACTGTTCTACTCATAATGACTGCTGCTGAATTTCCTCGTAATTTTTAACGAAAGGTTAGGGTCCACATTTATGCATGTTTAAAATAATTAGTAATATGTTAAAATGAATAAAAAACCTGTAATAATCAATCAACATTTAATGGGGGAAAGAACGTCTGTGTTAATGTTGAATAAAGACAATATTAAATGGTAAAATGTTGCATTTTCGGATGAAAAACATTTTATTCTTGATTAACAAAATGGTTTTAACAGTTACCGGCACGATCAGAAGACAGCGAAAGACAGAGCAGATTTTTTAAAGGCAGATATGAATCGGGCATTTTAAAGGTGGATCTATGGTGCTCTGTGGAGCTGCTTCTACTGAAAGCAGAATGAATTGAGTAATTTTTTATATTATTATGAACATCAAGAGAATATCCGCAAATTTTTAACTTGGAATTATCAGATTTTTGTTAGATTTTGGGGGGTAATAATATTTTTTTCAACAAGACTTACATTTTTGCTCTACTTTTAGAGCAATAGGAAATAGTTTGAAGAAAGAAATTTCTGTATTATTGTCTTTCCCATGGCCTAAAAGTTGAAAAAAACTTAACTTATGATATTAGGAAAGTGCATGCAAGTGGAAAGCAATTTTAAATAGTTTAAATGTATTAAGAATATCATATATGCTGTATGAAATGGTATTGAAACTGAATATTAAAAAAAATGTATATATATATAATATATATATATACAAGAGAGAATGTCTGACTGTTTAACCCTAAACAGAGATCCCATAAAATATTAATTTAAAGAATAACTGAAAAAAATTACTAAAATTCGAGCTGTCCTTATAATTGTGAACACCTGAAAAATCATCTTATTACCATATTTAAAGTTTTTTAAGATAGACAAACGATAAAACTTTTTAAATATAGTCTATTAATGAAATTCAAATTAATAAAAAATATATTTATTTAAATAATAGTGTTCAGTATTTAGTTTATATAGAAAAACGGGTGTCCTTATAATTATGAGAAGGAGTGTTATAGGCATGCTACAGTAAGCTTTTCGTTGAGATGAAGCAAATGGTTCGTGTACAGGGACACTCAAAAGTATTCAAATACATTACGTCTGTGGGGGAAATTGCAGATAAGTAGAGTTTAACATCTATAGACTGCACTAAACAAAATGAAACGAACATACATTTTTTGTAATAGAGATAGTCAACTGGGAAAAAAAATTTTCATGATGGGTATCTTTCAAAAGAGCTCGCCAATACCTTTAAAACGAATGGTTGAACCATCGATCTGCGATAATTTAAAATAAAATTATCAATTTTTTTTTTTTTTTTTTTTTTTTTTTTTTTTTTTAATATATATTTATAATATTGAGAATAAATTCAACTTTTCTTTGAATATTTAGTGTTATACTACTTCTCTAATGTGGAAATCGTCTGTATTATCATAAAAAATATATATTTTTTTAAATAATAATTTTTATAAATTATTTTTTAAAAACAGAATTATTTTTTAATAACGGGATTAAATTCTATATAAATGTAGGTGCATTAATGAAACGGGGGGTTTTAGGGGGGCGGCAGCTCTCCTCTCACAGAACTAATTATCATATAAAACTCTTCCGAAGCCTAATTTGAATTGTTTAAGATAGGTTTACATAACAGTACTCGTCATCTTACCTCTTAATCTCCAACCTGTATTTATAGTATTAAATTCCAAGGTAAGAGAAAGTCGTGTGAGTGACACACCAGATTATTTCATTTAGTTTTAGCTTTCCAAAGCTTATTTCAGGACAATTAAAAAAAAAAAAAGAAAAAGAAAAAAATCAGAAATTTTGACTTTTGATTACTTAAAGATTGGATAGTAATAATAATAATAATAATAACTAACTGGAGTTGACTCCACTCGACTTTCCGAACATTAAGGAATTAACGGTTGTATAAATAAATTAAAGTAAGTCAAATCGTTAAATAAACAAAAGAGAAAATTATAACAGGGTGTTTAAGTATTTTTCCCCAAATAGTATCTTGTTTAATGGAAAGTAATGTATCCAAATTCTTTTGTGCGTCCTTGTAAAAGATATATTCGCAATATCAAATATTGATCTGTTTTTTTTTTTCCTATGTTTTAAATAATTTAACATTACTAAAGTAAACTTTTAATATCTGGAGTTGATAAACTTCAATGTATAAAAACTTTACTTTGTATAACAGTTAAAAGAAAAAAAAAAAAAAAAAGAAAAGAAAAAAATGCTGTATGTTTTTTGCAAAAATAACCTATAACATGCCTACCATTTCTTCATTTCAATCTTAATCGAATGCAGTGGTTAGACGCTAGCGCACTTCAGACTGTTGCATTCTATAGTCTGCAATGATAAAGAATTTATTTTTGTGTCCCTGTCAAAATATATAAGTGCTAGATTCACCAAAATCTATACAGTTCACGCAACGGTGACCTGTAACATGTACATACATTTTGTACTCAATCGAATGAGGCATTTAGACGCTATCGCACTTTAAATAATCACAGTTCATAGACCAAAATGATAAAGAATTTTTCGTTGTGTCCGTGTAAAAAAAAAACTATAACAAAATCTATACAGTTTGTGCTACGGTGACTTATAACATACGTATCAACTTTTAGCACATTCGAACAAAGAATTTCGACGCTATCGTGTTCATACACAAATACATACGTCATCGTAAAAATAGCAAAAATGAACTCAGGGGACCTTAAAACGTATAGAAAGACCAAAATCTCAAAGTCGGGTTTTTGACATAATTACAATAATTTCTTCACATATGTATGTTCGGAAAATAAATATAGATTTTCTCCTTATGCCGTAACTCACCCCCAAATTTTGATTCTGGTTGGTTGGTTATAGGGTTTCAAGCCGATTAACTATTGTAATGTCCTAGGCCAGTAGGTGGAATGTCCTCCGTGGGATTCTTTCCAAGGGGTCCTAGTAAGTATTTACGCGAGATTTTGATTCAGGGAAGAGCAATTTTAAGCCTCATTTCAACTCAATTAAATATCCTTATTGGAGGAAACTAATTCTTCGTAATTTACATGCAAAAATAAAAGAAAGTTTATTTTTTCAACAACACTTCCAATCACAGAGAATTTAACATTAATGGAAAAGAAGTATCAATTTGTGTATTATATATGCCGTGCATATGTTTGTGCCGTAATATTTGTCACATTTATATTTCGGCAATGAAAGCAGATTTTTCTAAGCGAGATCACAGTACACATGTAGAAGTCGGTGTTGCTTCTCTGAAAATCCTTTGCAAGTAATATTTTTCACGAAACGCCAACCAATCTCAGCAAATATATAAAAATATAAAATAAAATAATCTGGTGTGTCACTCACTCGACTTTCTCTTACCCTGAAATTTAATACTCTAAATACAGGTTGCAGATTAAGAGGTAAGATAACGAGTGCTGTTGTGTAAACCTATGTTAAACAATTCAAGGAAAAAAATTATATGATAATTAGTTCTGTGTGAGGGGGCTGCCGCCCCCTAAACCCCCTGTTTCATTAATGCACTTAACTTTATATAGAATTTAATTAGGTTATTAAAAAAATAATTCTGTTTTTAAAAAATAATTTATTAAAATTATTATTTAAAAAAATTATCTTTTATGATAATACAGACGATTTCCATAATAGAGAAGTAGTATAAAACTAAATATTAAAAAAAAAAAAAAAAAAAAAAGTTGAATTTATTCTCAATATTTCATTTAAAAAAAAAAAAAAAAAAAAAAAAAAAAATGTTTTTGTTTGTTAAAATGAAAAACATAGATAACATTTTAAATTTTCGCAAATCGATGGTTCAACACTTCGTTTTAAAGGTATTGGCGAGCTCTTTTGAAAGATACCCATGATGAAAATTTACTCCCCTCGAGGGGGGACGGCGAGGCTCCTATATACACAAAATTCTTTTCCCAGTTGACTATCTCTATTACAAAAATACATATATTTGTTTCATTTGGTTTAGTGCAGTCTATAGATGTTAAACTCTACTTACCTGCAATTTCCTTCATAGACGTAATGTATTTGAATACTTTTGAGTGTCCCTGTACACGAAATAGTACACGAATCTTCATCTCGACGAAAAGCTTACTGTAGCATCCCTATATGATACACATTTAGAATACCGAGTTTGAAATTTCTGCTACTATTTGTTCTTGAAATATGCGGATAACAGACACACAGATAGACAGACATACACGCAAACCATTCGCTAAAAGCGTGATTTTCGTATTCAGGGGACCTCATGACATATAAATATAACAAAAACTCACGTTCGAAAATTTGACCCTAAAACAATACTTTCTCGACCCTATGGGTAAGAGAAAGTAAAAAGGAAGATGTTTTATCTACTACAATAATTTCTCCAGAAAAGAATTTTAGAATTTTTAAATTTGTCTAAACATTACGAAAAATCAAAACATTCAATTTTGCTACACAGTAAAAAAAAAAAATGTCATATTATACTATTTAATAAATACTGTCGAACTTCGTTAACGTGAATCTCAAGGGCAATAAAAAATTTGTTCATGTTATCAGTAACTAATCTTCATATAACTAAACTAATCTTCCTTTTGACGGGAATTATGGAAACAGTTAAAACTTGTAAATAAATGTACCGTTATAGATAAGAATTGCGATGCTTTTTGACATTATAATTACTTAATGAAATTTATATTTAACACTCAAATTTTTTATTATTGTTACTTTCAGAAGATAAGTGTCTACAAACAGGCTCCTACTTGAATGCAGACATCTCCGTTGAAAGCCTTTCTCAAGATTTTTCTCAACTGTTGGATGAAGGTCCGAATCACGATGTTGAAATTAAATGCGGAGAGCACTGCATGAAGATTCACAAGAACATCTTATGCGCACGATCAGAAGTTTTTAAAGCGATGTTGCAGAGCGATATGCAGGAGGGTCAGATTGGCATTGTAGAGATTAAAGACATGGATATCAGTGACGTAAAAGATTGTGTAAAGTACTTGTATACAGGGACGATGCCGGAATTGAATCTTCGCAAGGCAAAGGTCCTTTATGAAACAGGTGACAAGTACGCCGTCCGAAGTCTGATGCTGCGTTGTTCTGAGTATTTACAAGACAATTTGTCTCCTGAAAATATATTTGAATGTTTCGCATTGGCCGAGGCTCATTCCGATGAAAAACTGAAGGAGAGTATTAAGATCCATATTCTAGAAAAAAAGATTTATCTTCAAGACGAACACTGGTTGCCTTTTTGTGAAAGCTTTCCGAGATTTGGGAATGAAGTATACAGATTATCATACAAACAGAATTAAGATAATAAATTGTTTTTGAGAAAATTATGGTTCTTTAAATATTTCGATTATGTTTAAAATGTTTGTAAACATTTCAAATGTTTTTGTTTTGAATGGATACTAATTTATATACAGGGTGATTCTAATTAAAGTTACGATTTAAAAATGCTATCACTTTAAAGCTACCCATCAGAGCGATTTGATATTTTACCAGAGCAATCGTGAGGCAATGAAATTTTTTTGTTTGGCAAAAAAAAAGTTCCAAAATGTGCCGTTAATTATCTGTAAAGTATTTGTTTCGTGAAGCTCTTCTTTTTCTCTTTTCACTAGGACTGTTTCCGCTGTAAACACGTATTCTTGTCTTTTTGCTAAAAAAATCTGGAGTGACTCCACTCGACTTTCCGAACATTGAGTAATTAACAGTTTTGTAGATAAAGTAAAGAAAGAGAAGTTGTTAAAAAACAAAAGAGTAAAACCATAATAAAGTGTTTGAGTATTTTTCTCCATATATTACACGATGTTTTATTTAACGCTACTGAACTTTCAGCCCATAGATCATAATGATAAAGAATTTTCGTTGTGTCCCTGTAAAAAACCTATAAATGCTAGATTCACCAAAATGCTTATAGTTAGTGCAACAGTGCTTTATGATATTCATATAAATTTTCAGCCCAATTGAATAAGGCGTTTAGATGCTATCGCACTTTTAACTAGTATGTTGTGGCCACCACATGACTTTCTTCTATATTTTCCTATACAAATTCACCCAGTAAAAATAATTCATTAAAATTATTATTTAAAAAAATTATCTTCCATGATAATGCAGATGATTTCCATATTAGAGAAGTAGTATAACACTAAATATCCAAAAAAAGTCAATTTTATTGTCAATATTACATTAAAAAAAATCGATAACTTCATTTTAAATTATCGCAGATCTAGGGTTCAACCATTCGTTTTAAAGGTACTGGCGAGCTCTTTTGAAAGATACCCATCATGAAAATTTACTCCCCTCGAGGGGGGAAATCCCCCCCCCCCCCATGGGGGGGAGGCGAGGCTCCTACACATACAAAAAAATTTTCCCAGTTGACTATCTCTATAATTCTGGTAAATTTCATAATGATTATTAAAAATAATTTTCTTTATGCACATTTATACAAAATTTTGTACTATACCACCATGTTAAAAATTTAGAAAAAGCGGGATGCCAACGCCACCTGTAAGACAATTTTTACCAAAAGTTGATAGGCACTAATTTATGTCAAGGTGCAACTACATACCAATTTGTATGAAATTCTATGAAGTAGTTCCTGAGATACAGTTGCCACAAAAGTTTGTCATACCAACGCAGAGACTGACAGACAAACAGACAGACATTTTCTAAAAATGGTCAAATCGTGTTCTACAGCTCTCAAAACGTGTAAATCCATCAAAAACCCGAGGTCGAAAATTTTTACGAATCTAATACTTTCTTCTATTGAATATAGAAGAAAGTAAAAATTTGGTCCCACAGGCCATAATCATAAAGAATTTTTCTTTGTGTCCCTGTAAAAAAACTGTAAGTGCTAAATTCATCAAAATCTATGCAGTTCGTGCAACTGTGACCTATAACATGTGTACAATTTTTTTGTTCAGATTAAATAAGCGTTTAGACGCTATCGCACTTTTAAAAATTTGGCCCCATACGTCATAATGATAAAGAATTTTTCTTTGTGCCCCTGTAAAAAACTGTAAGTGCCAGATTCTCCAAACTCTATACAGATTGAGTAACTGTGATCTATAATATGTGTATAAATTTTTTGCTCAATTGAAGAAGGCGTTTAGATGCTATCGCACTTTTCAGATTTTGGTCCCATAGACCATAATGATAAAGAATTTTTCTTTGTGTCCCTGTAAAAAAACTATAAGTGCTAGATTCACCAAAATCTATAGGGTTCGTACTATGGTGACTTACAATATACGCACCAACTTTCAGCTTATTCGAACAAAGCGTTTAGACGCTAGCGTGTTCACTCACAGACATACACACATACACACATACATACATACATCATCGTAAAAATAGTGAAAACGGACTCAGGGGACCTCGAAACGTATAGAAACATCAAAATCTCGAATTCGGATTTTTGACATGATTACAATACTTTCCTCACTATAGTGTTCGGAAAGTAAAAAAATGTAGTAAACCCTTGAAATATATTGTTTCCTGCTGTTCCACAGTGTTGCTAACAACATTCCTGTGTTTAATGAGTTCATTTAGGTGTTTTCCCTGACTTTTTGGGACACTCTATGGAGGGTCCTTACTGACTTTACTCTGACAGCGCCATCTATAGGAACACGTTGGAATTATTTTTTTTCTTTCTTTCTTTTCGCCAAACAAAATTCCATCGCCTCACGAGGGCTCTGGTAAAATATCAAATCGCTCTGATGGGTAGTTTTAAAATTATAGCGTTTTGGAATCGTAGCATAATTATAATCACCCTGTACCTAATTTGAATATTAAAACAATCTTAAGTGTTAAAAACCTATTGAAATATTTCACGCCTGTTAAAACTCCCAACAATATTATAGTCGTCTGTGACGTCTGATAAAAACGCGCCGTGTCAACACATCCTACAAGTAGGATGTGTTGGCCGTGTTGGCGCGGAAAAAAGTAATCTCGGAGGACCGTGACATGCTATAACAATGAGAATGAGATTAGATATGGAACACAAGCATTCTGTGATATACTGAGTAACCTAAACTCAGTTCTTTTGGATTTGGATGTGATTGTAAGTTGAGTTCTAGTTTAAATGAAAAGCGATAAAGTATGTCTTCAGAAATGAAGATTACTGAAAATTTTGAATTAGAATGGTGTGTGCCATTACCTACAGAAAACTGCCCGCTAAACAGTCCAGTTTTCTCCCTTGGAGATAACGAGTTTATTTTGCAATTCGCTTCAGGATCAGGCTTATTTGATATTTTTAATGAACGGTATAATTTGTGTCTGGAATTCAAGAGTAAACACGCTGATTTCAAAGCGCAGTGCGGTAATGTCAAAGTCGGATTTAAAGACAAACGTACTCTAACTTTGAAGGAAACAATATTCAAAATGTCAGGACCTGGTAGAATAGAAATTTGCTGCATTTCAAAGGATGATCTTCGGAAAAACTCTGATTACTCAAAAGACAACTGGATTAAATTTCTCTTCACTTTTAACAGTATGCCATTTATAAAAAAGGATGAGAAAGGTAAGAAAATGAGTGAATTATTTTTTACTTATAATATAGAGTATAATTCAAATAACATCTCAGTTTTTAATCAATTAAATATTGATCATTATTAAATATAATACAAATTCCAAAGCTGAGTCAAAAAAAAAAAAAAAAGGTATATTTAAAATAAAATCATTTAAAAAAATTCATAAATTCAAAATCTTGAATTTTTTATACTTCCAGCATGCAAAAAATAAATTTCCAGGGAGAAATATAACGGTGTACTGTACAATTGATAAAAAAATATAAAAAATCTCGATTGACTCCACTCTACTTTCCGAACTGTAAGTAATTAATGGTTATATCAATACATTAAAGTAAGAGGAATTCGTTAAATAAACAAAAGGGTGTTTTAGTATTTTTCTGTAAATAGTATGTTGTTTAACTTAACGTTATTACCTTGCTAGACTCACCAAAATCTATACAGTTCGTGCGACTGTGACCTATAACATATACAGTGAAATCCTCAGTAGTTGCCGCTAACGTTTTTGTGGACTGTAGAATATTGCAGATTATAGATCATTTCTTTATTTACATGCATTTCTCTTCTTATTAGTACATAAATTTGCAATGTTAAAAAACAAATTATATTAATTAAGTAATGTAGTATTCAGTGTATATAAAGCAAAATCATACACATAAATTAATAAAGAAAACTAATAATAAATAGAATAAAGGAAAATACATCCATCAGCAGTTATTTTAAACGCAGCTAAATTAAAATATGAAAATTGAAATCTAAAAGAAACTATACCATAAAAGACAATTTAGATTAAATATACAGATTAATTTATCGGTTACGGTTATGAATATGGAAAAGTCAAAGGATAAATGTCCAGTGATTTTTTGCAATCGTAAAAAATGTAAATAAAGAATTAAAAACTCGCATTTTGTACATAAAAATATACATATATATATATATATATTATATATATATATTTAATTAAAGACTTTTTTTATCAGCCTCATTCGCACTAAAAAGTTTGAAAAGATTAAAATAAAGTGTTGCTACCTAAGAAAATCTAGTTGTCGTGTAGAAAAACTGTTTGCACCCCTGGATTCAGAAAAAAACGTCCCTTTCATTTGGTACCGAATTTCTAACAAGCCACGTACTTTTTAAAATGACTGAAATGAATTAAAATGAAATGTTGCCACCTAAATTTCATACTTTAGATAGTTTAAAAAAATCAAATTGTCGTGTCGAAAAACCGTTTGCACCTCTAGCTTCAGAAAAATCGCTCCTTTCATTGGGTACCAAGGTTGGGTTTTTGACATGACAAGGGTTTAAACTGTCAAAAACAAGTCAGAAACCTCTACTGTCAAAAACCTGTATTGTCAATACTCAAAATCTATAAATGAGCTAGAATCTGGTTAGAAATAGGATTTAGTAATAGCCACATACAAGTGAATATCTAAATATTATGCTGTTTATAAATTAAAAAATCTTCAAACAATTTGTGGATAATTTATAAAAATTTAGGTAAATATACTGGTTTATAACCGAAGAAATATGTTTATGTTTATTTATACTTATGAAATTCTAAAATTTCAAAGGTATTTATGAATTTTAACACAAGCCATGAAAATACAGGAATACTGGATTATTATTTTTATTTTTTTTTCCTTTAAGTAAAACATAATATATGTGAGCAATAAATTAATATGAATTTGAAGATAATTATAATCTACATTTATTACACTCATCCTTTATTAATAAATTTTTATCTGTTTATTATTATTATTGACCGTATAAATATTTGTACCTGTTTATAGCTCGGACCTCGGGCTATTGATGTTTGGTGTTTTGGGGGTAAGGCTGATTGACTACTTTAGGCTTTTAGGTCTAAGGGGGAGGGCCCTCCGTGGGGTGGGGGAGTCTTTTTAAAGGGTCCTAGCCCATGTTTTTGAAAGTTTTGAAGAAAACAACGAAAAACTCTGAATGGCTATGCCAATGAGCCTGCCCTGGGGTTGAACCCGACACCTCACGTCTAGCAGCTTTGAGCGTAGAACCGCTTGGCTACTGGTGGGCCCTACAGCTCAGAACAATAAATTTTTAAAAAATCTGTACGAGTAAATATTAAATTTATTACAATTTATACATGTCCAGAAAGCACTCATATTTCTCTTGTCTTACAGTAATTATAAGAATTTTAGACACAATTCAAGCTTGTTTAACATTCAGAATTATTGCTTTTCCATAAAAACTTGCAATATCAGCAGTCATTAAAAAAAAAGAAGAATTACATTTTTCTATAAAATATTTAAATACAAAATATTAGGCTATGCATATTTATTTTGCTGGTTAAATACATAATACTAAAAGTACAATACTAAAAGAATTGAAATATAGAATGCTGTATTGCAAATAAAATGATTTATCAATCAAAATGATCTATCAATGATTTATAAATCATGAATTTTTAGAAGCCTAAAGTTTTGTTTTTATATTAATCAAAATGTTATAATGTTTCTCCAAAACAATGTGTTTACCTTTTTAAAACATACTTATAAATAATATATTATTAAAAACAACTATACTTTTAAAGTATCACTAACTAAGTTTAACATATACTATATTAAGCATAGTTATAAAATTTCGTAGTAATGTATAAAATTATCACAGCATATTTTGAATGAACATAGAAAAAATTCATAATAAAATTTTAAAAGCCAAAAGTTTTGATTTTTATTTTAATCAAAATGCTGTTACAATGTCTTTTTCAAAGAACATCAGTCTATTTACCTTTCAAAAAATCTTTATAAACTATATTTTGTTAAACTATGTTTTTATATGACAGTTAAATTATAAATATAGGTTTTTGACATTTTTGACAAGGAGCTTTTTGAGGTTTTAACCATGGTTTAAAACCATGGTCCTTAATCTAAAAAAATTTAAAATCTAAATTTTCAAGGCTGTATTCCCCCCTCCCCCAAATAACTTTACACTTTCAGAAGTTTGTGTAATCAATTTCTCACCACCAAATACTTCACAACACAAATTTTCAAGGCCATGTTAGAAACAAATAATATTTTGCATGTATGTCGAATCATAACAATCAATCATCATAAAAATAAAAGTCTCGGCTCTGGTCTGGCCCAAAGTAAAAACAGAAATCACAATCAAGGCCAAACTAGAGTCCTGCACGGGTGGGGTTTTACCCGACCCGAACCCGACAGATGAATTTTATATCAACCCGAAACCCGACCCTAATCCGACAAAAAAAATTTCATCAACCCGAAAACCGACCCGAACTCGACAAAAAATTTTTCATCAACCCGAAAACCGACCCGAACCTGCAGTAGAGAAATTTTTACGACCCGAACCCGACCCAAAACCCGAAAACTAAATGAAAATTACTTATTCATATCATCTAAAAATCATACAAAACTTTTTTAAATTATAAAATAAGGTAAATTTTCATTGTCATACAGTTGATAAATTATTGTAAAAAGAATTTGAAATGTAATTACTATTTGTTTAATTTAAAAATTAAAAAAACTGAAAAAAAGATCAATAATAATTTTTAACCATTTATGTGAGTTGTGAACTTCAAGAGTAAACTAGTATGTTGTGGTCACCACAAGAATTTCTGCGATACTTTCCTATATTTTACTGAGTGCAAATAATTTTTTAAAAATATTATTTTTAAAAATTATTTAACAGGATGAATGCAAACGATTTTTATCTTAGAAACAACTAACACTAAATATCCAAAGTAAGACAGTTTTATTGCCCTTAAAAAGTATGTTTTTATAATGGTTATCTCACATATCAGGTTTCGTACAGTTATATGCCATAGAAGTTGAGATATAGACTTCCCATTATCGAGGGATATTGCAGTATAGCAGCTCCACCTATTGTCCGATTAGCATCCAGACTGATTCAACATAATGTCTGATTATGGCTTTCTCACATATCAAGTTTTGTTTGATTATATACAATAGAAACTGAGATATAGCCTCCCATTAAATTGAAAATATCGCGCATAGCAGCGCCACCTGTTGAGCGGTTGACACCAAAAGTTGAGACACTAATTTAGGTCAGGGTGCATCTACATATAAATTTATATGCAATTTTATGCAGTTGTTCCTGATATATAGCCTTTTGTACTGTTTTTATCTTAACTTTGTGAGTAGTGCATATGGTACATTAATTTTACAGTATTTTCCTTTTAATTTAGCTGTTTAAGTTAGCAAAAGCTATGGGTTTTTCGGAGTTATCAGGCATTGTATGCGAAAGTACTGCAGAAATTCCACAAGGAGAAGCATCAGTGGCTAAAATCAAGGGTAATTTAGGATTAAAGTGGGTGAGAATCCTTTCGGAAGTAATTTCCTGTTTAATTGCATTAAATGAATTCTCGCAATTTTTTCTCCACCGAAAAGTTACATTTTTACGTAATAATTCATTTAGAGGATAAGCAATCGTAGATAATTTAGGAACAAATTTAGAATAGTATGATACTAAGCCTAGGAACGCTTTTACTTGAGTTACGTTTTTAGGTGTTACAGTATTTAAAATAGCAGAAATTTTTTCTTGCGTTTTGTGTATGCCATTTTTATCAATTTTTAAACCGCAGTATGTAATTTCATCGTTCAGGAAAAATGATTTTTCCTTATTTATTTTAAGATTATATTCACGTAACCTTTCTAGCACTTATTTTAATCGCTCTAAATGTATTTCATCCGTTTCCCCTGAGATACATATATCATCGATAAAAACTGAAATACCCTCTATACCTTTTAAAATTTGCTCTATAGTTGTCTGACATATTGCTGGAGAACTTGCAATTCCGTATGGCAATCGCGTAAATTGAAATAAGCCTTTAGGAGTGTTAATAGCAAGTAATTCTTGTGAATTTTCCTCTACCGGTAAATGCAAGTATGCTTGATTTAAATCAATTTTTGTAAAATGTAATCCACCCCGTAAAGTTGCTAATATAGCCTCAATTTTTGGTAGCGGGTATTTGTCAACCTTTAAAAATTTATTTACTGTGACTTTAAAATCGCCGCATAAAGGAATTTTTCCATTAGGTTTTACTACTGGAACAATAGGTGTTGCCCATTTACTAGTACTAATAGCTTTTATTATCCCTTCGTTTTCTAATCTTTCTAATTCTTCATTTACTGCATTCCTTAATGCATACGTAACTGTTCGCGATTTACAAAATATCGGTGGAGTCTTTCTCTAAATGTAATTCAGCTTTAGCATTTTTAATTTCACCTACGTTATTTGTAAACAAATCTGGAAATTCATTGAGTAAATTATTTAAATTTTCCGAGATTTTTACTTTGTTCACCGGAACAGTTTGTAAATTGTTTGGGAATATATTAAATGTAGTTATCCAATCTCTACCTAGCAATAAAGGAAAATTGCCTTTTTTAACTAAATATAACTTAACATTCCTAGTTTTATTTTCGTAAGTTACATTTACTCTAACAAATCCCTCGGGCTGAAAAATTTCTCCAGTAGCTGTTTTTAATTGTACATCAGCAGAAAACATTTTATGTTCTGGAAATAATCTCCGAAAACGATTTATCGGTACAGCGGAAATCGCTGATCCTATATCTAATTCCATTTCTGCTCTAGCACTATTTTCTATCAAAACCCAAATTTTTATAGGTTTAGTGCCTTCAGATTGTAATGACAAAACGTCTACAGTATCATCAAGAACGTTTACACTTTTCTTTTGAGTAACATTGTTTTGTGCGTTCCGACACACCTTACTCAAATGACCACGTTTTTTACAAAAATTGCAAACTGCATTAATAAATTTACAAACATTTGCTAAATGAGAGCTACTTCCACGACGATAACAATAAGTTTTACTTTTATTTGTACTCGCAGTTTTGTTCACATTTTGTTTAGTACTTAACGTTATTTTGATAATAATTTTGTTTCGGTTTCCTAGCCTGAACAGAAACTTTATTCAAATTAAAATTTTTATTTTGTAATTCTACCATATCATTTTCAGTACGTTGCATAGTTACGGCTTGTTCTACTGCTTTTTCAAACGTTAAATCTTCAACCTGCAACATTAATTTGCTTTGGATTGTTTCATTTTTTCATCCGCGTAGAAATTGTTCTAACAAATTTTCTGACAGCGAATCGCCCGTAAACGCGCAATGTGTTGTAAATTTCTTTAAACGAACACTGAAATCCTGAACTGATTCAGAATTCCCCTCAAAACATTTTCTAAATTTAATGCGTTCAGTAATTTTGTTAGGGGTCTTACACAGATGTTTTGTTAAGACATCTACTAGTTCAGTGTAAGTTTTTGATTCAGGAAGATCTGGGAATAATAAATGTGTAAGTAAATTATACAATTTCGGTCCGATAAAAGTAATCAAAGCACTAAGTTTTTTTTCATCTTTTATGTCAAACAATATAAAATTTTGTTCCAATCTCCTGATATAAGTGTCAAAAGACTCAATAGAATCATTAAATTCTTTAAAATTTTGAAACATGTTTAATGAAAATATGCTACTTTTAATAATAAAAACATGCAATCAAATAAAAGAACGGAAAAGAAAAAAAGAAAATAAATGTATAAATACCTTTTTCCCTCTCTTTCTCGAAAAAATAAAAAATCGCAGATTATAGTAGACAATAAATTACGATAGCATCATTTTTGTCGCGACAGTAGCCGAAAACCCACAGTTGCTGTCTCCGATTGCTTTACTTTTCATTCCAATAAATAATTTTCTTTATGAGAGAGATTCATTTTTGAATAACTGATATTTAGAACATATTTCGTTCTCTTTTTTTATGAAGAACTGCAAATTGCATTTCTAATTATTTTGAAGTAGACATTACTTGCTTTTTTTTTTTTTTTTTTATATACTCGTCGCCGTTTATAGTTCAAAGGCTGTTCGCACATTTTTTAGACGATTTTGATGGAGTGTACTGAAGCAATTTCACTCATATTTCGAGTTTTATTTGTTCAGTTTGATAGCCCTTGTTCTTGTCGAGCAATGGCCAATGACGCAAATTTTATTCAATTCCTAAAATCCAATAATATTAAGGTTAGCGACAGGCTAATCGGAGATTGGAGATGAAAAATAGGGAAATATTGAAAGAAGAGAGAAGGGGAAGGAAATCGGATGGGATATAGAGAAGGAGGATGAAAAAAAAAGGGGAGATGTAAAAGTTTGGAACGTAGAGTTCTCGGAAGAAAATTTCTTGATGTGCGTTTTCAGAGGATTAAAGCTTGGTTAAGACTGTACATCAGTCAGATAGCCCCCTTTCTCCCTTCCCATGTTATCCAATGGAATTTTTGTTGCTTCGTTTTATAAAAATATCACACTCAAAAATGAAGTTTTTTGAATTCTGTTTTTTTTTAATATTACTCTTTAAACAGGTCGTCTTTTAGCTTAGTGAGCAATTTTTCGAAAAAAATCAATTTAAATATTTTATTTCAGTAAGTAAATTATGGACTCTAAGTTTGGATCTCTAAGGGAAATATTTAAATTGATTTTTTCGAAAAATTGCTCACTAAGCTAAAAGACGACCTGTTCAAAGAGTAATATTCAAAAAACAGAATTCAAAAAACTTCATTTTTGAGTGTGATATTTTTATAAAACGAAGCAACAAAAGTCCCATTGAATAACATGGGAAGGGAGAAAGGGAGCTAACTGACTGATGTACAGCCTTAAGAGTGTGAAAGTGTTATGGACTGTGCGAGGATACTGACGGGGCGATCTGCCCTACAGATAGTGGGTAAGTGTTTTCATTTATTAGCCTCCGTGATGTAATAATTAGTTCAGTTAGGGTTCCATATCAAATATATTAACTACTAATATTATCGGCCATATGGGCCTAAAGTTGTTTTTTGATAATGTGTAAAATTTAAATTCTAAATAAAGGAGTTGTATTAATATGTTTGAGAGTATTCTTCAAGTGTCAGTGGTGAAATTACTTAGGTTAGGTAATTTTACAACAAAATTATTTTATGCTAGGGTATCCCCATAAGAGTTATTTGGGAAATTTAAATAAGATAAAATTTTAAAACCTGGGTTAAACTTACTTACTAAAAGTCATTTATTATTATGGGGGTGTTACAGCACAGGCTAGCTCAAATGACTTGAATTGTATGAAATGAAAGAGAAATTTGACACACAAGATTTTGTTCTATGAAAAAATAGCCGCGATACTTCCTTTAAACTGCCGAAATCGCTGTACAGCAGCGCCACCTATTGGCCGATAAGAATTCAAATTGAATCATCATAATGTTTCATAATAGCCTTTTCACATATCAAATTTTGTTTGATTATATTCAATAGAACCTGAGATATAGCCTCCTCTTAAATCTTGGAAATTGCTGTATAGCAGCACCACCTGTTGATCGGTTGACAAAAATTCACAGGCATTAATTTAGGCATTGACAGGCATTAATTCAAGGTGCCTCTACATATAAATTCATACATAATTCTGAACAGTAGGTTCCGGAGATACAGTCGCCATACAATTTTTGTCACAGACAGACATTTCCTACAAATGGTAAAATCGTGTTCTAGACCTCTCAAAACGTGTAAATCCGTCGAAAACTGGAAGTCGAAAATTTTTATGAATCCAATACTTTCTATTGAATTTAGAAGGAAGTAAAAAATGCACTTCAATTTAAATGTTCGTAATTTATTGTTTAATACATATAGTCTGGAACAAAAAAATAAAGATGTATTATTCTTTATATATATATTCTTATATATATATATATATATATATTAACAATATAAATACATATAAAAATCAATAAAAATTTATACAGTACTTTAAAATTTTCATACAATTTCTACAGATGGTCAGTTTTAGATTTGTTGAAGAAAAGAAAACGTATACGAATATTTTTTTTTCTTATGCTTATAAGGATTTTTTTTTTTTTCAGGTGGATATACGCGTATAGGAAAACGGAGTCACACATGTCTAAATTCAGTTAAAGAGCTATAATTATGTCTACAAATTTATGCTTTCAATTGTAAATATTTTTTGAAAGGTGTTCTCAAGTCGACCCGACTTGTAGAAAGCTAAACCCAACCCGAACCCGACCTGCAAGAGAGAAATAATTGTCAA
The DNA here is from genome assembly GCA_963930645.1 of Salticus scenicus. Classification (NCBI taxonomy): domain Eukaryota; kingdom Metazoa; phylum Arthropoda; class Arachnida; order Araneae; family Salticidae; genus Salticus; species Salticus scenicus. Next base: position 6,011,918 of record OZ005658.1, on the reverse strand, counting down.
CCCGACCCGATGCATGACTCTACCAAACACTATGTAAAAACAAAAATAAATAAATAAAGTAATTGAAAACAAAAATCAAAATCTGACTTCTGCCAACTTTTAGCAGTTTCGAGAACAATATGTGTGTCTTTCCCAACAAATATGGGAAGTATTTGATAACATATCAGTGATGCAAGACTTTATTGTGTGGCATGCATGCACATACGTGAATGTCTATGCTTTACAATGTGTGTCTGCATTGCATTGAAACTATATCCTGTATTATCTATATTAATAATATCAGATTTTTGTCCGTAAATTTGTCGGAATCAAAAAAAGTTTGCGATATCTTCACGTTTCACACACCATGAAAGCCGAAAATGACTTCAGAAAATTTTGCCTGTGTGTGTCGTGATGTCTGTATGTCGCTGTTTTTGTCCGGGCATCACTCGAGAACCGCTAAACGGAATTAAACGGCATTTGGCAGGAATTTAGGTCTTCACCCCACTTAAAATTATATCTTTAGAAAATTTCAAAATTTTGATTAGTTTGTGATTTGTGGGTAAAAAACGCCTGCGCATGCGCCATTTTGTCAGTAAAACGCTTTGAATGGAAAAATAAAATGTAGTAAAAATAAATTTTTAAGTTAGACTTTTTTTATTCGCGTGATTCGCACAACAAATTATGAAAAGATTGAAATGAAGTGTTGCCATCTAAATTTCATACTTTAGTTAATTTTAACAAATCTAATTGTCGTATCGAAAAACTGTTTACGCCCCAAGATACAGAAAAATCACCCCTTTCATTTCGTACTGAATTTGTAACGATAGGTCTGATATTTCTAATTTATTTTTCCCTTTTTCCATTGCCACCTAAATTTCATACTTTAGTTATTTTTTAAATATCTAATTGTCGCATCGAAAAACTGTTTGCACCCCTGGATTCAGAAAAATTGCCCCTTTCATTTGATACTGAGTTTATAAATATAGGTCTGAAATTTCTATTTTATTTTACCCTTTTTCCGTTTTCAACCCACATTCGGTAGATGGTTTTATATATACTAGTACCGCCCAGTGGTCGAAACTCGACCTTTTTTTTTTTTTGCAAAGCGAGGCAAAGCAAAGTTATTGCCTTGTCCTAAACGGAATGCAATTGCAACACAGCTGCGGCAGTTGTTTGCCGATATTCACTCTAACTGAATCAGCAGAGTTTTACTTAATATAACTATTTCTCTCTGTAGATGTTAGCCTTTCCTGAAATGAGAGAAAATCGCAACGTGAAAACGCCCCTTGTTGTGTGATACAGCCCAGAAGCTAATAGGTACCATGTCAAACCAAGGCCCAACCAAGTATCAAATTCTGTTAAACTAATTCGATTGGTTCATAAAATACAGTGTTTGTACAAAAAAAAAAAAAAAAAAAAAAAAGATATTTTTCAAAAATGGTCGAATTGAGTTCGGGAAATTTCAAAACGTGTAACTTTATCGAAAACCGAAAATCTAAAACTTTTCTGAATCTTATATTTTCTACTTATATATGCAGAGGAAAGAATAATAAATCCACAATTTAAAAAATAAAAATAAGTAGTCAATTTCACTTAATTAAAATGCAAGGAAATCTCAAAACGTGTAATTTCATCGAAAACCGGAAATCAAAAGTTTTTCTGTATCTTCTACTTGCTTCTTCTACCCACAAAAGCTAGCAATAAAGACACTTTTTTAAAAAATAAGTAGCCAATTTCAGTTAATTGAAACGTAAAGAAAGCTCAAAACATGTAAATTCAGCAAAAAACGGAAATCGGAATTTTTTCCGTATCGTCTACTTATACATGCAGCAGTTAGTAACAAATCCATTTTCCTTTTATTTAGTATATTATTTGAATATTTATTGTTTAAATATCACCCTTTGAAAGGAAATGTTTATGTTTACATTCGAAATTGGAAGTTTGCCATTTTTTTTTTCTGGAGTTTTGTGATTTTAAATTAAAATTTTATCAATTTTACAGAAAAATAACTCAATCAAACACATGTAGACAGTAACTTATATATAACTATACCCAAATATCGGAATTAAAATCGTCAGATAATTTCCGTTATTTTTTAATAATTTTTTACAAAAAATCCAATAGACGATTAACATAGAAAATCTTTTTCATGGCTCCATGGACAGACAGTGACGTCATCACTTCGCTTGCGTATAGTGATGCTACATTATACAAATTACTGTGTCTATGGTTTTATTTGAGCTTTATGAAATTGCCAGATTTAACAACTTTCTACTTTTAGGTATTTTTTAATGTAAAGGAATACGTGTATAAAAGGAAAAAATGGGGGAAAATGCATAAAAAATAAATGTATTTTTAAATACCTTCTTGACATCGTAAGAAAATAATATTTGTATTCGCACCTTCCGACTAACTATACCTTTCGAATGATACCATTTTCAACCCTCTACTCCCATAATTAATATGTTAAAAAGGGACTACAAATTTTATGCTTGCCTATTAATATATATATAATATATATATATATATATATATACGCATTTATATATCGTTTTATTTTCCAGAAAGGAAATGTTTTTAATCTATATATTAATAAGCAAGCATAAAATTTGTAGTCCCTTTTTAACATATTAATTATGGGAGTAGAGTGTTGAAAATGGTATCATTCGAAAGGTATGGTTAGCCGGAAGGTACGAATACAAATATTATTTTCTTACGATGTCAAGAAGGTATTTAAAAATACATTTATTTTTTATGCATTTTCCCCCATTTTTCCCTTTTATACACGTATTCCTTTACATTAAAAAATACCTAAAAGTAGATAGTTGTTAAATCTGGCAATTTCATAAAGCTCAAATAAAACCATAGACACAGTAATTTGTACAATGTAGCATCACTATACGCAAGCGAAGTGATGACGTCACTGTCTGTCCATGGAGCCATGAAAAAGGTTTTCTATGCTAATCTAATCGTCCATTGGATTTTTTGTAAAAAAATCTTAAAAAATAACGGAAATTATCTGCCGATTTTAATTCCGATATTTGGGTATAGTTATATATAAGTTACTGTCTACAAGTGTTTGATTGAGTTATTTTTTCTGTAAAATTGATAAAATTTTAATTTAAAATCACAAAACTCCAGAAAAAAAATGGCAAACTTCCAGTTTCGAATGTAAACATAAACATTTCATTTCAAAGGGTGATATTTAAACAATAAATATTCAACTAATATACTAAATAAAAGGAAAATGGATTTGTTACTAACTGCTGCATGTATAAGTAGACGATACGGAAAAAATTCCGATATCCGTTTTTTGCTGAATTTACATGTTTTGAGCTTTCTTTACGTTTCAATTAACTGAAATTGGCTACTTATTTTTTAAAATAGTGTCTTTATTGCTAGCTTTTGTGGGTAGAAGAAGCAAGTAGAAGATACATAAAAACTTTTGATTTCCGATTTTCGATGAATTTACACGTTTTGAGATTTCCTTGCATTTTAATTAAGTGAAATTGACTACTTATTTTTATTTTTTAAAAAGTGGATTTATTATTCTTTCCTCTGCATATATAAGTAGAAAATATAAGATTCAGAAAAGTTTTAGATTTTCGGTTTTCGATAAAGTTACACATTTTGAAATTTCCCGAACTCAATTCGACCATTTTTGAAAAATATCTTTTTTTTTGTTCAAACACTGTACTTTATGAACCAATCGAATTAATTTAACAGAATTTGATACTTGGTTGGGCCTTGGTTTGACATGGTACCTATTAGCTTCTGGGCTGTATCACACAACAAGGGGCGTTTTCACGTTGCGATTTTCTCTCATTTCAGGAAAGGCTAACATCTACAGAGAGAAATAGTTATATCCGCGTTTGTAATGATCGATAGATGGCGCTCTCTGAACTGCAGTTGTTAGTAAATATAAAAACCACGTGTATTAATTATTGTCCTTTCTCCGCCATTACATCATGGAAAATCGATTGCATAATATGATGATATGCAGTGGTGTGATAATTTCACCTTAGCCCACCAGAGGGCGAGCATTTCATTACAATCGCGGATTAAGTAAAACTCTGCTGATTCAATTAGAGTGAATATCGGCAAACAATTGCCGCAGCTGTGTTGCAGTTGCATTCCGTTTAGGACAAGGCAATAACTTTGCTTTGCCTCGCTTTGCAAAAAAAAAAATGGTCGAGTTTCGACCACTGGGCGATACTAGTTTCATGTTAATAATAATAAAAATTAGAGAAAAAAATAAATAGCTGACCTACAAAAGTTGGTGATTTTTTTTTTCTTTTTTTTTTTTAAATCTGGAATTTGCCTGTGAATAAATGTTTTCATAGAGATATTTGGCATTAGTTTAATATTTTTATTTATTTAAGCAGTACTTTTCTTTCCTGCAGTAAAACAAAATTTTTCGTTGTTATTATGTACCTTATGAGGTTCTTTTATGTTCTCCCCTTAGTTGTAAATGGGTATAATTTGGATTTTATTAAGATTGTTTATTTTTATTTTGTAAATATCATAAAAGAGTTTTATTTTATTTTGTTTTATTATTTTATTTTATTTTATTTATTTATTTTTTGTATGGAACAGCTTTAGTATCGGATACCTTTGGCAAAATTTGAAATTTGGCACCGAAGTAGCTCAGACGTTTCCCGCTAGGACCTTTAGTTGCACAATTGAGTTAGCCATTTCAATTCATCACAAAAATGGCTTAAAATATTTAAAGTTACCAAAGGGATCCCGTATTAAAGCTGTACTTTTTGTATTTATTCATTTATAATATTTTCTATTAGATTTCTGTGGTCACGAAATTTGGTGCCTAAATTGTTTGTATGCATCCGGCACTTATTGTAACGGGATTTTACGAAATTCGAAATCCCCCCCCCCTATTGATTAAGTGTACGCGCCCCCTTCTCGGAGTCGGAGGGCAATAAACATGTGTAAAAACATGTTTTCCCGTTTGAATTCGCTTTAAATTATCTTAGAAGGGCGAATTTTGGTGTGTGGATATTGATTAAGTGTATGCATTATGTACATTAGTGGGATTTTGCAAAACTTCGAACTCACCCGCTGAGTAAGGGGAAGTAAGAAGTGGGTAAGTTGCTGCCGAAGGTAGTGGGGACCCAGACTCTTCACGTTGCGAGCGAGAAAAACCTCTACCGATTACAGCGAGAACTTAGGTTATTAATAAAGGTATGGGATTTTGACAACTCATTTAAGTTTAATGTCCAGCGAAGCGGGCAAAGACTGCCAGTACAGAAATATTTTATTATACTTTACTTTTAAGTATTGCAAAAATAATAAATATTCATAGAAATTTTAATAAGAAATTTTAACTTCATGTCAGGGTTTAAACTGCCATCAAACACTGACCTTTTTAACATTTTGTCAAACGATTATTGTTGTATTTTGCTAAAATAGGTCTGGAAGAATTTTGCTAAAAAGGTAAAACTGGATTATTACATAAAATATCTCTATATAACCACTTCTAATTTTTATTCAAATATTTGCTGGCAAAAATTACCAAGACGACTGAAAATATCGGGAATCGTTATTTATAAGTATATTTGGATTTAATTTTGACTTTTAATGGTTGAATTTAAATGGAAAAATATTTAAAAGTTAAATTTCAAGATTTCAGACTTTACCTTATAGATGCATTCTTTGTACTAATATTGCGTTTGTTGAAATCTAAATATACAAAAAACTGATTCATGTTTTTTAAATCCGAATCATGGATGCTTGGTTAAAATCATCAATGAAGAAAAGAAATAGAAAACAAAGTTAAGGATAAAAAAATACTTAGTATACTAACATTGCGTTTGTTTGAAATCTAAACACACAAAAAAACAAATTCATGTTTCTTAAATCACAATTGTGGATGTTTGGTTAAAATCATCAGTGAACAAAAGAAATACAAAGCAAAATTAAGGATAACCAAATTAAGAAAAAGAAATCAATATTATCATATTATCCAAAGGATTAAATTAAATTTCGAAAAAGCTAAATAATTGATTATGCATTTTATCTAAAATGCTAACGAGACTTTTTTGCCAGGTTAAACCCTGATATAAGTAAAATAGTTAAATGTAATATGATTTATACATACGTATATATATATATAAGCATCTATAAATCATGTATAAGTTGAATCCTTTTAGAAGAAATTCCACAGTTGATTTATAATTCATTTATGAAGGTCATGCAATGTTTACATTTTTTACTTTAAATGGTTTTTCATTCTATCAGGAACCAATCTAACTGAATCTGACTGTACATATTTTATAATGATAAATTTATTAGGAATAGCAGAATTATATATATAATAATAATAATTGGGACAGAACTTGCTATTTTAAGAGAAATGAGCTGTTAGTCATACATTAAAATGAAAGGCAGAAATAAAGATTATAAAATAACATACATACTTACAGCAGAGGCCATAAATAAGAAGGCCTGTCAAATGGGAATAAACATATTTATATCATTCATATTATATATTCCAGAAAGCATTCATGAAGGTGACGTGTCATTCGAATTCGTCTTAATTCCAGGAAGCATTTATAAAGATGATCATTAAAAATAATAAAAAGGCATGGAAATTTAGCCGAAAAAATGTCACTGAGGCATATGATGGGAAAACACTCACATGCACTCAATAACAGTTTTACAGCTACAAAGGAATGTACAGAGAATTGGGTACTTTTCATCAATGAGAGGTATGAAACCTCAATATAATAAATCCAATAAAATTTCAATGAGAGCATACGGTTGTAAGCTTGGCATAATTAACTGTTGACCAGAAAACAACACTTACATAAAAAGGATATTAAAAAGAGGGTTAATATGGCAAGTTTGAAAAGAAAAAATCATACAGCCGTTTTAAAAGGAATATACTTGCATGACCTGAAATTTAGCTATTTATACAGGACGCCTATCAATTTTCCTGAACTAACCAACTATATGATTCGAAAGGATATCTAATAAAGTCTTTATACAGCAATTTTGAAGAAAATCGTTGGAGCCGTTTTTGAGATATGTACTTGCCTACTTCCGGTTTTCTAATTTTCACCAAAATTTGGAAAATTCATCGGTACACCAGACCTTTTTAAGTTCTAAAGTTTCGTAGTTCTATCTTTATTAGTTTCCGAGATACAATAGCCAGAAGATTCCCCCCACACACATACACACTGACCAATTGCCAAAAACCAATTTTTTGGACTCAAGAGACCTTAAAACATGCAAATCGGGTGAAATCTCGATATCGAATTTTCGGACCGAATACAATATTTCCATTACCTACGATACAAAGGTCGTGTACAGATTGTTTGTATACAGGGACAACCAAAATAATGCGAGTGCATTGCATTTTAGGACAGACATTTTTAAAAATCACATTTAAATAACTTTCTCCTGTAAATATAAAGAAATTGTCATGTATTCTTAATATTCTAAAATAATGCTTTGTATAGGATTTAGGATATGATATGAATAACCTTCAAATTTACAGGGCTACACTAAAATATTCAGATACATTAAGTCTGCAGTCAGAATCTAAGGGCTGCGTTTTCTTTTGTGTCAAGCGTTTTTAATACTTTCGAAAAATGGCTACGAGTGATTTTAAATCCAATTAGTCTATGTGCATTCTTTTAAGTCCTTCTGTCTGTGTGTCTGTTGTGCGACAACATAGACAAAGAATATTCAAAGTTATATGATACAAGTACGTACCGTTGGAAAGTGCTAATAATCAATGCGTGTGCTGTATGATTTTTCGTTCTTGTGTATTTTACACCTTGGATCACATTTTAATTTTTCCGTGAAAAATGATATGACAGAAAAAAAAGTCATAAGATCAATAAACAAAATCATAAGTTGTTTGAAGGCGGCAAATAGAGCACCTTTATAAACCCGATGTTCTTAGTTAATAACTTCTTTAATTAAAATGTTAGAAATTTCTAAGCAGCTGAAATGTCTTTCTTGGAGTATTCCGCAAACCTTAATACGTCTCATGACGCAAAGGACACTGCCCTCCACGAGGAGATGCGGTCGCAGACAAAAAGATTTGATGCCTGCGCCAGTATTTTTTTTTTTTTTTTTTAATATATAGAGATACTTTCAATATAAGACTATGTACCTAATTCCAGTTTGTTTTGGTTTTTCATTGTAGAAATATAAAGCAATTTTGCAGATGATCAGCAAAATACATAGTTTTCTTATCCGAGTTTTTTGAAAAAACTTTAAAGTCATTCAACTTTCGTGAAGGGTCTGTTTAAATTTGCTGACTTTTGTAAAAGGTGATAAATTTTCTTTTCAAGATTGTTGATTTTTATGAAAGACTTTTTTTTTTTTTTTTTTTTTTTTTTTTTTCAGGTCAAAAAATTTACAAAATTGGCCCAAGGAGATTGCGCGAATTTCTCTCGATGTTAAAAATTTTATACGAGAAAATGAAATTCATAATAAAATAATAATATTAAAAAAACATGCGAGATTATCGTTATCTTGCGCTTAAAAGGTAACCCCGAGTCACTGACACAAGCGAAGGCACACTAAGTCTAGAGGTTTTTGTCAAATCTATACATACAAAAGAGTACTTCCACTCACTCACTCACTGACTCATCAACGCACAGCAAAATCTACTGAAGCCACTGACTCGAAAATGGGTCAGATTATAGAACATATAGTGTAAGCACCCCTAAGAAGCGATTTTATGAAATTCGCCCCCCAAAGGGGAGTAGGGGGCAAAATGCGATTTCACAAAAATCTCCATATCTCAAAGAAAAAAACAAATATCCGTAAAATGTTTACTTTAAAATACAGCTAACACAAGTATCTAAAAACCAATTTTTGGAATTTTAGAAATTCCGTCCCCAAGGGGGGAAAGGGGGCAAAACGTGATTTTACATGCGGAAAACGTTGTTTCACGTATTGCTATATATCTCAAACAAAAAAACAGGTATATGTGAAATTTTTGCTCTAATATATAGGTAATACAAATACCTAAAAACCAATTTCTGGAATTTTAGAAATTCAGCCCCCAAGAGGGGGAGAGAGGGGGGCAAAGCGTGATCTGAAATAATATTTTATATCGCAAACAGAAAAAAAGATCTATGTGAAATTTTTGCTTTAAAGTATAGCTCTCACAAATGCATAAAAATTAATTTCTTTAATTTTAGAAATTCGTCCCAGGTGGGGTGGGAAGGGGGGCTATGGGGGGAAAAATAGAAATACAGTTAGATTGTTCAAAATTGGTACAGATAGGTTTTACAAGCCTGCAAGTCGAATGGGGATATTTTCGAAAGTGTAAAGTTATTAGGAGGGTCTGAAAAAGGGGGGGTGCGAAGGGGCAAAACAATAAAAATAGAGTTAAACCATTCAAAATTGGTACAAAGAGGTTTTTGATACTTACAAATCGATTGCGGATATTTTCGAATTTGTAAAGTTATTAGGAGGGGGGGGGGAGGGGCAAAAATAAAAATAGATTTAGGTCGCTCAAAATTGGTACATGGAGGTTTTTGATACCTACAAATCTATTGCGAATATTTTCGAATTTGTAAAGTTATTAGGATAGACGTGAAGGGTGAAGGGGCAAAAATGCATAAATAATTTAGAACGCTGAAAATTAGTGTTAGGTTTTGAGGCCCGATAAATATATTGCGGATATTTTCGAAAGTGCAGAATTATTCCGAGGGGCAGGAAGGGGGAAGGGCGCAGGGGTAAAAAGAAAGAAATTCAGACAGAATGTTAAAAAATAGTACTATTATGTTTAGAAGACCGAGAGAACGATTACGAGTATTTTTAAAGTCTAAAATAATTTGGAGGGGCGGGAACGATAGGTGAATGACTATACGTGCCGTGCGCGCCTGTATATGCTGCCGCAGGAAGTGGGGGCCTGGACCGATTATTCCACCGATGGGAGAAGGTTTTTTTTTTTTTTTTTTTTTTTTTGTATTTTAGATTTATGTTTTTCCCTTACGATAATATAGTCATTCATTAAGAGTGCCGAACATAAATGCGCGGGCGCAGCGCACAGTGCCCTGCGCTGCCAAAGGCAGTGGGGACCATGTGCGGCATTTTTTCCAATCAGAATTTTTTTCTCTCTTCTTTTTTTTTTTTTTTTTTTTTTTTTTTTTCACATGATAAAAATTAATGCAATTTTGAGAATTCATTAACTATAGTGATTCATTTTAAAATAGTGACCAGCGAAGCGGGCATAGCCTGCTAGCATCTATATATATATTTTCACTGAAAATAAAAAATAAAACCAGTTTTGGGAAATAATAGAACAGATTTTAAAAAGCAATTATTGTTGAAACTACTAAAACGAAATTTATTATTAACATAGAAAGGGAATTGTAAATTGCATCTAAAAGTATAAAATAAATTCCTTCCATTAATCATTATTTTTAAAGTCGGCACACAATTAAATAGAAATTGAAACTTTTTATTCAATACAAATTATACATCTTATTTTGGCAATTGCAAAACACAAGAGAAAACTCTTAGATTCAAATGAATCAAGATTCACAATTGCTTTTTTGGAGTGGGTTGTATTTTTTTTTTTTTTTTTTTTTTTTTCCAAAGAAACGTTTTTTATTCAAATTAATATTTTTCCTTTATAATTAATTTCATGTTTAATTACTTACCTTTACTCATTTATTTATTCATTTAATTTTTTTTCTGTTTCACTACAGAGTCCAGCCTTGGATGTCATGTTCCAGGAAAGATCCGGATGTCCTCTCAGAGTGTTCACTTTGAGGCACTTTCCAGAGATTTTTCGAAACTACTGAATGAGAGTTCAAGGGATGACGTCAAAATAATTTGTGATGGACAGACATTCAGGGCCCACAGGACCGTCCTCGAGGTGCGATCTGCAGTTCTTTCAGCCATGTTCAACAGCGACATGGTTGAGGGTAAGAGTGGCTTGGTTAAAGTGGAAGACACTGAAGCTTCTGTTTTCAAATGTTTTTTGAATTATCTGTATTCGGGAACACTTCCGGAACTAACCGTGGAGAATGCAAAGAAATTTTATGATATTGCCGACAAATACGCTGTAGATGAATTAAAAAAAGCATGCTCAGAGTTTTTAACCGATAATTTATCTAAAAGCAACGCTCGTGAAATGCTTGTTCTTGCCGACCAGCACAGTGATGACGATTTCCGTAAAGATGTTATATCATTTATGGTCGAAAAAGAAATGCCAGAAGATGATAGTTGCTGGCCCGATTTCTGCAAAAATTATTCAACGCTGGCCGTCGAAGTATTAAATCTTTACATTCGAAAAATTCGTGGAAATTAGATTCTATGGACTGAATCAGTTTTTCTCCATAAATAATGCTGTTAATGGATGATCGATATAAAACCAAAAAAAATTATGTATTACAATCCGAGGTATCATTAAATATATTTTGCATGTTTAACACATTTTTGAAATAAATTCCATTTTAAAGTAAATGTTGTATATTTTGTGTATTTTAATAATTTGAAATACATTTAAATAAATAATAAATATGTATATATTTGATTATATTATGCATCCAACTCCATTTCACATTACAAAACAGACATAGAATTCATTTTCTTCGCATTGGTAAATTTGAGAATATTAATAAACAATGCGAAATCATATATATATATATATATATATATATCAAGTCCCCTTGCATATTGAGTAGGATATTTTTTGAACATCTTTTGGAGGGGGGGGTTATGCCAAAAGTAATGTTTTAAGCTGCTTTAGTGAAATAAGATTAATTGTTGAGAAATAAAGTATGATACGTGCACAAAAAAATATATTCAATAAAAATCCTTCTTCAGTTTTAGTTTTTTAAATTTTAGTATTTAGATTTGTACTATAAATTGCAAAGTTTCACAAAAAAGTAAAGAATTTTATAAATCCTGAGTATTTTGTATAATTTATATCAATATTTTCAGATGATTTAATTTCAGCAGTTAGAAAGTTCAAATTTTTAACATTTCATACCATAATAAAAAGATATAGGGGAGAGTGGGGTTGAATGGGACAATAGTTAGAATTTTATGTTTTGCAAGCACTAGAAACTTGATATTTCTTCTGATATATGGCAGCACTGAGAACATTCATCAAGTGTAGTTTCAGAATTGTGCTATTCATAGAAGGGCAGAAAAAAATTACAGTGTCTTTTTCAGCTGCCAAAGTAAGTTTTTACTGATTCAGTTAGGTAGTAGTTAAGAAATTAATTGTTTGCTTAAAGTTAATATAACTCTTACATGGGGAAAAGTCATAATCTTTTATAGTGTTTATGATATTCAAGACGAATATTGACGATTGTTCATTAAGCCTATTTCCTGTTTTATATGATCATGTGATGGTTGGGATGAATGGGACATTACCCACTGTGTACTAATTTAAAATTTTACGCAAGAATTAAATTAAAACGTAAATTAGTCATATTGATTATCAGGATTCTTAATTTTGTGAACTTAGAAAAAAAAAAAAAAATGAAATTAATTGTTCTGATTTTTGTTTATAATAATTATAATTAAAAAAATATATATAAGTTAGAATATTGAATGCAACTTAAATCAATAATTAAATAAATAAATAAACTAATAATAATTTGATTAAAATCACAATTCCAATCAAGCTAATTAAATAAATCCTGGTGATTACTAATGTAATACAGAATAGAATGCTGATTTTTCCGATCAGTCGGAAACAAAAATTTATCTGTACTCTACTATAATGATTTATCTCTTTCTAGTGTCTTATTTATTTATTTATTTTAGATTAGGTCTTATTAGCTTAAATTACCAAAGCCTAGAGCACTCGGAACTGTGCGAACCAAAGGACTTTTGCCTTTTAATCAATACGTCAGTTTATATGTGAGTCAATACATCAGTTTATGTTAATTTCAGTAAATTCATAGTGTGTAATAAAATCACATAAACCAATTTAGCTTAAAAAATTTATTTACTTTCTACTTTATTTTATTTTATTTGTTAATCCATGCCCTGTCTCATAAAAAATGTCTTTCGTCACACACACTGTGTGTGACGAAATTTATGGCAACTGTATCTCTGAAACTACTGCACAGAATTTCATACAGACTGATATGTAGTTACACCATGAATACGTTAGCGCCTGAGCCGAAAATCGACCAAGTATGTCACGTTGCCAACCCTCTATTTCTAAACTTTTAACCTGACGGTATAGGACAAAATTTCGTATAAATGTGCGTAAACATAATCATATTTTAAGAATCACTATAAAATTAAAAATTATTATTTGTAACAGTGACCGTCAACTGGGAATTTTTCTTATAGAGGTATCGCTTTCCCCGCTGGTGGACAAATCCCCCCTCGAGGGGGAAGGGAGGCAAATTTTCCTTATAGATCTCTTTCAGAAATGATCATTAATAAATTTAAAACGAACTCTACTACTCTGGAATGAAACTACTATTCCAGAATGAAAATCATCTGCATTCATCATGGAAGATAATTTTAATAAGTAGCAACACTGTGCTGCAAAAAAAAAAAAAAATTCTTTTCCGAGCACTTGCACCATTCTTGCTGATTCTTAAGTAAAATTACCTCCTGAATTCGAATATGACCCCCTTTTTACCCAATCACCCACCGCTTTCTCGGGACGCCACTTTCTCCCCGAATTTTCATCACTATTCGGTAATTTTATGGCCATGAATTTGATTTGGAGAATGACAAAGAATTATTTTTTTAACACTTTAAAAATATATAATGTATGATAAATAATAATAATAATAGAATAATAAAATATAATAAATGTAATATGTGATTTTAGTGCCAAATTCCCCCCCCCCCCCCCTTGAATTTTCCCTTTGCTGCAAATGTTCATGTTTTAGAATTTCCTAACTCTCTAGCTCCTCAGAAGGTATTAATCAGTAAAAATAATCTTTCTCACCTCTAGAAATCAAATTTATACCCATAAAATTACCAAAAAGGGATAAAAATAGAAGGGCGTCTCTAAACAAAAACGGTGTGTGATAATGCAAAGTGGGCGTCCTATTTGGATTCAGGAGGTCACTTTACATAAGACTTTGCAAAAATGGTGTTGTTACCAATTTTCATGCAGAACAGTGTAATTTTAATAAATTATTTTTACTGAGTGAATTTATAAAGGAAAATTCAGAAGTAAATCACGTGGTGGCCACAATATACTCGTTTCTGTATATAGAGGTCATGTAAAAATTTGCATTTTTATAATTTTTGAAAATGAATTCTCTGAAATTTTTTGATTGATTTTATTAAATTATGTATTTTTCTTTATTTACTTAACATTTCTGTTTATAATATTAATATCAAGCTATGCCCGCTTTGATGGCCAATTTTGTTGATTTGGTATGCTGCTAACATGCATACATAAAAATCAACCACTAAAAACTTGACTTTTTTTATTCATTGGATCTTAAAACGCGATATTATACAAATGTTATAGTTAAAAAATTGAACTTCAAAAAGTGTTTTGTGTACCGTATGGGTACAAGAAATTAGTTTTCATTCCTAAGCAGTTTTCGTCAACATGGAAAAATGTTGTTGAGCCCCTCCATGAATGACATTTAACAGAAAAAATGCTTTCGCCAAATTTTGCGTATCCGTATATTAGGGGTGCACAACCTTTTTGGCTGGAGGGCCACTCTCGCTGTTGAGTGGTCCATGAAGGGCCACAAACGAGATAATGTAAAAAAATTGGACTATTCACATATATTCACTGTGTTTATTAAAAAGTATATATATATACCAGGAGTTTCAAATTAGATGTAACAGCGATTACATCTTAAGCTAACAGTCATAGAAACATATTTATACTTCCAATTTCAAAGGTACCAAAATAAGCAGTTTTAAGTGCAGGTGTGTATGTATAAAAACAAAAACATTGCTTTGATTTTGTAAAAATAAGTTTTAAATTCAGTATTAGCCAATAGATGGCACCACCACTGTGTTGTTGTATTGCTATAATCTCTACTGAATAAAGTTTAGTCTTCCTCTGTCCTTCAAACAGGTATGTTGTGTTTATTTACTCTCATGTTTGTACTTAATGATTCCACATTTATTTAACAGGTTATGGGCCCAGACCCAAATATGAGATAAATAAAAATGAAAATATTAAGTTAAGATCTTTTAAGTTTATTTAATTCTATAGGTAAATTTTTAGAATTAAAATACTTAAATGTTGATCACATGATTGGTTAGGCTTAAGTTTTTTTTTATGAATGTTTGGAAAGTAATATTTTTCTTTTCATGAATGTTTTGTAAAATAATTTTTTGAGTTCAATTTAATTCTATAAGTATATTTTTTGGAATTGAAATACTTGAATTTGATTACATAAAAACTTAAGTTCTTTGGTTACATATTTAGTTAGGCCTAAGAGTAGGCCTAGTAGTGAATGTTAGTAAACTTACTAATTTGTGAATCTTAATTAAAGGTTTCTATATTTTCTAATTAAATAAAATTGGTCAATTTATTTTAAAATAAATTACTTTTAATAGAAAGTTTATTAAAATTAATTTCAAATCGAATTTCTTAGCTAATTTGCCTGATCGGATTAAACATGCCTGCAGGAGAAGGTACATTTGCTTATACCCAATTAACTGGTAGAGCTAACTACATGAATTGGAAATTTTCTATGAAAATGCACCTTATTAGAAAAGATTTATGGGATTATGTAGAAGGTACTAAGGAAGATCCAGCAAAAGATACCAAAGCCTTGTCCTATATAGTAGAAGGTGTTAGTGAGAATATCTTTAATGATATTAGAGAATTAAGTAGTGGGAAAGAAGCATGGAAAGTATTGGCTGAAACATATGAAGATAAGGGAATAACTAGAAAGGTTTCAATAATTAAAGAATTAGTTAATACTCGCTATGTTGACTGTAAAAATATGTCTGATTATTTACATAGGGCTATTTCAGCTTATCAACAGCTAAAAACAACTGGTGTTAAACCTGATGAGGAATTAATTGCAGGAATAATTTTAGCAAATTTACCTGACAGATTTGAACCACTTATTATGGCATTAAAAAATTGTGGTGAGGAAATAACAGTTGATAATGTTAAAACTCGTTTATTAGCCGAAGATATTAAACCTCAAACAGATGACTTTAAGGAACATGCTTTTGTTAATGAAAAATTTAAAAGTAAGAAAAATTTTGCTTTTAAAAGAAAATGCTTTAAATGCAATTTATTTGGACATAAAAGTTATAATTGTACAAAATTATCTCAACAAAAGACTGGATATAGTGAAAATAAATTCAGTAAAAAGTCTAGTAACGGGGCAAAACATTCAAAAAGGGAAGAAGCTTATGTAGCAGATGTATATATAACAAAATCAATTCCGAATTCCCAGATTTGGTTTATGGATTCTTGTGCTTCTTATCACATGACTCCTTATAAAGAATTACTGAAAAATTATCAAAAACCTAGCATTCAAGAAATTAAAACAGGAAGTTCTGTAATTGAAGTTGAAGGTGAGGGCAGTGTAAAATTTCTTTTAAATAGAAATGGGGTGAAAGTACATGTTACTTTCAATAATGTTTTGCATGTGCCAAAATTAACAGCTAATTTATTATCAATTAAATATCTGAATAAAAATTTTGGAATGGTTAGCACCTTCACGGGAGAAAGATGTTTTGTTTATAAAGGTAAACAGTTAGTTGCTAGTGGAACAGGCATTGGTGACAATTTATACTCTCTTGATTTGTGTACTGAGTTGGCCTTAATTTCTTCCCAAAATACTTCAAATGAATTATTGCATAAAAGGATAGGTCACTTAAGTCAAGGAGGATTGGCAAGACTAAATGATATGGTTGAGGGTTTCACTTTTAATGGAAAATTGTTAAATTGTATTTCATGTATTAAGGGTAAAATACATAGGCAACCTTTTCCTAAGGGTAAAGCTAAAAGAGCAAAAGAATTGTTAGGAATTGTACATAGTGATATATGTGGACCAATGAATGTCACATCAATTGGTGGTTCTCATTATTTTATTTCTTTTATTGATGATTTGTCACGTATGACTTTTGTTTATTTTTTAAAGCATAAATCTGAAGTTTTTGAAAAATTCAAAATGTTTCAAATGTATGCTGAAAAGCAAACTGGTAAACCAATCAAAAATCTGCGCTCTGACAATGTAAAAGAATACGTAAGTTCTGTTATGAGTGAATATTTAACTTCATTAGGGATCGAACATCAAAAATCCATTCCATACACACCTGAACAAATGGGTGTAGCAGAACGTAATAATAGAACTCTTGTTGAACGGGCAAGATCAATGTTAGCAGATGCTCACCTTGATCAAAAATATTGGGCGGAAGCTATTCAAACTGCAAATCACTGTAAGAAAATTTCTCCAACAATTGCAGTTCCAGGTATGACTCCTTATGAGAAATGGAGTGGGGATAAGCCAAATTTGGAATATCTAAGGGTTTTTGGGTGTCGTGCATTTATTCATATTCCAAAACAAAAACGTTCTAAATGGGATATAAAGGCAAAAGAAATGATGTTTATTGGGTATTGTCATGATAAGAAAGGCTATCGGTTAATTGATCCAATTACTTATGAAATCATAAGTGCACGATATGTATATTTTTTAGAAGATCAAATGTATTGTGAAACAGTTGATAAAAATTCAAAATTTAACAGTGATGCCTCATTCAGTGGGAGCATAGTTACATTTTCAGACACTGAATATGAGAATTTAAATGATCAACCAGAAGGTATAGATGATAATTTAGAAAGCAACTCATTAGAAAATACTGACATTGCTAACGATCATGATACTGATAGTACTTCAAGTAACGATAATTTAATTGATAGTCCACCAATATTAACTCATCCAAATAGAACTAATAGACTCCCGAATCGGTATCAGGAATTTAACATGGATGGTATGCCAGATTTGCAGATGCCAAATTTAGATCGCATGTGTTTAGCAAAAGCGTTAGCAGCAGTAACAAATGTTTTTTACTGTGATCCAAAATCAATTGATGAGGCATTAAATGGTCCTGATGCAACTCACTGGAAAGATTCTATATCGGAAACAATACTTGGTCATATTAAAAATAAAACTTGGGAAATAGTAGATAAGCCTAAAAATAAAAATGTTGTAGATTGCAAATGGGTGTTTAAAGTAAAGCATAATGCTAAAGGGGAAATTGAAAGGTACAAAACTCGTTTAGTGGCAAAAGTTTTCTCTCAGGTTGAGGGGATAGACTACAATGAAACATTTGCACCTGTAGTTCGATATGTCATATTAAGAATTTTGATGGCTTATGCCGCTATATATAACTGGGAAATTGACCAAATGGATGCAGTAATGGCTTTTGTACAAGGAACATTAAGTGAGGAAATTTATATTAAAATACCAGATGGTTTTAAAATATATTACCAGGAGAACTTAGAGGGGAAAGTACTTAAGCTTAATAAAGCATTAGATGGTTTAAAACAAAGTGGCAGACTTTGGTACCAAACACTGGAAAATTTCCTAGTTCAATTAGGGTTAAAGCAAAGTACCTTTGATAGTTGTGTATTTATTAAAATTAATGAGGATAAAGATATAGTCACTGTAACAATATATGTTGACGACATCTTAATATTTAGCAATTCCATAAAGCACAAAAATTGTCTAAAGGAAAAACTTAAAAAACGATTTGAAATGAAAGATTTAGGAATGGCAAGTTATTGCCTAGGTATTAAAATAGAACGTGATAGGCAAAAAGGGTCCATTAGCCTAAATCAATCCCAATATGTGGAAACTATGCTTCGAAAGTACAACATGGTAGAGTCAACCCTGTCACAACTCCTCTTGATCATAACAAAGTTTTAACAAAAAGTAATTTGTTTAATAATGGATTCGGGGAAGATTCTGTTTCAAAAATACTCTATCAAAAGGCTATTGGAAGCTTACTGTACGCAGCACAAGCCACAAGGCCTAATATAGCTTTTGCAGTGAATTTATTGTGCCAGTTTTGCAACAATCCTTCGAAAGGTCATTGGGTAGCTGCAAAGAGAATTATGCGCTATCTTAAAGGATCTACTGAGATGTCACTTAATTTCTCCAGAGATTGTAGTGATGAAATCATCGGCTACTCTGGTGCGAATTATGGTGGAGACATTGGAGACCGTAGATCAACAACAGGATATGTCTTCCTGATTGGAGGTGGAGCTGTATCGTGGTGTAGTAAACGTCAACCAACAGTTGCAACTAGTACAACCGAAGCAGAATATATGGCTCTTTCTGCTGCAGCTAAGGAAGCTATATGGATAAATAAAATTGTCAAAGAACTTCAACTGATACAAGCAAAATCTGTGTCTATATATTGTGACAATAATAGTGCGATTAATTTAAGCAAGAATAGTATGTACCATGCTCGTACAAAGCACATCGATATGCAACATCACTTTGTACGAGAAGCTGTTCAAATTGGACATGTCGGTATAAAAAGTGTGCCAACTGCTAATATGATTGCAGACTGTTTAACTAAAAATGTTCCAAGGCTCAAGCATGAAATGTGTGTTGCAAATTGAATTGTCTTTGCATCCTCTCAGGCGGCGCTACTAGTCGTCATTTTCGACGCGCCGATGTATGATTACTGACTAGTTGAAAATGTGATCTGAAAGGATTCGGTCATGCTTGACCGTTTAAAAATATAGCGTTGATTAAATGTTTATTTATGTTTTTATTGTGAACCCGTGTTATGTTATATGTTTTTTGTGAAGTGAATAAATAAAATGGAAAAGAACGAAAAATTTCATCATTTATGGAACATTGAAAGATTATTGAACATTCTGGTGACCCTAGGATGTGATTATTTGCATTTTTTTGGACGACATGCATTTTTTTGGATAATTATGGAGTAATAAAGAATCATCAAGGCAGCATGCATTGGATATGGGAGGTAGGCTTTTTCCCTTATTATTTCATTATTTTGGTTTGAGTTTGGGGGTTAAAAGTTATGGTTTCGGTTTTAAAAGAAAAGCGTAGTTTTTGTTATGAAATGGTTGCAGTCTGTAGGGGCACCGAATTCATTCGGTTTATATTTGATATTATTTATAATTTATAAATTTTGCTGATATATGAAATAAATGGTTTCGAAACTTGAATAATTAAAAATTAGTTTGGGTTTTAAATATAAATGGTTTCATTCAACATTTGAATAATTGAAATTCACTTTCATTTCATAAAATGTTGTTTAAATGGTGTTTCTTTTTGTTTCTTTGGAAAGGAAATTGTTTTTTTTTTTAATGGAATATTATTTAATTATTTTTGTTTCTTGCAATGCTATTAAAATTGAGTTACTTCTGGTTTAATACAAAATTATTTATTTAGTTTTGGTTTCATTAAAGGCTATTTTAAATTGATTTACTTCTGTTTTAACGATATTTATTTTTTTGTTCTTAAATGATATTTAAAGATGATGTTTACATTTTTTGATATATAGATAATACATGTTTATTTTTATTTAATAAATATATGGATAGGGGTTATTATTAAGCAATTAGAAGATTTCATAATTTTTATTTTTGTTCTCTTGTTATGATATTGGGTTTAAAATGGATCTAGAAAGATTGAAGGAAAAAAGAAGAGGTTTAAGAACCTCATTTACGAAATATTTGGGGAAAATAGAAACAATCCGGAACTCCGAAATTACGGAGGAATACACGAAATTGATGAAAATTGAGGAGCTTCTTAGATTAAAGGCTCAGCTCCTGGACAAACAAGCAGAACTCGTAAACATCGATTATGAAATACAAATAAAAATTAAAGTTAAAGGTATAGCTGAAGATGTAGCAGGCTGCGAGGAATACAGGGAAAAAGGGATCGGTGTAAAAACAAAATTAGAAAGGCTAGTGGATAATTTAAATGACAGGCCGTTGCCTGGTGTTATTCAGATCGCTAGATCAAGTGATCAAACAGGGATTGGTTCAGAGAACCTAACAGTTAGAACTGAAACCAGAAGTACAGTTAAACTTCCGAAATTACAAGTTGTACATTTTCTTGGTGACTGTAGTTCATGGTTGGACTTCTGGAACTCTTACGAGGTTGCGATACACAACAATAATTCTTTAAGCAAAATTGAGAAATTTACGATTACGAATTCCAAATATAATAAATAAATAAATAATGATTTCCTGATATATTCAGTGGTTTTGAAATTTTGACTCACGAATGTTTGAATAAAAATTAGAGGAAGTTATATAGAGATATTTTATTAAATAATCCAGTTTTAGCTTTTTCGTGAAATTTTTAATCGAATATTTTAGAAAAAAAAAAAAATTACTAATGGCAGTTTAAACCCTGGTGTAAATAATCTTAAATAAATAAATAAATAAAGGCATACGTTAATCATAAAAGTCAAACTTACTTACCTTTGCAAGGTGATATAGGATCGCAGGTATTATGGAATAAGAAGCGAAATCTGATGAATTTACCCTCACTTAAAGTCTCTACTCGATCTAATATAGTGCGTCCTAGATCACAAAAAATAGTACATGAAAATGGAAGAACATCAATTGTATCAGATCCATTGGGGTAAAGCACAAAAAGGGAGAGT
The DNA here is from genome assembly GCA_963930645.1 of Salticus scenicus. NCBI lineage: Eukaryota > Metazoa > Arthropoda > Arachnida > Araneae > Salticidae > Salticus > Salticus scenicus. The sequence goes on along the minus strand of OZ005658.1, from coordinate 5,990,366 downwards.
GAAAATGGTTTCAATTTAACACTCGTATCCACAGGTCTCAAATATAAACTATAAGTCTCCTTCTCATCCGCGTAACCAAATGAACTTTTAATAAATATAAAGGAGCATTCTTTATCTTGAATTAAAAATGTCGGACTTTCTCGAAGTGTGTTTATTGTAGGCAACTCCGTAAACCATTCTGAATACTTTCCTATTTTCCATCATCATCATCATCACGGGATCTTAGGGAGTACCTGCAGTGATCGAGACCACCGCTTACCTCCACCTGAAGTTGTAAAAGCATGAGGAGATGTTGCATAGTCAAGCAAGTAATCGGTCTTCTTGAATGGAAGACTGAGCCATTTTGTACTTTGTAGGTAACGAAATTCACTATACTTCGGAACAAGACTGAAGACTATCGAGTATCGAGCTAACAGTGTCGTCAAAGGCTAAGCCAAGACTTGTATAATTCCGCAACGAGTATATAGTTCCTTTCATATATTCATTTAGAGTATTTAAAAAATAAATAAATAAATAAATAGAATTTAAAAGAAAGTATCCATATTATATTTGGAGATATTAGTTAAATCTATCTGCTCAACTCAACTCAGTGTGTTTTAATGATTTAGAAATTGTTTCTAGAGACAATAAGTGATACGCCAGGATTTTCTTCTCCAGTTACAAACGTAGTTTGTTTGACGATTTCCTCAGAAGTACAAATCTCCAGCAACCCTCCCCTCATCCCCCAAGAAACTTCCCTGTGGTTATTCATTCTACTCAGATATGGGAACGGACACTCTTACCTTCCCCTTTTCATTCACTATTATCAGCCCCTTTTGTTATCTTTTCAATGGTCTGTATGCATTCTCAAACTCACGGAAAAGAGAAGGTTAATAAAAGTCGGAGAACAAAATCGCTTTAAAATATAATGAAATTATTAAAAAGAAAGAAAGAAAAGATATTACAGGAAAACAAATTTTGCACGATAATTTTTTCTTTTTGCAAAATTGCTGTATCTGCACCATTTGTAAGTTTCATATTTTGTACAAATTTTGAGTTGCCTAAAAGTTACATCACTGTTTTTTACTTTCCTCTATATTCAATAGAAGAAAGTATTGGGTTCGTAAAAATTTTCCGCTTCCGGTTTTCGACGTATTTAGACGTTTTGTCAGGCCTAGAACACGATTTGACCATTTTTAGAAAGAAAATGTCTGTCTGTCCGTCTGTGTATGTGTGTGTGACAAAATTTTTGTGGCGACTGTATCTCCGGGACTATTGTTCAGAACTGTATGTAAATTTATATGCAGATGCACCTTCACCTAAGTTAGTGCCTATCAACTTTTGGTGTCAACCGCTCAACAGGTGGCGCTGTTATACAGCAATTTCCGCAATTTAAGGGGAGGCTATATCTCAGGTTCTATTGCGTATATAATCGAGCAAAACTTGATATGTTAGAAGGCCATTATTAGACATTATGTTGATTCAATTTGGATGCTTAATTGCCAACAAAAAGAATCCATACGCAAACTTCTTGCTGTCAAATAGTACGTAGATCGTAAAAATTTTGGGAAGTTTTCGTAAACACACTAGATAGCCGCCATAGCAGGCAATGTTTCTTAAACGGGGGACGAAACTATCTACCGTGAAAAACCCTGAAAACTGCTACTTGTATGCAGATAGGGGCAGGGCCTGATTATCGCACAGGCCGACAAGGCCTCGGTCTAGGGCACCTCTATCTAGAGGCACCAAAATAATTTTTAATTAATTTTTTTTTTTTTTTTGAAAAGATTTTCTTTAAAAAAAAAATAACCAAAAGTTAGCTAACTATAATAATCTTTAGTTGAAAGTAGGGATTTTTTAATATCTTTTAACCAGTTATCCGATTAAATTAAAAAATACAACATTAGCTAGATTATGAAATATACCAGTTTTCGTGGAGATCGGTCGAATGATATAACATTTTACAGCGGACCAAAAAATCCAGATAAATTTTCACTTGCAGACTCACAGTTATATAATACAAATTAAAGAACTTTGTATCATCCTAATGGAAAATATCTTTACATTTTCAGTAGTATTTAGTCATGTGGTCATATTTACATACCCGCTGGCTTCGTATGGTATGAATGAGGTAGATTAGGATTAAAAAAGAAAACAGTATTATAAAAAATACCTTGTAAAAATTACATTTCTATGCAAGTGGATTCCAACAGTCATAGAAGAAAGATTACTCCTGCACCAATAAAAAAATAATAATTTGAGGTCTCGTTGCAAAAGAAGTTAAAACTAATTTCATATGAAGGTGATGCTTTAACTTTTTTACCAGCAGTCAAACTTTGCGCACAAATTAGATTTAAAAAAAAAAAAACTTTAATTTGTTCAAGAATGGGAGTGGGGGGGGGGGGGGAAAGGGCACCAAAATCGTCCTGGGCCTTGGGCCCCAGCAGGTGGTAATCAGGCTCTGATAGGGGTAACTTATTAATGATATATCATATTGCTACTACCTATAATAAGTAATATTTGGAACTTTCTTAATACATTGTAAGATAAGAAATTTCAATAAAAACAAAATAATTTAACAGAGAATTCAAAGGCAACGAAATTTTCAAAACCCTGAATTCAGGGGTAGCCCCTGAAAAAATCTTCACCCCTGTTAAAATACAAGTGATTTAAATCGCTAGAACAAACCATATAAGGAAAATCACTGCTGAACCATACAAGAAATATCACTGCATGTAAACTGCTGAGTTAAAAGAAAAAACAGACATGTATATATGTTTAACTTTTCTATCAATATTTTTCAAAAGTGCTATTTTTAAAATTGTAAAAATAAATAAATAAAAATTGGTCCCTGAAGAAAAATTTTAAAACAATGCATTTCCATATAATATATTTCATGAAATATTAGCTGTATTTTCTAAAAGTAATTAAAAAATGTTTTCTCTAATCTATAGGTGTCCCAAAATTAACGCAACATTTGAATTTTCCACCTTTCGTGCAGTAAAGTGTGCAACCATTAAAAAAAAAAAAAAAAAATTGACAGCTGACAGTTTAGGGTTAGTAAAAAGGGAGCCTTAGACGGTGCCGCATGCCATACAGCCCATGAAACTATTCAATTTATACACAAGACATTTCCTGGCCGTGTACTCTCTCGTTTCGGTGATAAGAATTGGCTTCCTAGATCGTGTTATTTACCACCATTATATTTCTTTTTATGGGGTTATTTGAAGTTAAAAGTCCACGCCAACAAGCCCAGAAGTATGAGTACATTGAAGGAGGAAATTCAACACTGTATTAACAAAATTCAGCTACATTTATGCAAAATGGCCATGGAAAATTTCGACAAAAGAGTGCGTATGTGCCAGCAAAGCCGTGGAGGCCTTTGCCCTGTGTGTTATTCCAAACATAACCCTATCCTGTGTACTTTACGATTCAATAAAATAGGAAAATAATTATAAGATAAAAAACTTTTTATAAACCATGTTTTTAAATTTTCTGTTGAATCATAGCTATAGAACTAACTACTTTAGCACTTTATCAATGCGTATTGTTATGAAATTGTAAATAATTGTATTTATTTTTTTATAAATTCTTTCAAAGAGGCTTAATAAATTGATAAAATGTTAATTTTTTGCATTTCCAGCTCTTTTTCGCATTAAAATACCTCAATTTTCCTTTTAAAACGTATTAAAAAGCTCCAATAGGTAGGTAATGGATTTGGCGCCAAATTTGGCTACTTTTTGCCCTTGGCGACTTTTGGCGAGAAAATCCTTATTATCGATATTCCAAAGATGGACATTCTAATGTGATTGGTTAAAGAGTTACAGGAAATTCGAATTAAAAGTTGGTTTTAAAAATAAAATATTAATCCTTTCAGAACAATATATATTTGCATCATGAACTACATTAGCACTTTATCAATGTGTAGAAAATCTTTAAAATGATAATGACGTCAATTTTTGCCAGATGCATAATTTAACATTTTACAATTTTTTAACGCTCACGTTTAATTACATGTATTTATTTTTTCGTCAAAAGAAAATGAACTCGTAATTTTTTTTTTTTTTTTTTTAGCAACAATTAAATTATAGCTAATATTTTAATGACTATTTTTATTGCTATTAGGAGCTTATTATTTTCATATTTTAATTAATTAAAAGAAAACTATTCGAAAATATGACTTCCAAGTATTGTGTTGTCACCGGGTTCTGAGCTACTGTGAAAGTTTCAAATGTCTAGCTAGTAAGTTAGTTAAAAATAGATTGCAAGATTTGTACCGGACAAACAAACAAACACACAAACAAACAAACAAGAAAAGAAGTTAATAAAAACATGGTAAAAAACTGTTTTTTACAAGGGTAAGTCAAAAATTATCTGCAATGTATCTAATAACTTTTCTTACTGTGTTCATACGGAAGTCTGTCCTAATTTATATTACAGAGGCTGTTCGCACATTTTTTAGACGATTTTATTTCGCAGTAAGAAAAAATCGTTTGCATGGAGAATTTTATTTTTACAACAGTTATATTTTTGGAAGTTTTATTTATCTTCTGATATTTAGAATTTTTGTTTAGATGCAAAAATGCGGTTTTAAAAAGGCAGTGGATGGAAGGATAGGTTTCCGCTCTTTCCAAAGAGAGTTTTTATTGAAATCTTTATGAAAAGCATTTATCAGGAGAAAAATGGAAAAATGTCGCAACAATAAATGAATCTTGGGTCTTTGCAATAAAAAAAGATCAATTTATTATCACAAAAGTGGAGGAAAAAATTTTTGCTACATGGTTCAAAGCATCAAAAGAAAGTTTTTCTAAAGGATTTATGATTGCCACTGGTTTTTCATACAAGCGCAAGATAAAAGCAAAAAAAAAAAAAAGTGACAAAAATGTCAAAATCAGCTCTAAATACTATCAAGAACATATTTTAATTCCAATTTTTAAAAATGAAAATCCAGATCTTTATCCACAATGCTATCAATCCGTTGAACTGTATCAAGACAAAACAAGCAGCCACACATCGCAATCCGCAATTGCTTTTCTAGAAAAAAATGGAAAAAAAAACAGGAATTAAAACCATACCCTTCACTGACATTCTGCTAAATCTCCTGATGTATCACTGTTGGATTTTTGTGGTTTTCGACTCTTAAAATCAGCATTATCCAAACACCGACCTACAACGCTTTGTGGACTTTGGAAATCCGTTCAAGAGGAGTAGAAAAATATACCTCTTCCGAAATTATAAAAAGCATTATTATCATAGAAATTACGATGTAGAATGATAGTTAAGAACAAGGGCTATCAAACTGAGCAATTAAAACACGAAATATGAGTAAAATTGCTTCAGTACACTTCATCAAAATCGTCTAAAAAATGTGCGAACAGCCTCTGTATTGTTATGATGTTGCGGTCCTCCAATGAAAGTTTGAAATCAAATTCCTCCATTTGTCTTCCTTTTGTTGCAGATAGATCATGGCCGCTCCATTAGAGGTTTGCACCCTACAGGAACAACGAGCAGTGATCCGGACTGATGCGACCATTTTTGAATTTGTCAATCCATTCCTAGACCAGGGCCTCCTTAAGTAGATGCCTGTCGCGTAGCTTGGAAACTAGGCAACAGTTGAAGCGGTAGACAGCGCCACCTAGTGCAGATTACGAGACCTTTTTTATTCAACTGTCACTAATAAATTAACGAAGTGATATACTATATATATAATCGGCGTTTCTTCGATTCTGTTCGCCTTTTATATATATCATATCTCACTTTTAAAAATTTTTGGTGGCTGTTGAATAAAAAAGTCGCGCAATCTGTAGCAGGTGGCGCTGTCTACCGTTTCAACTCTTGCCTAGTTTCCGAGCTACGCGACAGGCATCTAGTTAAGGAGGCTATGCCTAGACACTCCGCTGTGGCAAGACACTGTGCCGATAGTCTTTGATGGATTGTGGCCCCTGATAAACCTTCCGACCGCAAAAACTGGGGCACTGCTCGTTGTTCCTCTATGGTGCAAATCTTTAATGGAATTAGGATCAAACTTTCATTGCAGGACCGCAACATCATAACTATAATATAAACTAGGACAGACTTCCGTATGAACACTTTAAGAAAAGTTATTAGCTACATTGCGGATAATTTTTGACTTACCCTCGTATTTAATTCAAATCTTATGTTAATTTTGGGACACCCTAATATAAATAATAGAATAATTTTCCGCTGTAGTAAAACTGTGGCATAGTAATAAGGGAATGTTTACATTTTTAATTTTAGACTAATATAAATCGCTAACTCAAGAAAGTAATATTTTTATTTGAAATTTCGAAATATACAACTTTATAATAAAAATAATTTGAATTTATGCATATTCACTGCTATTGAATCATCTTAAAAATAATATATGCATATTAGGGAACATATTAAGGTATTTATAGAGTAGTATAAGGAAAAATTTAAAGAAAATCCTTTCATTAACAAAAAAAATAATTTACTCCAGTAAGATCTTATAAGGAGCACTGTACGTAACGTATGTTAATTAACTGGAAAAAAAAAAAAAAAAAAAAAAAAATCTGGAACTTTCAGATATAGCTATCAGAAAAAAATCAATTTCTATCATTTTGTTCTAACTTTCTTGTGTGATAATCTATAAACATCAAAAGCTAGTTTTGGGAAGTTTTCACAAAATGGTAACCAGTAATCATCCTGAAGATAAATTTTTTCCTCCAAAAGATAAGTTTTAATTTTATCCTTCAGGATTTCATCCGAGTGTGCGTCGGCTAGTGAATAGCACTGCAAAGCATTTTCCGGAGAAAGGTTTTCTCGTAAGTACTCGGCACATCGGAACATGAGACCTCTGACATCATACTTATCACCGACTTCGTAAAGCACTTTCGCTTCGTCCAAATTCAATTCTGGCATCCTGTCGGTATACAGATACTTAACAAAATCTCGGAAACAAGTGGCATCCATATCTATGATTTCCACGACACCTTTCCGGCCCTCCAGCATATCGTTCTGAAACATTGTTTTGAAGACCTCGGACCGTGTGCCCAGGACAATCTTGTGGGCTTGGATGCATTGCCCTCCACACTTCAACTCAACATCGTGATCTAATCCAGTCTCTAACAGTTTAGAGAAATCTTCGGATAGACCTCGAATGAAATCATTGGAATTCTTATAAGCTTCCGTTTGGATGCATTTGTCCTCTGAAAAAGAGAAAATATTAAAATTTTAGATTTGTATTGTTACAAAAGCTACTGAGTGGAAAAGAGTTGAAAGTAAAAAAGCTGGGCAAAGTATTTTTTTAAGCTAAATATTCATTGCGTGGTTTTTTGTATATTTACACATTTTGAAGCTTCCTGGATACCGAAGTCAATTTTTTAAAGCTTGATCTTTGTCTTAGAGTAAGATAAAAACACTTAGAGTAAATTAAAAACAAATAATTTCAGGCGATCCAAAAGTTGTATTTTGAAGTTAATATGTTTGTTACGGAAAGTTTGATCAAGATTGACAAGTATCAAGGAATATTGCGTGTGGAAGTTGTCTGAGTAATTTTAAATGAACTTTTGAATTTAATAACAGATTTGTATTCTATATAAATGTAGGTACGATAATGAAAGGGGGGGGGGGGTGTTGAGGAGGACGGTAGTTCCCCCCTCACACAGAATTATTTGTCAATAAAACTTTTCCGAAGCCTAATTTGAATTGTTTTAACAGAGGTTTACATGCTAATGCTCGTTATCTTACCCCATGATCTCCAATCCGTATTTGTAGTATTAAATTTCAAGGTAAGAGAAAGTCGTGTGAGTGACACATCGCATTATTTTTATTATTTTTTTAATATAATAAATATAGTAAATATTTAAATAACAAATATAGAAATGCAAAATTACAATGTTGTTATTAAATACACTATCCTTCAAATAATAATAATCTATACATTAAACAATAATAATAATACAGCCAACGGCATCTTTTTTTTTTTTTTTTTTTTTTTGCCCCAGGGTAAATAAAATGTAATCACGGGTGTAAAAATAAATTTCAAAAAATGTATAAATGTTGCTATTAGTAACAAAGGAATTTATCGTCTGCAAGTAAATAAAAAGATTTATCTTAGATATTTTCAATGAAAAAAGTAATTTTTGTTTGCAATTAACATTTTTTCTTCTTCTATTTTTACAAAATTAAATTGCTTACTGGCAGTTTCTTATGTTCTTTATCAACTTTTTAATATATATATATTGGGGGGGGGGGGGGGGGTTCTTTTGTGTTGTTTTCCTTTCGCCAGTATAGGTAAGCATTTCATTTGGTGATTTTTTTTTTTTTTTTTTTTTAATACTTATATTTTATATCAAGCTTTTATAAAAGTAATTGGATTTCGGCTTGGAAATTTGATATTTAAAAAAAAAAAAAAAAAAAAACTGCTTATGATTCGGATTATTCATTCTTTTTAAAGTTATCCTTTTAAGCACTCATAGCATTTTTTATTTTTTTTTGAAGGAATGTCAAAGTTTCCGAAATTGCGAGAATGATTTACATATGCTCAGGGAATTTTATCTGAAAAATTTATATTAAATTTTTTCTTGAGAAAAAGTTTCTTATGCTTAAATATTTTAGAAGAGGAAAAAATAAAAAAGTAAATTATTTAATATCTGTATAATTGACAGCATTTCTTTTGGCCTTTAAAGGGTATTTATCTTTTTTATTTGAAAGCTCATTTAAAAATTTTGGCATAAAAAAAAAAAAAAAAAAAAAAATAGAGGCAAATTCAAACTTAATTAGGAATGACAGCATCTTCAATTTTCACACTGATAATTTTTTAACATTACAGAATTAGCCATTTCTATGATACATTTCATATTGCTAATTATGGCAATTATGGCAGGAAAAAAATTCATTACTTAATTTTCTGGAAAAAAAAAAAAAAAAAAAAAAAAAAAGGTTTTTGGTGATAATCATTTCCGAGATCTAAAACTGACCTACTTAATCAGGGGAATATCAATTTTCCTGTAGTAACTACTAATAAATTTACAAAATGTCACCTGAAAAAGGAATTTAAATCGAAAAATTTGAAGCAAATAGTTAGAACCATTTTTGGGGAGTACGGAAATATGATCCCATATTCGGTTCCAATGCCAATTTTCCGCGAAATATCCCAAACTCCTTTGTACACCAGAAACCAAATAATATATACAAAAATGATGTCTAAAAGGGAGTTAATACTGGGAGTTTCAAGTAAATCCGTAAAGCTGTTTTATGTCACCCACTTCCGATACGTAAATTTGGCCTACCAAATCTGGTTGGATATGAATATTCTTGCCGTAACCAACTAATACATACGAAAGAATGTCTAAAAGTGGGTTTACCTAGCAAATTTGAAGAAAATCGTTAGAGCCATTTTTCAGATACCGATTTAGATTAAAATACGTACTAACTTCCAGCATTCAGTGTCCCACTTCCGCTGTTGTAATTTCTACCAAAATTTCGCAAATTCATTTGTATACCAGACTTGTCTTACACACAAAGTTTAGTTGTTCCATTTTTATACGTTTCGGAGATATGATAGTCAAAAGATTGCCCTCTCCCCTCCTCCACCACTCACATACACACATTGACCAATTACCAAATTCCACATTTTTGGACTCAGCAGACCTTTAAAACATGTAAATCTAGATATAGAATTTTTCGACTAAAAACAATTCTTTTATCACCTACGATAGGGTAATGAGAGTAAAAAAGCATACTAGCTTGTGGATTTTTTAGTGGAAGGCATTTTGAATGAAGTTACCAAAACTTGTACCTAGGGCCACATGGCTGCCTTGTACCTAGGGCCAGTGTGTTTGGACCTTTTAACACTTTCGCGACCGCATGTTTTTGTCTTTTTGACAGTAAAGTCCGCCTGTGGGCGTTTTTCTTCATAAGTTACAATTTTTCAAAACAAATTTTTCCGTATTCACATTTATATTACAAATGGATATGCATTATAATCATACTCTCTCTCCCATCAAAGTATTTGCATCCATAGTATACTGGTTGTACAAATATGAATATTGTGTATATTTTTTAGAAACAAATAACATACAAATTTCAAAAGAAACACCCACTGGTGGAGTTTCATATTTTCAAATGGCGTGAATCTACATCAGCGGTCGAGAAAGTGTTAAGAAGTGTTAAGAAGTACAGTAATTAAGTTAAGTAGTAATTGGATGCTGGCAAATCCTGGTAAACCAATCACTATATATGATGTTGCTGAAAGTGTTGGCAAGTCCTATCCGTCGGCCTTTACTCCTGTAAACATTCTATCAGGCATTTATATATCCGGCATACAGCCAATGAATCAAAACACATTCACTGAGGATGATATTTAGGTTCAAATGTGACTGAAAGACAAAATCCCTCCATAGCTCCGTTCACATGAAGCAACTTCAACCCGTGTCAAAACGACCCGGGAATTTGAAAAGCGGGGTTTTACAGAGTCAAAATTTAGGCTGTTCACACTATCAACCCTGGTTAAAAATCACTGTAGCAGCGTCATACGTTTCTTGAATTCTGATTGGCTGTTTGCAAGATTAACACATGAGTTCGGAGAAAAGAAGCGAAACCGTATTGTCCGCGAAAACGTGAATTTGATTTCATGTTTGACTTTGACAGCAGCTGAGAATAAAGGATTACATACATTATTTAATTTTAGGATTATATATTTTATATTATTCTTCATTATTAATATTTAATTTTACATTAAGTTTTTAATGCAAATTTAATATTACAAACAAATCATTCTGAATTTAATTTTTTAAACATGAAAATTTCAGTATCTTTTTTATATGTAGTAAATATATATATATATATATATATTATGTATTAGAAATTTAATTATTAATATTATTTTGAATATTAAGATTGTAAACGGGATCGGGAAATAAAATAAGTTTTGATATTAGTTTTATTTATATTGTTATTACAATTAAACTTAGTCAATTGAAATACTAATATAATTAACTTTACAATACTTTGATCTTAAGTTAGTTAGAATAAATTATGCATTATAATTATATTAAATCTAAATGCATTAAATAATAAAATAAATGATTAAACTTTTAATTCAGATTTCATTATCTTAAAGATATAAAGTAATATTACTACATTAATAAATACTAGGTCAGATACTTATTTCATTTCTTGCTATCATAACTAATAGATATTCTTAAAAATATTTCAACATAAATCTTTCATAAATCTTTATCTTTTATTATGCATCGAAATAAGAATTCATAAAAAAAAAAAAGTATTCTTGTGCATCTGTAATAAAAACTATAAATTAGAGTTTTGTGCATATATATTTTATTATTAAAACTCCTTTTATAATTAAAAATATTCTGTAACCAAAAGTATTAAAACCAAAATTCAATAGAAAATCACGGAACCTCTTAAATAATCCGAAACTAAAATCCAAACCTCTTAAAATAATTTTGTGGAGGGCATTCCACCTAGGCCTAGAGCCCTTGTGATATCAATCAGCCTTAATGCTCACACCACCACTTAATTTTTTTTTAATTAAATATGTCGATAATTATATATATATATGTGTGTGTGTGTGTGTGTGTGTGTGTGTGTAAGAACAGTAGCAATGGGATACAATTACCTATAAAAGAAAATTTTCAATGAAATCTCTAATATAGTAAAATATAAAACAGATTATGAAATATATATTATTCAAATCTGTTCCCAAATAGTTTATCTATTTATAACCCACTTCTAAAGTTAAATTTTATACGTGAACTCAAGATATAGGTATTATAAATTTGTTCTGTTTATATAATTAAAATTGCTTCTCTTCCTCCTACCAGGAAAAAAATATATATAGTTCTTATAACTGTTATTAACCCAACAAAATTCGATATATTGGCCATACTACTAGGCGAATAAATATGGGTATCGGGTTCGAACCATCGTCGGTCTGATCTTAATAGTTTTCCGTCGTTTTCCCTAAAACTTCCATGAGTATGAGCTAGTTTCCCTTAGAAAGTCCCCCTAAAAGACATTCCACCCAGTCCAGGCTCTAGTGTGTACAATGGATTTTAAATATTTTACAGCATCTCAGAAATATTTTATAAATACATTTGGTTATTACTTTGTAAATTCATTGGTAAGTTAAATCTTTATATATATATATTAAAGATTGGCTGATAAATTAATTTCTTAAAATGATTATATATGTATGCATATATATATATATATATATATATATATATATATATTGTTTGAATGCTGGAAATTAAATGAAAAAAATTAATATGCAAACATAAAAACATTTTTCAAAAATTATTTTATCAATTAATAGAGAAAGCAATATTCAAACACGTTTAGAATATATTGTTAAATAAATTATAATAATATAAAATAAAGAGAAATGTTAAAAATTGTTTAGCAAGATTAATTTTTAAAAAATATATAATTTTTTAATTTAATTTTATTGAATTTAAATAGTTTTTGAGAAATTTTAATACTTAATATTGTTATATTCCAATGCATATGCATACAAAATGTTTATAATTCTAAGAAGTTATTTACAAAAGAAAAAAAAAAAAAAAAATGTGTCTACCATTTCCTTAAATAACCTTTATAATACAAAAAAATTATTCATATTGTAAAACAATATTAATTTACTATATGTTAGTTTACTGAGAATTTTAGAAATTTCAATAAAAAAGGAAAAAAAGAAAAGTGCAAAACACTGTGCCCGTTTTATATTTTTCATTTATATAATATCCACGCATTATTTTAAATTCCTTCCTCTAGTATTATTATTCTTCAATTAACTTCACAGAACAATACGCACACACAAAATAATAATAAAATAAAATAATAAAAAAGAACGCAGTTTATCTCTTGAAAATAGTGCGCAATTCGCTGTCCCAGTATTGAAGCAGAAAGAAACAAGCGAAAAGCATTCTGGGTAATTCGCGGGTTATTCCCTCTTATCCCCTAGTATATTGCGGGGTTGATTTCGGAGGAAAAATGACCCTGGTCTAACCCTGCTTTTACGCGGGATGGAAGTATGTGAACAGCTCCGCGAAGATTGACGCGGGTTTGACCCGGGTAGAAACTGCTCATGTGAACGGGGCTCATATATTAAAAGAAAAAAAAAAAATCCAGGAAGAAAGTGAGCCAACAATGATAGAACTCGATGTCTCTTTTTCGTGTCCTGTTGAAATTTCGAAACCTTGAACATCTAACATATTTTCATGTGTCCTGCTTTAACAGGTACGAACCTTTACCTTAAGCAACCTTTACGTAAAACCTTTACCTTAAGCAAAACCTCCCACATCAAAGATGTGACCAAAAACCAGAGAGATCTAGAAATCCAAGAGATTTTCCAGAAAAAAAAGAAAAAAGAAATTGAAGGGGAAAAGAAACATTCTGTTAGAATATCCCAAAGAAAAAAAAAAGTGAAAATTTCCTGTTTTTATTAAGGCAACAACATGGTAATTATTATATGATAAATAAATATATTACTTGATATTGTTTCTTTTATAAAATACATGTTTCTATGCTTATTTTCTATTTATTACTAAGTTAAATCTAATTTTGAGAGAATGGCCCTAGGTACAATGAGGTCTGGCCCCAGGTATAATGAGGGTGTTGTACCTAGGGCCACGAGCAAGGCCGTAGCCAGGATTTTTTTTCGGGGGGTGCCCACCATATTTCTAATACAAGGTCACTGAATATGATACAATAATGTACGCACGCATACACAAAAAAAAGCACGCACACACAAATCAGGGCTTTATTAACGCAGGGGTGCATGGGGCCCGTGCCCCGAGTAGCAAAGGGCCCTAAAACTGGACCTGAAAATGCCATTTTTCCTTTAAAAATGACAGAAATGGTATGGCAAAATGCGAAATTCTGTCATTTTAGTCTCTTATAGAGGTATATATGTACCTTTGCTGATTGATACATTATACGAATGGTGGGGTATGGGGTCCACAAAAGTATGTTTGCCCCGGGCCCCACACGAAGTTAATCCGACCTTGACACAACCAGACTCTGGTTAACTTCATGTGAGGCCCAGGGCGGGGGCACGCATAGTGTCGTGAGCCCACCTCCTCCTCACACTGTGCACCAATAAACACAGGTACATATATACCTGTTTATGGGAGTAATATGGCAGTTTGCATTATATGATACCATTTTTAGGGCATAAAAGGCTAAATGACATTTTCAAGGCGAGTTTTATAGCCCCCACTCAGGTCACATGCCTTGCACACATATCTTTCTTCTACATTTTCCCTTACAAATTCACTCAATACAAATAATTTTATTAAACTTTTATTTATTAAAATTAATTTCCATGATGCATGTAGAAAAATGGGGGGGAAAAATGGAAAACTTTGATTCAAATTATCATAGATCAATAGTTCAACTATTCGTTTTAAAGATATTAACGAGTTCTTTAAAAGATATCCATATCGAATATTTGTCCCCCTCGAGAGGAAACTTCATCCCCAGTCAAAAAGCGTTGCTCCTATGTATCCAAAATTTTTTGCCTACTTAATTACCACTATTATAAATAATTCTTTTTAATTTTATAACGATTCTTTAAAAATAATTCTTATTGCGTACATTTATAAAAAATTTTGCCCTATACCGCCAAGTTAAAAACTCATAAATTCCGAATGGCAACGCCACCTGTTGGACGATTTTCACCTTAAAGTAATAGGCACTAATTTACGTCATGGTGCAGCTTCATATAAATTCATATATAATTCTGTGCAAGATGCAGTTGGAACAAAATTTTTGTCACACACAGATAGGCATTTTCTAAAAATGGTCAAATCATGTTCTGGTTCTCTCAAAACATGTAAATCCATCGAAAACCGGAAGTCAAAAATTTTTTTTTTTTTCGAATCTAATTCCTTCTTCTATAATATAGAAGAAAATAAAAAAATTTGAATTCATGACGTAGGATAGTCTATTATAACTATAGTAAGAAGGTGCTGTATGAAATTAAGCGAATAAATGTAGTGAGATTAAGGTTGAATGGGTTTTACGACGCTCTAGAGCTGAAATATAGAAAAGAAAGAACATAATGGGAACCCTAAGTGAATTAATAGGTTATATTAAGTTATTTGTATATGGATTAGTATTTTTAAATTTTTTTTTTCCCCCAGGCAGCAATATTTGTCTGACACTACACAAAAACAGTCCTTTATAATTTATTTCGGGGGGGGCTTGGGCCCGTCGGGCCCCCCCCTTGCCTACGGCCTTGGCCACGAGTGATGTTTTTTTAAAAACCTTCTATTTGTCGGAATTTATTATTTTAGGTATTTATATTAATCCCAATTGGAAGTAATTAGTTCTAAAGATATGTTCATATCAGTGTGATAATTTTAAACAGGTCCAGGGCTTTGTTTTTGGGCATTGAAAAAGAGCGGCCCTAGGTACACGGGTCTCCCCTATATATGACAAACTGCCAAAATCCGCACATTTTTCAACTCAGCAGACCTTTAAAGCATGTAAATCGCGATATCAAATTTTATGACCAAAAACAATAAAAGTATTGTTTTTGGTCAACAATACTTTAATTACTTTATATATATAAATAGTAATCAAAACCGAAGCCAAAGTATTTCGAACACCCTGCATATATGCATACATACGTACATACAGTAGAACTTCGATTATCCGAACCTCGATTAACCGAAACTCCTCTCCGTTAACCGAAGTCGGTTTCTTCTTCACTTTTTTTTTTTTTTTTTTCACTTTCTACTATCATCCAAAGTTTTCTCTTAACAAACATGCATTTTTAAAGTTTTTTTTTTTCCTTCCCACATTCCTTTTGTATGCAAGCCGTCCTTTCCAAACTACGAATGCAGATAAATATTTTGGAATTTCCTTTTTTAGAATTCCTTCTCGCAAGCTTAATTCTCGATATGAGTGTACTCTTGCCCACTTTCAAACGTCCCTGTTCCAAACAAAAACACACCCCATTTCGAAATGTGGAAGGTCATTCTGCCAAGTCCCAGAACAATCAAATATTATTGCACCCTCTGATTGTAAGCAAGTGCAAAGAACCTCACCTCTTTTGTCATCTCAAGAACAGAGAAATTTTCATTGCAGCAAAATTTCAAAATTTTTGTCACTTTGTGTCGCTTATGATTCCTCTGAACTCTTTTAAGAAAACTTTTAAGAAAACTTCGGGATAGAGCTGCACGGCAAAGGATGGCCAATTTATACCAGATCAAGCTTCCATTTAAACCATTGCGAGTTTTTGTTTCAGAAATAAATTTATTTTCATTTATTTAACAGTTAAAATAGTCATAATAACAGTTCAATGACGATGCTACATAATAAACTAGATAACAGGGGTCGTACTCTCCACCCCTTTTTCAGGACACACTTAAGAATAAGAAATTTTCTTCTATTTTGCCACCAGTAATTTCATGCAGAAATTTTTATGGTACTTTTTATAGAAATGTCTCCAGATTAATCTGGTTAGAAATCATCGTAAAAAAATAGTGGTAGGAATAGAGGCGGAAGTTTGTCATATTTGAGAGTGTCCTGAAAAAAGGGCGGAGAGTACGACCCCTGAGATGATTATTGATGAATTCTCGATTATCCGAAAATTTCGATTATCCGAAGTAGGTTCGGTCCCAATTACTTCGGATAATCGAGGTTCTACTGTAATTACATGCTAGCGTCAATACCTTCTCCCCCAAGAAACTTTATTATATTTCAGCAAAAACTTTTGTGATCGTTTCCGCAAATACTCGACAAGAAAAGCAAAAGCATAGTCTTAAATTCTGGTTTATATTCGAGATTTTGTTTAACATCACACACATGCACACACAAAGAAAAAAAAAAAAAAAAAAAAAAAAAACTGAAGTTTTATATGAAATCGACAAAAAATATATATATTAAGTCAATTTTAATGATATGATACAGAAAATTGTTCCATTAAATTAACATAATTCAGAATTCTATGACGTCAATAAATATCAGTTATTCTATCCCCCCCCCCTCCCGAAAAAAAAATAAAAAAATAAATAAAACATGAAAATCTGACATTGACAAATTTTAATTTAGTGCCAGAGGCCTACTGCTAAACTTGTTAATATCGACAAATTCTTCTTTAGTTAATTCGTGACGATCTAAATTCCATGATAAAGTTTTCATGAAATCAAACCAATGTGTTTCAGCTGCAGATACTGTAACAAATAACGTTGGAAGTCCAAACTGTCTTATAGCCGCAAAACAACGTTTTTTCTCTTTTTCCCAGTGAGGGGGAGGTGAGCCTTGGGGGGACTCATGTCAAAGGTGTGCCTTGGGGGGGGGGGGGACTCAAGTCAAAGGTGTGCCTTGGGGGGGGGACTCATGTCAAAGTTGTGCCTTGGGAGAATTTTTTATATTTTTTAAAAACTTGTAACCTTCGTTATGAGTAATCAAATTATCTACAAAATCTTCATTCAATAAATCCCCATTCAATAAACCGACTGAAATAGGCCCTTAGCACTATTAAGAGTGACGTATAAAAATTCGACAACGCTGTGCCGACTGAAATAGGCCTCTATCAGAAAAAAAAAAAAAAAGAAAGAAAAAAGAAAAGAAACTCACCTTTTAAAGTTTGGAAAAAAAGCTCGAAAGTACAAGATTTAATGGCTCTGGGCTTTCCGTAATACCAAATGTGTTCTGTTCCATTTACCGATTTCGTTACGAGATCTAAAGTTGTAGAATTGGAGACAACGCGTATTGTAACTTCTAGTGATAACTTCAGTTTTTTATCACTGTGAAAATAAAGAGAAGGGTAAGATTCGTTATCGAGTCCTGCATAAAACTCCAGAAAGCACGCACATTTCTGCAATAAAAACGTCTCACTTCTAACAATATTATCAGGAAATGCTTGCACTATCCATTCAATGTATTCGATACATTTTACACTTTTATGATTTAAAAAATTTGCCATTTTTTCCAAAAAATAAACAACTGACTGCCATCACTTATAAGCGATTAATAATAATATTATAGTTTTAAAAAATTAAAGAACACGCTTTTAGAGAAATGTGAACTAAAAAGCACAAAATATCTATCTCAGTATTAAAATTCAGGGTAAGAGAAGATCGTGTGAGTGACACACCATATGTTAGATATTGTCCATGTTTTATTTTATTCTCTCATTTTTATATTTTTAACTCACGTGATGTATTTTTGTTATTGTAAAAAAAATAAACTTTAAATTTTACTTTTTAAGATAGCACGCGATCGTGTTTTATCAAATCATTAAATTCATATTTTTATTTCATATTATTGCACGCGCACTATTTATTTCTTAATTCAAAATGATTAAAAAATATATTTTAAAGCAAAAATTTTACGGATATCTGTTTTTTTGTTTGAGATATGAAGGATTTTGTGCAATCACGTTTTGCTCCCAGAGAAGTTACAAACATACATACATACAGGTGAAGCTAATATAAGCGTGTTAATAAATATACACTATCAAACCAAACTCTCGGATAACATTACAGATAACATGTGAGATAATACAGGATACAGAGAGATAAAACTAGCAAAAAGTCGTACAACCGTTTGATATGCAAGTGTTTTCATCATAAAAACATTTCCCAAACTAAAGACAATAATATGTTGTGGCACTTACTCTAGAGGTCTGCACGGGCCGTATTTTCGGCCTGAGCCCGGACCGGCCCGAATCTTTTTCTAAATTCCTCGTTAATCAACGAAAAAGGAAAATGATAAAATACTTTTTCAGTCATTTATTTTACATAATTTTACAGTCTGGTATGTCACATAAAATTTTATTTTGTTAAAAAGTACTACAATGTACTTGTCTGTAACTACAATTGTAACTACAATTAACTTGTCTATCAACTTGACTGTTCGCGATCTGATTTTCCGCAAATTTTAAACATGTCTCGAAATTAATATATTTTATTTAAAGTAATATTAGATGGTTTCTAATTCAAAATAATATGCGTGTTACTACCAGTTTGCGTACATGTAACAAACATAAGAAATTAGATACGTGACTGTATATAAGGCTTTGTTTTCTATGGTCTGTAGTGTTTAGGTGGTATGATGAAGGCTATAAAAATTCTGCCGCTGTAACTTTTCCTCTAAGGCTTCTTTTTCTTTTCTTCGGAGCACTTGATGAAAGTAGCATGAATTTTAGCATGTGCAAAAGCATCTTTTCTATTGAATATGGTTGGATTAGCATTAAAATTTTGTTTACCGGATCACATGAAAGATTTGGATACATTACGGTATATAACAGGAAGTGGTTGAAAGTCTATTTTTAGTACTATTAACCATTTTAAATATCTTCCTATATTGTTTGGGGAATGCTAATATTTTCGATTTGACTTTCTGCCTATCTTTGTGCCTTCCGTACGTCTGTAATAATGAAATACCGTTTATATATAAATATCTTGTAAACAATCAGCAGTTTTGTTAAAGAACATTCTATTGCTTAGCTATATAAAACCTCTGCAAAACACATACTAAAAATCTTTTTCGTAGAAAGGCATGTTTTTTTTTTTGTAATTTTACATATTTTTGAACTGATTTTATCGCTTTTTGTCCGGGCCGGGCTGAGCCGTACACTAGTAAAAAAGAAACGGGCCGAGCCTGGACCGAATTTTTCGATTTTATAGGTAAGCAAACCTTTCCAACAGGCCGGGCCCGGGCCTGAAAATTTCGGCCCGTGCAAACCTCTAACTTACTACTTGATTTTACCCTAGAACTACCTAGCAGAGGTCTGCAAGGGCTGAAATTTTGAGTCCCGAGTTTTGCCCAGCCCGGCATATGACACCTACAAGTTCGTCCCAAATATATATATATATTAGTATTCATCAAACATCGAACAATAAATGAAAGTATTAAAAATGCTTAACACTACTAAAAATCTACTTTCTTCTATTTTCACTTATATTCCGTAATGTATCTGAATCCTTTTATGCGATTCTGTAAACAAAGCATCAATATTAATCTAACTATTTTCAATAAAAAAGACCGCTTTTGCACACCTCAAAAATGATGCTAATTTCATTACATTAAGTGTCCTAGAAAGTACAGAAAAGTGCTTAAAAGATATTCTTCATAGTCCTTAAACTCTAGAGATCAGAGTAACTTCTTTGTGCAGAGTAGTTTCTTCTGTTTGTACATGTACGCAAACTAGTAATGACAACTGTAAACTACACTCACTCATGCCCAAAATTTAAGGAACAATCAATTTTACCACTTTATTCTTTTGCGCATAATTTTTAAACAAATGAACTTATTATCATAAAATTTGAATGGCATGTCCGTTATCATATCATTAATAGAGTTTTATGTAACTTAGCAAAAGCAATAAATTTTTAATTAATAATTATTAATTTTTCTCACAAGGGAACTCTTTGAAGTGCTAATCGCTGATTTTCTTGAAAAAAATTCTGGCATAAGGTTTAATCATGAATACCATCTTCCTAAAATATTAGCTGCTGAGTCGCAAGAGATAAGCTATAAAAAATTATTAAAAGTGAAAGCATGTCTGCAATATTTTCAAAAAAGCGCCTGTTTGGCGACTGCATTCTTTGGAATTTCATTGCAATGAAGATTTAATAGATGTAGATGTTCTTCTTTCTATTTGATAGCCAAACGAAATCCATACGCTGTCGAGCACCTGAGAATTCAGAATAGATTAACAAAAAACAGATAATTTAACAGATTGAGACTTATTTAGTCGTAATTCAAAATAATATTTAATATTTCAATTAAATAAGCTGTGTCATTAACAATTGCAATAGCATTAACGCCAAGTTTTTAATAACGACATTAAAAAGATGTATGATCAAGACTTTTATATAAATTTAAATAAAACAAAACATGATATATTAAAACACAAATCTGTTTTTTTTTCTTTTTAACTAAAATGAAAGCATTTTGTATCCGAACACATTTTTCTTATAAGTCTGATAATTTTATTGGGCAGTACGAACCTTCGACGAACAAGCAGCTCCACAGAACATGAGTTGTGTGGATCCAATATCTAATTAGGGCTACGCAATGAGCAGTTGGAGACGATCTATGATTCTACCCTAAATTTCAACCTATTTGTTGGTTGGGTTTAACGTTGCACTAGTACTGCACTATAGCCAATTGGCGACGGTTTGCGATGCACTTCTGAGGATGGTCCGGTGACATCTGCAGGTGATAAATGATTGCATTCTGCGTATGTTATTTATTTTTAGGGGTACATACAAATAAAAACACTTCCGTTTGCAAAGCCGTCGGCAACCATTTGCAAGCGTTCCAAATGTATGACTTCAGTCAGCAGCAAAAGTATCCGAGCACTAGCAAAAATTCCTATGTAAGAAAAGCACACTTACAGTCGGCTGCAAAATTATTCGAGCACTAGCAATAATCCTTGCCAAAAAAAAGTACACTTAATACAGCTTTGTTAAATAAATCCTTGTCGAATCATGTTCTTAATCAGTCTAAGAATATGATTCGACAAGGATTTACTTAGCAAAACAGTCTTAAGTGTACTTTTTAAATATAGGAATTATTGGCTAGTGCTCGAATAATTTTGCAGCCGACTGTAACACTGTTATGTTAAATAAATCCTTGTCGAATCGTGTTCTTAGACTGACTGAGAACAGGATTCGACAAGGATTTATAGTCGGCTGCAAAATTATTCGAGCACTAGCAATAATCCTTGCCAAAAAAAAGTACACTTAATACAGCTTTGTTAAATAAATCCTTGTCGAGTCATGTTCTTAATCAGTCTAAGAACATGATTCGATAAGGATTTACTTAGCAAAACAGTCTTAAGTGTACTTTTTAAATATAGGAATTATTGGCTAGTGCTCGAATAATTTTGCAGCCGACTGTATTTAACAAAACTGCATTCAGTGTACTTTTTTTATACAGGAATTTTTGCTAGTGCTCGGATGCTTTTTCTGCCGACTGTATTTGCAAAAATCTTGCAGAATTTACGTCATCGAAGTTGCAAGCGTTCCGTTTGTACAGTCGGTAACAAAAGTGTCCGAACACTAGCAAAAATTCCTACGTAAAAAAATACACTTCATAGGGCTTTGTTAAATAAATCCTTATCGAATCCTGTCCTTACACTAACTAAGAACAGGATTCGACAAGGATTTATTTAACAAAACCGTATGAAGTGTACTTTTTTTACATAGGAATTTTCGTTAGTGTTCGGACACTTTTGTTACCGACTGTATGTAACCCTTAATATATGCATCCGATTTGTATGTTTGACTGCCTGTAAATTTCGTCGAGATGAAGACAGACAGAACATAACCGGATTAAAATACAAAAAAATTTAAAAAACACCCTGGGCAGCTGGGGAGTCAAACCCATTCTTTTACACTTGAAAGCGATTAGCGAGGGTGACATACTCACTCGGCCACGGAGCGCCTGCATTCAGCATAACAATTATTTTTAAAACAACAAAATTTCGCAGTTAATAATTCTATAAAATTCATTACGCAGCATTAGTGCGAAGTAAAACCCAACCAACGTTATGAAATCCTAATGCATATTTTTACAAAATTGTTTATATTATTATTCGTAAACTTATATAAAATAAATTGCCAGAAATGTAAGAAGCCATAAAGTAGTAGTTATGTACAGTCAGGAAAAAAAAAAGAAAACGCAGCACTCGATGTAACTTCGTTGATAATCGATGCACAAAAATGTAATAGGTATCATTCGACGGGGAATATTGAGTAGTTTCAGAAAATGGACTCAAATTTTAAATTGGGGGTCGTCTACATATTAAAACGCACGCCAACTTTGATTTTTTCAATAGTAATGCCCCATTTTTATTTTATATTTGAATTTCTGGGATCGCGACAACACGAAAAAGTATATTGGTTGTATATTTTACTTATTTTTTCACATAGTTATAAGCGTTCAAGGTTTGAGGGTGCTAATGTTAAATTCATATTTCAAACTTTTATTAATATCTTCACAAAAAAATAACTTGATCGATCTAACTCTTTTTTTACGAGATACAGTGAAGAAATTCAAACATAATCCATCATTACTTTTGATTCTGAAAAATATTTTTAATTATGAAAAATATTAATAAATTCATATTCATAAAAATTATGAATTATGACCTATATTAATTTTTGTATAAAATGAATCCTAATGCTGAAAAATATGGGTGTGCAAATTTGCAGCTCATTTCAGTTATTAGTTTTTGAGATATAAACAGATCTTTCTTTTGGAGTGGTTTAGGGGGCCGTCTCGTATAAAATTCCACCTGAGATAACGAAGCAAGTTTTAAAAAATAACTAAGAAAATTAAACTAAATATATATATATATATATATTTTTTAATTTACGGGTGAAATTATATAACAGCAACGTCAAACGCAAAGAAACAAAACAAAATAATTATTTTTAGACATTAGTGTTAGCATCAAGAATTACTGTTTTCTAAAGAAATCAAGCCCCGCCTTTTAATCGTTCTTCAAAACAAAACGATACAGAAAATAAAAGTAAATGTGACTGAGTATTCTCTTAAAACCCCTTATTTTACGTTGACCAGGACCTGACTAACGCCAGGTTAGCAATGCGGGGCAGCGGGCCTAGGCCCTCCTTTTGGAAGGGCCCCCCAATAGACATAAACAGAAATTTTGTAACCTAACAACTTCTTATGCCACTGCAAGGGGGCGCACCTAAGCTTGCCCCGGGGCTCCAGGAAGTCTAATTCAGGACCTGACATTGGTAAAAATATACACAAGTAGTACTTACATCATCGATTATTGGTGATAAATTTTGAATCCTCTAAACGAACACTAGAAGAAAAAAATTAAATAAATAGGTGGCGTTTCCTATTTAAAATAGAAAAATAGATTGATTGTAAAAATTGACCTAAAAAAAAAAAAAAAGAGTGGAATTGAAATGCAAGACAGACTTGTAAAATTGTTTCTTAAAACTTTCGCGACCGCATGCTTTTTTCTTTTTGACAGTAAGGTCCGCGCCTGTACGTGTAGGCGTTAATTCAGGAAATTACAATATTTCAGAACAAAATTTTCTTGACGGGATATTTTCAAATGACGGGAATTAACGTCAGCGTTCGTGAAAGTGTTAACTACTGTCATAGTTAAAGGCTTAATTATTTACTTCATATATTGCTTTATTTTTATTTATTTATTTATTTTATTATTTTTATTTTTATTTTGGAGGGGGAGGATTATTATTTTAAGGATACGAAGGGTCCTCTTTCCCGTTATCCCGAAACAATTGTTGTGAGATTATTGCATTTTATGGTGTTTATTCAAAGATTTACAGACAATAACTAAGGTACTGGTAAGGAACTAATGTTTTTATTAATTTTTAAAACTCTCTTTTTCTTGAAATATTTCCGTTGTGAAACTGTAAAATTTTCTCTATTTCTTGTAGGATCTAAATTTTATTTTTCTACATTTACAGATAACCCCTTAACACATTTTTGATGATAACTCTATGAATACTAAAGATAAAGTATACAAACAGTATATTTTTCCGCACTGCCGAACTCTCAGAAATTCGAATATGAAGTCAAAATTTGGTGTTGCTATTGAAAAAAAATCAAAGTTGGCGCTCATTTCAATATGTAGATAACCCCTAATTCAAAATTCGGCAACATTTTCAGAAAGTGCATTTAATTTCTTGTTGAATGGCGTCTATTAAATTTTCCTGAGTCAATTAATAACGAAATTACAGCGAGAATTCGCTTTATTAAATTTTCTTTTTACACGTAATATAACATGCTTAGTATTCTATTATTATTTATTATATGGAATAAACAATTTACATTTTAATATGTGAAATAAAACTATTTATTTGTTAGATCTAAACAATTACTTAATAAAAATATGTATTCTGCATTGGGTTAATTCCACCTGTATATGTTGCTTTAATGCGCACTGGCATAGTATTATTATTCAGTGTTTCTATATAAATCTCAAAGTTCACTGAGCCAAGTACCATTTAAAATAAAAATAAAAAATAAAATTCTGGTTCTTGCAGAGTTGTAGGCTGCAAATTTCGAATCCAGCCCCTTCTCCCCCGCCTTTTTATAGACGGAAAATTTTCGAGCAGATTGAGATTGGGACCAGGTCTGGTAAATAAGAAATTCTATGATATTCTTTCTGCGATTTAACTTAAAGTCAAAAAAGGTACTACTACTTACAGAATTATAGGTGCTCACGGGAATGGATAGGTAATTCTAACAATTTGATTCAAATAAATGTACGACAGACGCCCTGTTGCACGATGCATTCTCATCTTGAAGTGTTTGCTGTAAAGCCTGAGATACCTTCAAAATAGTAGGTTAGGTACCAGTTTTATAATAGTCGTGTTTTATTTCGAGTTAATTGATCCCTTGAGTATGAAAATTTGCCCGACTCCTTGAAAAATTATGCACCTCCGTACCATAATGACATCTATGAAAGTTTTAAAATGATCCATTAAACTTCTATAAACATTCTACAGATATCTATCAGCACGACCAATGTCACTCTTTTTTGCATCCCATTAGATGCCTGTAACATATCCAATAATTCTCCGAATGTCCAATAATTGGACTTGTTAGATCTAATAGAGATTGAATAAAATATCTAAATCTTGTTTTGATCTAACATGTTACATCTATTAGACATCGAAAAAGGCACGTCCACATTTCGTCTACATTTAAACTTCTAATATAGATATCTGTAATTAGTACAGGATAATTCAGGATTTTTAATGGACAATCATAAGGTATTTTGTACCTTTTATGGATTATTGGCTGTAATTTAGTCGTCTGTTGGATATAAGTAACTTTTTGGGAAGGGGGTTATAAAACTAGCTTTATGCTTTTCTATGTAAGCGTAAATGTCTTAAATTAAGTTAAAAAAGTGTTTTATATGGATTGTCATTTTTTAAGCGAAAAAAAAAAAAAAAGGTTTTACTTTTTAAGATACCTTATTGCATCTGAAAGCCAGACATTGCAAATGTCTTAAAACGCCGCTATGTTTTAGGCTTAAAAACACCGCCATGTTAAACTTAAAAAACTACCACTTTTAAGGCTTTTTAATAAATAACTATGGTTGGCGAATCTTAAAGTTAATATTATCTTAAATTTCATATATAGAGGTCTAGAATTTTTTAATAATGCATAACAAGTATTTGAAGGTTGCATCCTTCGATGATAACGATTTCTTTTCTTAAAGTGATAGCTAAATAAAAACAAACTAAAATCATGAACACAGGAAAAATTGTTATTTTACATTTAGATGCCTGTAAATATGTAAAACAAAAGTTATGAATAATAAGAAGATAGAAAAAAGTTATGCACATATTATTCATGTTTGTTCACTTATAAATTCGCTTTCTTCTCTACAAATTACTTGCTACGTCCGTCTTTACACTTTTTCTTTTAATATAGGAAAGCTTTAAAGACAAAGATTAATTTTTATTTTTATTTTTATTTTTTTTATGAAATAAGCTTTGTATCTAAATATGTTGTTTGTGAATTATGGTAAAGATAATAGCATGCAAATATTACTAACATCTCGAGTATATTATTTCTTAAAAATTTAATTTCATAAAGCTACCACAGTTTAAGTAGCTTAACTGCTTATTATAAAAAAAAAAATAATATATTTACTGAATGTGGAAAGAAGTAGGAAAAGGCATTTTTCTTAAAGTAGATTCCATATGAAAAATTTTCGAAGTAATGCAAATGTCTGAATTTCCGAAGTGTCAAAATTCAAACACGTTTACTGTCTGCAAATTCGCGTATTTACGTGTTTCAGATATTTTTGTGTCCAAATTGGTATTTCAAATGTATTTCTGTCTTAAATTAAGATATCTATAACGTCTAATCTGTATTTTAAGATTGACTGATTACTTGTCTTAAATGCCGTTTCAAGTTGTTTTTATGTCTTACTTTAAGACCCTTTTACTTACAGTGTGATGAGTACGCAATATAAAAAAAAAAAACTGAGTGCCAACATTTTATTTTATTGAATGTTTTTGTTACATTCAGAAAATTGTGTGAAAAATTAATGAGGTTTACATACAGCATTCATAATGCCTACATAATACACAGTTTCCGTGTATTCACTTCGAAGTTACGGAAACTTTCTCACTTTTTAATGAATCAACGTGACTAGAGATGTAATCGATGACACCACACTTGAAATAATCGTCAGCATGATCGTTGGCAAGTACCAAAAAAGATATATAGTTATCTTTTGATGATTTAGAGATCATTAGATCAGCGCACATCTTTGTCAGAGAAGGAATTATCAACGTTTGTCCTAAAACATACAACTTCGGGGCCATCTCCAGTGGAAGCTTGGAGATTGTTCCTTTATAAATATATTCCAGGCACAGCTCCATCACCGACTTTTCCGTTGATGTTAACTTTACCACGCCGGTTTTGCTTTCAGTTGTGTTGTCTTGAAACATGTCGGCGAACGCTCTAGAACGAGCTACTAGTATTGCCTTATGAGCTCGAATATCGCCACCGTTACACTGAAGCTGCACATCTGAATAATCGCCATTTTCAAACAATTCGCCCAAGTCCGAAGATAGGTACTCAGCGTCTGTCAGCAGTGATGATTTTGAAACCGTTTGGGTAGACTTTTTATCTGAAAAATAAGAGCACCAACAATAAATATTTGAAATATTATATTTTTATTTCCAAATAATTAACTCCCCTTCCCCATCCCTAAAGCTACACACACACAAACAAACAAAGGGGAAAAAATATCAAGGAGTTTTAACTTTTATATATAATATTAAATGTTAAACATGAAATATATCTTAAAAAGTTTCACAAATCTGAAAATTCGTGAACCCTTTGCCCCATCCCCCCTCCACTTTCTCCTTGGATATGGCCTTACCCATTTCACCTACTCCCCTCTTAATTCTCTAGAAAAAAATTTGAACATACGGTTTCTATAACGTTTATCATTTAAATTAGATAAATAATGTTAGTCGGGGTGGAGCTTCTATATATAGAAACTTCAACGGCTATAAAATTTCAAGATCAATTGTGATCTTTGATAAAACTTCTATACATGTAGAAATTTACGCGGATGTATTAAATTTTAATGCAATTGACAATTTTAAGAAAAAATATGGGTGGGGGATCTTAAAGTAAAACTAATTAAAAATTAAAAAAAAAATTAAACTTAAAAAATTAAAACTTTATGATGATTTCAATGAAATATCTAGTATATTGTATCCCGCAAGAAAAAGGACAATTTAAACATGCAGTATTTTGTATGAAATCAACTCTGTGACAAAGCATTGACTAATGAAACTGACACTTGCCTCTCTGGCGGATAAATTGCGAGATAGAGATGTGGAACTTTTCTTGCACGTTGTGGTATTTCATACACATTTTCAATTACAAAAACTCAAATCCCCCCTCTTTTTTTTTTTTTTTTTTTTTTTTTTTTGTATACCACTTTTCTTACATGTATGTGATATGCATACCTGGAGCTGCCAACCGTTTAGTGTTTTGAATACCGGAATTTTTTTTGTAGAAATTTTTATCTTATTTAATCATAGAAAAATGTTACAAAACCTTTAAAAATGTTTCTTCAAAAAATTACTAGTATACAAAATATGGAAAGGTTGGCACCTATGGAAATGTCAATTTAGAAAATACAAAACATGTCAGAAATCCCAACGAATTAAAAATTCTCAATATATATATAAGAAATATGGTTTAAAAATATATTTTGAGATGGATTCCAAAAGAAAAAAAATTTTATTCTGTGCGATTTTTTTTTTTTTTTTTTTTTGTTAATGCAATGCAAAGTTTCGACAAAAATAAATTAGTTTTCATAGGTGGACTCTGCTTAATTCCAAATCATACATTTGTTCTCAAATTTCTGTCGTAATAGGAATAATGAATTTGACGGCCCGCTTGGAACGATTCAAAACTTTAAAAAAATGTTTCACCCATTAGGCTACCCCACCCTTACCTTGCTTCAATACATTTTACTTATTGTAAATTGCTACGTAATTATACCATCAGTTCCATATTTTAACAAAATTTAGTTCAATTTCCTATGCAGCCCCATAATCCAAATTAATATAAAATAATTATCAATGCAACTTAAGTTTAAAACTATGAATTTCAAGATAAATTTATGACTTATTTATGATCTTCATTCTTCAAAAATGAGTTAAAATTTCATACTTATTTAATTTGAAATTCTAAGTGTATTGTGGGATAAAAAAGCACATCAGTAAATTAGACAAAATCCAACAAGGTTGAAATTGAAAAAACTACAAATTAAAACGAATATTTTAAAAGATTAAAATTGTTTAATGCTCCTACGATGTTTTAGTATACCTAGTAATTTTTTAAATAAGGATCTTCAAAGCTTACTATGACTTAAAATTTCAAAATAATTATTTAACGCATGGTTCAAACGATTCAACTAAACATAAATATAAGGGAAATTGTCATTATTAACGACTTGAAAGCACCTATTTTAACCCCTTAACGATCTCATTCTTCAAGAAAACTGTTTAAAAAAAAAGTGCCTATTTTTTTAATTTTAAAAAATTGTATAATATAAAGTGCATGAACAATATATGTATTCATTTTTAAATTTTTGGATTTTTTTTTTTCTTTTTAACTTGAAATCAAGAAAATTTAATTTTGTAGAAAAAACAACTATCAGTGTTAAGACTGAATGTTGAGATTTTCCTGCAAGTAGAAAAAAAATAATAAATAAATAAATAAATAAATAAGTGTTTTAAACATTAATAGGAATTTTATGAAAAGAATTTTACATATAACACTATATGTATAATAAATTATTCTCAGATTCGATATTTAAACTTTCATTAAAGAAAAAAAAAAAAAAAAAAACTTTCTTAATCATTCTCAGATGCATTTATACTAAAATTAGAATCCGAATCACTTTGCGATTCGGACTCCATAATGCACACATTACTAACCCAATCAGGTTGTTATGGGTCATTGGAGACCCGAGCCATTTTTCTTTTGTTTCATCCCTCAGAATTCACATATATAAGAAATATCTATCCATCATGTTATCGATTTTTTCTTTAAAAATACCATTCTTAAGTTTTATTATGCAATTTCAATTTTTGATATATCTTAATTTGTTCAAAAGTTATGAATTTTTTAGTATAGTTCTGCATTTATGGAAATGAGTATTTCTGATGAAAAATAAAATATTTGTTTAAATGTTTTTTCAATATTCATTGTTTGCCTTTGAAGTAAAAGTATTTAAGAGTGTTTATGAATTTTATCAGTTTCTTTTCATTAAAATTTACGTGTTGTAACATTGCTCGGGTCTTCAGCGACCCATGCTAAACTGACAAGATGCCGAAAAAAGCGATAACTTAATCGGGTTAAAATATATATTTCACCATAGAGCATAAAACTATGTGCATAAACGTACGTCGTATTAACGTAACTACGTACTAGCCTAATTGTGCTTAGATTAAAAAATAATTATCACAAATATTTAAAATTGGATAGGACTGACAACCAGTATAAAATAAATATCTCTAATTGGATTTTAAATTGTTACCTATCACACCATCTACAGTGTAAAATAATGAAAAAAAAAAAAAAAAAAAAATCAGAAATAGTTTTTTTTTTTTTTTTTTTTTTTTTTTTTTTTAAATCGTTTTAGTGCGTTACTTTTAAACACTGCTCGCAAATATCACTGGCACTAGCACTAGAGAGCCAAACCTCACCCCGTCATTTTAACGAGCGCGAGAAGGAAGGGGTTAAAATGATCGAAACAAAATATTTCGGCAGTGTTCAGTAAACTCACTTATAACAGGAAGAAAGGGACCATTGTAACTTACTTGTTAACCCTTTATCTAACCTATGGTACAGTCGGTTAGAAAAGTGTCCGAACACTAACAAAAATTCTTATATACAAAAGTGCACTTAATACTTTTCAGTCAAATAAATATTTGTCGAATCCTGTTCTTAGTCCATCTAAACACAGGATTCGACAAGTATTCATTTAACAAAACTGTATTATGTGTACTTTTTTTATATAGGAATTTTCGCTAGTGTTCAGAGACTTTTGTTACCGACTGTACTTTGATGTACCACTAGTTTAAGAAGAATATAAAGTGGAATTTATGCAAGAAATACCAAAGATATTTATCAGAATGGAACGTATATAGGGTAGGTGCTCCAGTGATTGGCATGCTCTAGTAATTGACATCTATTCAGAAATAATAAATAAGAAAAATAATAAAATCATGTTTTACATATAAGAATTTTAACATTTTATGTCAAACACTGGAGCATAGGGTGCTAATAACTGGTAAAATGAATAACTAGCAGTGTCAAACACTGAAACCATAGGGGGCCAATTACTGATAAAATGAAAAACTGGCAGTGTTAATTACTGGAACATTGGGTGGGTGTCAAAAATTCATTAAAAAAAAAAAAAAATTGTTATCAAATGTATATATTGTAACATATGTGGTTCTGAATGTCTTTCATGCCATATGTACTAAAGATATCTAAAAATATTTTCTGCATCAGAGATTGCTCTAAAAGTGTCTATCACTGGTGCACTAAACCTACCTCACTTTATTCTCACAAGGTACGAGACGCTACGTTTACACGTACCATCCCCCCCCCCCGCCCAAGAAAGGATTTTATATAGGGCTATCGCTGTTTTTGCATGTATTTTTCTAATCACTGCGTACGTTATAACTAATTTCTATATTACTTGAAGAATCTACCATGAATCATCTCAAAAAATATAATGAACATAAAAATCTGGAGTGACTCCACTCGACTTTCCGAACATTGAGTAATTAACAGTTTTGTAGATAAAGTAAAAAAAGAGGAGTTGTTAAACGAACAAAAGAGAGAAAATCATAATAGAGTGTTTGAGTACTTTTCTCCATATATTACACGATGTTTTATTTAACGCTACTGAACTTTGAGCCCATAGATCATAATGATAAAGAATTTTCGTTGTGTCCCTGTAAAAAACCTATAAATGCTAGTTCACCAAAATGCTTATAGTTAGTGCAACAGCAATTTATAATATTCATATAAATTTTCAGCTCAATTGAATAAGGCGTTTAGATGCTATCGCACTTTTAAAAATTTGGTCCCATAGGCCATAATGATAAAGAATTTTTCTTTGTGTCCCTGCAAAAGAACTGTAAGTGCTAAATTCACCAAAATCTATACAGTTGGTGCAACTGTGACCTATAATATGTGTACAAATTTTTTGCTCAGATTAATAAGGCGTTTAGACGCTATCACACTTTTAAAAATTTGGCCCCATAGGCCATAATGATAAAGAATTTTTCTTTGTGCCCCTGTAAAAAAACTGCAAGTGCTAGATTCACCAAAATCTATACAGATTGAGTAACTGTGACCTATAATATGTGTATAAATTTTTTGATCAATTGAATAAGGCGTTTAGATGCTATCGCACTTTTAAGATTTTGGTCCCATAGGCCATAATGATAAAGAATTTTTCTTTGTGTCCCTGTAAAAAAACTATAAGTGCTAGACTCTCCAAAATTTATACAGACTTAGTATCTGTGACCTATAATATGTGTATAAATTGTTTGCTCAATTGAATAAGGCGTTTAGATGCTATCGCACTTTTAAGATTTTGGTCCCATAGGCCATAATGATAAAGAATTTTTCTTTGTGTCCCTGTAAAAAAACTACAAGTGCTAGATTCACCAAAATCTATAGGGTTCGTACTATGGTGACTTATAATATACGTACCAAATTTCAGCTTATTCGAATAAAGCGTTTAGACGCTAGCGTGTTCACCCACAGACATACACACATCATGGTAAAAATAGTGGAAACGGACTCAGGGGACCTCGAAACGTATAGAAACATCAAAATCTCCAATTCGGATTTTTGACATGATTACAATACTTTCCTCACTATAGTGTTCGGAAAGTAAAAATACTTTATTTTTTTACACTTTAAGCTCAAAATATCTTTTTCGACTTCTACGCACTATAGTACACTCAAGGACTCAAGTACTCCCTCACGAAATCCTCATTAAATTACTGTAGTGAGGTGATATGGATAATTTTTATTGTATGCATATCTTAAAAATACTCTTAGCAAAAATATATGTTTTAAATACATATCTGTTTCCTATTTCGGTAGGTAAAGCGTCAAAATTAAATCAGTTTCATTGTAATTAAATCAATTTTATTTATTTATTTTACAAAAAATAACACTTTAATGCATAAGAATGAAACAAGAAAAGTTTTGAAGACTAATTTCGTTTTGTTTTTTTTTGGCAAAAAAAAAAAAAAAAAAATCAAAATAAATAACGAGTTTTATTTTGATTTTTGACGCAAGTTGGACAAATCAGACAAGCAATCTGCTTAATTAGAAGAGAAAGGTGTGTGTGTGTGTGTGGGGGGGGGGGGGGGTTAGAATTCTGATGCTTATCTACTTTTTTTTTTTTTTTTATTTTTTTTTAAACCTATTTATCGACTTTTAGAACAAAGCGAAAAAGTTTAATATGGTCAACTCTTTGGCAGGTAGAAATTTTTGCGTAATATGATTATGCCAAAAGGAAAATACATAAAGACAGCAAAGAAAGAAAGAAAAAAAAAAAGCTATCAAAAGAATTAAATACTCCTTTAAAAAAAAAATTCTGAGAGGTTCTCGACATTGATTTTGGAAAATTTTAAAGAGAATCTTGTGTAGTGGGGAGGGGGAGTCAGGGATTAATTCTGTACTGATAAGTATAAAGGATTTAATCCAAAAATGTCGATTTTGAGTTAAGTACATAGTCAGACTCAGAAAAAAATTCTCTATTAATTGGTATAAAGGATTTTACTCTATGTCATTTAGTCTTTGAGAAAATCCATTGGTAAAAAAAGGACCAATTTAGAAATTTACCATTCATGTATGGTATAAAATATTTAATTCAAATTTTCCCGTTATTAAATGAAGGTTGACAACCACTGAATGGTATAAAGGGTAAAAATCAACGAAATACCTTTTCCCTAATCCATTCTTCTGATTTGTTTTTAGCTAGTTTAACTTTATTTTTCGTCTCCTGAAAAATCAAGAATATGGACTTAAATCCTTTATACTTATCACTACAGAATTATCTTATTTATTTATAGAATTTTAGAACAAAGCAAGAAGTAGAACTTTGTCAACACTTTGGAAGGTAGAAATATTTGTGAAAACCAAAGAACAGTGACCGAAAGAACGATGTTTATATATATATATAAATATATATTAGGCTAAAAAATAAATTATGAAATTCAAGATAGTTAAAAAAAATAATAAAATTTAAGGTAGTTACAATAAATAAAATAAAAAAAAAGAAGTAGGGACAAAAAAATAAAAAAAATTAAAGACGTTCCATAAAAGGAAAAAAAATAAAATAATTTCAAAGAGGTTCTCATGTCACTGATTTTGCAATCAAAAAGAGAGAACTGTGCACACGAAGTACTACGAATTAGTAGAACTTAATCAATTCTTTGGAAGTTAGATATTTTTGTGAAATTCCATTTTAACAAAGAGAAATTTTTTTTTTAAATACTAAGAAAATGAAAACTTTTTATATAAAAGAAAAATCCTCGCTAAATCAGAGTGTGATTTTAAATAATAGTTTTATATTAAACTATAACATTAAACCAACAATCTTTTAAAAACTTCAAGTTAATTTACCATCCATAATAGGCGTGTTGTGTTAGGTGTGTTAGGGATTAAGGCCGATTGACAACACTGGGGTCCTAGGCCTGAGGGGGAGGGCCTTCCGTGGAGGTCTTTCTAAGGGGTCCTAGCCCGTATTTACGCAAGTTTCGGAGGAAACCACGGAAAACTCCGAACGACTAGGTCGACGAGCGCGACCGGGGATCGAACCCGGCACTTCACGTCTACCAGCTTTGAGCGCAGAACCGCTCGGCCGCTGGTGGGCCTCCATCCATAATAGGCAAAACAAACTGTACATTTTTGATACATTACACTTTTTTACAAGAGCGAAATATAAACACAAGCCAGGTTTTTGCTCTTATAAAAATTAATTCGACCAATCCAGCAAAAGCCCATTTTATAAATGATCTAAGTTACGATCATAATTAAAATTTATCACTGAGTTATTTTACAATTTAGCTAACTATAAGACAAAATGACAACTTACCAGTCTTCGTCTCCAAAGTCATTGAAGGGCCATTTTCATTTTCGAATATGAAACAGAACCTGACAAAGTAACCATAATCGAAATCTGGCTTCCGTTTCGTAAAATTATTCTCGTGAAAAGAATACAGATACTGGTCCGCACAAAAAAATGCAACACAAGATCTTCCAAATTCACCGGAATTGTTGTAATCAGAATAAATTATAAAAGAAAATGGCTCTAACTTAGCATTCGATTTAGGCTTCAGGTATATGTAATAATATTTATCTCTTTTGGAGAAGCGAAAACAACATTCAACATTCTGTATAACAAACACAGAACTTTCTCGAAATCGGTGCAACAAAGGTAATTCTGTGTACCACTCTAAACATTTCCCTACTTTACAGTTTAGGTGTGGAGCCATTTTTAGCACTAACATTTAATTATCATAACATAAAATACAATGGAAATTATGAAGACGACAAAATAATAACTATTTAACCAGTAAATAGAATAAATGATTTTTTAATGTAAAAAAAAAAACAATTTTCAGGAATCAGGCAGGTTGGGAGAAATTTCAAGAGTACACATATCTCAAAACAAAACGAGCGAAAAGAAAATTCTCGATTGTAAAGCTAAAGCTGATGTTTGCGCCATCTAGTGACACCAAAAGAGGATAGGTAGGTAGGCAAGTTCAGTTTAACGTCGCACTAATACTGCGCTATGGGTAATTGAGAGCAAATGATAAGCTGACCAGATCAAACTACCTTTATGATAGAGAAGCGTTAAAAATTGCTACAATTATGCAATTTCAGAAGTATTTTTTCATTCCTAATAAATAAGGACTAAAAATAAAGCATTATTGATTAATAATTTCTGCGATTTTTTAAAACTTAGAAAAATGCTTTCAAAATAAAGGAAGTCTCCAGATGTCCCCAGAAAATGGGGACATTTGGTCAACATAGCAAAGAAGGATAAATGGATGGATGGGTTTTACGTTGCATTAGCGCTGCTCAGTGGGCAACTGGCAACGATCTGGAACTCACCTCTAGAGGTGGTCCGGAGACATGACATCACAATTTTGATCCTCCACTGAAGGGAAGAGAGCAAAAGAGTGATAGAACATAAGAATATACGGAATGGGCATGTTTACAAACAAACGCTCAGTCATTCAATCTTTGCCACTTACTAAATACAAAAGAACAACCCGTATAGGCAGAAATGCAAATGTTTTGCTCTAAGTAGAATCACAAATAAATGTTTGTCCATGTGTGACGTCACCTGCACTTTCCTTATTAATATAAAGATTAGCTTCAAAAGTTCAATAGCTAAAAGCAAGTAAAATTCTGGAAATTAAGATGCTTTAGATGAGTGGGTTTTTACGTCACACTTAAATTACAGTCGGCTGCAAAAGTATCAGAGCACTAGCAATAATCACTGTCTAAAAAAAGTACATTTAATACTGCTTTGTTAAATAAATCCTTGTCTAGTCATGCTCTTAGTCAGTCTAAGCACATGATTCGGCAAGGATTTATTTAACAAAACAAAATTAAGTGTACGTTTTTGATATCGGAATTATTGTCTAGTGCTCGGATGCTTTTGTTGCCGACTGTAACTGGATAATTTTCGCAATTTTTAACTGTTCTCAATTATAAAGGTTCTCTGATCTGGTCGCCGTACACAATATTATCAATGGTCTGATCCTTAGAGGTGGTTTAGAAACATACGCCATCACAGTGTTTATCTTTTGTGGAAGAAATAGTTCCCCTGCTTCGGTAACTCTCTGAGGTATTATTTTTACGAAACTTAGAGAAATGAATGGTTGAATAGGTTTTACGTCGCATTAATGCTACGCTATGGGCAACTACGACAGTCTGGGATTGACCATCACAATTTTGATCCTCCAGTGAAGGGATGGTTGCAGCCCCCTCCTATTTTGATGACCCTCTGAGGTATTTTGTTATTGAAACACAGAGGGCATTGCAGCAACGATATATTTTACGTGCACTAGCCACCATTAAGGGTCGGTGCAGAGTAAGATGCAGCCGTCAAGCGAAGAGAAATTATCACATCCCTCGATTTTGTGAAGCCTAGAAAAGACTGCAACAGCGCAAATTGGCCCACGCGCAGGTTTTTCTGACGGTTCGAGAGTCACTTGTATTCAGAACGCAGTGTCGAGCGTGACGCGGCTTCTTACAAATCAAAACTGTGTGGAAGTTTTTCTATAACTTTCATCTAATTGCTTTTCCAGAATATTTTATTTTTTCGATCCAAGATAAAATAATTAGTACGAATCTATTTCTGTATCAGAATCTGATTCAGAACTTAAATCCATACTCTCAGCCATGACAAAATACGGAACAAGAAATGTTCTTTCCGAATGTCAACAAAGGTGAAACGTGATGAAATACTACAAGGCAAGATACAGTCAGCAGAAAGAGTATCCGAGCACTAGCAATAATCCCTGTCTAAAAAAAGTGCACTTAATACTGCTTTGTTACATGAATCCTTGTAGAGACATGTTCTTAGTCAGTCTAGGAATATGATTCGACAAGGATTAATTTAACAAAACAGTTTTAAGTGTATTTTTTTTATATCGGAATTATTGGCAAGTGCTCGGATACTTTTCCTGCCGACTGTAGCCCACCAGCGGCCGAGCGGTTCTGCGCTCAAAGCTGGTAGACGTGAGGTGCCGGGTTCGATACCCGGTCGCGCTCGTCGGCCTAGCCGTTCGGAGTTTTCTGTGGTTTCCTCCGAAACTTGCGTAAATACGGGCTAGGTCCCCTTAGAAAGACCTCCACGGAAGGCACTCCCTCTCAGGCCTAGGACCCCAGTGTTGTCAATCGGCCATAATCCCTAACACCAACACCAACACCTGCCGACTGTATGGTCACCCTGCTGGTCCCGTTACCCTGCTTCCTGCAGCGACTTTTTTTTTTTCCGGAGCAATGTGACCTGACTGCGACACGCCTACGTCTCAACGAACTATTTGGTTTTTATGTCCATGGGGTACATACAAATGAAACATTTCCGTTTGCAAGCGTTCCAAATGTATGACTGCAGTCGACAGCAAAAGTATCCGAGCACCAGCAAAAATTCCTATGTAAAAAAAGCATACTTAACACTGTTTTGTTAAATAAATCCTTGTCGAATGATGTTGTTAGACTGACTAAGAACAGGATTCTACAAGGATTTATTTAAAAAAACTGCATTAAGTGTACTTTTTTTATATAGGAATTTTTGCTAGTGCTTGAATACTTTTGCTGCCGACTGTATTTGCAAAAAACTTGCAAAATTTACGTCATCGAAGTTGCAAGCGTTCCGTTTGTATGTAACCCCTAGACGATCTTTGGCCGGCTCGAGTATGGAAATTTGGATGACATTATTACGACGCATTTTATGTACACCAATCACTATTAAATATACTCTACGGTTTTTGGACATCTCGAATATCGAATTTCTAATCTTTCAATTATCCTTTCGATGCTATACTAGCTAGGCTAAATGAGCCCCTTAACTGTGATCCCTTAAGGATATACAGTCGGCAGCAAAATTATTCGAGCATTAGCAATAATCCCTATCTAAAAAATGTATATTTAACACTGTTTTGTTAAATAAATCCTTGTCGAGTCATGTTCTCATTCTAAGAACTCGACAAGGATTTATTTAACAAAACAGTATTGACTAAACTTTTTGAACATAGGCTAGGGCTCGAATAATTTGTGGTCGATTGTAAAGGTCCACGGTATCGATATGAGGGGCGTTCAATATATGGAGCTGCAGTAGTCTAGTTGACAGAACACCGAGTTCGTAATTTCAAGTTTCTGGGATCGACATTCAAGCTACAGTCGGTAACAAAAGTGTCCGAACACTAGCAAAAATTCCTATGCAAAAAAAGTATACTTCATACGGTTTTGTTAAATAAATCCTTATCGAATCATGTTCTTACACTGACAAAGAACAGGATTCGACATGGATTTATTTAACGAAACCGTATGAAGTGTACTTTTTTTATATAGGAATTTTTGCTAGTGTTCGGACACTTTTGTTACCGACTGTACAGCGCCTAGGATGCATAGTGTCGAAAGTGGCTAGCAAGTCAATGTCCTAAAGATTAATCTCTCACGAGAGGTCAGTGCGGTCGAGTTTATTGCTACAAAACTAATATATTTATTGGTTATTTATATGTTTAGCTCGCGTAACTGCACACCACGAAGCAGGGAAAAGCCAATGAACTCTTATGCAATGTTTGCGACTTGAGCAAAAAATTCGATCGCAGCACTATCTGGGAGACTTAATTATTTTCGCAGTATTTTAAGCATTCGGTTATAAGCGCTTGCCGCATTCTATTATATTCTAGGTGCAGTACTCGAACCAGCCAAAGACCATTGTGTAGATTAATAGTAGCTGGAGCATATGAAATCCATCGCGACTCCAATGTCCTCCACATTCTAAAATTATCTCTAAGTGTTACCGAGTCGAAGCAACACCACCTGTAATAATGCCTCCGAGCTGAGCTCTACGTCACGGAAGATCGGCCGATTTCATCCAATCCCCATGATCCAACATGTATCATAGGAAATGTTGATTGGATAAAATCGGCCGATCTTCCATGACGTAGAGCTCAGCTCGGAGGCATTATTACAGGAGGTGTTGGTCTAAGAGACCATAGCCTCCGCAAAGGATCAATACTGTGATGGCATGTCTCTGCACCACAATTGCAGTCGGCAGCAAAAGTATACGAGCAGTAGCCAATAATTCAGATATGAAAAAAGTGCACTTAATACTGTTTTGTTAAATAAATCCTTGTGGAATCATGTTCTTCGACTGACTAAGAACATGACTCGACAAAAATTTGTTTAACTAAGCAGTATTAAGTGTACGTTTTTTTAGTCTGGGATTATTGCTGGTGTTTTGGATATTCTTACTACCGACTGTAAGGGTGAATTTCGAATTGTCGCCAATTGCCCATTGCGAACTTTAGTTAAACTGATCAAATGTCCCCATTTTCCGAGGACAAATTGGGACTTCCTCTTTTTTAAGTTTTAAAAAATTGTAGAAAGTAAATTATTAATCAATAATACTTAATTTTTTGTCCTTATTTATATGGAATGAAAAAATACATCCATAATTGGATAATTGTAGCAATTTTTAACGCTTCTCTAATATAAAGGTACTTTGATCTAATCTAGTCAGCCTAACTATAGTGCGAGATTAAATTTGCTCATCTCATCCTGATCAATAAAATGTCATACCTGACAAAATAAATAAATAAATAAAAATTAATTTTGAAAATTATAAACTTTTTTCTATTGCTTTAGCATAATATTTCAACTTCCTAAGTTATTTTTTAAAGCAGTAGCAAAGCAGCTCTACTGTTTAACTATCCATAACACATTTTTTTTTTAATTTTGTGACTGGTGCGATCTTGGATAAATGATTTAAAAGCAGTTGGCATACGGCGTATCAGCCTGCAGGGAAAACTAAGTCTCAGATTGTTTCAAATTGCCTATCGAGTAGCACTAATTCGACTTAAAATACACTCGACCGATGAATAAAAGCTCTATAAAAATTTTCTACAATTGTAGGTTACATATCGTAGGATGGGGGCCGAACTGCCCCAGTCGGTAGAGCGCCGGGCTCGTAATTGGAAGATTGCGGGTTCTGTACTCGAGCCGGCCAAAGACTGTCGTGTACACTAATGGTACAGTCGGTAACAAAAGTGTCCGAACACTAACAAAAATTCCTATGTAATAAAAGTACACTTCATACGGTTTTGTTAAATAAATCCTTGTCGAATCCTGTTCTTAGTCAGTGTAAGAACATGATTCGATAAAGATTTCTTTAACAAAACCGTATGAAGTGTACTTTTTTTACGTAGGAATTTTTGCTAGTGTTCGGACACTTTTGTTACCGACTGTAGCTGGTGCAAGCAGAATCTGTCGTGGCCGCAATGTTCTCCAATGTCGAACTTCACCAATTGCCCATTG
Source organism: Salticus scenicus (assembly GCA_963930645.1). Taxonomy (NCBI): domain Eukaryota; kingdom Metazoa; phylum Arthropoda; class Arachnida; order Araneae; family Salticidae; genus Salticus; species Salticus scenicus. The sequence continues at coordinate 5,949,254 of OZ005658.1, read as the reverse complement.
AGTAGCACTAGCGTAACGTAAAACAAAAAAACAAAAAAAAAAAAAAAAAAAAACAACCATCCGGTAATAAATTTGTTCAGCTGGTCGTTGTTGGGTTTTTTACATCACACTAATGCTGCGCAATGGTCTGGGACTCATCCCTAGAGGTGGTCTGGAAACATGCCATCACAAGTTTGATCCACCGCGGAAGGGATAGCTCTCCCGCTTCGGTGACCCCCCAGAAGTATAATTTTGATGGGAACATGGAGGATATTGTGGTCACGACAGATTTTTTGTGCACCAACCACCATAAGTGTACACGACGGTGTTTGGCCGGCTAGAGTTCCGAACCCGCAATCTTCCAGTTACGAGCCCGGCCCTCTACCGACTGGCCTACAGTCTGTAACAAAAGTATCCGAACACTACTTTTTTTATATAAGAATTTTTGCTAGAGTTAATACTGTTTTGTTAAATAAATCCTTGTCGAATCAGGTTCTTAGTCAGTCTATGAACATGATTCGACAAGGATTTATTTAACAAAACAGCATTAACTCTACGTTTTTTATATAGGAATTTTTTCTAGTGTTCGGATACTTTTGTTACCGACTGTACCGCAGCCCTTTGTTCAGCTGAACATATCAACTTGCTTCGATTGACGAAAAGTCTTATTAAAAGAAGATTCCTTGGCACTAGATAGGTCGATAAACTACATGTTCTAAATGTCCTTGTAAACACCAATAAGCAATCTGCGTACTCCTTTCAGTTCTAGTAACAAGATTTTTATTGAAGACATAACAAAAATTGTCAATTTAACATTTTTTTTTTTTTTTTTTTGGGTTGAAACAAAATCTTTGGTGTGTGCATACTAATCACAAGATATGAGGAAATTATTCATAATATTAACAAATACATTCATTATTTTTGCATTAAATTGTATCATAAATACATATGTATAGTAAAGCTAGATTCGAATCTGGAACCTCTCATCTACGAGCTTTGAGAACAGAGGTCACATGTGAGGCATTGCAGCCAAATGATGGATTTACAATAAATATTTTTTAAGCGAACGTGATTGTTTCAGTTCCTTTTTAGTGAAAAATTTTCTTTGTTTCACAAACAACTGTTGATGTGTCTTTGCTTTATTAAGGTTTTGGCTAGAATTAGATAATTTTTTCTGTGTAGAGGAAAATGGCTGAAAGAGGATTTGGTACCTTTAAATTGGGTCACAGAGAATTTATTATAAAAGACTGCATTTGCATTCAGTGTTTATAAATTGAACTGCATTAAGTTTGTTCAGTAAAGTATATATATTTGGGCAACAATTCCTGTTGTATTTGATATATATATATATATATATATATATATATATATATAGAGAGAGAGAGAGAGAGAGAGAGATTTGAAACCTTTAAATTGCCTTTTCTCAGTTATAAATTTCGCAAGAATTCATATGATCGTCAGAATGCTAAAAGTTTTCTAGATATTTAAGAAAGGGCTTAATATTTTTGAGAGGTTTAATAGAACCTACTAACAAGAATTGGAAGTTTGCAATTTCTTTAAAACGAAAAAATATTAAAAATATAATTCTAATAATTTTTTTCCCCCTTAGCAAATTTTTATATACAGCCGGTAACAAAAGTGTCCGAACACTAGAAAAAAATTCCTATAAAATAAAATTATACTTTTAACAAATTAAAGAACACGCTTTTATTGAAATGTGAATTAATAAATAATTTAGAATTAAACAAATAAAAAATCTCTCGTAGCGCGGAGCTTTACCTCAGAGCCACAGCGTTCACGTAGGGAAAGTCTTTTTACAATAGAGATTTTTTGTTTGCTCCCAGAGCGGTTACAAACATACATACAGGTGAAGCTAATAAAAGCGAGTTAAAAAGTACACTTCATACTGTTTTGTTAAATAAATCTTATGTTCTTACACTGACTAAGAACAGGATTCGAGAAGGATTTATTTAACAAACCGTATGAAGTGTACTTTTTTTGCATAAGAATTTTTGCTAGTGTTCGGACACTTTTGTTACCGACTGTACACATCACTTTCTTTTCTCATAGAACTAATTAATAAATTTCAAATTATGTTCCAAATTCTTTGTAAGTAGTTTCTATTAAACATCCAAAAGAAATATTAAGTCTTCTTAAATATCTGTAGAAAATTTAATACTTTGAAGAGCATGAATTTAAGAAAAATGTTAACTCAGAAAATGCAATTCAAAATCTAAAAACTATATAAAAAATCATAAGAAGTGTTACCTTAATATATGTATATATTCTTGAACAAACCTAATATAGTTTAATTTGCAAATACTAAATGATTTAGATCTTCAGACTTTGGTGAGCTATTTTCTTAGATAAACTTATGACGTACTTCTCTATATCAATCAGAGTGAAAAGGTAACAGCAGGCCGTAAATTATAAATTATTACTATGACGATTTCTAGTATTCTTACAAATTAAAAACTTCTCCATAACAATAACATTCTTTAAAAAATTTAAAAGATCTTTAATTATAGGGTTTAAGTAGTAACATTTTCATTGCTTATTAACATCTGTCTTATTTTCATATAAATCTATTTTGCATAATTTCTTGATTCTATTGATTACACAGGCCTACAAAATTGATGTTCTCAAAATTTGATTTGATGATTTTATTTATTTATTTTTTTAAATGTGCTGTAACCGAAAATGCAGCCAGTTTTTTTCTACCACGTATAGATTTTTGTCAATACAGGGTGTTTACCGACACAGTTTCTTACATACACCATCACAACAATAGGTCGGTTGCTTGGTTGGTATGGTTTTACGCCGCACTAGTGCTACGCAATTGCAACAATAGGTATCCATGATTAATTAATAGTGGAAACATGGTATAAAACTTACCATATAATTATATTGGTGGAAGAGTAATGAAAGATATTGTATAGGTAGACACCCTGTATTGACAAAACTCTATACAAAGAGGAAAAAAAAAAAACTGGATTCAGTTTTATTACATTAAAAAAAAAAAAGAGAGAGAGAGAGAGAGAGATCAACCAAAATTATAAAATCAAAATTTTACATGTCGACCTGTGTTACGGATGCAATGAAAAAAAATGCAATGCTGATTGTATGAAATAATGTAATATACCTTATAATTACTTAACAGAGTATTTCATTTTATTAAGTATCTCAGATACATTTAGGGAAAAAAAAAAATCTGTTTCAGAAGAAGTGTGAATGTAGCTTACATTACAATGAAAATGCATACACTGTATGCGCAAGTCCACAATGAGTTCAACTAAGAAATTTCATCTACTTTTCTCTTCTTTAATAATTCGACGTGATTAGAAATGAAATCGATTAGGCCCCACTTGAAATAATCGTCATCGTGATCATTGGCAAGTACCAAATACCGTATATAGTTATCTTTAGTTGAATTACTGACCATCAAATCAGCACTCATCTTCGTAAGAGAAGGAATTTTCAAAACATGGCCTAAGACATAGATCTTCGGTGCCATCTCGAGCGAAATTTCAGATATTGTACCTTTGTACATATATTCCAGGCATAACTCCATTACGGATTTTTCTGTTGTGGTCAACTTCACGACACTGACTTTACTTTCGTTGTTGTCTTGGAACATGTCCGAGAAGGCTTTCGAACGCGCTGCCAGAATTGCCTTATGAGCTGGTATGTCGCCACCATCACATTGCAGTCGAACGTCTGAATGATCTCCATTTTCCAATAATTCACCTAAGTCCGAGGATAGATACTCAGCATCTGTTAGCAAGGACGGTATTACATCTGTCTGGGTAGACCTTTCATCTGAAAATAATAAAATGGAAATATAATTCTACCTTTTAAAGTTTTTCCAAGTGCAGGAAAATAATTGTACGTTATTTACAGAAATACAGCATTACAAAATACCACACCCCGTCATGAAAAGTGATGCAAGTCAGAAAAATGACAATTTTAAATTTACGTCATTAAAAAAAATGTGTATGAAGTGCCCCAACGTGCACGAAAAGCTCCCTATCTCTATCTCGCAATTTTTCTACCTGATTAGCAGTTGTGTTAATTTTATTGTAATGCTAGTAGCTAGTGAATGCGTTATCGTTAACTCATTAGGTGCCAAAGTTCTCGCTGCGTGAACAATTTAAGAATTTTTTTTCTCTGTAAGTAATTAAGATAAATATATTTTTTTCTTTTTTCATTAAATATTGAAGCGCCTAGCTTAGTTGGTAATTTTTTAAAAAAGTTTGTAATGTAGTTTCTATCTCCCCCCCCCCCCCCCTTCAATTATTAAAACAAAAATATTTGTTTTTCTGTAAAACTTCAGCAAAGAAAACTCATTCGAGGGCAGCGGTTTAAAACAATGGATATAAAATAAAGCAGTTCTTTCCTTAAATTGTAACAAACAGGGATTAAGAAAACTAGGGGTTCTGCCCTTTTTTAATATCTATTTCACCCCAATCAGGTGAAAAAATCTCCCATTTTGGAAACATATATCATCTAACAAACTATTTTTAATTATTTAAACTATATATGATTAGAAATGCACATTGAAGCCCAAAATACACGAAAATTAAAAAAATTTCATTGGTATTCATGTAGCGGCGTTTAATGGGTTAAGTTTTTTTTTTTTATTTTAGCATTTTTGAGTTCTGTCTTTTTTTCGCCAGGGTGCGTTATGTTCTAAGCTTTACTTTTATGTCAGTAACAGAGTAATTTCACGTGTTTTTCAATCAAATTTTGATTTACGCCACTAGGTTATAGCGAGAGATATAAGTCCCTGAATGACGCTATTATAACCATAGATATAGAAATATATATGATCTATCATCCCCATGTTATCGAGCAAAAAATTTTGATGCCGAAAAGAGTTCTAAAATCAGCCATTAGAGAGTATTGAAAAAAAGAATAAAAAGAAAAATGACTTTGAAACTGTATCTGGAGTTTTTCATTCACCTTTAGTAAATAAATTATTCATAAATTTTATTTACTAAATTATCCGTGTGTATTCCTGTGTGTGATTTACTCGGGGAAAGGCAGCCATTAGAGTGACTTTTCCCGAAAAAAAAAGGTATCACTTTTTCCCTCTCGCTGATCAATCTATGTCTTATTACTATATGATTATAACCGAGTTTGGCTGCATATCGACGAATCATTTTAAAAAGGCAACAATTCAGAATTTTAAGCTTTGAGAAATTAGCATTTGAAAGTTTAATGTTTCTGTAAAAAAATCTGGCTTGTATCATTGCAATTTTTACCACGTACCTAAGTTAAGTAGCAGAATTCAGAATGATTTTAAAATGTCAAAAAAAAAAAAAAAAAAAAAAAAAAAAAAATGAAGTACAGTTAATAAAAATAACGTTAGAAATACATAACTAGTATGTTGTAAAACCAAGTAAAAACTACAACGTCTAGAACGCCAAATAGAAAAAATTGGGAAGCAGACAGCTGTTTCAGTAGCATTTCAGTGCAGGGCTTCTTTTGATGCACTGAAGACGGTACGCTAAATGCTACCGAAACAGCTATCTGCTTCCCATTTTTTTTTTTCTGTTTGGCGTTCTAGACTTTGTAGTTTTTACTTGGTTTTAATAATCCAACGCTAAATCTCCTTGTAATATTTAGTATGTTGTGACCATTACAAAACATTCTTCTACATTTTGCTATGCAAATTCACGCGTTACAAATTATTTTTTCAAATGTTAAATACCCCCCAAAAAGTTAATTTTGCACCCTACAAACGACAAAGGATTTTTTTTAGGACTGAGGGCTATTAGTCTCAATCTGCGGATTTTTATACCAGTTTTACGATAATTGGACATTTATCGAAAATATAATTGAATAATTTGAAAGCAATGTTATAATTAAAAAAAAGAAAGAAAGGAAGAAAGAAAGAAAAAGAAACTATTAATAGTTCTCCGACCTAAAGTACATTCTGCAAAGAAAATTAATAATCATCAGTATCGAATTTTTTTTTAAATTTTTTTTTTCAATAAATTTTGAATTAGGGAATAAAAAACGTGCGTGAAAATTGAAAAAAAAAAAAAAAAAAAAAAAAAAAAAAAGAATCAAGATAATTAAGTTTGAATTTGAGTTGGTAATTTAAGGATGCCATTGATATACAGCTCGTATTCAAAATATTAGAATGATTACTTTTTTTTTTTTTTTTTTTTTTTTTTTTTACAAATTGAAAATATTGTTTGGTAATTTAATGTCTTTTAATGTAAATATGCAAACGATATTTTTATTAAGAACTTATTGTTGATTAAACTTATTTATTATCATCAAATTAATGTCATTTTTGAAAAGATTAATTGAAAAAAGAAAAAAATATATTTTGAAAAGTCAAAATATTAGAATATTTATTCAAGTGGTTCAAAATATTAGAATATTTCACATTAATTCTCCTTTAATTATCACCAATTCATAACTGGTGACATCATTGATTAAATTCAGACGATTTTTTCCCCTCCCGTTAGAAATGAAAATAAATCGATAACTTCCTTAAATTGACACTTTTATTTTTATTGCCTAGACAATTTCTTTTGAAAAATATTCATATTGAAAACTCATATTGAAACAACCTCAGTAACTGCCTCTCATAAGACCAACGCTTTGCCCTTGGAAATTTAATTTTTATCGCGCTCGTTTCATTTTTATTTTCGCAGCTTTTTTATAGATGGCAGCACTACGACACTTGTAATTTGAAATTTTTCTAAAGATTACAATGTAGAATTATGTGTGGGAAGCATAAATTTCATAATTTATCATATACAAAAAAATTGAAATTTTAAGAAAAATATGAAAGCGACCTTAATGTTAATAAAGAAGCGTAATTGTTTGTAGAAAATAGTGTACATTATTTAAAGCGTACACAATTTTTCTGTCTAAACAATTAAAACGCCAATATTGAAACTTTCTTGAAGAGTTTGGATGTATTAATGAAAATTTTAATTTGTGTTTTAAATCGTCGTGGTCGCAAAGTCCTCCAAGTTCCCATCAAAAATTATACCTCAGGGAGTACCGGTATGGAACATGGGTTTAAACTCGGATCAAAATTCGAGTTCCTGTGGTTTGCTGGTGCTGCCATCTTTCGCCAGTTTCTGGAGCTAAGTCGTCGTTCCTCCCTATGAGGCACCCCTCCTGCCTTAAATCCGGATACTTCCACTACCAGGGCTTGGAATTTCCCAGTGGCATAAGAAACAAAGAAAAAAAAAAAAAAAGTTAAAGAAAAATGTAACTAATACACACGCACATTATATAAGTGCATGGTTATGACCTCTGTTTATTTATTACGATTTATCGTCATTAAGTATAGCTGTACAAAGTGGATAATATTTTAAAGTATAATATGCATGACTGATTCAGCTTATATAAGATTGATTTACAAATATCAATAATTATTTTAATTCGTAATATATGATTGACTTAGTTCATTAAAATTTGGTTTTTGGTTTATAAATATCAATAATTATAAAATAATTTATTTTTTACCTAATATTATATCTTAATTTTAACTTTCGTCTTTCTTATCATATGGTCTTTCAGAGGATCTGGTTAAGATTCCAACAAATTAGTTTAAAACGCTCCACACTCTTAAGCCATGATGGCTTCTGACCTCCTTATTGTTATTTCAGTTTCAATTGTTTGGATTTTGCCCTGGTTTCATAGTTTTCAGTTCTTATATTAAAAATCTGTGCATTTTTTATTTAATATATATAAGAAACTTTTAAAACAAGTATTTATACATATGTGAAATTAAAATATAAATTTTGAAGATTAGAAAAACCAACAGGAGATTTACAAACCAATGCGCAAAACTGCTGCAAAAGGAAATGCAAAACTTTGAATATAGGAATAATTTAACAAATGAAATGAAATAAAACCCCAAAACACACAGAAGTCTTCATCAGGGAGGCCCTTCCGTGTAGGAGTTAAAGAGAAGTTTCTGAAAGGATAGTAGCAATTAGCCAATAACTATCCTTAGCCCCCAACTTCTCCCCAAACAGAAAACCACCTTTAACAGAATAGAAATCTAACATATCTGAAATAGTTCGAAAGAGGAAAAAATGAAACATTCGGTTATAAGTTAAGACATGACAGTTAATTTGCAAGGATTTTAAGAGCTATTTTTAAATCACAATTATTATTTCATAAAATGCGAATTCTTTTAAACTGTGTGAACACATGAAATGTACAAAATATTTGTAAAGAAATCCTACCGTCAAGGTCGTTAACTAAAAGGTTTTAAAGCCATTTAAAAAACAAGGGGGGGGGGGGAACAAATTAAAAATTTATTATAATAATACGTAAAACAGAGAAAGCTAGTGCTAAAAGCTGCTTAGCTAAACAATGTTTTTTAAACAAGAAATTTTTTAAAAGCGAATATGTGTACGATATAAAATGATATAAAATTAAAGATTATTATAATAAAACGTAATTTAAAAGTTTCTTATGTAATAAAAACATTGTTTAGCTAAGCAGCTTTTAGCGCTAGCTTTCTCTGTTTTACGTTTTATTATAATAATTTTTATTTTCCGTTACGTTTTATTATAATAATCTTTATTTTATATCATTTTATATCGTACACATATTCGCTTTTAAAAAATTTATTTAAAAAACATTGTTTAGCTAAGCAGCTTTTAGCGCTAGCTTTCTTTGTTTTACGTATTATTATAATAAATTTTTAATTTGTCCCCCCTCCCTTTTTTTTTTTTTTTTTTTTTTTTTTTTAAATGGCTTTAAACCTTTTAGTTAACGACCTTGACTGTAGGATTTCTTTACAAATATTTTGTACATTTCATGTGTTCACTCAGTTTAAAACAATTCTCATTTTATGAAATAATAATTGTGATTAAAAAATAGCTCTTAAAATCCTTGCAAATTAACTGTCATGTCTTAACTTATAACCGATTGTTTCAATTTTTTCCTCTTTCGAACTATTTCAGATCTGTTCGATTTCTATTCTGTTAAAGGTGGTTTTCTGTTTGGGGAGAAGTTGGGGGCTAAGGATAGTTATTGGCTAATTGCTACTATCCTTTCAGAAACTTCTCTTTAACTCCTACACAGAAGGGCCTCCCTGATGAAGACTTCTGTGTGTTTTTGGGTTTTATTTCATTTCATTTGTTAAATTATTCCTATAATATATATATATATATATATATATATATATAGTAATATAATATTTTCAGTGCAAAAATTTGAAATTTAAAGATGATTTAATTTCAGTATTCAAACAATTATTCTGATCAAAAACGAAGACCACCCAAATTAAACCAAAAAAGAAATAAAGTAAAATCTAAATGAATATAGCGAATTGGAATGAGAAAAAAGCATTGTTTGCATTCCAACGTTTTCAAAGTAGAATGCAAATATGCTAAAAAATGGATGTTTTTCTGTCACAAAGAAAGCAAAAGCTAAGAGTTTCTTTGTTCACAGGCCCGAAACACCTATAGTCAAACCAGAAAAAATGAAGATCAAAATAAAATACCTCACTAAAAATGATAATCCAAAAACCATTTAAAAACGTAGATAAAAATAAACTCACCATTACAAATAATAATCCAAAATGACTTAAAAATTTTTATTGAAAAGAGGCAAATCAAAGATATATATATATATTATAAACATTTAAAGTAAGGAAACGTCGCAACGTCGGAACGCTTGCCTCGGAACGTCGCAAGCACAATGTTGCTATCATTGAATGTAGTGTAGTGTACATTTTATAGAAAAAACTACACTATGTGCACAATTTTCAATGAAAGAGTTTGTGCAGTTATATACACTGCACAAGAAATTCTATAACTGGCATATAGAATCTAAATTGTGGCTCTAGAAAAAATAGTTCCATGTCATCCTTATAAATTCTACTCCCTTTTTAAAGCTAGTTCTAGAAACTCCTATTAGAATTCTAGACTGTTTATATTATCGAGGTCAAACCTATTCGAAAATATCTCCAAATAGATGCGAACGCAATAGGCGGGTTTCAGCAACTATAATCTTGGTTTATGACCCAATTCTAGATAATCAAGTGAAAATTTCTCGTCATACAAAAGATTCAGAATATTGTTTCACCATCTAGAAATGTGTAGACTAGAAATACTCGATCATTTTGTCTATTCAGTTTATTGGCATGCCTTATGCGCATAGCTCGGAAATTTGTATTTCTAGTTAAGGTATTTAGAAAAAGACCACTTATTCCTTCTGATGAAGGTGGTATATATTTTTTTCTCAGGAGCTATCTGTTGTTCTAATCTGTTCAACAAATAACAGAAAACATAAGATTCTGAAGCTTATCGCCAACATTACATGCAAATTTCATGCTTTTCTAAAATTTAAAAAAGTATATTGCCGTTTATGTTGTGGATTTTCAGAGACATTATCGTCGGGCTGGCGGAAACCGTACGTAAACAGCACAAAATAATCAGCTAAAAATGTTAATTGCAATATGCTTTCTTGACACTTTTAAAGAAAAACCCGTTTCGATTTGTCTGGAATTGCATTTCCTACCAATGGGTTTATTAGAAGTGTGTCATAAAATAGATAGTAGATAGAAATAGAGTAAAAAAAAAAAAATCTTAATATACATTTTCTAATAGTGATAAAATACAAAATGTTGTAAAATGTTAAAAGTAGAATATACCAATGTTTAAAAGCTATTATTATTTCAATTCAATCAGAATCTGTCTTTCTGTTCTTCTATCTGTCCATTATGTGATCACGCAAGCAAAGTACATTAAAGGTTTAAAAATGCAACGAGTGCGTACTGTGAAAATATTAACAATCTATTCAAACTGCATGATTTTTCGTACTTGTTTTCGCTTCACTCATACTGCACAGCAAAAAGTTAGTTTGTTAAAAATTTGACTTTAATCAAAAAGTTGAAAACTTGGGACAATCAGTTTAACGAAAAATAAAGTTATATAACGTGAAATAATTTACATAAAAACCTGCACTTAAAAAAGCGCTGTCGTTGAAAACAAAACGCGGAAGGTAAAAAAAAAAAAAAAAAAAAAAATCTGGAGTTACTAGAAATTTACTAAAAATTTATAACTTTTGAACAAATTGAGATATTTGAAAAATTCAAAAATAGCATAATAAAGATTAAGAATGGTATTTTTACGAAAAAAGTCATGGGCACGATAGATAAGTATTTCTTCTATACGTGGATTCTGACGGATGAGACATAAGAAAAATGGCTCGGGTCTCCAATGACCCACGACAGATCAGGTTAAAAAAGTTTAAGCTTTAAATTAATGCAATTATATTGATTACTGGATAATAATTAATTGTTCAAATTCAAAATGTAAAACTTGCATGATTTCTTCATCAGTGACAGTAGAAAAAAAAAAAAAAAAAAAAAAAAAAAAAAAGGCTTCAACTTCCCTCCAAGAGGAAATGTTACAGAGATTACTTTCTTTAACGTTGCCATACAGGTTAACTAAATTAGGATCGATTTTTTGATTTTTGAGAAAAAAAAAAAAAAAAAAACCTATGGTCCCACTGTGCTTCTCCTTTCCCTATAATAAAATGGCGTTGTTAATTCAATATTTCTGTAACTGAGCATCAGAGGAAGGGCGCGGGGGGGGGGGGGGGTGGATACTAATATCTATTCGTAAACGTAAAAATGTCTACTAAACTGAGCATTATGCTTCAAGTAATATACACATTAGTAATGGGGGGATATTTTTCAAAGACATGTAACCAAAGTGTCAGAAAAGGGATATGAAATATATTTAGAAAAAAAAAAAGTACTGTGAGAAAAACGCAAAATCGACCTACAAAGAAGTGCATAAAAATGCAGCAAGTAGAGAAAAATTTAGAAGTTATTGGGGGTTCAGTTTTCTCGTAAATTAAATCTCGTAATACTTACGCAATATTAAAAAGCAATTTAAATAGGTAAAATCTTTACAATCCAGTTAAGTGGCCTTTTTTTTTTTTTCCTGAAGGAGATGTTAAAATGATCGATGATAGTCATACTTAAATTATTTAATGGGAAAATTTATTTATGCATGATTACTTTTGAACTAAGATATTTTTATTACGTTTATATATTCGGAAAATTAACGAATAAGCTAGTTCTTGTTTTTCCCCAAAATAGATTTTTTTTTAATATTTCATTTTAGAGTTAAAATATGCACTTAGTTTCAGCTTCAAAATAAAATAGATTTTTTTTTTTTTTTTTTTTTAGGAGAAATAATTCTAAATTAGAATTTAAATTTACCAATACCTAAGTTCAATGTTCAGTTAAATTATCGAGTTTCAGCAGGGAATTGCAGTTCTAGATTACATAAGAAATGTGTGGAATTGAGTGGAATTTGTAGGGTTCACAGACTCTCCCCCCCTCCCCCCCCACACACAGTAATCTTTGAAATTCAACAATACTTAACAAAATATCCACAAGATTCTTCTCGTTATCATAAAAGAAGAAAAAGGTTTCTTTAGAAAGAATATTTTCTATCCTCGTCTTTTACACTGAGTTACAAAAAGCAACTGTCTTGACATATACAGTCGGTAACAAAAGTCTCCGAACACTAGCAAAAATTCCTATATAAAAAAAAAAGTACACTTAATACAGTTTTGTTAAATAAATCCTTGTCGAATCCTGTTCTTAATCAGTGTAAAAACAGGATTCGACAAGGATTTATTTAACAAAACTTGCTATTCCGATCCGTTAACTACCGCTGGCGTACATATACGTCTTGCCGAAGTACGATCCTTTGAGATCCTTTAAGTCTTGCTTTTGCCTCCGAAGCAGTAGCACGTGTTTTTTTTGCACCTGATGAAGAAAGGCTACGTCCTTTCGAAACCGGTTGTGCTGGCTTAAAATTTATGATGTGTGAAGAAGTCTTATAATCTATTTATCGATTGTACACGAGTTTTGATTTTAGTTTTGAGGATCCTTTGTGTTACGCTGCTCCCAGTGCAACTAGTCTCACGGCTTTGGAATGCAATTTAAATGACCATCACAGTGTTTTCGAAGGATTTGCTTATTTCAGAGAAGATGGGGAGTAGGCGGAAGTGGAAAGGGAGTGCTTTTGGAACAGTGAATGCATAACTACACGCTCCTGTGTGAAAAATGGTGGCACTGGAAAACGAATCTCGCAATTTTTCGTCGGCAGGTAAGGGGTTAAGTTAAATTGTAAGGAAAGTTACAATTTACAATCGGTAACAAAAGTCTCCGAACACTAGCAAAAATTCCTATGTAAAAAAAGTACACTTTATACAGACTAATATATACGCCCGGGGCAGTTAAGTGGTTAATAGCATATTCTGACGAAATTCTTATTTTGTTATTTATATATGTGTGTGTGTATATATATTTTAATTCGTTTTGAATAAAATCTTTTTTTCCCCCTTATAAAAAAGGGGATGATCGAAATAAAGTTCGCATTAATAATCATTTGTACTATCATATTATGATATGGTAAATAAGTAATTAATCATTTGAGGTAGCATTCCTATGCAAATCAAAATTTAATTTTTAATAAAAAAAATTTTATCGATTTATGACAATATGTGTATACAAACATACAAATATACATTTGAAAATCTTTAAATCTCTAAATCTTCTACTCCATTAATCTAATTAAAATGTCCAAAATATGTATTTTGGTCGACACAAAATCAAAAATTGAAAGAACCGAAATGCATACAAACTTTGAGGAATTGAAAACCACAGAACTTATTATATTTTAATCGCATGCTGATGAAAATATAAATCAAATTTTTGATTAAAAATAAAACCACCGAAGAAAATTTGATGCACATTTAAATGTTTATACTTTATTTTATACTTTATTAAAATAAATAAATAAAAATAACAGAAAACCTTATAACTTACCAATTGTCGTTTTCAAAGGCAACATAGGTCCATCTCGGCTTTCGAATACGAAAAAAAATCTAGCGAAGTAACCATGGCTAAAATTAGGCCCTCCATTTGGAACGTGGCTCTCGTGAAAACAATATATAGGCGTACTCGAATCAGCAAAATTCACAGGAGACCTGTTAAAACTACTGTATCCAGAATAATTCGAATAAATTACCAACGGGAATGGTTCCAGTTTTGCTTTGTTCGTTTTAGGTTTTAAATGTATCATATAATACTTATCAGCGTTTCTGCTAAAATAGAAACTACATTCATTATTCTGGATCAGGAAAACTGAGCTTTCCCTAGATCGATCCAGGAATGGGAATTCAGTGTACCATTCCAAAAATTTTCCCATTTTCCAGTCCGAAGGACAAGTCATTTTTCGCCCTCAAAAAATTAATTTTAAATTCTTAAAAAACGAGCAGGTGGTTAAAGAAAATTTTCGCTTTTGCTGTGACTAACAGAAAATTAATGAGTGACAGAATGATTTTGTAATACTTCAACAAGCGGGAGTTATGATGAATATAAAGATTTATCAGCTGTGAATCATAGGCAGGGACATTTGACAGCTTTGAGACCTACTGTTACAATGACTTTTGTCTCAATCGATACATTTTACAGAAATTCACATAAACAAGTGCACAATATTTCGTAGACGTAGGACATCACAAACATTCATGCCCGTACAGAGATTCGAACCCGGTACCGGAAGATCCAGAAGGCAGCACATTACCAGGCCGGCTTATAAGCGGGGAAAAAATATAAACATACTGCTAACCATAATATTGCAGGACAAAGCATTTTTGAGAGAAGTTGGCGCTGTTATCGCCTTCTGGACATTTTTATAAATAAATCCTTGTCGAATCATGTTCTTAGACAGGCTAAGAACATGACTCAACAAGGATTTATTTAACAAAGCAGTATTAAGTGTACTTTTTTAAAACAAGGATTATTGCTAGTGCTCGGATACTTTTGCTGTGGAGTGTACGATCCGACTTGTGATCTACGGTAGCTGCGATTGTTACAATAGTATGCCTCCCTTAAATGGGCCGCGGTAGCCCAGTTGGTAGAGCGCCGGCCTCGTAATTGGAAGATTGCGGGTTCGGTACTCGAGCCGGCCAAAGACCGTCGTGTACACTAATGGTGGCTGGTGCACGTAAAATCTGTCGTGACCGCAATATCCTCCATGTTCCCACCAAAAATTATACCTCTGGGGGTCACCGAAGCGGGAGAGCTATCCCTTCAGTGGAGGATCAAAATTGTGATGGCATGTCTCCGGACCGCCTCTAGGGGTGTGTCCCAGACCGTCGCCAATTGCCCATCTGCGCAGCACTAGTGCGACGTAAAACCCAACCATCCATCCAGCCTCCCTTAAATTCATATCTGAATTTTTTTTTTTTTTTTTTTCATTTCAATCAAGTCAATTCGCAATGTACAGTCGACAGCAAAAGTATCCGAGCACTAGCCGATAATTACGATATCAAAAAAGTACGCTTAGCACTGTTTTGTTAAATAAATCCTTGTCGAACCATGTTCTTAGATTGACTAAGAACATGACTCAACAAGTATTTATTTGACAAAGCAGTATTAAGTGTACTTTATCTAGACAGAGATTATTGCTAGTGCTCGGATACTTTTGCTGCCGACTGTTGAAGAAGAAATATGATTTAAATCTTTTAATGTTTTAAGTGCAGAATTTTTTAATATTGGAAAAAAAAATGGCTGAATTAAGTATATTAGTGTATGTATATTTGATAGATTTTTTTTTTTTTTTTTTTCAATCAAGTCAGCTAGCGATGCAGAAGATGGTACAGTCGTTAACAAAAGTCACTGAACACTAGCAAAAATTGCTATGTAAAAAAAGTGCACTTAATACAGTTTTGTTAAATAAATCCTTGTCGAATCCTGTTTTTAGACTGACTAAGAACAGGATTCGACAAGGATTTATTTAACAAAACTGCATTAAGTGCACTTTTTTATATAGGAACTTTTGCTAGTGTTCGGAGACTTTTGTTAACGACTGTATGGTATTGAAATCTTTTAAAGTTTTCAGTACAGAATTTTTTAATATGGGAAAAAAATAGCCAAATTAATATATTAATCTGAAACATTTTAATTTAGTTCCAGAGTTCTATTTATACTCATTTAGCATAACAGATATTTTTTATCTTTATTCAATGGTTGTTTGGTTGGTTGTGTTTAACGTCGCACTAGTGCCGCGCAATTGATAATTGGCGACGATCTGGAACACACACCATATAGGATGATCCGGAGGCATGCCATCGCAATTTTGATCCTCCACCTTTATTCAATGAGAGCGCGTTTAGTGAGGCGAGTGATCAATTCGAGCGGTCGATTGACGTCATTGATTCATTTTTTCTACGGATCGGTCGACGACGTATAGTGTAACCACGTTTCCGAAAACTACTAGTAAGGACCAGTCCAAATTTTTGGAAGGGTGCCAAACTGAGTGAAAAGTTGTGATTTGGAAAACATCCAGGAATTCTCTTATCGCTTATTTTCTCTCTATCATCCCAATTTTACTTTAAAATTATACCTCTGGGGGTCACTGAAGGGGGAGAGCCATCCCTTCCGTGGAGGATCAAAATTGTGATGGCATGTCTCCGGAACACCTCTAGGCGTGAGTCCCAGATCGTCGCCAATTGCAGCACTACTACGACGTAAAACCTAACCAACCAACCAACCCAATTTTAATACTGGATTTGTAGAGTCACCAGTTTCTCAGAGGCTTCGAAGATTTCAAGAAATGTGATTGAGGAATACAGAACGATTTAATACAAATTCTTGTATCGTGATTGGATCATGATTGTTTATGCTGCGCAATGTCAGTCAGATTTTCCTCCTAATGCGCATTGGATATATTGCGCACGGAACCCGATGTCCCAAGAAATTTTTTTGAGCAGTTTGATCTTCCACCACCGATCCGATGAGTCCATTTCACTGAACGAAAATGATCTGGAACTGTCAGCAGTACTGAACGCTTTGACTCTGGATCAAACAGACTGTTCATGGACGGAGACGCTTCGCTGAACTCACTCCTAGTCACCAACACTGAGCTGAAGAACAACTGGAGCAAATGCTTCCAATACTTTTACACAGTGTTCGTGCGTGCCAGTTTTTCTGCAATCGTTCGCCTGCCTTGCATGGCAAGCAGAATTTGTCGGGTCGTCTATCACTATTATACTCTTTAAAGAATTAAAATTTAAAATTGTAATGTCATGTTCAGCATATGGTTGTTCGAACAGACAACCTTTACACAATTTTACTTTGAAATATAAAGGCATTAAATGCTTTTTGCCATGCAACGCTCGGAAGACAAACCTTCAAAAAACGGCACGCGAAAACCGGTCTAGCATTTCCTCCAGTTGTTCTTCAGCTCAGTGGTCACCAATTACCCACAGCGGAGTCCAAGAGCGACGAAAAACTCAACTAACCAATCAACCAACTTTTATTCATCTAATTTAGGTTTTATTGATAGCATATATGCTATCAATAAAACCTATGCTTGACATGTAGTGTATTTGTATGCTTGACATGTAGTCTGCTTGTAAATCTTCGTCAGATAATTACAGATGGATGGATGGATGGTTGGTTTTTACGTCGCACTAGTGCTGCGCAGATGGGCAATTGGCGACGGTCTGGGACACACCCCTAAAGGTGGTCCGGAGGCATGCCATCACAATTTTGATCCTCCACGGAAGGGATGGCTCTCCCGCTTCGGTGACCCCCAGAGGTATAATTTTTGATGGGAACATGGAGGACATTGCGGCCACGACAGATTTTACGTGCACCATCCACCATTAGTGTACACGACAGTCTTTGGCCGGCTCGAGTAACGAACCCGCAATCTTCCAATTACGAGGCCGGCGCTCTACCGACTGGGCTACCGCAGCCCCAGATAATTACAGATAGCACATGACATAATTACTATACGAAGGAATGGAAAAACACCCAGCGCCAGAGCGGGAATAGAACCCTCTCTCCTACGCTCGAAGGCGATTAGCAGTGTGGTTACATTACCACTCGGCCACGGAGGGCCCTCTAATTTAGGTGAATTTTAACTTTTATGCCTCGTTTTAATTCAACTGAGGGTTGAGTGGGTTTTACAACGAACTAGTGCTATACTGTTGCCAATTGGCTATGGTTAAAGATGAACAAATGTCCCCATTGTTTGGGGACAAATGGGGATTTCCTTTATTTTGAAGGCATTTTTTTGTAAGTTTTAAAAAATTGCCGAAAGTAAATTATATGTCAATAATACTTAATTTTCATCGGATTTTACGTGCACCTGTCATCATTAGTGTGCACGACTGTCGTCGACCGACTCGAATACCAAAATCGCATTTTTTAAGTTGGTAGCTCGGTGCGTAACAGATCAGGCTACCACGTCATCCGTATTATAATTCAAATTTAAATTATTATTAATAGGGAAATTTATTAGTGCAGTTTTTATTGGGTTTATGTATTGATTTTAAACTACTACTGAAATGTTTAAAGCCGTTTACTTTTTCATGAAGATGTAGTCATTAGTAGAAACAGTTTTCTCAGAGATGTGTTTTACCTAACACACCACTTTTTAAGTACAGTCGGTAACAAAAGTCTTAGTCAGTCTAAGAACATGATTCGACAAGGATTTATTTAACAAAACAGTATTAACTCTACTGTTTTTACATAGGAATTTTTGCTAGTGTTCGGATACTTTTGATACCGACTGCACACTCATTGCCATCAAAATGTGCGCACCAAGAAGTAATTATTGGAATATTGACTTCAACTACTATTGGACTATTGTGATCGTAGAGTCCAGCATCGGGTCGGGTAACCCGATTTTACCCAAACCCGACCCGACCCGACTCGGGTCGGGTTGACTGTTTTATTTTTCGTGCGGGTCGGGTTCGGGTCGGCTTGACTGATCTTTTTTTACTGCGGGTCGGGTTCGGGTTCAGTTTTCAGCCAGTCGGGTCGACTTCAGAACACCTTTCAAAAAAAATTTACCTTAATAAATAGAAATGTGTTTGCTATATATACCCATAAAGAATACATGCTTACCCAAATTATTATAGCAAATAAACATCCGTATCGCACTGAAACAATTAACAAAAAACATCAAATACATCATTATTATCTTTTATAATGGAAGCTGTGAAAAGAAGGCTCCCTCTTGGAGAATAATGTGTGATTCATCTATTTTGATTACTCACATCCTTTTGAAATAGACTGTGAACGTAAACTAATAATTAATAATTTTTCTCTTACAGATGTTTCTAAAAAGTTATTGAAATGTAATGTATTTAGATTTAGATGAGAACGGATGTTTAGTATGCGTCTGTAGAACTCTATTATTTTTATTTATTTATTTATTTTTTTTTTTTGTGTGTGTGTGTGTGTGATAAGCATTCAAGAATAAACTGCAAACGCTAAACTTGAAACTCTTTTTTGAGCACTTCAAATAAACATCACACACAGAATCGGTAATAAAATTTTTGAAGCGCTAGCAGTAATTCATGTTTAAGAGATGTGTACGTACGTAATGCTGTTTTATTAAGTAAATATTTGTTGAGTCACGATCTTAGTCTTTATGCTGTTAATAAAAAAAGTAAATTGATGATAAAAACTAGCGATAAAATAAAGAAAGTAAGAAAGAAAGAAAAATGTGAATGTTGGCTTTAATAACTTTGCCGCCGACTGCTAATAGTTAAAAATTATTATAAATCTATTTCTCATATCTTAAAATTTTTAATTTAGTACTAGTAATAATATTTTCAATTCTTTTTAAAACGATTTACCAATATATTTTATAACTTAAAAATGTTTGCATGATTTTTAGTTGAATTATTCATTTTCATTTATATTCGGGTTTCGGGTTGGGTTCGGGTAAAAAGAAATCGGGTTCGGGTCGGGTGCAGGTCGTCAAAATTTTCTGTTGCGGGTTCGGGTCGGGTTTATTAAAAATTTTTTCGTGTTCGGGTCGATTTAAAATCCAGTTGTTGGGTTCGGGTCGGGTAAAGTCTGGTGCACTTCAAGTGTGCCAATATACATGTACAGTCGGTATCAAAAGTGTCCGAACACTAGCAAAAATTCCTATATAAAAAAAGTACGCTTAATACAGTTTTACTAAATAAATCCTTGTCGAATCCTGTTCTTAGACTGAATAAGAACAGGATTCGACAAGGATTTATTTAACAAAACAGTATTAAGTGCGCTTTTTTTAAATAGGTATTTTTGCTAGTGTTCGGACACTTTTGTTACCGCCTGTAAATTATTTTACTTTCAAGCATTGCATTTCTGATTTGGAGGACAGAAAAGATGACGAATAAAATTGGAAAAAGGCCATTTTCTGTGATTATTTTGATCACTGAAACCTCACAAAATGAATGGATTTTGTTGTTTTCTGTATTTATGGTGGTTTTTCTTATTCTATTACCACTTCTAGCGTATTTTTGAAATGTGCACACAACCAGGTACATTTTTTTTTTTTTTTTTTTTAAATCCAAAAATGACCATTTTACAAAATTGGTGGCAATTTTTTTCTGGTTTGCGGAATCGATACAATTACCTTATCAAGCGTTAGCTAAGAGAGCTTTCTATTGGTATTCATATGTTTGCATAATATTTACTCTATCAAAAGCTATGAGCCAAAATCAAAACTGTGCCCACAACCAGAAACATTCCCCTATAGTTAAAAACCACGCACGATTTCGATATTTCGAAAATTCATCAACATTCAATTCCTATTCCCGAATTTCAATCTCCTGTAATGGCTGATATACCAAAATTTTTTTTTCTCGACATTCAAAGTCTTTGGTTGACAACATGAGAATTATAGATATTTTTTAATTACTGTATGTATGATTAACACAAGTTAACTAAAATAACTCCAAATATAAATATTTAAAATGAGGGGGAGGAGATTTTCAATTTCTACAAAACGCAAAACCATTAAGCAGATTATGTGATAAACATTAAAATTACACCATAAATAAATAAATAAATGAAATATTTTTTTTTCATCTTTCTTCTTTTTTCTCTCTTTCTCCTGGGAACTTACAGGACGCTTACTCCTGGAAACTTACTTCTCCTGGTATCTTGCAGGAACTTTGTCCAAGCCATCCACGGAAGAACAGTAACCAGCAGTTTAATAATAAAGTTGTATTTTCATTAGTCTTTAAAAATTAATTTATTGAATTCGTCAGATATTTTTACTTAAGTATTGTATTCGGTTCAAAAATTCGATATCGAGTTTTCACCTGATTTACACGTTTTAAGGTCCCCTGAGTCCAAAAAAGTGGTTTTCGGCAATTGGTCAGTGTGTGTGTGTATGTGTATGGAATCTTCTGGCTATCATATCTTCTAAATTAATAAAGATAGAAATATAAAACTTCAGAACTGATACAGGTCTAATTACAGTTGAATTTTTTTAATTTTGGAAAAAATTGAAAAACCGGAAGTGGGACCGTAAGTCCGTATCTTAAAAACGGCTCTAACGAATTTCTTCAAAGTTGCGATATAAACACTCTATTAGATGTCCTTTCGAATGATACAGTTGGTTAGTTCAGGAAAATTGATGGGCGTCCTGTATAAATAGCTCATTTTCAGGTCTCACAATTGCGTTCCTTTAAAAACGGCTGTACGGATTTTTTTCAAACTGGATATATTAACTCCTTTTAAATATCTTTTTGTATGTAATTATTGTTTTCCGGTCAAAAATTGAGTATGCAAAGTTTTGGTAAAAAGTGGTATCTCAAAAATGACTCGAATGATTTTCCTGAAAATTGTTACATAAATCCATTTTAGATATCTTTTCACATGTAAAATGTTGGTTATTACACGAAAATTAACAGTCATCCTGTTTAGGTAGGTTAATTTTAGATCTCGGAATCTGGTGTTTCAAAAAAACACTCTACAGTCGGCTGCAAAATTATTCGAGCAGCTAGCCAATAATTCCTATATTTAAAAAGTACACTTAAGACTGTTTTGCTAAGTAAATCCTTGTCGAATCATGTTCTTAGTCTGATTAAGAACATGACTCGACAAGGATTTATTTAACAAAGCTGTATTAAGTGTACTTTTTTTTGGCAAGGATTATTGCTAGTGCTCGAATAATTTTGCAGCCGACTGTATCTTTTTTTTTTTTTTTTTTTTTTTTTTAACTTGCTATGTAAACTTTGTTTTATATGTTTTTACACGTAACACGTATTTTAAGTTTCTCATACAGTAAAAATTTTACGTTTCCACTTTTTTAAGTCAATTTTATGTCTTTTGATCATGTTAGCTCAAAAAAAAAAAAAAAAAGGCATATAATACGGGTGCGTAATGGAAATCGTGTGGTTGTTTCACACCAGACTTTTTTTTCTTTTTTTTTTTTTTTTTTTTTTTTATCATGAAAAGCGTATTATTTGAGCAGTTTTGTATGATTATGTACGGTAAAAGTGTTTAATGTGAAGAGGTGATATTAAAATATCACAAGTAGTAGCATTTATACCTTATGTCCATATAACGTCTCCATTTAGTATCATTTTGTACGGAAATTTAATTCATGTTATTAGGTGTAAGGGAAAGTTCTTCC
The DNA here is from genome assembly GCA_963930645.1 of Salticus scenicus. Classification (NCBI taxonomy): domain Eukaryota; kingdom Metazoa; phylum Arthropoda; class Arachnida; order Araneae; family Salticidae; genus Salticus; species Salticus scenicus. Next base: position 5,926,815 of record OZ005658.1, on the reverse strand, counting down.
GTTTTTTAACACGTGCACTTTTATGCGTTGTCGATTATCGACTGAAAACAGTTAGGTTAGAGTATGATGACTGATGATTTACACACATTTTTTTCGTATTTTAGTCCGGTTTTTCAAACTTGTGGAACTGTCACCATGGATTTCGTTTGGGTGATTTTTCTTTGAAAGATGAACCCAGATAAGAGAGGCTAGAACTCCTACATAGATAGGCTGACGCATCCACCATTTTCTAGCCCACAAGACCGGCTGATGATTTATTATTGGTGGTTTTTCGGCAATAAATCGCACGAATAACACCAGAAAAGGGCACCGTCTGTTTATATTTTCTTCTAATCCAGGAAGAAGGAAAAAGGGGATTATAAATTGCAGATGTAACCCGTGGATACCCGAAGCAGAAGCACAACTTTGTAGCGCAAGACTTCCCTTATTTTCAAATTATTTCATTTTATTTTCAAAGTTGTTTCACAAATTTAGTATGAATTTACTGTTTTTTAAAGTTATTACAGTCGGTAACAAAAGTGTCCGAACACTAGCAAAAATTCCTATGTAAAAAAAGTACACTTCATACGATTTTGTTAAATAAATCCTTATAGAATCATGTTCTTAGACTGACGAAGAACAGGATTCGACAAGGATTTATATAGCAAAACCGTATGAAGTGTACTTTTTTTACATAGGAATTTTCGCTAGTGATCGGACACTTTTGTTACCGACTGTACTTTAAATTCTTTTACAATTAACTTTAATATTACATTTCTTTTAACGTGAAGGGTTGCAGTTTTGAGAATGTTGGCGCTGTTCTTAAAATTGCCAACTTGTTTGTTTCGTGATAAGAAGTTCTAGCTCACTTGATCTGTATAGAAGTTTAAAGGCGATAACAACGCTAATCAGGTAACCTAGCTTTTTCTACCTTTAACACTTTCCCAGACGGGCTAGAAAATGGCGGACACTGCGCCAGCTCTTATCATTTAGGAGTTGCGGCGCAAGACAATTCGGATCATTTAAATTATACTACCACCGGAATTCATGAACTAAATTAAACTAAAAGAAATTTTAAATTTCAAGGTTAAAAAAATCGGCTTTCTCTGCTATGTTATAAACATAAATTTTTGCTAAGAAATTGCCGGGATGAATTTTTGCAGCTGGATCTTAAATTTTGCGTCCTCGCAGTGAGGACAGCGCGCGTTAAGGGGTTAAGAGAGGCCATCAGGTGTGAATGACGAAGTGCTAGAGTATGATCAGGACAAATCCCACGTTAACTTCCACAGAAGTGGGCTTTAAGCATGGAATTCATCAGACTACTGCTTTGGATCACATTAAAAGGCTTAGTTTCGTCTCCAAACTCTCTGTTTGGGTGCCACACAATGACAGAACTTTCCCTTACACCTAATACACTGATGGAAAAAAAAATCCCAACACCAAGAAAAAATTATTGTACAGTAATGAAATTTCAGCAATACATTTGTCTAGGTAACATATTTAATTGATTAAAGTTTCAAGATTACAGGTAGAGCCATTGCCGAAAAGAGCCATTTCAAATGTGAAATGTTGGTACATTAGTAACCGGTGTAACCGCCAGAATTTTGAATGCAAGCATGCAAACGTGCATGCATTGTGTCGTACAGGTGTCGGATATCAGTTTGTGGGATGAAGTTCCATGCCTGTTGCACTTGGGCGGTCAATGCAGGGACGGTTAATGCTGGTTGTGGATGACGCTGGAGTTGTCGTCCAATGATGTCCCATACGTGCTCGATTGGAGAAAGATCTGGTGATCTAGCAGGCCAAGGCAACATGTCGACAGTCTGTAGAGCATGTTGGGTTACAACAGCGGTATGAGGGCGAGCGTTATCCTGTTGGAAAACACCCCTTTGAATGCTTTTCATGAATGGCAGCACAACAGGTTGTATCACTAGACTGACGTACAAATTTGCTGTCAGGGTGCGTGGGATAACCACGAGAGTGCTCCTGCTGTCATACGAAATTGCTCCCCAAACCATAACTCCAGGAGTAGGCCCTGTGTGTCTAGGCCGCAGACAGGTCGCTAGCAGGCGTTCACCTGGCCTCCTTCTAACCAACACACGGGTATCACTGCGAACAAGGCAGAACCGGCTTTCATCAGAAAACACAACAGATCTCTACTCCGTCCTCCAATGAGCTCTAGCTTGACACCACTCACGTCGCAAACGGCAGTGGTTTGGAGTCAGTGGAATGCACGCTACAGGGCGTCTGGCTCGGAGCTGTCCTTGAAGTAACTGATTTGTAACAGTTCGTTGTGTCACTGTGGTGCCAACTGCAGCTCGAATTTCAGCTGCAGACGCTGTACGATTAGCCACAGCCATACGCCGAAAACGGCGATCTTCCCTCTCAGTAGTGCCACGTGGCCGCCGGGAACCCGGTCTTTTTGAGGCAGTACCTTCCCTTGACCACTGCTGCCAACACTCCTGCCAAGTCTTTCTGCAATATCGCGGAAAGAAAACCCACCTTCTCGTAGCCCTACTACACGACCTCGTTCAAACTCAGTGAGCTGTTGATAATGGCTTCTTCGTCTTCTTAGAGGCATCCTTGACTAACATTAACCCACTACGTCAAATCTCAACTGTAAATAACGATCACGAACCTTACAGCGCTTATTTAAAGCAAACCTCATTTGCATGTTCATAGTGTCGCTACTAGCGCGACACTTATGCGCGTAGCTCGAAATTTGAATCGACGTCATATTTCAGATGTATAAACACTCCTACCAAATTTCGTTTATCTAGCACAGCTCCTTCCTGGTGTTGGGATTTTTTTTTTACATCAGTGTATTAAAATCATATTTATAAATATAATCATTTTAATCATTAAAAAAAAAAAAAAAAAAAAAAAAAAAATCAAGCAAATTAATAGAATAAGTTTTACACATAAAAAACAGTATATGTCTAAGTACAACAAATATTCTTTTTTTTAGTACAAATATTTCTTAACGCTTTCCAACAAAGCTGAAAATTGTACATGACTCCTGTTTGGCTGTCTGTATTCGTCTTAATTTCTGTAAATATTATCCAAATTCTGTAAATATATACGATTTATGTCATTCATGTTTACTGTCGCGTGCTCCCCTGTTAAAAATGAGGTAACTGGCCCAACTGATTTATGTACAGGACTCACAAAAGAATTCCAATGCTTTGCGAACTGTGACAGGTATATTTTTCAAAAGAATATTTTAATATATGTACAGTCGGTAACAAAAGTGTCCGAACACTAGCAAAAATTCCCATGTAAAAAAAGTACACTTCATACGGTTTTGTTAAATAAATCCTTATGGAATCATGTTCTTACACTGACTAAGAACAGGATTCTACAAGGATTTATTTAACAAAACACGTTTGAAGTGTACTTTTTTTACATAGGAATTTTTGCTAGTGTTAGGACACATTTGTTACCGTCTGCATGCTGTGCAAAATATAATAAAATGAACAAACGTTATACAGATGCATAAACAGACTTCTTCTTTTTTTCTTTTTTAAATTCTTAAAAAAAAAAAAAAAAAAAAAAATACCTATTTGTCTATGTATTGGGTAATAATAATAAAGCACTACGGAATTGGCGTTTTAAAGTAATACACTTTGACATCAGCACTCGTGCTTACTTTGTTCGGAGGGTCGTCCGTTCTTTCCACCCGAAACAATTGTTGCGAGCTTTTTGCATTTTATGGTGTTTATTCAAAGTTATGTAATTATTAACTATTATGTATTGGTTTGTTCGGAAAGTAATTTCGCTTTTCTCTGCAGAGGACTTAATTGTATTTTTCTTCGCTCCTTCTTCACAATTAAGCTGTATTACCATTATATATTCTGACAGCTGATATAGCAAGGCTTGCTTGGGAAAAAAGTTCGTTTTATTCTGCTCAATAGATTTTGATGGATGTCCTATCAAATAAAGAAAATCGGAAGTAACATTTTCGGCATATTTTGCTTTTGCTACCAAAAAGGCGAAAATACTGTTCAAACAAGGAAAAAAGTATACGATGTGTATACAGATAATTTATTTAAAGAACGTCAGTGTCAAAACTGGTTTACCAAATTTTGTTCGGCAATTTTGACGTTGAAGATGCATTGCATTCTGGAAAACCAGTTAATGCCAACGAAGACAAAATAAAGTATTTATTTATGAAAACTGCCAAATAACAAATTGTGAAATCGCTAAGAAACCGATCAAAGTGGAGAATATATAATTCAATAAAGTATTTATACAATATAAAAAAAAAATCGTCTTTCATTTTCAAAGATAAAAACGAAATTACTTTCCGAACAACCCAATAACTGTCCATACGTTTACCTGCGTTATCATTTCCATAAAAATTTTAGGCTCCTTAAAGCGGAATATATGGTATTCATGTTTATTGTGGTATGTTTTCTACTGAAAATGATAGAAACAGCACTACTAGTTTGTGAACAGGGAATAGCAAAATATTTTGGATATATTACAGTTTAAGAGTTGTACTTTTTAAACACATTTCAATATGAAATATGTAACTAAATTAACATAGAATTTTCAGATTCTCAGTTGTTTCACATGTTCATTTTCTATAGAAAATGTTATGATTAACATTAATTATTTGTTAACAGGGCAACATAAAAACATATTGACAATAAAAATTTTCCAAAAATAGTCAAAACATATTGACTATTAGGAGAAATTGCTAGTAACACATATTTACTGAAAATGTTGAGTTATACATATATTTTTTCTTTTAATTAAAAAAAATTAGTACGATGTGGCCATCACAAAACTTTCTTCTACAGCGGTGGCGGATCCAGAACTTGACTTTTTTTTTTTTTTTTGGGGGGGGGGAGGGGGCTAAGATTTTTTAAAGTGTTATTCTAGACCAATAAAAAATTTACAATTGCAAAATTCAATTATGAATGACAGTGGTTTTTTTTTTTTTTTTTTTTTTTTGGGGGGGGGGGGGGCTAGGGGCTGAAGCCCCCCCCCTTAAATCCGCCACTGTTCTACAGTCATTTGCAAAAGTTTAAGACCACCCACAGAAAAATCAGATAATGGAATTCCGCAAAAAATAACATATGTATTTTACATATAGAAGATCAAAATAGACTGCACATGGTTATTTGACTGTAATTAAAGTCAGTATTTTGTAGGATCTCTTTTGTTTTTAATAACTTGTACAATCCTCTTAGGCAGGCAGTCGGTAAAAAAAAGTCCGAACACTAGCAAAATTTCCTATGAAAAAAAAATACACTTAATACTGTTTTGTTAAATAAATCCTTATCGAATCATGTTCTTCCACTGACTAAGAACAGGATTCAGTAAGGATTTATTTAACAAAACCGTTTGAAGTGTACCTTTTTACACAGGTATTTTTGCTAGTGTTCGGACACTTTTGTTACCGACTGTACTATAAAAAAGAGCCTTGCAGTAAGCTTTAAGAATGTCTGTAGACGAGACATGCTTTTTTGCTTCAACAAGTGCCATAGCAGTGAATGGTTGCTTTTCTTGTGTTGAATAAGTATAGAAAATGTAAATCAGAAAAAATGTCAAAATTTCTTAATGTTTAAATTTTCGTTTTTTTTTTTTTTTTTTTTTTTTTTTTTTTTATAAACACTGAATTATAATTTTCAATAATGTGTGTTAATTATTAGTCTTCCTTGCAACATGTATCCGCGTTTGTAATGATCGATAGATGGCGCTTTTTCAGATTTTGTTGTTAGTAAATACAATAGCCACGTGTATTTATTATTGTTCTTTTTGTGTTACTACTTAATATTCGTGCTATAATTTCTCCGCCATTACATCATGGAAAATTGATTGCTTTTGGAAAAAATATTCCAGTTTATTCAAAGTTCGATCGGAAGTAGATATTTAACTGAAGCTGAACAAATATTAGCTTCAAATCATCTGATTAATTCTTTACTTCCATTAGCCGAATCAAGTGAAATTTTAAATTTGTCATTTGGAAATAAATGGAAGCTTAATTCTGGATTTTCTGATTTTTGGAGTTACACTGTGGCACACAACAGTAAGTGTTATCTTTTTTTATCGGATTTATTCATTTTTATTCAATAAATATATGTGAAACTAAACATCGGCAAGCAATGGCGTCTCGATGAAAGCCGAAAGCTATTCATGTTAATTGTAATTTTACCTTAGCCCACCAGAGGTCGAGCATATTATTACAATCGCGGATAATGTCTGATTTTTGTTCATTTCAAAGAAAGAAAAAAAACTATTTCAAAGAAATTTTTAATTAACAATACAAGTATTTTGATAATGGCTTCTGTTAGCCGGATTATGATTTACACGAATAGTGTGTAGAATTCAATGCAGTTTTACAGTCTAATAAATACAATTTAAAAATTGGTTGTCTTCATATGAATTATAAATAACATAACCAAATGTTACTATGGTACATATCCAATTATAAAACTATGTTTATAATAATTTACATTGATTGAAATGACATCATATTTAAGCAAAATTATTGAAGCACTAGCAATAATTCCTACTTAAAATATGTGCACTTAATACTGTTTTGTTAAGTAAATACTTCTCAAGTCATGATCTTAGCAACACCTCCTGTAATAATGCCTCCGAGCTGAGCTCTACGTCATGGAAGATCGGCCGATTTCATCCAATCAACACTTCCCATGATACATGCTGGATCGTGGGGATTGGATGAAATCGGCCGATCTTCTGTGACGTAGAGCTCAGCTCGGAGGCATTATTACAGGTGGTGTTGATCATAGTCGCCTTATACGAAAGCGAAGTGATGACGTCACCGGCCGGCCGTGGGGCCAGGTAGAAGATTTCCTATGTTTAAATTGAACTTTTTGTAAAAAATTATTAAAAATTAAGGGAAATTATCTCCCGATTTTAATCCCCATATTTGGATATAGTTATATATAAGTTACTCTCTACATGGGTTAGATTGAGTTATTTTTGCTGTAAAATTGATAAAATTTGAATTTTAAATTTCAAAACTCTAGAAAAAAAGAAGAAAAAAAATAGGCTAACTTCCATATTCGATTGAAAACATAAATATTTTATTTCAAAGGGTGATATTTTATTTACACAATAAATATCCAACTAAATATACTAATTAAAAGGAAATGATAAATATTGTGTCATAATTTAAAGTCAAATTTGTTTTCAAATGTCTAAATAAAGTATCTGATATAAGATACTAATATGTTGTAGCGAAATAGATTTGATATCTGTCATCCTTGGCGGAAAAAAAAATGTCACCAAATTATATGGCGAACATATTTAATTCCTTTAAAAAAACATGGTTATTTTAACAAATTATATTAAGAGAGCAATGAATAATATGAAACAATATTTCATACAATACATATTACGAATATACATCTGGCATGCGTATTTTTTTATTACGTTTTTGATCGCCAAATACAAAAAAACGCCAAGTACTACAGAACTTTGAAATTTAAAATTTAAATTTTGTCAATTTGACAGCAAAATAACCTAACACATGTGCACGATAACTAATTTGTAATTATACCCAAATATGAGGATTAAAATCGGGAAATATTTTTTTACAAAAAATCCAATGGACGATTAACATACACTGTCAAAAAAAAAAAAAAAAAAAAGTCCTATTTGCTGCCAGAAATTTTCTGTAATTCAGAAAAATACGTTCTATCAACAGAAAAATTACGTTGATAGAACGTATTTTTCTGATCTACAGAAAATTTCTGGCAGCCAACAGGACTTTTTTTTGACAGCGTAGGAAATTTTTTACTTGGTCCCAATGGCGGTCAGTAGTCACACCTCACTTGCGTATACTGTTTATAAAAAAGTAAGTCGATGATAAAAATTAGCGATCAAACTAAAAATATACATATATGAAAAGTGTGAATGTGTGCTTCAACAATTTTGCTGCCGACTGTACATCTCGAAATTATCATATAGTTTAGTTTACATTTTCCTGAAACATACAAAATAATAACAATAATTACAGTGACATTTTTAACAATTAATATAATCTGAAAACTCGTGAGTGACATTTTTCGGATGATACATACCAACGAGATAAATAAAGTAGAGTGATAAATGGTAACCCTGACATGGTCCAACATGAGTCATGTGGCATGAACCCTCTATGCATTGGTTCCCTTGGTAACAGTTTATTTTCAATAAATTTCTATGGCAACGGTCTGGAGATTGTTCTTGGCAAAAATCATAACCGCCAGTGTTTTTGTTTACTTTATGTAGTTTAATGTTATTTTGTTCTAAATCATTTTGATTTTGATTTTACTTCTGTTTTATTTCGTGTAGTCGAAATTTAACCGACAAAATGCTTAAAAATAGTTGTAAAATTATTATTTGTTGTTAAATTTAGCTCTTTTAAAAGTTTAACTTTTCTTTTATAGACACTTTTAAACTTTGTTGGGAAGCGATGAAAAAAAAAAGTATTTTATTATTTATTAAAATGTGAAATATGTGAAAAATTATTTTAAAAACAATTTATTACGATAATAAGACTGTCATGTTACCTAATAATAATGATTATTTGCCGAACTGAAATTTTGAATGCCAAAGTAGCGATAAAGGGCCAAACATAGCAACTTATTGGTTCATGTCACGTGATTCATCTTGAACCACGGAAAGCTAATCCTTCATCTGTTGAATCAGCACTCTAATTTATTTATCTCGTTGATACATACAAGTGAAAAGATTCAGCTCGTTAGTATGAAAATATTATTAGTTTGATTGGTGGGGTTTTTTTTCTTATCGAAAGGTTCTGTAGAGATGACGACATTTAAACAGCAAATCAGATAAATGCAATTTTCATACTAACCTATATTATTGACCATATTTTGAAAATGTCATTCAAGATTCACATACTAATTTAAGCTTGATGAAGAGCGACTACCATACACGATGAATAAAATCATAAAAACAGTTGGTTAGGGGACGTCCATTAATTACGTGAGGTGTTCAGGGGGGGGGAGGGGAGGGGAGAGGGGGTCGAGCCGAATCTCACCCAGTCTCACGTGGGGGAGAGGGGAGTCTCGGCAAATATCACGTAATTTTTCCCCCGTAAAAAAACAGAATAAAATTGCGAGAAAATTGAGTTAAATTCGAGTAAAACATGTTTCTTGACTTAGATATGGCAAAATCTGACACGATAATATTTAACGTGGCTATCCGAACGCCCCGAGGCAGCACAGTAGCCTTTCAATTGTTCTAGGCGCCACCGGCCAGGCACACGCAATCTGTGCACATCTATACAATCTTAAAAACTAGTCTTCACTAGTCTTCAATAAAAATAATAAAGCGAATTGTGTTTTTTGGAATAAATCCAACGCATTTACAGTAAAAGTACGAATTTTAAAAAATCGCACGTGAGATTGGGGGATGGGGGTGGGGGGGGGGTCGACCCAAATCTCACGAAATCTCGGGGGATCAAAAAATCTTCAAACCCGTCTCACGTAATTAACGGACGCCCCCTTATCGTGAAATGAAACTTAAAGCAGCATTGGTCATCACCATAAAAATGGCGAAACAATTAGAGACTTGTGAATGACATTTTTCAGGCGATGACTACATTCATACATACTGGCGATTAATAAACTTTACATGAAAACACCATAAATGTGATCACAGTGACAATCCGACATGCTGCACTCGTGCGTACTTCTTCCGGCAGATAGAAGATCATGTTATTACTTTGATTAAGACAATTGTTGCAAGTTCTTCGAAATTCACGGTGCTTTGATACAAATTAAAGCTTTCTATTTACAAATCTTCAACACCGATTCTCCGGTACATTTTTAATGTATTGCAGATTACATGTTGACAATTACATTAAACCCGCTTGCATGAAAAGTTCATTAATTTTATTGGTCACATCGTTGATAACAAGCATCATACTTGGAGATGATAATACTTAAAGAGCCAATCACATCAACAGCCATTTTTTACTTTAACGAACTGTCTGCATTGCAAAAACTGCATTCACGATAATATATAGCTATATAAGTAATATAGTCTTAGAATTAGTCAGCTGTCGTGAAGCGAAATCCAAAATAGAAAGAAAATATATGGCATAGAACTGATAGTCTATTTCTTTTGCTGAGTTTATACCGCTGTTTGCCAACAAATCTCATAGATTTGGTAATTTTCTCATGTTTTACATTTAAACGCATTGCTACAGTAATATATTATGGCATTCAGCAAGTTTAGTGCTCGTTAAACAAAATCTAGTAGACAAGACTGGAAAAGATTATTATGCCTGTACTAGAGAGCCTACAAGGAGAGAGGCGACAATAGCGAGTAAGCTTCTCATTGTCTTAGAAATTTTTTTGACAAAAATCCTCTTTCAAAAGTGTTTTTGATGGCTTTAAAGCATTGTGCTCGAAACTATAACTAAAATAAAGGATTATTACCAAAAAACAACGATATCTGTAAATCTTTTGCTGTTGATATTCGACTGAGAATTGTTCGAATTTTTCTACCAAAACCTAGTTTGGTAGAAAAAATGTCTGCTACGAGCATGCGCCGTAGCGTAATTTCATCATTTGTCATCTCTCTCCTTGGAGGCTCTCTAGCCTGTACTATCTGCGGTAACTAAACTGGCAGCCATTTAATTCTTCATTCTCTTACTAATGCCTATTATAAGTTCTGATAAATTTATCCTGCGCTAATCATTTTCAGAAAACTATTTTATACAACACACGTAATACATATTGTGTGAAAATAATCGATTCCTCTCGAATAAAATCTAAAAGACAATAGTTTTAAGTTTCAAACTATGTGTTAGATGTCTTGCGACAATCAGCATAAAACATCTCATCTTCGTCATCTGAGATGTTTCCAATCTTTTGGTCAATGCATTTCGTAGATCTAGCGACTTTTTTCTACACCAGATTGAAGGACTTTGATAGCAAGTTTATTTCAAACAGAAGATTACGGGAACATAGTCTAGAACAAACTAAAATACATTGTCACGTTACCTTATATTCAATTGGTTGTCATGAAAAAAATTCTAAAAAACAAAGATTAGTGTTCGGTGATAAACGACTAGTCATCTTCGTCATGTAAGATGATTCGAATTATTTTATAAATGCAACTTATAGATCTGGTGAGTCCTTCTTACACCACATTGAAGAACACTGCCAGCAAAGTCATTCGAAAGAGAGTTAGAATGAAAACAGATTAGATCAGATTAAAAGACATTTTTAAAAAGTAATTTCAGAAAGTATATTGAAGATACTGTCTTAAAATTAATTAATCATCATCAAATAAAATATAAAAGATAAATTAAAGTTGATGGACGGTTAAAAGGAAAATTAGTCATCTTCGTCATCTGAGATGATTCCAATTCTTTTCCCAATGCATCTCATAGATCTGGTGACTTCCTCCTGCACTAGATTGAAGGACATTGCCAGTAAGGCCATTCCAAACAGAAGATATAGTGAACACAGCCCCAAAGTAAGTTGGTTGTCATCAGAAATCACAGCTGAACCAGGCACCAAATCACCGAAGCCTATTGTCGTAAGGGTGACGAAACAAAAATAAGAACTGTCCAAAAAATCCCATTTTTCCCAAAAAGTGAAGAGGACGGCACCACCACATATATAGCTGACAACGAGTGCGACGCAAAGCCACATGGGAACGCTAACTTCTTCCTCGTCATCGTCGAGTTCGGGGGTGATATCTCTGAAGGATTCTTCATCTGTCACATCAGCATCTGTATCTTGATAATTTTGCCTTTTCCATGGATACCTGAAATTAGATTTAAAAATAAAATAAAATAGCATAAAATAAATAGTTACACATTTAATAATAGACACACAAAGAAGAAAAATTAGCAATTAATGCAAAGACGTTTGTGAAAGACAAAAGTATGTGGAACATTTAAGTAAAGTTTTGGAAAAGGAAAAAGTAAAACGGGACATTTATAATAAACATAGTTCATATACAGTCCGTTAAGAAATTATAAGACCACAAACGTATTGGTGCATTTCTGGAGAACAGAGCATAATATGCAAATATTTAGTTGCGTATTTAAAATTGATCGTGAAACATATCCTGTACTAATTCTAACTTTTAAAATTAAAATAAAATTCACTAAAACTTATTCATTTGTCTAAAAATTAAAGACAGTGACTGTTAACAAATTATAAGACCACCTGAGAAAATTAGCATACTACACATGACGTCAAACTCAATATGAAGCGCATGCGTCAGTATTTCGTAAAAGCATTACCTAAGAAGCAAATGCTAACGTGTATGTACTATCTACGATTAATTTTATGATGACTCGAGGTAAAGAATTATTGGAGTGCTAAGTGAGAAAAATTTTAATTTATAAAGGTTCTGGTAAATCTAAAAGAGGTATTGCGAGGTTAACGAACCGTTCTAAAACTGCCATTCACAATGCCATAATTAGAAAAGATTATTCAAACAAAATAAAACGATCTGGTAGGAAAAATATTTTGAGAGCACGTGATAATAGACAAATTTTTTGACTAACAACTAAAAAAGGTCTTTCAACTCGTGAAATTTCGAAACGTTTCAGCAAGAAAACTTCACATGTAACACTCTGGAAGAGTTTTAAATTAAATATTAATACATAATTTATGAAATTGAAGAAAAACACAAAGTTATTGAAACGCCATCGAGAAGAAAGACTAAAATGGTCTTAAAACGTCATGTCATGGAATGATGAGTGGAAACAAATTATATTTTGTGATGAAAAGAAATTTAAACTTGATGTTCCTGATAGTTAAAAACACTGTTGGCATGACTTGAGGAAGGAACCAAAAGACTGTTTCAGTCGACAAGTGGGTGGAGGAACAGTAATGATTTGGGGAGCTTTCAGTTATGAGGGATTGTGTGATTTACAGCATATTTCGGTTCATATGAACGCTACACAATATCAGTCTATGCTATATGATCATGTGACACCGCTTGGACTTTTATTAGGTGGTGCTAACTGGATGTTTCAACAGGTCAATGCTTCTTGTCATGCATCTAAATCCACTCAGGAGTGGCTTAAAAAAGAAAAATATAATGTTTTGTCATAGCCAAGTCAAAGTTCAGACTTGAACCCCATGGAAAACCTATAAGGTATATTATCTCGCAAAGTTTGTGCTAATAAGAAACAATTTTCATCTGCCAATGATCCGAAAGTATCCATTGCGAAATAATGGCGCAATATTTCTAAAACTGAACTTAATCACCAGTTACTTCAATGAAAAACAGAGTGTTTGAGGTCATCAAGAAAAATGGAAGACAAATATCATATTAATTTTTTATACTATTTTGTTTTTTGACAAGTGGTCTTATATTTTGTTAACAGGTTATTTTTTGCTTATTTCTCTAATAAATATTTTAATTTAACTTTTATTACATTGTACCAAGTTACTACAAACTAATTATAAATAATATACAGCAATATGTTATTTTATGTATTTAAATTATGATTAGAATCTTTATTTTTATTATAATTTGCAAAATTAAAGTGGTCTTAACGGACTAAATAATTTCTTAAAGGACTGTATAGATGACACATGCATAGTACGTCATATATGGGAATGGGCTCAAACAAATTGGGGATTTTAATCTATATTTTTGTAAGTATAATTCATAATTAAATATATCAGAAAAAATAAGATAATTCGTTTAGTCTTTATATATATATATATATTTACAAAGTAGCGACGCATAGCAGCTCATTTTATAATGATCGTCAGTTCATTTATAAAACATTCCTTTACACAATATATGTACAGTTCGACCATGTACAGTCGACCACAAAAGTAGCCGAGCACTAGCAATAACCCTGTCTAAAAAAAGTACACTTAATACTGCTTTGTTAAATATATCCTCGTCGAGTCATGTTCTTAATCAGTCTAAGAACATAATTCGACAAGGATTTATTAAGTGCAATTTTTTTTTTTCGGAATTATTGGCTAGGGCTCGGATACTTTTTCTGCCGACTGTATTATATGCATAAAAAAACATCAGATTTAGTGTCGGAAATGGACAAGTCCACTAGTCGATAGGGACTCTAGCAGACTTTTAAAAAGCAAATATAATCGAAGCTTAGAATTAATATATTATCAAAACGATATTTCAGTGTAAAGCTTCTATTTACGATTAAGGCTTAAGAATAAATCTGATGTAATTTGACTCTTTGAAACTTATAAAATAAATTAATTCAGTAATAAATTGTAATTTTTCTTTCTTGCTTGCTTTTCTTCTTCTTCTTCTTTTTATTTTAATTTATTTATTTATTTTTTTATTTTTTTTTTCAAGAAATTTACAGTGAGATGGGGAATTAGAAAAATAAAATTCCTCTTTAATAACGTCTACCCATTATACATTATTTTGCGGACAATAAAAGTAAATTAAAAATTTAGATTTATTTAGCTTGTACATGTTAAAACGTACTGAAATTATTAAAATATTTTATCAAATAAGATTATTATTGTAAAAAAATAAATCAAAATATGAATATACTGAGGAACATTATATAAAAATGCTACCAAGCACACGGAGGTAATGAGAATATGAAAATAAATAGGAGAGATTATAATTTCACAAAATAAATAAATACATAAATACCTTCTGTTCTATTTTCCTCCCCTACTAATTCGCTTTCTATGGATTGACCCTTACTGACCGTTTGACAAAATTCACCAGTATCTGTGGGTAAAAAATATTTGCACCGTGTCCTTCCCAGTATTTAATCAGAGATTTACTTAATTCCAATCTATGCTACAAAGCTAGTGTATAATTTCTTTAACAGGCTGGTTGTAAATATGCAGATTTATTTATCATTTTACCTATTTTTTTAGCACAACAGGACTATTTTTTTCAGACAGCGATTTTTCGTTGTCGCTATCTATTGTATTATACTTTGAATCTGCCAAGATGTCCACCAATATCTACATTGCTGGCAAAATGGAAATCGTAGCAACTACAATCAAGAACGATAAAACTTTGAAATATGTAATGCATATAATATCAAGTGTAAATAAATAGTTGACACTATTAAAGCTCCAGTCCTTATATATATCATAGCTGCCAATATTTTAATTTATTTCGGAGTAATTTTAGCTCCGCCTCTATTTCGCACCACTTATTTTTTTTTAAGTTTTTTTTCTTATTTTATCGAAGTTATAAATTGAAGAAAAATTTTCTATAAATAAAGTGGTGCGAAATAAAGGCGGAGCTAGAAGTACTCCGAAATAAATTAAAATATTGGCAGCTATGTATATATATATATCTTAGGAAAGTAATTGCAAGGGGGTTTGCGTTACGGATTTGCTATCATCGGCAACTGCGAATTATAATTTTTATTATAAATTATTGCAGAAAAGTACTAATAAAGTGTAAATATATTGCTGTAAAAAAAAAAAAAAAAAAAAATGTGGTTGAAAAATATTTGAAATACAAACACCCTTCCGATATATATATATATATATATATATATATATATATATATATATATACTATATATATATATTTCTGCATTGCAGTACTTTTCTAAAAGGACAAATTTTGTTTTTCAAAAAAAAAAAAAAAAAAAAGAAATCCCGGAGAAAGCATGGATGAGTTATCACTGTTAGGGATAGCGATGGCCGTCCAGTTGGTACTCTTTCACAAATGGCCATAAATTCGGCTACCCCATGGCCAATGCAGTCGCAAGTGCCACGCCATTAAATAAAAAAAAAAAAAAAAGAAGCATGATGAAAGTAGGTGCATACACATTTGTAATAGTAACGTGTCTAAATTGTATTTTAAACCACCAGTCAGATCAAAGACTTACACGACTGTATTCACCAGTAACTTTAACTCCCAGTGGTTGAACACGAAAATTTGAAAAACGTATAGAGTCAGAGTTCAACTCTTTAATAAAATTTTACTCGTTGCATCTGTCATCTAGCGGAATTCTTATTTTCAACTTTTTTAGCTGAAAATAACCAATCAAAAACTACATGAAAACTTTGACGCTAGATGGAAGTAGCAGTGTGCCAAATTTTCTTCAAAAGCTTTACAATGCCTTTAGACGCTTTTCAAGTTTTTCTGTTGAACCGGGAGTTGAAGTTAATGGTGAATAAGGCCATTAGATTTTCAGTTTGAAGGAGAGAGTTAATTTTTTATGTGAAAGTAGTATTAATTTGTATTGAAAGAAAATGAAAAAATAATAACAGATTAAGAGCAGAGTAATAACGTTAAAATTTTATGTTAAAGTAGTGAAATATCAGACTTATATTACATCATTATATCATGATGACGTATTAGATGATGTATTAGATTTATATTACATCAGACTAAAATTTCAGTAAATAATTTTTTTTTTCCAGAATCGGTATATGGTATATCTATTACATTTAATTTGTTGAATTTTATTTATTAACAAACATTATTTTAACAATAAACAAAATTCCTACCTTTCATTAGTTCTGTATGACTGGTGGTTTCCATACTGGAACCTATCGCATCTGTCTGGGTTTGTGATAGTGAATACCGCTGGTGGAGGGTAAATGGCTTTTTCTTTACCTTGAAATTGTCCTTCCACGGATAGGTCTTCTTGCAGAGCATATTTATTTGTAATAACAGGTGCTAAGGGCATATCTTGAGCAAAATACCCGGCCATATTAATAGTTGCCGATTGGCTGAGTGCATTATCTGGAAGTTTTGGCGACAAAATCTCGTTTTGATAACGAGGAGAAGATGGTGGTGAACTGATAGTCGGAGATGAACATGTAGGTGCAGTATGGTAGGTGCTACTTGAATTTAGTTGAGGTGATTCTGTGATGGGAGTTCTGGGTACAGGCGGTAATGGTGGAGGTGGATGAATGTTATTGCAGGTGGATTGCTGATGGATTAGAGGCTGCCTGAAAGGGACAGACACATGGCGATTTATTGTCCGTTTACGTCTTTTCTTGGGGCGTACACATAGATAACAGCAGACTTTCCAGTAGATAAATTTAAAGGAATGTGCCATGGAGTCACCGATGTTGGACAAGCAGAGAAGCAGCAAAGGTATTCCAACGATGGCGTAAAGGATGGTTACTACTTTGCCCCAAGGAGTCTTCGGAGCAATGTTGCCATAACCTGTCGGGTAAAGAACGTTACGTTATATAAACAGAAAATATTTTAAAAAATTTCATAGACAGTTTGATTGCAAAAATTTTAAATTTCTGTTTAAAAGATTTTTAAAATAGACGTTTTTGAATTTTTGTATCTGCCTTTGTTCATTCTTACATGCACAATACTTCATGTTACATTAGCTATGATTCCAAATAAATATTACGTCTTGCTTCTACGTTACTCATGAAAGGGGTCTGAATAATAATAATAATAATAATAATAAAAATCAATGTATGATTAAAATATTAGCAAAATAATCCGGTGTGTCACTCACACGACTTTCTCTTACCCTGAAATTTAATAATGAATACAGGTTGCAGATTAAGAGGTAAGATAACGATGTTATGTTATGCAAACCTATGTTAAACAATTCAAATTAGGCTTCGGGAGAGATTTATATGATAATTCATTCTGTGTGAGGGGGGCATTCGTTTCATTTGGTTTAGTGCAGTCTATAGACGTTAAACTCTACTTACCTGCAATTTCCCTCATAGACGTAATGTATTAAAATTCTCTTGATTGTCCCTGTACACGAACCATTCGCTTGATCTTAACGAAAAGCTTACTGTAGCATCCTTATATGATATACATTTAGAATACCAAGTTTGAACTTTCTGCCATAATTTGTTTTTGAGATATGCTGATAACAGACAGACACACACACAGACACACAGACATACACACTGACCATTTGCTAAAAACATGATTTTCGTATTCAGGAGACCTCAGAACATGTAAATATAACAAAAACTCGCGTTCCAAAATTTGATCCAAAAACAATACTTTCTCTACCTTATGGGTAAGAGAAAGTAAAATAGTAGAAGAGTAGTAATGTACTTATCGGAAAAATAATGGATATTAAGTAAGAAAAATTTGCAATTTGCTTTACAAATGAGTACACACACACATACAAAAAAAAAAAAAAAAAAGTAAAATAACGATTATATATATATATATATATTATTTTATTTATTTATTTATTTAATGATTTCTATACCAAAAAAGATCTGCTAAAAATTAGAAGTTTATTTTTATTTATTTATTTATTATTATTATTATTGTTATTTTAAGGGAATTTCCTCTATGATGAGGTTTCCTTTTAACCAAAAACAGCTTTTAATTTTTGTCTCCATCTTTCTCTGTCCTGGAGTATCTTCCTCATCCATTCCATTCTTTGTCACGTCCCTCCTAAAGCGCAGTTTCCACTGCGGTTGGTTGGAAGTTGTTTCGAGCGGCGCTATTCAGAATACTTTGATGTGGTCAAGCGGTTGGAGGTGGTTCGACGTGTTGGTTGTGGACGGTTGGTCCCTGGCTCTAACCCTCTGCTGAGATAATTGAGGGGCCAGAGGCAGATATCTTTGTCAATTTTGCATGCTTTCCGTTGAAGTAACTGCGCAATCTGATAAAATAATATTATAGTTTAAAAAAATTAAAGAACACGCTTTTATAGAAATGTGAACTAAAAAGCACAAAATATCTATCTTAGTATTAAAATGCAGGGTAAGAGAAAATCGTGTGAGTGACACACCATAATATTTACATACATTTAAATCTTTAATTAAAATAATTTAGAATTAAACAAAAACCATTTTAAAAAAAAATCTCCCCTGACTGGGCTCGAACGTTAGACCTTTAGGTTCGTAGCGCGGAGCTTTACCTCACAGCCACAGCGTTCATGTAGGGAAAGACTTTTTTTACAATATAGATTTTTTGTTTGTTGCCAGAGCGGTTACAAACATACAAACATACATACAAACATACATACAGGTGAAGCTAATAAAAGCGTGTTAAAAAAGGTTACAACTGATGACAAGACATTTGGCTCTTTATGTCGGGAGCGTGATTAATGGTTTTTTGAACCTTGAAGTTTCAACCCCAGTGGAAACTAGCCTTTAGCTTGTCTTTCCACCTTTTCCGCGGTTTTCCCCACATGTTTCCACTCGCATACATCCGTTGTACAGGTCCGTACCACTGTAGCCTCTTCTTGTCTAGGTGTAATTCTTAAAACATTTGTCATTTTGAATGAGAACTTTGTTGACGTTTTTCATTAAAACTAGTATGTTGTGCTCATAATAAAATCTTTTTCCATATCATTCTATATAAGAGCGTCACCTGTCTATTAAAGTGAAACAGAACTTAATCAATACAGTTACACACAGTAAAGGTGTTACATATGTAGTTTGCTGCGAATTCAACCAATACATGTTGAGATATAGCAAATTATAAATTCGAAGATATCGAATATAGCAGAGACGTCTGTCGGCCGATATTTGACAAATTAAATCAGCATCAGCGAATCACATATGAAGTTGTGTGCACTTATATGCTATATAAGCTGAGATATAGCGCTCCGTACAAGGCGAAAACTGCCTCATAGAAACACCAACTGGCCGGCTATAAATGCCAAAATCAGCACCTAATTATGCCAATCGCAAAAGTATAATACACTTTTCATTTGTACGCCCATGTTTCATCGTTTAATCTCTTTATTTGAAGTCTTAAAAATGCTAAAGCAACTGAAAGTGTCATTCAAGCAATTTTATCTTATATTTAACCATAGCCTCCTAAACTAGATGCCTATTGCGTGGCTCGGAAACTTGGCAACAGTTGAAGCGGTAGACAGCACCACCTGGTACAGATTGCGTGACTTTTTTATACAACAGCCACCAAAAATTTTTAAAAGTGAGAAATGATATACATAAAAGGCGAATAGAATCGAAGAAACGTCGATTGTATATATACTATATCACTTTTTAAAATTATTGGTGACAGTTGAATAAAAAAGTCGTGCAATCTGTACCAGGTGGCGCTGTCTACCGCTTGAACTGTTCCTAAGTTTTTGAGCCACGCGACAGGCATCTAGTTTAGGAGGCTATTATCTAACAATCTGTGTAAAATTTCAGCCACGTCAGCATAGCGCTGCAGCGAAGAAAACAAGTTGTGAAGCGCGTGTGAATACGGAGAGGCTTTAGAGTTGTTAAATGAAGTGAGTGGAGTTGATGAAGATTAATTATAAATATGAATCAGTATGGTGAAGAAAGGAGGTGGTAGTGGTGGTGTAGTGGAGTCTTGTCCGACGTCTGTCTACGGCAAAGTTTAAGGCTTAGAGCCTGGAGAAAGTTATATTTCGATAGAGGAGATTAAGTTGTGCTAAAGTTAAGTATTTTGATGAGTGTTGTTGTGTTTCGGTGCTAGTGTTCGTGAATAGAAAATTGAATCAGCTGCGAATCCGCTGATCTAATTGGAGTCACGGCAGTTGAGTAAAGGAATGCACCTGTCTCCACAATTTCTACAGTTTCTGGGGGTGAGAGATTTCAAATTATCTAAATTAGTTATTATACATTTATTTGTTAAAGTATTTAATTCTGCTGACTGAGCTACATAGTTCAGACCAATCTTCCCATTATTCTAGTTGAATAAACTCTTAGTTTTATTTTATACATTCGAGTCTGTGCTTCTTATACTTAATACTTAAGTAGTTAAGTTAAGTTAAGTTGGGGTCTGCGTCAACGCAAACCTCACATCTGTAATAAATATTTTGCATAGCCTTGTTTAAAAAATCATTAATACCAGTTATACTCTATTCTACATTACACATGCTCAGATAAATCAACATAATGTATGCTATTTTCTTTGTGTTTTGTGCGGCATAAAAAATGCTTTAAAGGAATACCCGTAATAGATTGTTGCAATATATTAAAATAATTTTGTGAATCCCTGTTTTTAAACCGGAACGATTTTCAATATGAAATATTCTGTTTCAATAAGCAATATTCTTCTGAAAAATGTATGTCAATTTCAAGGCCAAAAAATATTGTATCTAATAATAATAATTAAAATATAATAATAATAATGTACATTTAAGACATACATCGGCATACAGGCAGAAACAACAGAAGCCAATGCCATAAGAAAGGACTGAAATCTTAAAATTTTTTCAAATTTGTTATATCGCCATATAAATACAGTAAAACACTGTTTATACGTCTCTCGTTTATACGTCCTTTACATTTATACGTCCTTTTAGTGAAGTCCCGATTCTTTCCTATTCATTTTAATGCCAAAATTCTTCGTTTATACGCCGCTAATATCGGTTATACGTCTTTTCCAATTTACTAAAATTCGGAAAATTTCTCGACCTGTCATTATTTTCCATTCTAAATAAGACGGATTTTTCCTAGAAAGCATCTTAAGTGGAGGAACACAGTAAAGATCGAAGAATCCGGATCAAAGAATCAATTGAATTCACAGTAGAAATTTTAGTACTCATAGACAAGCAGCAAATTAGACGAACATTAAAGGTTTTTAATTGTTATTAATTAACTATCTGTGTATGGACATAAATCGTATGCTTAATATTAAATATCTTATTAATATTCAAAATGTTTTCATATAGTTCTTAGGAAATCTTATATAATACTCAATATATGATATTTGTAATAAGTACCCAGGCATGCATCAATAGCATGATTTTTCTCACTTTTTGTAATAAATCTTTTTTTTCTTTTTTACTTTTTTAATTAATTATTGTCCTATGAAAAGTATGATATACATTTACTAACTTAAGAAACTTTATTAATTAGCATTTTCATATAAATTTTAAGTGTCATTAATTTGTAGTAATCAAAGTGTTATTATTAAAATTTCGATTATACGTCTTTTCGTTTATACGTTCTTTTACGTCACACGTCAGTCCCTTGAAAAACGTATAAACGGTGCTTTACTGTATACATAGTATATAAGAAAAAAGAAAAAAGAAAGAAAAGAAAAGAAAAGAATCAAATTAAATTAACGAGTTAACACGAAATAAGATGCTAGAATGAGTGTGCTTTCGTAACAAAGTAAGTTTTTTTTATTGGCGCAAATATGTAGGTTAAAAATGCGATTCGGAAGATATAGATGCAGAACAGGTTCGGATTGAATTTATTTAACTGTAACACATACGTTGGCAACAAAGCAAAATCTTTTCTTTGCATTTTATAAATCTACATCTTCCATTTAATTATATACACATACAATATATATATATATGAAATGAAATGAAAAATAAAAATAAAAATATCAAAGAAAGAAAAAAAAAATTATTTTGCACGCGCGCTTTTTATTTCCTAATTCAAAATTATTTAAAAAAAATTTTTCAATAGTGTTTGTTTCGACACTGATTATTATTAATTTTCTTTTCTTTTCTTTTTCTTAATATATATATATAAAGCAACTTCATATGAACTAAATCATACATATTTATTACGATTTAAAATAATAATATATAGTCATCATTCAATTTATTTAAATTAAATCAAACATTTATATTATATTTTAATATTTTATTTACTTTTATGTCCATACTTTATCCCACTGACAGAGTAGTAAGATGACATATCATAGTCATAAAATACAGTAAAACTTTAATTAAAAGAAACATTTTTTATCTGTGGAAGCTTTTTATTGTGGAGTCCTAAAAAGCATAAAATAAAAACTTATGCTTGCAAAGACATGCTATGGAGAAATGAAAGTTCCAACACTAAGAAAATTTTAGAGAAAACTATAGATATTTCCCTTTTGCAAGAGATGAAAATTTTTTAATATTCAAAATATTTTAAAAAGCATTCGAGACTAATATTCTTAGTTATTGGTTTTTGTATAACTATTCGTTAAGCCATAAATTTCAAAAATCTCCAAAATATTTTGAATATTAAAAAATTTTCATTTCTTGCAAAAGGGAAATGTATCTATAGTTTTCTCAAAATTTTCTTAGTATTAAAACTTTCATTTCTTTATAGCATGTCTTTGCAAGCATTTTATTTTATGCTTTTTAGAACTCCAAAATAAAAAGCTTCTATTGTTAAGAGATGTTTCTTTTATTAAAATTTTTATTAATTAACAAGAAGCTTTTTTTTTTTTTTTGTAACTAAAAAGTTACCAAAAAAGCTTCTTAAAAAACTAATAAAAAATTTTTAGGATACTATGTAGACACTGAAATATTTCCTTTTATCAATTGGCCTCTTTTCTATTAATTATCTACAAAAAACGATATATCGGCCCTTGGAGGATCGAACCCACGACCATCGTTATCAGCATGACGCTCTAACCCAAAGTCGAAGAACAGTCAAGAAAAGTCATAGAACACGCTAGAACTATCTGACAAATAAATATACAAAAATATTTTGAATAATTAAAAATTTTCATGCCTTGCAAAAGTGAAATATATCTTCATTTTTCTCTAAAATTTTCTTATTGTTGAAACTTTTATTTTTTATAGCATCTCTTTACAAGCATAATTTTTTAGTTTTTGCTTTTTAGGGCTCCACAATAAAAAGCTTCCAACTTTTTTTTTTTTTTTTTTTTTTTTTTTTTTTTTTTTTACTTAAATTTTTATTTTGTACGGTTTATCAACGAAAAGAAAAAAGATTTTAAAAAACTGATCAATTTTTTTTAGAATAGCGTGTAGACAATGAAAGATTCTCTTTTAACGATTGACATTTTTTTTCTATTTGTTATCTGCAAAAGAGAGAGAGAGAGAGAGAAAAAAAAAAAAAAAAAGCAACTCAGCAACATTAGAGGACCAAATCCACGATTATCGCGTTATCAGCATGACGCTCAAATCTCCTGAGCTGACGAGTGACGGAAGGCGTTGCTTACATTTACATTAAGAAGAGGTGCCTTGCTTTTCAGCGTGTCACCAAGACACGATGACTAAAATGCAGATTTAATAAAAAGCTTCTAATTACTTAACTTTTTATTTTGTGCTTTTTAGTAAGGATAGCAACAACAACAAAAAAGCTTCTTAGAAAAACTTTTAGGATACTATGTAGACAATGAAAATTTTCTTTTATCAACTAACACCTTTTTTTATTAAATATCTGCGAAACTTAACGCATTGGCCCTTCGAGGATCGAACTCACGACCATCACGTTATCAACACGACGCTCTAACCAACTATGCAAACGAGCGATGAAAAGAATTACTTACATTTACTTTAAAGAGGAGGCACCTTGTTTTTTAGAGTGACACAAAGACGCGATGATAAAATCCAATTTCAATAAAAAGCTTCTAATAACAAGTATAGTAAATTAAATCCAACAATATAAATAAAACATCATAGAGGTCATCATCTGGCATACATAACTAACTATGCAGAGAAATATGCACTCACACGACTTTCTCTTACCCTGAAATTGAATACTATAAATACAGGTTGGAGATTAAGAGGTAAGATAACAATGTTATGTAAATTTATGTTAAACAATTCAAATTAGGCTTTGGAAGAGTTTTATATAATAATTAGTTCTGTGTGAGAGGGGCTACCGCCCCCCTCAACCCCCCTTTTTATTAATGCACCTACATTTATATAGAATTTAATTCGGTTATTAAATATAATTCTGTTTTTTAAAAATAATTTATTAAAATTATTATTTAAAAAAAATATTTTATGATAATGCAGACGATTTCCATATTAGAGAAGTAGTATAACACTAAATATCCAAAAAAAAAGTCCATTTTATTCTCAATATTTAAAAAAAAAAAAAAAAAAAAAAAAATTTTTTTTTTCGTTAAAAGTACAAAAATCGATAACATTGTTTTAAATTATCGCAGATAGATGGTTCAACCATTCGTTTTAAAGGTATTGGCGAGCTCTTTTGAAATATACCCATCAGGAAAATTTACTCCCCTCGAGGGGGAACTTCCCCCCCCCCAGGGAGGGGGGAGGCGAGACTCCTACATACACAATTTTTTTCCCAGTTGACTATCTCTATTACAAAAAATATATATACGTTTCATTTGGTTTAGTGCAGTCTATAGATGTTAAACTCTTCTTACCTGCAATTTCCCCCTTAGACGTAATATAATTGAATAATTTTGAGTGTCCCTGTACACAAACCATTTGCGCCATTTCAACGAAAAGCTTACTGTAGCATCCCTATATGATACACATTTAGAATACCGAGTTTGGATTTTCTGCTACTATTTGTTCTTGAGATATGCTGATAAGAGACAGACACACAGACCATTCGCTAAAAACATGATTTTCGTATTCAGGGGACCTCAGAACATGTAAATATAACAAAAACTGTTGTTCGAAAATTTGACCCCAAAACAATACTTTCTCGACCCTATGGGTAAGAGAAAGTAAAAAAGTTATAATTAATTGCAATACTGATACAGATTATAATAATAAATCTCAAATTCAGCACAGTTACTTCAGTATAATTTTTTGATGTGGTACCAAATATGTGTATGTGCTTGTAGAAAGAGAGAGGGGGGGGGGGGGGGATCATAAGTGATTGCAACCGGTCGATTTCTAAAGAACCAATCTGAGAATTACGAGGAATTCCCATTGTTCATCTATAAATAAAAAAAAGATACGAACCAGTAGCCGACAGTTTCTATTCTTGAAAGACAGAAAATACCAGGTTCGATCTAAAGTTGCTCTTGTCGGTCTAACCGTTCCGAGTTTTCCGCAGTATTCTTCGAAACTCACGTAAATACGAACTAAGATTCCTTCGACTTCTCCACCCAGGTCTAGGACCCTAGTGTAGTCAATCGGCCTAAACCTACACCACCAGAACAACCATAAAAATATAAAAACTTGACAGTGCGTGGAAACAAAACAATAACAACCACCATGTGCTTCTCTGAATGAACTACAAAATTCAATGATCCATATCGTTTTCTTGATATAATCCATTGTTTAAGATCTGTAATCCATCATCTGAACTGTAATCAATCACCATTTTAAGTATATCTATAATCGCAAACAACAACTTGTGCTTCTTTACATATATTCAACCAAGAAAGAAAAATGATGCTGTCCGCCCTGTTTTTCAACATTTTCCAACTGTACTTACATTCTACAATGTTTAGCTTTCAATGTTATCTTCCGCCATAATGACATCTTTAAATTCGCCTTTTATTTATAAAAAGAAAATTCTTTAAAATTCTGTTAATATATTTATACAATATATATTTATAAAAATGTATAATAGATTGCTTTTGTGCAGTCCTGTATAATGTCTAAATACAACAAAGACTTACAAAGTATATGAAGGAAGGAATCACTTAAATTTTGAAATAAAAGTGCTGAAAACATAGACTTGTATAACCCTAGTAAAATATTTAAAATTTTCCTAACCACTGTACTAAAACAATTATTTAGAATACTTAACATGTATAATAATCAATTTATGTCCCATAATGCATCTAAACAATTTGTAGGGCCATGTAAACCAATCACTTATCCTCATTTTATATTATTCATTCAAAAAAAAAAAAAAAATGTTTTTGTGCATTTTAATAACGTATACTAAATTTGTTATGCAATATAAAAATAATGTATGATTTTAAAAGGTACCTTTCATACACAGAAAAAAATATATATACCGCCTTCATCTAGAATGAATAAGTACCATAATTTCGTGTATATAACCCGCGGGTAATCTATTAAAATATCTTGACTTTGTATGTCCTGCGGGCTATCATCCGGTGCTGGGTATCTTTCACGAATAAGAAAAAAATCAAAGCATTTCTAGTGAAAGTAGTTGAATGGGTAATAAATGCTTGAAACTCTATTACTGTAAAAATAATAAAATGTGGATTAAAAAAGTCTGGATTATTAACACTCGTGACCGGCATACTTTTTACTTTTCTAAAACTGATTACCAGGGAATATTGAAGTAAACTCAAACTAGTTGCTAGTGCTACAAACTTTTTATGTTTAAACGTGCATAAAAAATTAGATATAATGTCTAGAAATGTTATTTTTGTAATTATCTGAAGTTGATTAGTCATATAATATTACAACGAACCTATAATACTATCGAAAGAATTAATACCCTAATAACACTATCGAAATAATTCTAAAGTATCGTTTCCATAAAAATTCTTAAAATGACGTAAATTCACGTCATCGGTAACCAAAAACGTAATCTGAAAAGACGTGAATTTACGTCAGCTGCAGCTATAGCTATAGAAGTTAAAATGACGTGAATTCACGTCTGCAGTCGAGATTGTGTTAACGTATAATGACGATGAAATTGAGGACAGTGAAAAGAGCTTGATGATGAGGATAATAAAGATGATGAAGACGAACTGTCCTAAATAATATTGCCACATTTTAATTCTGATACGGAAGAATCCGAATTCGATGGATTTGAATGAATTTTGTAAATAAATTTATTATTAATTTGTAATTTTCTTATAAATTGAATAAAGGTGTTAATCGTTAGAAGTTACTCAAGTTTATAGTAATTTGTATATAGAGAAAGATTAATAATAAGTTATGATTATTTGCTTTTCATGATAGGTAAGTAAATTTGTTTGTTTATTATTTATATTTATTCGTATATTTGTTTATTATTTGTATCTTTTCCTACTTATTATTATAACAGCAATTAGTATTGAAATTACAAATTGCCGACCATGTGATTTCAGAAGTGCGGGGTATCTTCTAGTGCGGGATATCTTTCGGTAATAATTATTTTTAGATAATTTTTTTATGCTGCAGGTTATCTTCTGCCGCGGGTTATATACGCGAAATTACGGTAGTCATTTTCTGATTCCCTAAACTAGAAATGAGCTTTCCGTTTAGTGCGTATAAGGTAAAGAAATATACTGAATAGACAAAATGATCGAAAATTTTTAGTCTACACTTATTTACATGGTAACAATATTATGAATATTATGAATCCTAAATTCTCGTTTGATTTCTTAGAATTAGGTCATAATACTCACTAAAACTCGCCACATTTATTTGGAGAGATTATTTAAATGAGACTGACGCCACGATAATATAGGAAAACGATCTAGAATTCTAATAGGGTTTATAAAACTCACTGGCAAAGGGAACTAGAATTTACACTGAGAAAAGAAAATATATATATACCGCCTTCCTCTAGAATGAATAAGTGGTCATTTTCTAAATCCCTTAACTAGAAATATAGATTTCCGAGCTATACGCATAAGGCATGCCAATTAACTGAATAAACAAAATGATCGAGAATTTCTAGTCTACACATTTCTAGGTAGTGAAACAATATTCTGAATATTCTGAATCTTTTGTACTGCGAGAAATTCTCGCTTGATTTTCAAGAATTGGGTCATAAACCAAGATTATAGTCACTGAAACCCGCCTCTTGTAGTCTCATTTAGATGCAGAGATTTTTAAATAACTTTGCCCTCGAGAATATAGGCAAACGCTCTAGAGTTCTAATAGGGGTTTCTAGAACTCGCTTTCAAAGGGGACTAGAGTTTATAAGGATGATATGGAATTATTTTTTCTAGACAAAAAATTTAGATTCTAGATGTCAGTTACAGAATTTTTTGTCAGTGTATTAGGATGAAATGGAACTATTTTTATTAGAGCCACAATTTATGTTTCTAGATGTCAGTCACATAATTTTTTCTCAGTGTAGATTCCAATGCATTGGAAACCTTTGAGTGTCCTTGTGAACAAATCAGTTGCGCTTATTTATAATATTTTAAATAGAAAGCATACTCTAATAAGCTTCAATAAATAACAGATACATGGAAAAAAAAAAACTAAGGCAGTCTTTAGGAACTGCCGATAGAATAACTTGTGAATTGTATCGTCGAGCTATTAGTTTATTATCTTCGAATTATTTTTGGTTTGTAAAGAAGTGTTTATGATCTGTATTATATGATTCGGCACAATATTTGTGGCTACCCAAATTAAATGAACTAAGCTTTATTTTAGGTAAAAATATTGCAATATGACTAAAATAATTTTCTTTTTTAAATTATTTATTTGGAAATTTATATTGAAAGCAAAAAGAAGAATATAACAGTCTGTATTAAAACACGTGCTTGTACTTTGTGAACTATGTATATACTGTGGGAAAAGTACATACGTACATAGAGTATAGAACTAGAAAGAGACAGATGCCAGTAGCCAGTATACTACACGTATTAGTATATATTTTATACATATATATATGTATGTATATGAGGCATGCCGCGCCGTGCGCTACATATATGGATATATATGTAGAGAGATATACTCTTTGTATATATATAATGTATACTAATAACGCACGGAGGTATATCTATGTACATATATACACAGTATACATATAGCTCATGGAAAGCGTTCGGTGACGATGACGCGAGTTCCATGATTTTTGTTCACCCAAAAAGTGCTCAACGCGCCTAAAGAAGTTTTCTCTTCAAAGCGTTCGGTGACGATGATGCGAGTTCCATGATTTTTGTTCACCCAAAAAGTGCTCAACACGCCTAAAGAAGTTTCCACTTCAAAAAATGTTTATGAAAATTAGAGCGAGGGCACACTCATCGAAAGTCCGGCAAATAGGCGAACCGAAGTCATACAGCTTCTCAGTTTTGTAGTAAAATGTAAATGCGTAACGGGAGTTTACTTCCAAGAATTACCCAATTAAATATTTTTGTGATACATTGTAAACTTTAATGGTAATGGTAATCAAACCATATTCTGTATATAACATGATTTTATACATATAAATAAAATTCCATTATGTTTTCGGCCATACAAAGATATTAAAATTTGCTTTGTAGAACTATCAGAGATCCTTCTTAGATTTACTTGTCATATAGAGCGTAATGCATTGAACAATTCTTTTCTTTTGGGCGTCTCTGTATAGAAGACAGTCATGCTACTTTTTTCAATAGGCAACGTGTAGGAGTAAATTTGCATAACATACATCAGCAAAAAGTCAAAACAGTCGTGTTACTTTTCTCAAAAAGCAACTTGTCGGAGTAAACTTGTACAATATATATCAGTATCATGGCAAATTAAAAATATCTTCAGAGACTGGAGGGCAGACTGACGGTAGACAAACAAGCCAATGTCATACATATGTTTCAATTTTAAGTACATTAGAAAAAATGCTTGTACTTGTATGTAAGGAAAGAAAGAATTAAGAATAACAGATAAGAATTAAATTTCTATCAAAATAGTCACTTAGATGTCACAGTTTAAGCAGTTCCATGCCTAAAATTAAATTTTTAATTTAATAATTAAAAAAAAAAAAAAAAAAAAAAAGATTTGTACGCTCACTGAATGAAAGCGATATTTTACTTAGATGACTATTTTCAGTAGCAAGATAATTTCATTTTTCAAAAAGAAATTACATAATATATTCTCACGTACTTACAACGGATTAAGCCTTTTCCTCTATATCAATTGTTTTGTTGCAGTGAAAGTAGTTTCACAGGCGAAATAAAAATAAAACGGCAATTCATTCACTTTCAGTGAAATCAGCCTTGGCAACAAACTTGGCGACATAGCGACGAATTTCGCGACTTGGCGATCAAATTGATTTAAACTCCGTCAAGCCCCATACTAAAGGGCATAAATAGGGAAGTGTGTAGGCACTGTGATTCAGTGTTGTTCAGAGATCTATTATGAGGGATTCCACTTTGGGGATTGTATTCTGAGCGCCTGAACTTTGTTCGTGAACTAGCGAAAATTTCTGCTCTGGAGTATTTTATGTTACTTACTTTAAGGTAAAGACACCACTGTTCGCCATTCTCACAAAAGAAATGATAAAACAACCATTAATTAACAAATTTGAATGCGCTTGAGTTAGATTCTCCGATAGAGAATCCAGCGAAGGCAGATTCAAATTCATAGATTTATTAAACGTTTATTTTAACACGTCTTTTCTGAGGGAGGTGAGCGCTGGTGTCTTTACCTTACTCCTGTGGAACAAGTGACTATTTTCTTGGGCTGTTCCAGAACTTTCATCGAAAAGTGGCTTTTCCTGTACTAGTGACAGCTTCATTGGACTGCTACCAGAATATTCGATAAATGAAAAGTACTATTAAACTGCTTCTAGAATACATTAAAAAGTTTTTAAGAAAGGATTATAGTTTATATTTATTAATTAATACCTTATTAAAATCCTTAATAATTCCGAGCTTTTAATATATTTCGGCCTCCAGTCGGGGCCATCATCAGAAAACTCGGTAATGACTTGAAATGTTAAAGCTGGGCGGTTTGTTTATTTCTTGACTCTTCTTCATCGCTTTCTTCACTTTGCTTGTTTTTATTGTATAGCTGTTGCCATTCGGGTTGTATAATGCTGTGTTCGATGTCATTAAATCGTTTTTAGATGTTAGTATTTCGAGGGCCTCTCTTTTGAGGGCATAATAATGAGAATTATATGGAGCTATTTTTTGATAGTTAATTGAGTTAATGTTAATTGGGTTAGTATTGTTAATTCTTGAAAAGATTCTAGAATATTCGTTGGAATCACAGTTTTACTGTACTGATTCGAGAAGTTACGCTGAATAAACAGCATTGATCGACTAAAACCTGCCTGCTTCTTTACTGAGTATTTTCTCACTCAAGAAAATCGACACTTTTTTCGTAACAATATATACGTACATGCATATATACAGTCGGTAACAAAAGTATCCGAACACTAGCAAAAATTCCTATATAATAAAAGGGAGAGTTAATACTGTTTTGTTAAATAAATCTTTGTCGAATCATGTTCTTAGACTGGCTAAGAACAGGATTCGACAAGGCTTTATCTAACAAAACAGTATTAATTTTACTTTTCTATGTAGGAATTTTTGCTGGTGTTCGGATACTTTTGTTACCGACTGTATGTGCATTGAATAAGATCCTAAAATTAGGATTTTTATAAACCTTGGATGTTCTATTAACTTGAATTTCAATGAACCTATAACTTTAAAAAATATTTTTACTATTATTATAAGAAGAAAAAAACTATTCTAGCAATTGTACTGATATACCATTAATAGAACTTAGAGGAAATTTGAACAAAATCCAAGAATAAACATCAGATATATTATTATTTCTATTTCTAAATCAGGCTATCTGGTCATCTTTTACATCTCACCTCATACTAAAAACAAAAAAGTCGTTTTATCAATTATTTATGGATATTACCATTTCTCAGATAAAATAAATACATAACAATGGTATCATAACATCAAATTTACTGTAAATAACGCACTGATGACTTCGATTTCCGAACATCAACATAGAAAACGTGATCAGAATAAATTTTTTCTTTTTAATCCAGTAGGAAAAGATATCCCTATAGTTATAATCTTTTCTGTAGTTTGAGATGCTCGATTTCACCTGATGAAAATCACCTTTCCGAATCTCCACCCTCTCGTTATCAATGGCTTCACTAAAGAGTGCACAGGCCTTACTCTGATCCAGCAGGATTCGTCACGGGCTGCATCGGATGTACTTACAATTACGCACAGTTCCGGGATGAAGCTCTGCTGTCTCTCAACTCTACTCAAGTGTCATAATTTAAGATGGAATTGAACTGCGACGAAGAAATTCGAAGCTAGGCTTTAACGAATAACTAGCAAGAACAAGGCCTTTTTTATAAAATAGGCCCATAAGGCCTAAGTATACCCTCTGAGTTTCAAAGAAGTTCTCTCAAGTTCACTTTTAACCCTTTAACGTTCACTACATATTTCCTTTTCAAAACCTCTAAACTAATTTCAAAATTGATTGTTAAATCACAGCTAATCATAAATATATAAAAGGAAAAAAATTATTATTATTATTATTTTAATGAGTGCTTTTAAATAATATGAAAAGTTGCCTACAATTGTTTATGTTTTCAAAATTACTGAATTCATAAATTGGCTCAAATCGCATTTTTAACCAAAAAGTCAATTTCAATACCTTATAGTCATATGAATACTATGTTAATTAGTTAAATTTTTCATGGTTTTCTCGTTAAGTTTTCACTTTTTCATGTTTTTTTTTTTTTTCGATAATTATTATATTTCTTTAGACTTTTTACTTTGATACCATATGGTCTTCAGAGGATTTGGGAAAGATGTTGGATAGATTTGGGAAAGTTCAGCGCCCACAGCAAACTAGTTTAAAACACTCCACTCATTTAAAGCCATGGTGGCCTCTGCTCCTTCTTCTGTTTTTTCTTTCTATTAGACTTTGTTTACATATTTGTCAGACATGATCGGATCCATAGACTTTTCAGACTGAACTTATGCTGGCATTTTCACAGTGTTGCCAGATGGTCCAAAGTGAATTTCCCCAAACAGTTCTCAAATTTCCCCAAAACAAGGGTTTTTTCCAAAAAAATCCCCAACTCAATTTATACTAAAAATATAAATTTTTTGGAAAAAGTTAAAAAATATTTAATAAATTTAAGCTCACATTTTTCCCCAAATGAAGCTCATTATAGAAAAAAATCCCCATTTACAAAAATAAATTTCAAAATTATAAATTTGTGTAACTTATGTCTATTTGTCTAACTTTCTGAGATTCCTCATCTCTAATCATTATGCTAGTCCAGCTTACTATAAGTTTGATTATGCAAGGGAAGCAGTAATCAATAAGTATTTAGCATTCACTGTACTTGCTACTACACATATAAACCAAATAATTCCTGGAATCAGAGATTACAAGTGGGGGAAAAAAAAAAAAAAAACAATAAATTTTATAATCAAAAAGATGAAAAAGTTGCTTTTCTGTTTCTGAAATACAAATAGCATCCAGAATTGCCCTTTTTTTTTTTTTTTTTTTTTTTTTTGAATTTTAGGAAAATGTCATCTTTTACTAATTTTAAAGAGAGTGAATTTCCCCAAAAATTTTCTTTTCTCCAAACTGTTCCCCAGCCACTAAATCTCTGTTCCCAAATATTTCCCCTGAAGCTCCAAAACTTCCCAAAATGGGGAGAAATCCCCAAGTCTGGCAACACTGCATTTTCAATATACTAATTACCCATCATACTATAGGTATGGGGAACTTAGGTAATCGTGAAAATTTTCGACCTCAGTTTTTTGAGTTTTTTACATATTTTCAGGTCTTAGGAATCCAAAAAATAATAAAATTGATATGGTGTCAGTCTGTAGGAAGTCTGTTAGTGTGTTAGTGAGTTCGTTTGTTAGTCTGTGTACACGATATCTCAAGGTCGTAACGAGTTCGGACCATTTTCAAAATATCACTTATGACACTGGCAAGAACCTTATTCTTATGCAACATTCTACTTTAAAACTTCAATAGTTATTTGAAATTAATGATTTTTCTTAACATGAGAGAATAGAGCGAAATTTCACTTAAAAGTTCATTAAAAAAATTATTGTTGTCGCAATGACGTCAGACAAGATTTTTAATATCGGTTATGATGCTACAATAAACATCACAAACTATGAATATTCTACATTAAAAGTTTCATAAATTATTCGAAGTTTACAAATTTCTTAACATGGTAGAATAAAGCAAAATGTTGCTTAAATTTTCATTTAAAGAAATATTCGTATCTTAAAGATGTCAGACCAACTTTTAAATATCAGTTTAGATGCTGGTATCAACAATATTAACTATGAATATACTACTTTGAAAATTTTCTAAGTTATTCGAAATTTACGATTTTCTTAACATGGCAGAATAGGGCAAATTTTCACTTAAATGTTTATTTTGAGGAATATTTTCACCACAAAGGTGTCAGACTGTTTTTAAAATATCATTCATAATATTGGTCTGAACACCAATGGTTACGAATATGCTAATTTGAAGAATTCATAAGTTAATCGAAATTTAAGATTTTCTTAAAGTAGCAGAACAGATCAATATTTCACACAAACTTGCATTATGGGGATCGCTGCACTGAAAATAATATGGAATAGTATGAAAATTAAAATACGAAACTGACCCCAATAAAACTACTTAAAAAATTAGGATAAAGTAGATGCATCGAACTAAAAGTCTGAAAGCCTATTAAGTTGGACATTTCAGTATGCCACTAAGTCAAGCGATCGGTCAAATAAATTTCTCTTAACATGATTATAGTATGGTACTAGAAATGTATGATAACAAATATATGATGGGGAATTGAGCAGAGTCCATTTATGCCAACTAGTTTTACAACGTATAGAGCTTCCTTTCCATACGCAGCTGTTTATTGATTTTTTCGAGTCCTCCTTCCTGGTGTTTGAACATTGTAATAATAAATTAATACCTATATATATATAAACTGCACACACACACATATATACATAACTGGTTTAACATAAAGAAATATATACTCATATAAGTCAATATCAGTGGGTATTTATTTAATAGATGCTATTTTTGATTTTGGAAAAAAAAAAATTGTTCAGGTTTTTTTCCATTATAAAAAAAAAAAGGGGGGGGGGGGAGGGTTCCCACACAAAAATACGAGAACGGTCGCAACTCGGTTCCGCAGTAATCGCTATTAAGGGCGTATCAGATTCAGCAACTTTAGAAACAACCAATTTTTGAGCCGACTTTAGCGCCGATTTTTCCTCGACGAAATCACCGTAGAGGTTACAATAGTCGGGTGAAAAGTTGGATGAAAGAAGACTAACTTCTGACGCTTATCACTTTTCTTGGCGCGAATAAAATACGCAATGATTAGCGTTAAAATTTCCTTTCATTTGTGTAAAATATCGCATTATTATTTCTATTTTGATCTTTTTTACAACTATTGTCATAACGCCATACGAAAATAAAAATGATTAATTGAAAATTCTTATCATTTAACGGTAAAATAAACGTGCTTAACGATAATATTTCTTCTTCAAATCTCCACTTGAAGCGATTCCCGTGTTCCGCCATCTTGGAAATATGACGTATCAAAATAGTGCATCCTGATTGGACGAATCAGAGGAGAAATTGACTATACGGACAATTTTATCAAGTCAGCTCTGAAAAAGTTGGGCAACTTCGGTCTGCGCTATCACACTGGGAGTAGAGACAATTTTTTCCGAAAAATCGGCGCTGATCAGTGGTTGGCTCTAAAATCGCCTGTAAAGTCGTCGAGTCTGATACGCCCGTAAGACACGTAAAAAAAAAAAAAAAAAACTTCACTGGACTCCCTTACCTCGCTGTCCATGAATCTGAAAACGCAGGTAACTCGGTTAAATTACAAATAAAATTATAAACTTCTAGCTAGGGGAGTTAGTATAATTCTACCAACAAACTTTTAGGTTCTTCCTATTCAGAGCGAAGGGGTGGTAAGATAGAAATTTGTAAGAGAGTAAAAGTGAAAGGGGGGGGGGGGTTAGACTAGCGAGTGCAGTTGGTATATTTCGAGTGCAGTTGGATAACACCGATTAAAATTATTTTTATTTAATTTATTTATTTTTCGAAAATTGTTTTCTATGAAGAATGTTGATGATTTTCATCTCATAAAAGTATTATTCCAAAATGAAAAGAAAATTAGTTTTGGCCCTACACTCTAAATCCTGACCCCAACCCGACAGATGAGTTTTAAATCGACCCGGAAACCGAACTGAACCCAATGAAAAAGAAAAAAAAAAAAAAAAAAAATAAAATCGTCAACCCGAAGCTGTAAGAGAAAACTTTGACGATCCGCACCCTACCCAAATCCGATTTCTGTGTACTTGGGGGGGGGGGGGGGATAAAAAAGAAAAATCTATTACTGTATTTCAAGTTACCATAGAGTAGAAGACTATGTCAACGTCAGTGTTGGGCATAATTGATTAGAAAGTAATTAAATTACAATTGAATTACGATTAAATTGCAATTATAATTATTTTACTGTCAATCGATTAACAAGTAATTGATTACAAATAAATTGAATTATTACAAATAAATTGAATAAATAATTCAATTTATTTGTAATCAATTACTTGTTAATTGACTGACAGTAAAATAATTATAATTATAGCTTAATTGTAATTCAATTGTAATTCAGTTATTTTTTAATCAGTTATGCCCAACACTGATCGACGTCATTGGTCACTATGTTTTAATGAATTCTAAAAAATAAAAAAATAAAAATAAATCACTATTTTTTTTGCATTAATTTATAATAAAAGACAAAGAAAAAAAAAAAAAAGAAGAAGAAGAAGAAGAAGAACGAGAAGGAGGAGGAGGAGGAAAGGCCGTTAAAGGCCGCCGAGCTACCTTTTTTATGCCACGCTGTCCACATAAACAGACATCACATTTTATAGCAGGCACACCGAAAGACATCGCCTTTTAAATAAATAAAGATACGTGGTTTCACGCATTTGTTTTATAGGTACTTACGAGTTCTTTTGAAAAATACTCTTATTGAAAATTTACAACCTCCCAGGAGACACTTTTTCCCAGGGAGGGCGGGGGCGATGTTCTCAAGTGTAATAAATACATTTTATCCTTGTTAAATTTGCTTTTTTTTTTTATGATTGATTACAAATTGTCCGCATTGCGTAGATTCATACGAAATTGTGTCCTACATCACTATAATAAAAATTATGATAAAACGTTACGGCAGCGTCATCTGGCAAGTGGTATGCACCAAAAGTTGATAAACATGGTATCAAAATGTAACTTTTTATGATATTCTATGCATTCGTTCTCGAGCTAGAATTGGCAAAATGTTTTTGTCACACACGGAAAAATGGTCAAATCGTGTTCAGGCTGTCTCAAAACGCATAAATACATCAAAAAACAGAAATCGAAAAATATTAGGAAAATATTTTTTTTTTTTTAGGACTGAGGGCTTATTAGTCTCAATCTGGGATTTTTGCGCTGTCGATTTCGATAGTTGGACATTTGTCGAAATCT
This sequence comes from Salticus scenicus, assembly GCA_963930645.1. NCBI lineage: Eukaryota > Metazoa > Arthropoda > Arachnida > Araneae > Salticidae > Salticus > Salticus scenicus. The sequence goes on along the minus strand of OZ005658.1, from coordinate 5,889,143 downwards.
AAAATTTATCGAAAATATAATTGAATAATTTGAAAGCGATGTTATAATTTGATAAAAGAAAAGAAAGAAAAAAAAAAAAAACTAATAGTCCTCCGTCCTAAACTAAATTCTGCTTTTGCCAGAATTTCATCAAAATCTTTTTTTTTTTTTTTTTTTTTTTTTTTTATTATTATTATTGAAAGAAAAGGAAAAGAAAATTAATAATAATTAGTATCGTTAAAAGCGATATCGAAAAAGTTTTTTTTAGTAATTTTGAATTAGGAAATAAAAAATGCGCGTGAAATAATATGAAATGAAAATAAGTAAAAAAATGAATTTAATGATTTAATGTTTTTGTTTTTCGGGGGCTGCTCATGCATATAAAAAATGCGTATTAAAACGAGTCGAAGAAGGAAGCGAAATAAGTATTGAGTTATATTACGATAAATACGATATATAATAGGATTTGATATATTAGACCTATCGTCCAGGGTTAGTAGGCATATTTTTTTTAAAGATAATTTTACAATTTAATAAATTAGAAATAGCTCGAAGTAAATTATTAAAAGACGTCAGGCATTATTATTATTATTATTATTTTTTATTATTATTAAGGATAAAGAAGTGAGTAAAAAGGATTAAATCTGGAAACCTATCATCACAAAACTGATCACATTTTAATTCTTTATCTACCACGTTATGAAACTGATAAGAAATGTATTTCAAACATATTGTTTTAGTTAGAGTATTTTTTTTATAAAGATAATGCAAAAAATAACTAGTATGTTATGGCCACCACGAGACTTTCTTCTATATTTTCCTACACAAATTCACTCAGTAACAATACTAAAAAAAAAAAGTAAAAAAAAAAAAAAATCCACAGCTTTGTTTTAAAACATCATAGATTTATAGTTCAACCATTCCTTTTAAAGGTATTGACGAGACCTTTCGAAAGATATCCATCTTGAAACTTCCCCCCCCCCCCACATGCACAAAATTTATTTCCTAGTTAACTACTACTATTATCAATAATTCATATTAATTTTACAATCACCAGTTTAAAATAACTCTCATTATGTGCATTTATACGAGATTTTCTCCTATACTGCCATGTTAAAAATTACAAAAAAATGCGATCATAACGCCACCTGTTGAGCGAATGATCTCCAAATCTAATCAGCGCCAGTTTATGTCACGGTCCAACTAAATACCTAGTTTGGTTACATTTCGTTCATTGGTTCGTGCGATACAGCGTCCACAAAATTTGTGATGCACACACACACAGACTAACTGACAGACAGACATTTTCTAAAAACAGTCGAATCGTGTTCAGGACATCCCAAAACGTGTAAATCCATCGAAAACTGGAATTCGAAAAATTTCACGAATCCGATACTTTGTCTATATATACATATAGAAGAAAGTAAAAAATGGTTACAGGTAGCGTGTAGTGGCTTGTAGTGAAATTAAAGTTAAGTACCGTAATATAGTGAAGATAAGCCGCTGGCTATCTTTAAAAAAACATTGATTTTTGGGGACTGCGACTTATCTATCAGTGCCGGCTATCTAATAATGCCAAATTCCGTCGTCCATACTTCTTGGAATAGTCGATCTTCCCCGAAAACTGAAGTTTAGTATTCGAGTTTCTCGAGCATTGATACACGCTTATAATCTCTTATTTATTAACTAATAGTCTCTTATTTTGATTAATTTGCATATACGTCTGGAGTTCGCCATCTTGTTCCCTTGTTCTTGATTTTTTGCATCGTATTTGTATACAGGCTTCGTTTTATTTTATTTATTTATTATTTTTTTTATACAGTGCCTTTTAAAAATAATTTATTTCTTTCATTTATAATTAATATTTTTATGACTTTGTATATATGCCTGAATTCCACCATCTTCTTCACGTGTTTCTCATAATTGTTGCCATTACATCTGCATACTTGTATAGTTTGATTTTATTTTCTTTATACCTAATTATTTCTTAAATAATTTATTATTTTCATTCATAATTAATAATTTATTATTTTTATTAACTTGCGTAGATGTCAGAAGAACGATATCTTTTTTTCCTTATTTATCTGTCATATCATCGTAACAATGCTTGCATATGACGCGGCTTACCTTCCAGTGCGGTTTATCTAAGAGCAATGTTTTTTTTTTTTTCCCAGCAACGTTTTAATAATATGCGGCTTATCTACCAGTGCAGCTTATATACACTAAATTACGGTATATTCGTTCCATACTTACAAATATCTTTGAAATATTTTGCATACATTCGATTTTGTACGCTTTTTAAACTGATGATGCTTTAAAGTATTATCAGTAGATAAAAGTTTAAAGGAGAAACTACATTTACATGCCATGAACAGGTTTTGTAGTATAAAGTATCCAACTAAACAATGCATTGAAATAAACTACCGTTTAAAATAATGACACACCTCTTCAGAACGCCCTCTACAAAATATTATGTTACGTCATTCTACTATTTGACCGGAAGTGGAATGTGATTGTCCACTGTAGTATACTATGATTACAGTGTGACTCACTTAACGACGACTGGAATCTCAGTGTCACAGACAATGGGTTTTGGTAATCGCTTCTTTTAACAGCACGAGTTTTTAAAACGTAACTGTTCAAACAAGAAACATTGGAATAAATAAATAAATAAATAAACAAAGCCGAAAGAAATGTAAATTCTTTTAGAAATAAATAAACAAATAAAATGCGTGGAAAAATCACGAATGCAGAGATATTTGTTTGTTATGCATGAGTAAATACTTTGCCGGTCCGTCATACGGTAAATGGCTTCGTCCGGTTGAATCTTTTTTTTACTGAGACAAATGTTAATAATTATCTTTCTATTCTGTGATAGACTTCGAATGTATTTGTTCATCCCACGCTTTAATCGTAAGTTCAAAAGAAAAAAAATAAAAAGTACAGTCGGTAACAAAAGTGTCCGAACACTAGCAAAAATTCCTGTGTAAAAAAGGTACACTTCATACAGTTTTGTTACATAAATCCTTATCGAATCATGTTCTTAGTCAGTCTAAGAACGGGATTCGACAAGGATTTATTTAACAAAACTGTATTAAGTATACTTTTTTTATATAAGAATTTTTGCTAGTGTTCGGAGACTTTTGTTACCTACTGTATATGTGCAAAAATTGCTCAAAATTTTTCAGATAAATATTCTAAACGTAAACTGTGTATGTATTTTTGTTTTATTAATTCTGCAAGGAGAACAAAGTTTAATTTTAGTAATTAATTTAAACACATAAATTATGAAATTCCATTCTATGAATGATACAGTCGGTAACAAAAGTGTCCGAACACTATCAAAAATTCCTATGTAAAAAAAAAGTACACTTCATACGGTTTTGTTAAATAAATCCTTATCGAATCGTGTTCTTACACTGACTAAGAACAGGATTCGACAAGGATTTATTTAACAAAACCGTATGAAGTGTACTTTTTTTTACATAGGAATTTTTGCTAGTGTTCGGACACTTTTGTTACCGACTGCACGTGTTTCGCCTACATTATGAAACTTTTTCCAATTCTTCTTACACATTAGACAGTTTCATCTTGAGTTAGTTTTACATCTACGAAGATTAGAAAATTAATTATATGCAATTGCATATTTGAGCATATTTCTGTATTTTTGCACATGAATGCATAAAAGCCTATATTTGTTTTATTTTAAATGCACATTTCGATTAATTTTAGATTTATTTTTTTTTCCCCTTTTACTCAAACTCGCATTCGGAGTTCCATAGTTTTACTTTTACATATCTTTTACCTTCTGGTAAAAGATCTGGTAAAAGATATTTCCTCTTTGTATTTAATCCTATTATTATTGATTGTCAAACATGAAACTGACATAGAATCTGAATTAAGCAAGGATTTTTAAATTGGAGAAGGAATGAAAGATATGGGTTATGCGTATTCATTTGCATATCTGAGCATATATCCGTATTTTTGCACATAAATGCATAAAAGCCCATATTTATTTTATTTTAAATGCATATTTCGATTAATTTTAGCTGATTTTTTTTTTTTTCCCTTTTACTCAAACTCGCGTTTGGAGTTCCATAGCTTTACTTTTAGAAATCTTTTATCTTTTGGTATTTTTTGAATTTAATCCTATCATTATTGATTGTCAAACATGAAACTGACATAGAATCTTAATTAAGCAAGGATTTTTAAATTGGAGAAGGAATGAAAGACATAGGTTGTGAAGAACTGTCTGTTAACATGCTATACATATTGTTTAGCTTGTACCCTTCATAGAGCAGCAGAAAAAGGTAGAGAAATCTATACTCCTATAAATAAAATAATACCAGGGGATGAAACATCAGCACAGAGTTCATGCAACTATCAATGAAAATAATCTTCTTCTCTTATGTATACATGAACCAGATCAGGACAAAGAAAAATTTTAAAAATATTAATTCCTCTGAAAATTTTAATTTTTTTTTATTGTAAAATAAAATAAATTAGCACTGTTCAAAATTGGTTACAAGTCTATAAATTAGATTTATTCAAATAAAACATGAAAACAGCGCTCTGTCTGTTTAAATATGTCCGCTATTTGGAATATAAATATAGTTGTTTACATGTTTGAGAATGGCCTGTATATAAAAACTAATTTTACTATATAAATTTGATATACGTATTAGGATGTTTCATGAAAAAATAAATTAATTTAGAATCTCTGCATATATATATTGTAATTTTCTGTAATTTGTCTCCAAATTAATAGTCACAAAATAAATTTGGTGTAATGATGATGTTCTAAATATACATTAAAAATAGAAAATATTAAAAACCATTGAAAATTCTGTCAAAGACGGAATTTAGTTTAGTACGGAGGACTATTAATTTCAACCTGTAAAACTTTTATTTTTTAATTTTAATTTTTAATTAATTTTTTTAATCTCATTTTTTGACCGTAAAACTGGGCCACGTACCTTTTAAGATGACTGAAATGAATTAAAATGAAGTGTTAACACCTAAATTTCATACTTTAGTTAACAATAATTAAAAAAATAAAAAAAAAAATCTAATGGTCGTGTCGAAAAACTGTTTGCATCGCTGGATTCAGAAAATTCGCCCTTTTCATTGGGTACCGAATTTGTAACGATAGGACTAATAGTTCTAATTTATTTTGGTGTTACACAAAACTGGTCTACAAAAAAATCCAGATTGAAACTAATAGTCCACCGTCCTAAAAAAAAAAAAAAAAAAAAAAAAAAAAAACGTTTATTATTATTATTATTTAAAATTCAATAGTTCTCGAAAATAATTTAATAAAAAAAAGTCTCTCAAAATTAAAACCACATTCTCAAGTCGAAAGTATTAAATGAGTGCAAGAAAAGCAAGAACGTAAAGTCACATTGCTCACATTGATTTTTAACACTTTCCAACTTGTTGCATCGTTTAACCATCAATGCTCTTTGAATATGTTATCACGCAACAAACAAAAGGACAGAAAAGCAGACAGATAGACTAATTGTAATCGTAATCACTATTAAACGTTGTTGGAAATTGTTAAAAATGCTTAACACAAACAGAAATTCAATTCCAGCAATTTCCAACAGTAGACCTTAATGTATCTATATGTTTTAATGTAGCCCTTAAACATTTGAACGCTAAACATATTATATTCTATGCAAAACATAATTTTAGCACATTAACAATAAATTCCAATTTCATTATGAGTTTTGCAGTAGAAATTTATTTAAATATGATATACAAAAAAAAAAAAAAAAAAAAGGCCCTTCTAAAATGCATTGCATTGGCACTTTTTTGGATGTTCCTGTACAAAAACCAGATGCACAGGGACTATTAATACCATTTTAAATAGGTAACATTCCATAGTGAACTTGAATAATATATGTTATTTTTAAACTGAAAATACATGGATGTTGGAAGTAGACAAATTGACAGAGAACAGTCAGACAGACAAATAGACTAATTCAAATTATATTCACTCCTAAAAAACTTTGTTTCAACTGTTTCCTTATATCATAATCAATTTCAGCCGTTATAGTCCTTATTATATCTGAACATTTTTATGCGCCCTCTATAAATCTTAATGATAATTATACTATGTACTATAGAAAGCATTCTTTTGTGCATGTGAATAACATATTTCAATTTTATTAAAATTAGTGCAAAGTAAAGTTATTAAAATATAACTTAGAAAAATACCTTTCATGAAATGCAAAGTTTTGGAATACTTTCAGGTATCCCTGTAAACAAACTAGTGATAGTATTTATTTCATATTAAATAGGGATTATCCGTTGATGAACTTGAATAATATATTTCAATTTCATTAAGACTAGTGCAAAGTACGGGCATTAAAATATGGCTTAAAGAAATACTCCTCATAGAACGTAATGTTTTGGAATACTTTCGGAAGAAATAACATTGTGTTTGCTTTGCTATTTTTCTGCCAATGTTTTAACATATGTGTGCAAAAGTTTGTGAAAAAGGTTAAACGTAGTAGGTAAAAAGGTTGTTAAGATGGAATTAAGTATAAATCTTTATTTTCAAAATGAAAAAGTTTTTGGTATTATTATCTCTTTTTAAAAACCAAAAGAACTTTCTTGCCAACACAATATTCGCTCCATATTTAATAGGAAATATCCGATGATGAACTTGAACAATATGTATATCAGTCAGTTTAAAAATTTTTCATTAATATTTACGGGAGTTGGAGCACAGAGAAACAGACAGACAGACAAACCGAAGTCTTAAAAACTTTTGAACTTGATTGGAAAAAAAAAAAAAAAAAAGTACATTTTTAAAAATCTATTTTTATTATATCAAAACTATTCCAAAATTATTTTGTCTATATAATTTTTAGAAATTGGTATTATTATCTCTTTTTAAAAACCAAAAGAACTTTGTTGTCAACCCAATATTCACTCCATATTTAATAGGAAATATCCATAATGAACTTGAATAATATGTATCAGTTTTAAATAATTTTATTAATATTTACGGGAATTGGAGCACATAGAGACAGACAGACAGACAAACTGAAGTCTTAAACACTTTTGAACTTGATTGGGAAAAAAAAAAGTACATTTTAAAAAATCTATTTTTATTATATCAAAACTATTCCAAAATTATTTTGTCTATATAAGTTGTTAAAAAAAAAAAAAAAAAAAAAAAAAAAAAACCAATTTTACCCTGAATATAGGCAATATTCAGCATATAGGCAATATTCAAATATAGGCTTTTTACCCTCACTTTTTACCCTGAATATGGAGAAGAATTTTTTTAAGTGGCAGTTCTATTGCAAGTATTAAAAATAAGTAATTAAAAAAATTATTTTATAATAATGACTAGAATCTAATAAAAGTCTGTTTGTCAAAAATCTCCATTTTTACATAAGTGAAAAATCAGATAAAAACCTTACCTATCTCTTCCTGTAATGCAGTAAACGTAAAACCTTATCCAATGCTCATTCGTTTCATTGCTGAATGGAGTTCAGAGCACAACTGATTTGCAAATGGAGTTCGAATTATTCCGGCCAGCTTCATTCACGCTTGGTCGAATTCGAGACAGAAAGTGTAGAATTCTATAGCCCGTACGAAGCCAAGGAAATGATGTGTGTATAGCAGAGCGCATTCTTTACTTTTTTCTTTCTTTCTTTTTTTACACCTCACTTTTGTAACTGTTCTAACATCATTAGGTTCACACGATAATAATGTTTGACATCCTGTGAAATCACGTGTTCAAAATTTTTCTTTTTACAAGTAGGGTACAAGAGGCAAACTTTTGTTTTTATTTCTGGTGAAATTTCGTTTCCCTCAACTGGGCTTTCGTGAGAGGGAATATAAATAGAACTTGTGAATTAATTGTGAGAAATCTTATTATAATTATAAAGAAAAAAAAAAAAAAAAAAAAAAACTGCATAATAAGAACCCTCTTTCAAAATTAGAATGTGTTAAAAAATTTTAATTCGTTTTAGTTACAGGAATATCGAAGTGAAAATTTAAGTTCAAATTCGCTTAAGCTGTAAAAATAAATAATAATTTACTACAAGATAAAAAAAAATCTGGAGTGACTCCACTCGAGTTTCCGAACATTGAGTAATTAACAGTTTTGCAGATGAAGTAAAGAAAGAGGAGTTGTTAAACAAACAAAAGAGAGAAAACCATAATAGAGTGTTTGAGTATTTTTCTCCATATATTACACGATGTTTTATTTAACGCTACTGAACTTTGAGCCCATAGATCATAATGATAAAGAATTTTTCGTTGTGTCCCTTTAAAAACCTATAAATACTAGATTCACCAAAATGCTTATAGTTAGTGCAACGGTGATTTATAATATTCAAATAAATTTTCAGCTCAATTGAATAAGGCATTTACATGCTATCGCACTTTTAAAAATTTGGTCCCATAGGCCATAAAGATAAAGAATTTTTCTTTGTGTCCCTATAAAAAAACTCTAAGTGGTAAATTCACCAAAATCAATAGGGTTCGTACTATGGTGACTTACACTATACGTACCAACTTTCAGCTTATTCTAACAGAGCATTTAGACGCTAGCGTGTTCACTCACAGACATACACACATACATGCACACACACATACACACACACGTGCATAAATCATCGTAAAAATAGTGAAAACGGACTCAGGGGACCTCGAAACGTATAGGAACATCAAAATCTCAAATTCGGATTTTTGACATGATTACAATACTTTCCTCACTATAGTGTTCGGAAAGTAAAAGGAGAGAAAGAGAAGATTTTTTTTTTTTTAAGAAATGAATTTTAATTGGCTTTGGTACACTTACAGATATGAGTAATAAATTATCATACAATTGAAAAAAAAACAAAAGAAAATTGCAAAAATATATTTAGCCAAAATTTATAATAAATTAATTTACTAAAGAATTAAATAAATAAATCGTTATTAAATAAATAAATATTTAAAAAAAATCAATTCTAATTTGCTTTAGTTACAACAATCACAAATTAATAAATTTTAATTTAGAAATGAATATACAATAAAAAAAATAAATTTGAATCTGCCTAAGTTGTAAGAAGAGCAGATTAATTTACCTTATTATATTTAAAAAAATGAAAAAAGAAACATTTTTGAATAGTAAAATTTAATAAGACTAAATTACATGAACAATAAATTAATAAACTTCAACTGTGATTACACACACTCACATACACACACAGACACACACACACACACACACACACACACACACATATAGGAATATATAAACAAATGAATGAAATTAAACCCCAAAAAACACTGAGATCTTCATCAGGGAGGCCCCTTAGTGTAGGGATGAAAGAGAAGCTATGTTTGATATATGTTTGTTATAAATATGTTTGATTTCTCTTCAGTTATTGGTGGCTTTCTGTTTGGTGAGAAGTTAGTGGCTAAGGATAGTTATTAGCTAATTTCTACTATCCTTTCAGAAACTTCTGTTTCACCCCTGCACTGAGGGGCCTCCCTGATGAAGATCTCAGTGTTTTTTGGGGTTTAATTTAATTCATTTGTTTATATATTCTTACATTTAAGTTTTGCATTTCCTTTCGCTGCAATTTTGCGCATTGGTTTGTAATTCTCTTTTTAGTTTTTCTAATCTTTAAACTTATATATATATAATATATAAATTCATTTCAATAATTTTCTATATATATATAAGATATCGTTCAAAGCAATAAATTCAAATTTGCCTGCGTTACAGAAATATGAAATTAATTTATATCAATAATATATATTAAAAATAAATAAATATATAAATAAATCTAGATTTGCTTAAGCCATAGAATAATTATTTCATAAACTTCAAATATTAAAAGTAAAAGAAAAAAAAAAGGATTAAAGATAAGCCTTTTAAGTTAAATTTTACAAGTTTTAAATTATGGGACAGTTAAATTAATTTCCTTTTTAATCGAAAGAGAAAATAATTAAAATAGGAAATAAATATGATTTTGCTTAATTTATAAAAATAACAAACTAACCTCAATTTAAAAAATAGAAAAAAAAAAGTATAATTAATTAATGTTTAAAAAATAAAGGATTAAACATTTTAAAAAGAATAATTCGATTAATTTGTCGGAAAAATAAATTAATAAACTTTAATTGCGAAAAAATACAAAATTAATTATGGATTTTGTAAGGAAAGAATACAAAAACTGACTAAATTATTCTTTTTTTAAATGTTTCAGTATATTTATTTTTATATTTAAGCTTTTTTATTATTTTATTAAAAAATATATCTCTTCAAATTTCACTGGCAGCAAAAAAGAAGTTCAGTAAAGTAAATTTCATTGTTTTATGAAAATGGCAGTTTTTCAAAAATTATGTTGATATATTCAATTGAAAAAATGGATATAACTGAAAAATTAGGTGTTTGCCTTTTAAATACAAAATAATTACAAGATAAAAAGAACTTTTTATATACCATGTTTTTCAGTTTTCTGTTAAATCATATAAACTTGTCAATTTTATGTATTAATAAACACCTTTGAAAATTTTTTTTGATGAATTATCTCATCAACTTGAAAGAAAATTATCAAATGCGTAAAAAAGAGAGCAATTATAAGAAATTTTCAAACATTTATTAATTGAATAAAAGTATTAAAGAATGCATTGGCATCGTGTTCTGAGATATTCTAAAAGTTTCAAATGTCTAGCTAGTCGAGAAGTTAGTTAAAAATCGATTGCAAGATTTGAAGTACATGCTCCCTGAAGAGTTTATACTTCATATTTTAAGTATTTTTATCCAATTATTATTTCTGTGGTTCCTTATTTACTTTCTCCGTCATTAAATTTAATGGTCCTTTTTTTATTATTATTATTCATGTCGGCGTAAGTAGCAATTTTTGTGTCAGTCTTACCTATATCTTACAATCAGTTCTATTTTTGTTGTGTTGGCACTGTTTTGTATCAATTAATTGCTAAATTTTAAGGTTAAATTTTATTACGATATCTTTCATATATATATATATATATATATATATATATTGCCTCGGTGTTATTTTAAAAAGAACAAGTTCGAATTCATCTGAATTATAAACAATTCAAAATATCAGTTTTATAGCAACGATATTGTAATTTCATTCTTTTGTTAAAAAGAGAGTTTCTGGTAAATTTATGTGGAAAAAATTATATAACTTAGATTTACAAAATTTGTCTTTTAAACACGAAAAACAAGAATTTCCTTAAAAAAAAATATCCGAATTACCTCTTTTTACTTTCTGAACATACATATGTAAAAAAAAAAAGTACTGTAATCATGACAAAAATTCGACTATGAGATTTTCATGTATCTATACGTTTAGTGGTCCCCTGAGTTTTTTTTTTTTTTTTTTCTTACTTTCCGAACACTATAGTGAGGAAAGTATTGTAATAATGTCAAAAATCCGAATTTGAGATTTTGATGTTTCTATACGTTTCGAGGTCCCCTGAGTCCGTTGTCACTATTTTTACGATGATGTATGCATGTGTGTATGTCTGTGAGTGAACACGCTAGCGTCTAAACGCTTTGTTCGAATAAGCTGAAACTTGCTACGTATATCGTAAGTCACCATAGTACGAACCCTATTGATTTTGGTGAATCTAGCACTTACAGTTTTTTTACACAAAGAAAAATTCTTTATCATTATGGCCTATATGGGACCCAATTTTTAAAAGTGCGATAGCATCTAAACGCCTTATTCAATTGAGCTGAAAATTTATATGAATATTATAAATCACTGTTGCACTAACTATAAGCATTTTGGTGAATCTAGCATTTATAGGTTTTTACAGGGACACAACGAAAAATTCTTTATCATTATGATCTATGGGCTCAAAGTTCAGTAGCGTTAAATAAAACATCGCGTACTATATGGAGAAAAATACTCAAACACTCTATTACGGTTTTCTCTCTTTTGTTTGTTTAACAAAACTTTTGTTTGTTTAACGCTAGCGTCTAAACGCTTTGTTCGAATAAGCTGAAAGTTGGTACGTATATTGTAAGTCACCTTAGTACGAACCCTATTGATTTTGGTGAATTTAGCACTTATAGTTTTTCTTACAGGGACACAAAGAAAAATTCTTTATCATTATGGCCTATGGGACCAAAATCTTAAAAGTGCGATAGCATCTAAACGCCTTATTCAATTGAGCAAAAAATTTAGACACATATTATAGGTCACAGATACTCAATCTGTATAGATTTTGGAGAATCTAGCACTTGCAGTTTTTTTACAGGGACACAACGAAAAATTCTTTATCATTAAGATCTGTGGGCTCAAAGTTCAGTATAGCATTAAATAAAACATCGTGTAATATATGGAGAAAAATACTCAAACACTCCATTATGCGGTTTTCTCTCTTTTGTTTGTTTAACAACTCCTCTTTCTTTACTTTATCTACAAAACTGTCAATTACTCAATATTCGGAAAGTCAAGTGGAGTCACTCCAGTTTTTTTTTTTTTTTTTTTTTTTTTTTTCTTTTACGGTGATGTGTGTGTGTGAGTGTGTGCGGGTGAATATGATAGCGTCTGAACGTTTGGTTCGAAATATAACTGAAAGTTGGTACTTATGTTACAAGTCACTGTAGTATGAACAATATAAATTTTAGTGAATGTACCATTTATAGTTTTTTTTACAGTTACACAAAGAAAATTTTTTTATCATTAAGACCTATAGCCCCAAATATTTAAAGTGTAATAACGTCTAAATGCTTAAATCGATTAAGCTGAAAATTTATGTACATATTAAAGGTCACCGTTGCACTAACTGTACAGATTTTGGTGAGTCTAACATTTAAAGAATTCTTATTGGAACACAACGAAAAATTCTGTACCATTATGACCTATGGGTTCTAATTATTTAAAGTGCGATAGCGTCTAAACGTCTTATTTCAATGAAATGAAAATTTATAGTATATATTTTTTAGGGTCGCACAAACTATATAGATTTTGGTAAATACAGTATTTATAGTGTTTTTACAGGGACACAACAAAACTTCTTCATCATTAAAACAAATGGGCTGAAATTACTTGAAGTGCAGTTAGCGTTAAGGTCAATTTTACTATGTTTTTATTAACTTCGATTCTTGTTTGTTTGTTTGTCCGGTACAAATCTTGAAATCTATTTTTAACTAACTTCCTTACTAGCTAGACATTTGAAACTTTCACAATAGCTCAGAACCCGGTGACAACACAATACTTCGAAGTCAGATTTTCGAATTTTCGAATAGTTTTCTTTTAATTAAATAAAATATGAAAATAACAAGCTCTTAATAGCAATAAAATAGCCATTAAAATATTAGATATAATTTAATTGTTGCCAGAAAAAAAAAATTACGTGATCATTTTCTTTCGACATAAAAATAAATATTTTAATTCAACGTGAACGTTAAAAAAATATAAAAAGTTAAATTATGTGTCTCACAAAAATTGACGTCATTATAATTTAAAAATTTTATACACATTGATAAGTGCTAATGTCCCTTTTGTCACGATGCTAATATACGTTGTTCTAAAAGGAGAAATATTTTATTTTTAAAACCAACTTTTTTTTTTCACTTTTATTATTATTTTACTGAACTGAGTCCACGTGCTTAAATATTGCTTAAATATTATTTTTTATCCTCACGTATTTTATAAATGATTCATCAGAAAATTTAAAAACATGGTATATATACATATTTAATCTTATTATTATTATGTCTTCTGGTCACATTTTTAAAAATTGCATATAATACATGTTTTAGGCAGCATCGCACAAACCATATAGATTTTGGTAAATATATAGGATTTATAGTGTTTTTACAGGGACACAAGAAAAACTTCTTTATCTTTATAACGTATGGGCTCAAATTACTTGAAGTGCAATTTAACGTTAAATTAAACAACAATCTATTTAAGGAAATATACGCAAATACCCTGTTATAATTTTCTCTTTTGTTTATTTAACAACTCCTCTCAGTCTGGTTTATTTAAATAACCGTTATTTACTTAATATTCGGAAAGCCGAGTATAGTCACTCCAGAATTTTTTATTTTTATTTTTATTTTATTTATTTACTAGCAGCCTTTGCCCGCTTCGCTGGACTTTAAACTTAAATATGTTGTCAAAATCCCATATCTTTATTAATAACCTAAGTTCTCGCTGTGATTGGTAAAGGTTTTCTCGCTCGCAAAGTGAGGAGTCTAGATCTCCCTGTCTTCGGCACAACTTACCCACTTCTTACTTCCCCTTCCTCAGCGGGTGAGTTCGAAGTTTTGTAAAATCACACTAATGTACATAATCCGTACACTTAATCAATATCCAGTCTGGGTCCCCAATGCCTTCGGCACAACTTACCCACTTGTTACTTCCCCTTCCTCAATGGGTGAGTTCGAAGTTTTGCAAAATCCCACTAATGTACATAATGCGTACACTTAACCAATATCCGCACACCAAAATTCGCCATTCTAAGATAATTCAAAGCGAATTCAAACGGAAAAACATGTTTTTACACATGTTTATTGGGAACGACTTTAGTATAACCCCACAACGATATTTGGCGATTTTTTTGTTGGCGATTATGGCTAAATCATAAATCTAAAAATCATAAATCATATATGATAAATGATAAAATCATAATCTAAATCATAAATCATAAAACATAAAATCATAAATCCAAAATAAACAACATATTAGGCTGCCATATTATATCGCAAACAGTCCAGAACGACATCGTTATCCTTCAAAACGGCGCCAAAGAAAAATCACCAAATTCAGCTGTGGGGTTATACTGATGAAGTTATACCGTTTATTGCCCTTCGACTCCGAGAAAGGGGGGGGTGGGATTTCGAATTTCGTGAAATGCAGTTACAATAATTGCCGGATGCAAACAAACAATTTACGCACCAAATTTCGTGACCACAGAAGTCTTTAATAGAAAATATTATAAATAAATAAATACATAACGCACAGCTTTAGTATGGGAAACCTTTGGTGACTTTAAATATTTCAAGCCATTTTTGCGATGAACTGAATTGGCTATCTCAATTGTGCAATTAAAGGTCTTGGCGAGAAACGTCCGAGCAACTTCGGTTCCGAATTTCAAATTTTGCCGAAGGGATCCAATACTAAAGCTGTTCCATACACAAAATAAATAAATAAATAAAATAAAATAATTAAATTAAATTAAACTCTTTTCTGGTATTTACAAAATAAAAATAAAAACTCTTAATAAATTCCAAATTATAATCATTTACAATTAAGGGGAGAACATAAAAAAAACCTCATAAGGTACATAATAACAACAAAAAATTTTGTTTTACTGCAGGAAAGAAAAGTACTGCTTAATTAAATAAAAATATCAAACTAATGCCAAATACCTCTATGAAAATATTTATCCGTGTGCAAATTCCTCATTAAAAAAAATCACCAACTTTTGTAGGTATTTTTCTCGCTAATTTTTATTATTATTCACGTGAAATTAAAAATATTTCATTTTATTTATGGAAAATAAAAATATATATAAATGCCTATATATAAATATAAAATCTTTTACCGAATCTGGGTTAAAAACGGAAAAAGGGTAAAATAAATTAGAAATATCAGACCTATATTTATAAATTTGATACCAAATGAAAGGGGCAATTTTTCTGAATCCGGGGGTGCAAACAGTTTTTCGATGCGACAATTAGATTTTTTAAAAATAACTAAAGTATGAAATTTAAGTGGCAACGGAAAAACGTAAAAAGGGAAAAATAAATTAGAAGTATCAGACCTATCGTTACAAATTCAGTACCAAATGAAAGGGGTGATTTTTCTGAATCCTGGGGTGTAAACAGTTTTTCGATACGACAATTAGATTTTTTAAAATTAACTAAAGTCTGAAACTTAGATGGCATCACTTCATTTCAATCTTTTCATAATTTGTAGTGCGAATCATGCGAATACAAAAGTCTTTAGAAAATTATTTTTATATTTTATTTTTCCATTCAAAGCATTTTAGTGAAAAAATATTTATGGCGCATGCGCAGGCGTTTTTTACCCACAATTTAAACACTAATCATAATTTTCAAAATTTTTATAGATATAATTTCAAGTTGGGTGAAGACCTAAGTTTCTGCCAAGCGCCGTTGAATTCTGTCCGGCCGTTCTCGAGTGGTGCCCGGACAAAAGTGTTTTAGTCTTTTACCCCCTAGGGGGGGGAACGGGGGGGAATTTCTGAAAAGTTGATAAATATAATTTTAAGTTGGGTAAAGACCTAAATTCCTGCCAAGCGCCGTTGAATTCCGTCCAGCCGTTCTCAAGTGATGCCCGGACAAAAAAAGCGTCATTCGGACACGATGACACACACACACACAAACACACACACACACACACACACACACACACACAGGCAAAATTTTCTAAAGTCATTTTCGGCTTTCATGGGGTGTAAAACGTGAAGATATTGCAAAAATTTTCGATTCTGACAAATTTACAGACAAAAGTCTGATTTTATTAATATAGATTTTTTTCGGCTGGTGTTTTTTTATTACTTTCTTCTCTATTCAATTGAACAAAGTATTGGATTCGTAAAAATTTTCGACCTCGGGTTTTTGATGGATTTACACGTTTTGTGAGCTGTAGAGCACGATTTGACCATTTTTAGAAAATGTCTGTCTGTCTGTGTGTGTGTGTGTGTGTGTGTGACAAAATTTTGTGGCAACTGTATCTCAGGAACTACTGCACAGAATTTCATACAAATTGGTATGTAGTTGCACCTTGACATAAATTAGTGCCTATCAACATTTGGTAAAAATTATCTGACAGGTTGCGTTGCCATCCTGCTTTTTCTAATTTTGTAACATGGTGATATATGACAAAATTTTGTATAAATGTGCATAAAAAGAATTATTTTTTAGTAATCATTATAGAATTTACAAGAATTATTTATAATAGGGATAGTCAACTGGGAAAATTTTTTTGTATGTGTAGGAGCCTCGCCGCCCCCCCTCCCTGGGGGGGACGTCCCCCCTCGAGGGGAGTAAATTTTCTAGATGGGTATCTTTCCAAAGGTCTCGTCAATACCTTTAAAACGAATGGTTGAACTATAAATATGTGATAATTTAAAACAAAGTTTTTTTTTTTTTTTTTTTTTTTTTTTACTTTTAACCAAAAAAAAAAAAAAAAAAAAAAAGGAAAAAAAAATCGTTTTTTTTTTTTTTTTTTTTTTTTATTGTTATTGAGTGAATTTGTATAGGAAATTATAGAAGAAAGTCTTGTGGTGGCCACAACATACTAGTTTTTTTATTTATTTTTTGAAAAAGAGGGAATTCGTATTTACCTAAGTTACAAAAATATCAAAGTTTCAGTTTCTGTGATGGCATTGTTCTTGTTATACAAGAATTCCTGTCTTAAGATACACATGGAGTGCTGCCGACTTCAAGGTTTTATTCAATTTCGTTGTAACCAGAGTCGTTTTCTATGAACATGAGAAGATCGACACTGAAGACTGCAGGTGCAAGTCGATCTTGCTCAGCTCGATTACAACGACAATATAATATTTTTATTAGAGGCTTTTCCTTATAATGAAAATAAAAATTCAGGTCATTATGATCACGTTCCCATTTTCCTGAAAGTGTAAAGTGTTTCATCCTTGCTGGTATTACCAAAAACGACTTTTTTTTAGTAAAATGATTATTAGGGTAAGTGCACCAGTGATTGAAACTTTTAGAGCAATCTCTGATGTTTTTAATCTTCTAGTCATCAGAAAATATTTTTAGAAATCTTAAGTTAGTACATATAGTATGAAAGACATCCAGAACCACATATATGTTAAAATATATACATTTGATAACCATTATTTTTTTTTAATGAATTTTTATTTGATACCCACTCAATGTTCCAGTAATTGACACTGCCAGTTTTTCATTTATATCAGTAATTGCCCCCCTATGTTCCAGTGTTTGACACTGCTAGTTATTCATTTTACCAGTTATTATCATCCTATGCTCCAGTGTTTGACATAAAATGTTAAAATTCTTACGTGTAAAATAGATGATTTTATTATTTTTATTATTTATTAATTATTTCGGGATAGATGTCAATTACTGCAGCATGCCAATCACTGGAGCACCTATCCTATCTTATTAGTGGCCGAGAGGTTCTATTTTCTGGTAAATAAGAAGTGCCGAGTTCGAAACCAGGTAGCGCTCGTCAATCTAAGCTTTAAGAGTTTTTAGTTGTTTTTCTAAAAAATGCGCCTGAATATGGATTAGGAACCCTTAGAATGTAGGCACACCACCTTCGCCTAAACCAGACACTACACTACCACCAGAAACGATCTTTATATTTTGTTAAATACGTGCTTTCTTGCAATCGCATTAACTTAATCGTCTTTACTACTTAAAAAAAGAGTATGTTGTGGCCACCACAAGACTTTTTTCTATATTTTTCTATACAAATTCACTGAGTACAAATAATTTATTAAAATTATTATTTAAAAAGAAATATCTTCCATGATAATGCAGACGATTTTTATATTAGAAAAGTAGTGTAACACTAAATATCAAAAAAAAAAGTCCATTTTATTCTCAATAAAAAAATTAAAAAAAAATTCGTTAAAAGTTAAAAAAATCGATAACTTAGTTTTAAATTATCGCAGATTTATAGTTTAACCATTCGTTTTAAAGGCATTGACGAGACCTTTCGAAAGATACCAATCTTGAAAATTTACTCCCCCGGGGGTAATTCTCCCCCAGAGGGGAAGCGATGCCCCATCATGCACAATTTTTTTCCTAGTTAACTACTACCATTATTAATAATTCATATTAATTTTACAATCACATGTTTAAAATAAATCTCATTATGTACATTTATACAAAATTTTGTTCTATATTGTCATGTTAAAAGTTTAGAAAAATGCGATCACAGCGCCACCTGATGAGCGATTGATCCCCAAATCTAATCAGCTCCAGTTTATGTCAGGGTCCAACTACATACCAAGTTTGGTTAAATTTCGTTCATTGGTTCGTGAGATACAGTATCCACAAAATTCGTGATACACACAGACAGACATTTTCTAAAAACTATCAAATCGTGCTCAGAACATCCCAAAACGTGTAAATCCATCGAAAACCGGAGTTCGAAAATTTTCACGAATCCAATACTTTCTGTGTATTACATATAGAAGAAAGTAAAAATAATAACAGATAAATAGAAATCAAATAAAGGTTTTTAAATACAGTAATCTCCCAAATTAAAATATATTAAGAACGTGTATATATATCTTTAAATAAAAATGTAATTTAAATAAAAGAAAGAATTGATCCTGAAAATGATTATAGTTAAAATTTAAAGCTTTCTTACTTGAGAAAAACTGTTCATTAAAAGGGTTAAAAAGCGTTACAAAATCAATACGGTTACGGCTAACGAAACACGACAATGAACTATAATTAATGTGGAAGGCTGGCTAATTTCTTGGATGATACATTTATTCATCAAGTCTTAAACACCTTCCAGGAATACTAAGAAGACATCCTTCCTTTTCCATCATCCGTCAGAATTCTTTAACCTTGAAGGAGTGTATCTTCTTCCAGATGGCCGTTCATTCGTTTGAAAAGATGATTAAACTCATTATTACTTTCTCTTACAATCAATAAAGACGATCATAAATTTATATTGGATTCGTAAAATTTTTTTGGTTTTCGATTGATTTACACGTTTTGAGTGGTTCCGAACACAATCTGGCAATTTTTAGAAAACTGTCTGTGTCTGTGTTTGTATGTGTGGGACAGCTCTAGCCAGGGCCCGATTAAGCTTTGAAGCTAGGGGAAGCTCAGCATCATTTCGGGGCCCCCTTTCATTTCGGAAAATCTTGTTTTCCTGTTACATATTGTAATATAAAAATGCTATAGACCAAAAAAATAGTGTGTGTTTATTATTTTTATTTTATTTTTCATACATCTGGGTGGTTTCTACACAGAACATTAAAATCATATAACTTATTAATTAAGAACGTTCAGATTTTTGAGGTTAAATAATAGATTTTTCCCGAAGTAGTGAGTGTTTTGTCTTGTTTTAGGTAAACTTTCTGAGAAAAAATTGAATCTCAGTGTGAAAATAGGAAACAAAAAAATTTAAGACCATGTTTTTAATCCTTATGGGGCCCGCTCTTAAATTTTAGAGGGGAAGCTTGTGCTTCCTGAGCCTTTTGGATAATCAGGCCCTTGCTCTAGCTAAAGAATTAATGCACAAAATTTCATTAAAAAAAATTGTAGGTAGTACAGTCGATAACAAAAGTATCCGAACACTAGCAAAAATCCCTACATAAAAAAAGTAGAGTTAATACAGTTTTGTTAAATAAATCCTTGTCCTTAGTCAGTCTAAGAACATGATTCGACAAGGATTTATTTAAGAAAATAGTATTAACTCTACTTTTATTTAAATAGGATTTTTTACTAGTGTTCGGACACTTTTGTTACCGATTGTATATATATGCTATGTTTAGCTATATTGTTTTACGAAATCGATGCAGCTTCCACAGCTTTATGAAGTACATGCCCCCTGAAGAGTTTATACTTCATATTTTAAGCATTTTTATCCAATTATTATTTCTGTGGTCCTTTATTTACTTTCCCCGTCATTAAGTTTAATGGTCCTTTGTTTTTCGTCCTCCAAATCAGAAATGCAGTGCTTGAAAGTAAAATAAGTTACAGTCGGTAACAAAAGTGCACGAACACTAGCAAAAGTTCCTATTTAAAAAAAAAAAAAAAAAAAAAAAAAATGCACTTAATACTGTTTTGTTATATAAATCCTTGTCGAATCCTGTTCTTAGTCAGTCTAAGAACACGATTCGGCAAGGATTTATTTAACAAAACAGTATTAACTCTACTTTTTTTTTTTTTTTTTTTTTTTTTACATAGGAATTTTTACTAGTGTTCGGATACTTTTGTTACCGACTGTAGCATCTTGACATAAATTAGTGTCTATCAACTTTTGGTAAAAAACACCCAACAGAAGGCGTTGCCATCCCATTGTTTTTTCTTTTTTTTATATGGTAGTACAGGACAAAATTTTGCATAAAAAGTGTACATTGAGAATTATTTACAAAGCAACGTTGTATAAAATAAATAAAAGGAATTATACATAACAGAATTTGCCAACTAGGATAAATCTTTTGTACATGTAGGAGTAATCCCTAGTGTTACCAACTTTACGATAATTATCGTACCAGTAGTTGCTAAGTCTCCGATTTAAGCGGGAGACTTCACAATGAGAAAAAAAAAAACTTTATGATTGATATCTAGAAATGAAACTGCTGCGCTAGTAAAAATAGTTCCGTGTCATCTTTATAAATTCTAGTCCGTTTTGAAAGCGAGTTCTAGAAACCCCTATTAGAATTCTAAAGTGTTTGCCTGTATTATCGAGGCCAAACTTATTTAAAAATCTCTGTTAATAAATGCGAGTTTTAGCAATTGTAATTTGAGTTCATGACCCAATTCAGAAAATCATGCAAAAATTTCTCGCAATATAAAGGATTCAAAATATTTATAATATTATTTCATCATCTAGAAATGTATAGATTAGAAATTCTCGATCATTTCGTCTATTCAGCTTATTGGCTTACTTTATACGCACAGCTCGAAAATCTGTATGTCCAGTGTAAGTAATCAGAAAATGACTATTTATACGCGCTTGATGAAGATGATATATATATATATAGTATATATATATATATATATATAGTATAGTATAGTATATACACGGTGCATACTAGAAATTTTCTATAATAAATTTCAATTTATTTACCTAATCGTGGAAAACTAATGGGAAATGTTTGTATTAAAAATACTGGTGTGAAACTTGATTTAAAATCAAGAAATGTTGTCAGGTATTATCGCATGGTTGGCAACGCTCATTCCCTACATCCTAGGGCGGGGATGGAGCGTTTCCGTGCTCTGTAGATTTTTAATGTAAGAATTTTTTCAAGAGAATTCACCAATATCTTTAAAATGAATGATTGAAGGTATAATATATTCTTGAAAATTTAAAACAAAGTTGTCAATTTTTTTTTTTTTTTTCAAAAAAAAAAAAAAAAAAAAAAGAAAGAGAGAAAATCATATTTTCAGATATTGTTTGTAAGTCTGGAATTTGATTTTTTTTATTTTTTTTATTTAGTGTTATATTTCTATCGAATGAAAATTATCTACATTCCTCGTGGAATATAATTTGATAAATAATAATTTTGATAAATAACTTGCTCTTCGTGAATTTTTATCGGGTAGTATAGAAGAAAGTTTTATGACAGCCACAACACACTACAAAAACAATATACCACCTAGAAAAAAATATATGCCTAGAAAAAAAAAATACACCGCCTTCCTCTAGAAAGAATAAGTGGCCATTTTCTAAACCCCTTAACTAGAAATATAGATTTCCGAGCTATGCGCCAATAAACTGAAGAGACGAAATGATCGAGAATTTCTAGTCAACACATTCTAGAAAACAATATTCTGAATATTCTGAATCTTTTGTATTGGGAGAAATTCTCGTTTGTTTTTTTAGAATTGAGTCATAAACCAAGATTATAGTTGCTGAAACCCGTCTCTTGTAGTCTCATTTAGTATTTGCAGAGAGTTTAAATAAATTTGCCGTCGAGAATATAGGAAAACGCTCTAGAATTCTAATAGGGGCTTCTTGAACTCGCTTTCCAAGGGGGACTAGAGTTTATAAGGATGACATGGAATTATTTTTTTCTAGAGCCAGAATTTAGATTCTAGACGTCGGTTATAGATTTTTTTTCTCAGTGCAGTTTTCACATTAGGAAACTAAACGATGCATGAAAAATCTAGCACGGGAAGTTATATCAACTTAATAAATTGAAGAATTATCAAAAAAAAAAAAAAAAAAAAACTTTTGTCTGTAAATTGCTCAGATTTTACGATTTATTCATGTTTCAAACATCGCGGAAGCCATAAATGCCTTTAGAATATTTTCTGTGTAAAAGATTCTACACTACTTTTCTTTTTCCTTTTTTTAAGTTTTCTATATTTAATCGCACAAACATCGTATATCTTCGAAATTTTGATAGGGATACTCTATCGGAGATGAAAATGTTAAGAATTTTCTAAACTTCAAAAACAATCCTATTCATGGTTGATTTGGTTTAATAAATATAACAAAACTTCAAACAAATGGATAAAATGATTATTAAATCAAAATTCAGCTTAGCCTATGTGCAACTTCAAAATATTAAATTTGAATAAAAGTCCAAGTTATACTTATCCCGAGGTTATACTTCATCCAATTTGAAATTAGTATTCTGACTATCACAAAACTCTCTTTTATATTTTCTTATACAAATTCACTCAGTACAAATAATTTATTAAAATTATTTTCCATGATAAATACAGTTTTTTTTTTTTCCCCCCTCATAAAAATATAACCCTAAATCTCCAAAGAAAGTCGATTTATGTTCTACTAACGATATCTTAAAAAAAAAAAAAAAAAAAAAAAAAAGCACTTCTTTCACTGTTTATTATTATTTATTTATTTATTTATTTATTTTTTAATGTAAAAGAAAAATCAATAACTTTGTTTTAAATTATCGCAGATCAATAGCTCAACCTATAAGTCAACACGGGTCAAAATTTTGATGCCAGTGCTCGGGCCGGCCTGTTCGAAATCCTGGTTTACCCGACCTGTCCCGGCATGACATCTACAAGTTTGACACGGCCCGTTAATTTTTTTGAAGCATGACCCGGACCGGCCAGGACAAAAGCAGATAAAATCAGGGACGACGCCGCTCGGCTAGGTTGGGGGAAAAAAGCATGCATTTCTATGCAAAATTTTTTAGTATCTTCTTTCAGAGGTTCTACATAGCCAAACAATAATGGATCCGAATTCTTTTGTGTGTCTGTGCAAAAAAAAAAAAAAAAAAATTGCTGCTAATCCAAGCATTTTCGATGGAAAAGATGCTTTTGACCATCTAAAAAATAATGCTAATTTCATTAATTTTAGTGTCCTGGAAAGTATCACAAAAATACCAAAGGGATGGCAACCCCATTTATTGGGTGATTTTTATCAAAAGTCGATAGGCACTAATTTATGTCAAGGTGAAGCTGCATATCAATTTGTATAAAATTCTGTGCAATAGTTCCAGAAATACAGTTGCTACAAATATATGTATAGATCGAATTTATCGATCGTATACAAATATTTTTGCCCCTCAGAGAGAAATAGACACACAAACATATATTTTTAAAAAAGTAATAATAATAAAATAAAATAAAATTGTGTTCCAAACCTCTCTCAACACGTGTAAAGTCATCGAAAACCGGAAGTAGAAAATCTTTATGAAACTAATATACTTTCTTCTATTAAATACAGAAGAAAATAATGAATGTCGAATAACAAAAAAAATTTAAATGATTCTCATACATACTATAGCAGTATTACAGTAAGTATATTCCGAATTGTTAAAAAATATGACGCCAAATGCTTCATTTTCGTCACAAACTAATCAAAGCTAAAAATATAGTGACTTACTTCACAACTAGACCTTATAAAAACAAAAGCTGCCACCCAAAATATTTATTTCCATAAAAAGGACTTCGTTAAAACAACGTACAGAATTTGTACTGGCCTATCTCCAAGCTCATTATGAGCTGCTTTACAAGCAGCTTCGGAACAAAAACAAACATTTTTCTTACGCCACTGGTAATGCATTGCTTGTATTCTCCCACACTGTCCAACAAACCAGACGGCGATATTTTAAAAATATCCCAACCTTCTTTCATAACTGGAAAAAAAGATCGTTAAAGAAAATCTCTTTTCGGAAAATAATAATGATGAAGAAACTAAAAACAAATAATCTACTGTGGCACACACAGTACCTTCTTTGAAATTGGTAGTTTTAGAAACAGTTTTATTCGGCATATATTTTTGTGTGATTTCCATCCCCTCAGTTCCCTGTTTCAGTGTTGTATACCTACAATCATAAAATGTGTAAGGGTGTAATTCTATATAGAATCTTGTTTTAAATTATTCTGAGAACTTTTACTATTACATCACACTTTAAAACTTGAAGATTTTAGTTAAATGTTTCAATCATTCTCAAAACAACAAATTTGAATTTGCACCATTTATTTGTTAAGGTAACAATGGACTTAAAAAGAAAAAAAAAATGATCTGCTGTGTGTGACCGCACATGCACGTTGTCGGGCAGAAATATTTGATTAATTCAAATTAATATTTAAAAAAAAAAAAAAAGTAAAAGTAAAAGAAAGAAAGAAAGAAAAAGAAAAAGAAAGAAAGAAAGAAAAAGAAAAAGAAAAAAAGGAAAAATGGCTGAAAAGTTACCATGTTAATGGCGCCCTTAAATTACCAACTCAAATTCAAACTTAATTATCTTGAATTTAATTTAGAAATTTATTCATCTAGCCTGAAAGTTCATTTCAGAAAATTACGGAGTGCAAGGCTGATTTTTTATATCAACTATGTGAAAAATCAGCCTTCCACTCCATAATTTTCTGAAATTAATTATCTTGTTTCTTTTCTTTCTTTTTTCTTTTTCTTTCTTTCTTTCTTTTCTTTTTTTTTTTTTCATTTTGCACCCGCGCTTTTTATTTCCTAATTCAAAATTATTAAAAAAAAAAAAAAAAAAAAACTTTATCAATATTGGTTTGTTTCGAAACTGATTATTATTAATTTTCTTTTCTTAAAAAAAAAAAAAAAAAAAAAAAAAAAAAGATGAAATTCTGGCAAAAGCAGAATTTAGTTTAGTATGGAAAACTGTTAGTTTTTTTTTTTTTTTTTTTTTTATTATTATTATTATAACATCGCTTTCAAATTATTTAATTATATTTTCGATAAATTTTCGATTTCGATAAATGTCCAACTATCGTAAATCTGGTATCGTAAAAATTCGTAGATTGAGACTAATAGTCCTCCGTCCTAAAAAAAAAAAAAAAAAAAAACTAGTATGTTGTAGCTACCACCAACAAGACTTATAATCTTATAGAATTTCAGCAGTACAAATTATTTATTGAATAATTATTTATTAAATTTTTTTTCATGATGAATGGAGGCGATTTTTTTTTTTTTTTTTTTTTTTTTTTTTCACAAAAGTACAATGCACTATTATGTCGATAGCCAATTTTGGGCCAACATAAGAAGACATAAAGCTTTTTTTTTTTTTTTTTTTTTTTTTTTTTAAATGGGGAAAAAAAATCGATAACTTTCTTTTAAATTATCACAGGTCTGTGGTTCAATCATTTGCTCTAAAGGTGTTGATAAATTCATTCGAAATATACCCTATTGAAATTTCACACGGGATACTCCCCTCCCAGAGCGGAGCGATGCTTCTTCATGCACACATTATTTTCATTTTTTTTTTTTTTTTTTTTGTTTACTACTACTATTACCAATAATTCATATTAATTTTATAATCATGCATTAAAAAAAAGTTTCATTATATACATTTATAGGAAATTTTGTCCTATACTGTCCTGTTAAATTTTTAGGGGAGGGGGGGGAATGGAATCAAAATGTCACCTATGGAGCGACTAATCCTCAGTTGTAATCACAACCAGTTTCGGTCAGGGGTCTAACTGAAAATCAAGTTTGGTTAAATTTCGTTCGTTGATTCGTGAAATACAGAGTCCACAAAATTTGTGATGTACACACACAGACAGACATTTTCTAAAAACAGTCAAATCGTGTCCAGGACATCTCAAAACGTGTAAATCCATTGAAAACTTCAGTTTGAAAACTTTCATGAATCTAGTACTTTCTTATATATATATATATAAAAGAAGTAAAAACGGCAATTATAACTTACTGTTGCGAAAAGTTACAGCTACTTCAATCCTAAACAATTGTTTACGAAGTTTTGTTTATTTATTTTTCTTTTATGGTGTTTTCACTAATTACTTTTCAATGAAAGTCATATGGTGCACTTTTTTACTTTAAGTTTGATATAGTGCTATTTGTAGACGTGAAATACCATATTACAATTAATTAACCTTCCTAGGGTGTTCGGGTCTTTTTTGACCCATATCAAATTTATTTCGAATGAATTTATTCGAATGAAAATGTAGATAAAATATTAACTAACTAAATATTAACATTACTAGTATTGATAAAATGTGATTATAACATATTAATATTGAAAATTGCACCATGGGTCATTTTTGACCCGAACATCTTATGTGTACATTATTGGAACACCATAAGAAGGTTAAGGTATTAATTAAATTTATGAAATAAACGCTAAATTTCAAAATGTTCCGTACACATTAATTTTCGACTTAGACATCCAAATTTCATTTCTTTTCCTTTTCTCTTCCTTTCTTTTCTCTTTCTTTCTTTCTTTTTTTTTTTTTTTTTTTTTTTTTTTTTTATGGTGTTTTTTACTTATTACTCATCAACGCAAGTTCTCTGATACATTTTTATTATTTTAAGTTTCACATACTATTATTTATAGATGTGAAATACTATATTAAAATTAATTAAATTTAGTAATTAAATTTATGAATTCATAATTAAACTTCAAAATACTTCTTGTACATTAATTTTCTTTGACATCCAGACTTCTGATGTATTTTTTTTTATACTATATTGTTTATTTCTTATTACTTTTCAACGCCATTCCTCTGTTGCCTTTTTAATTTTTATTATTTTAAGTTTCATATATGTAGTATTATTTGTAGAGGAAAAATAACATATTAAAATTAATTAAGGTATAATTAAACTTATGAATGAATCGCTAAATTTCAACATACTTATTCCGCATTAATTTTCGATTTAGATTCCAGATTCCCCCCCCCCCCTCCCCATTTTATGGTGTTTATTACTTATTACTTTTCATCGACAGTTCTCTTGTGTATTTTTATTATTTTAAGTTTCGTATATAAGTGTTATTTGCAGATGAAAAATATCATTTCAGTTAATGAAGATATTAATTAAATTTATGAAATATATATACTCAATATATATACTCAATATATATACTCAATATACGCAAGATATACGCTAAATTTCAAGAACACCATTGCTTTTCGAAAATAATTCATTAATTTTATTCTTGTTTTCAAAATTTTAAAGCTTTAAAAAAAACAAAAATGGGAATTTATTAGTAAATTATATGCTAAGATATATACATATACATATAAATAATAAAATGCAGTTTTAACTACACTTTGAGACATTTCCAGTCACAGCACTACATCAGAATGCTTTTATAAAGACGGTTTATAGCGAATTTTGTCCTGTACTATCGTGTTAAAAATTTAGGGGGGAGGGGGGATGGAATCAAAACGACCCCTGCTGAGCGATTTATCCCAATTGTAATCAGAATCAGTTTCAGTCAGGGTCTAATAAAAATCAAGTTTGGTTAAATTTCGTTCATTGGTTCGTGAAATACAGAGTCCAGAAAATTTGTTATACACCACAGAGACAGACAGACATTTTCTAAAAACACTCAAATCGGGTTCAGGACATCTCAAAACGTGCAAATCCATTGAAAACTGTAGTTCGAAAAATTTCATGAAACTAGTACTTTCTTCGATTATATATAAAAAAAAAAAGTAAAAACAGCAATTATAACTTTACTAGCGAGCTTCGCCCGCTAGCGGGTTAGTATTTTTAAATGAATCACTATAATTAATGAATCATTAACAGTAACTTTTATTCTTAAGAAAAGAAATAAATAAAAATCATTTTTGATCGTGTAAAAAGTCGCACCGGGTCCCACTGCCTCCGGCAGAGCAGTCCCGTGCGCGCTGCGCGCGCACAAGTGAGGGGATGCACGCATTGCGCGCGCGTATTCCTTCCCTGACCCTTCGTGCAACATACAAAGAAAAAAAAAAAAAATTATTCGGGTAAAAACTCACACCGGGTCCCCACTGGCTTCGGCAACGCAGAACCATGTACACTGCGCGTACATATTCCTTCTCAACTCAAACTTTCACTCTAAAGAAAAGAAAATTAAAAATTCATTTCTCATCGGGTAAAAAGTTGCACCGGGTCCCCACTGCCTTCGGCAGCGCAGTCCCGTGCACGCTGTGCACGTACAAATTAAGGGATACACGTGCTGCGTGCGCATATTCCTTCCATGACGCTTCGTGCCCCATTAAAAAAAAAAAAAAAAAAAACATTTCTGATCGAGTAAAAACTTTCACCGGGTCCCCACTGCCTTCGGCATCACAGAACCATTCGCGATGCGATCACATGTGTGAAGATATACGTGCGCTGCGCGCACATATTCCTCCTCAACTCAAACTTATTAATTACATAGCACCCCATAGAAAGACACCCCATGGAGGGCATTCTACCAACAGGCCTAGGAACCTAGAGCAATCAGTCGGCTTAAACTCACACAACAACAATCAATTTTTAAAATATTTTAACACGATTAAAAATTACAGTCAGCAAAACAAGCGAAAGAAAGCAAAACTTTTCTTTTTGGTAACAGGTATTTATCAATGTGGCTTGGCTCTATGAATATTTTGGAAGATTATGGAGCTATGGAGATTACATTTCAATAAAAAAAAAATCTGGTGTGTAACAGACACACGACTTCCATTACCCAGTACTACACAATATAAATACCACTACACATTATAGTACCATTATAAATGGCGAGTTTGAAAAAAATTCGTACAGCTGTTTTTAAAGGAACGCCCTTGGGAGACCTGAAATTGAGCTATTTATACAGGAAGCCTATCAATTTTCCTGAACTAATCAACTATATCATTCGAAAGGATATCTAATAGAGTGTTTATATAGCAAGTTTGAAGAAAATCGTTAGAGCCGTTTTGGAGATACGGACTTACGGTCCCACTTCCGGTTTTTCAATTTTCACCAAAATTTGGAAATTTCATCTGTACACCAGACATATTTCAATTCTAAAGTTCCATAGCTCTATCTTTGTCAGTTTCTGAGCTATAATAGCCAGAAGATTCTCCACATACACACATACACACACACACACGCACGCACACACACACACACACACATACACACTGACCAATTGCCAAAAACCACTTTTTTGGACTCAGGGGACCTTAAAACGTGTAAATCAGGTGAAAACCCGATATCGAATTTTCAGACCGAATACAATACTTCCATTACCTACGGTAGTAGGGTAATGGAAGTAACGGTAGTAGGGTAATGGAAGTAAAAAGTGGGTTTTGCCATTTGAAATTTTCTCAATTTTCTCAATTTAACCGTAACTGTTAGAGTTTAACTGTTGTTTTTAATATAATTCTTGAGCGCATATCTTAAAATACCTTTCACAAAATTTTTATTCAGTTTCTCGGAACGGTATGGTAGCTATGGTCTCATATATCGGGGTAAATTTTTTCTAATCACCCTGTATATGCGTAACATGTTCTTCAGGGCCAGACTATCGCACGGGCACCTGGGGCTCGTGCCCTGGGCACGAAATTTCTGAGGGGCACAAAGTTTTACTAATAGTTAAAATATATGGTACTAAATCTTCCTTTTTCTTTCTTTCTTTTTTTACTTTCCGAACACTATAGTGAGGAAAGTATTGTAATCATGTCAAAAATCCGAATTCGAGATTTTGATGTTTCTATACGTTTTGAGGTCCCCTGAGTCCGTTTTCACTATTTTTACGATGATGTATGTATGTGTGTGTGTATGTGCGTATGTGTGTATGTGTGTATGTTTGTGAACACGCTAGCGTCTAAAGGCTTTGTTCGATTAACCTGAAAGTTGGTACGTATATTGTAAGTCACCATAGTACGAACCCTATAGATTTTGGTGAATCTAGCACTTATAGTTTTTTTACAGGGACACAAAGAAAAATTCTTTATCATTATGGCCTATGGGACCAAAATCTTAAAAGTGCGATAGCATCTAAACGCCTTATTCAATTGAGCAAAAATTTTATACCCATATTATAGGTCACAGATACTCAATCTGTATAGATTTTGGAGAATCTAGCACTTATAGTTTTTTTACAGGGATACAAAGAAAAATTCTTTATCATTAAGGCCAATGGGGCCAAATTTTTAAAAGTGTGATAGCGTCTAAACGCCTTATTAATCTGAGCAAAAAAAATTGTACACATGTTATAGGTCGCATTTGCACCAACTGTATAGATTTTGGTGAATCTAGCACTACAGTTTTTTTACAGGGACACAAAGAAAAATTCTTTATCATTATGGCCTATGAGACCAAATTTTTAAAAGTGCGATAGCATCTAAACGCCTTATTCAATTGAGCTGAAAATTTGTATGAATATTATAAATCACTGTTGCACTAACTATAAGCATTTTGGTGAATCTAGCATCTATAGATTTTTACAGGGACAAAACGAAAAATTCTTTATCATTATGATCTAAGGGCTCAAAGTTCAGTAGCGTTAAATAAAACCTCGTGTGATATATGGAGAAAAAAACACTCTATTATGGTTTTCTCTCTTTTGTTTGTTTAGCAATTCCTCTTTCTTTATTTTATCTACAAAACTGTTAGTTACTCAATGTTCGGAAAGTCGAGTGGAGTCACTCCAGATTTTTTTGTTTTGTTTTCTCGCTCAATTGTTTAACTTACATGAATAAAATTTTAAAAGAAAGTCTGTCGTTAGGTTGACTGGAGGTAATTTTATTTGTCTTTAGATCCCAAAACAGAGGCAGATATATATATATATATATATTTGACCAAATAACTCTTTTCGGTCTGTTTTTTCGCCATCTATAAATTGCAGTACATTATTAACCTTTATTTATTTATTTTTATTATTATTATTATTATTTTTTTTTTGGGGGGGGGGGGAGTGCGTGTGTGGGGGGGGGGGCACAAAAAATTTAAAAGTGCCTTGGGCACAAAGAGTTGATAGTCGGGCCCTGATGTTCTTTATACTTCCAAAGTTTCAAGATTAAAATCCCTTAAGAATCTTTCTAGATATTTCAGAAAACGTCTAAATTCGAAAGTGTCCAAATACTTATTGGCTGATAGTATATATTTAAAATTATAATCTTTTTTTTCCCCCGGAAATAATTAAGAGCTCTAAATATCGATAGATAAAGCTTAAAAACGATAAAAAGGTCTCACAATTTGCAAACTGAAAATAATAAAGGAATGACAATAAAAAATTATCCCAAGCTTATTCTTTCAGTGTCATTTGAGGAAAAAATTGAATTTATGTAATATTTTATGCCGCTTGCGTAGGCTGCAAATTTCTCCAAAATAATACTTTGAAAAACAAAGAGTCAAGCCCTATAGAGTTCTAACAACCACGTGACTTTCTTCTTAGCAACCGTACTTTGCTGAAGGACAATGCTAATTTTACTGTCCCTCAGCAAACATGTTCGTGACGTCATCTATTAGAACTCTATACTGTTGTTAAGAGTACTCGCTTTCGGTAAGACGATTTATTTTATTTTATTTTATTTTATTCTTCTTCTTCTTCTTTTTCTTTTGATACACCTCAATGTAAAATAACCATATGTAGAGACCATTTTGAAGTCTTTCACAAGTGCTTCTAGAAATTTTCTGTATACCGTTTTACCATTAATGAACATCTATATAATATTTCTCTAACGTGGACCATTTTCAATTATTTTTTGTGAAACGATACGATACGCGAGGATAAAAAAATAATATTTATACATGAAAAATATTTAAGCACGTGACTTAGCTCAATGGACTAATAAGAAAAAATGACAACCTTTGTCTGATGAGATTATTTTATGAAAAAAAATGTATTTTTAACAGTTGTTTCTTCAGAATCTTTGCAAGCGTCATTTTAAACCTAGCACTGTTTTAAAGATATATACAGAATATGAATTTTTGTGTCATAAATAGACTAAAAAACACAATCATAAAAAATGTAATCAAAATAGGAATTATTTTATTTTATTTTATTTATTTATTTTTAAACAAATATATATATATATATATTTATATACCAAAATTAATAAAAAGTCATCGCCAACATGACGACAAAAATTTAAAAGGCGTCGTGGGAGTTCTATATTAAAACTGTACTGCCTGCGGAAGTATGAAAATTAGGTCGTGAACCCTGAATCTGAATTTTATTTGGAAACCTTTCTTTGAATGATTTTGGTTTCACTATTGCACAACATTAATTTAGTTTTAATAATTTGGCTTCTGGTAAATTAAAATTTTAATTAGGTGGTGAAATTGGTGTAACATTTATGAGTTTCAAATTTTAAAGGTAAATAAGAAAAGAAATAAAGTGCGAATATTTCGCACGGGTTTGCTAGTACTTTAATAATCTTTAATGTCTTATTTAATTTTCCATGCAATATAAGCAGATATACGGAAATCAGAGCAGAAAAGGACAGTCACGTGATCTGAATTTTCATAAACGTTCTTTTTCTTTCTTTTAAAAAATGATAAAAATTAAAATTAAAAGGTGAAATTAATAATAATAATATCGTAATTCCCTCAAGAGAAAGATTCTTTCACAGAAATACCTGCCACAAAGTACAGTAAGCAAATATTTGCTTTCTGCAAAATTCTCGACAGCTGTTTGGAAAAGTCACCAAAATAACTTCGAGCCGCAGCACATCAAAAATACCTACTTTTATGTCAAGGGCCATACGATGGGAACGGAGGACTTTCCCCATTATATAAATTTGACGAACATATGGTTCTACTGTTTATCGAGTGCCAATTAAAAGGTTCTGTCTCTTTTTTATTTTTTCTCCTTTACACCATTTTATTCTGTTTTCCTTTCATAACGTTTTCACTGCAGCTAAATAAATAATCTGGTGTGTCACTCACACGACTTTCTCTTACCCTGAAATTTAATACTATAAATACAGGTTGGAGATTAAGGGGTTAAGATAACGAGTTCTGATATGGAAACCTATGTTAAAGCAATTCAAATTAGGCTTCGGAAGAGTTTTATATGATAATTAGTGTGAGGGGGGCTACCCTCCCCCTCAAACCCCGTTTCATTACTGCACCTACGTTTATGTAGAATTTAAATCTGTTATTAAAATTAAAAATTCACTTAAAATTATTCAGACAATTTTCACACGCAGCATTCCTTGAGACTTATCAATCATGATCAAACTTTTCCAGCAACAAACTTATATTAATTTCAAAATACAACATTTGGATCTCCTAAAATTATTCGTTTTTAAGTCACTCTAAAAGACACAGGCAAAGATCAAACGTTAAAAAAATTGACATCTGTAATCAGGAAGCCTCAAAACGTGTAAATATGCTAAAGACAAGCGATGAATATTTAGCTTAAAAACATAAATTATACACCACATGTCTATGAGGAATTCATTTCAATTTCTGAGCAGCTTTCCTGGACGTATTAAAATATCATATGAAAGCACTTCCACTAACAATAAAAAAGAATATTATCGTTGAAATATTTGCAGTCCTGTATATCTTTTGAAGGTTATGTACAGACCACATGGTGCACCTAAATATAATCCCATAGTAATAATACACATCACAACCTGAAATGCACTTCCATCAATTTTCAGCTATTGTTGCACTATAATCAACTACTTTTGAGTAGCCTGTAAACGAACAGTGAATGATTACCCTACCATATTCTACATGAGACATGTTTTTACGCATATAAAGAATATATATTCATTTCATTTGGTTTAGTGCAGTCTGCAGATGTTAAACTCTACTTACCTGCAATTTCCCCCGTAGACGTAATGTATTTGAATTTTCTTGGTTGTCCCTGTAGACGAACCACTTGCTTCATCTCAACGAAAAGCTTAGTGTAGCATACCTATATCATACACATTTAGAATACCAAGTTTGGACTTTTTGATGTTATTTGTTCTTGAGATATGTTGATAACAGTCACTAAGACACAATGACACACGCACAGACCAACCGCAAAAAAACATGATTTTTGGTTTCAGGGAACCTCTAAACGTGCAAATATAACAAAATCTCACTTTCGAAAATTTTACCCAAAAACAATACTTTTTCTGCTTTATGGGTAAGAGAAAGTAAATTTTGTGCAAAAGATGTTCAATGTAGAATATCATATTAATAATATTAGTGAACGGTTTACAGGATCACGCAAAAATATTTACAGATATTATTAAATATAAGTGCAAATAGCTCGAAATGTATTTTAACTAGTATTATGGTTTATGGTCTTCCGATGGTAAAATATAATGAAGGTCAAATGATTTAATGTGTAACTACAATCGGAAAGTGCGTAAATTTCTGTGAAACATTTGACTTTTCTTTCTTGTTCTTTTTTAAATATGAATCGCTAAAATGTTATTTTTTAATTAGGCTCTCATGACTAGCATTTTTGGTCTACTATCTACCAATTAAAATGCAAGCATTATATAATATATCTTAAGGGTATTTTCTGTATGTTCACTTATTAATAACATTTTAACTCGACTGTTTAATGTTTAGTGAATGTCAGTTAAAAGGTCGCATCCTTCTCCTGTAATAATAATTATTATTATTTAATAATTTTATTTTCCTTTTTAATTATTTATTTATTTGATACAGCTGAGGAATTTTCTAAAATTTACTAAAAATGTTAGAGCTTTAATTTACCTGCCTTCCTTTAAAATGCAATTTTCGGTCAAAACTCCGATTTTCTATTTTTGGTTTAGTATTAAAGCCTGACATTTTAGCTTTCTAAATCAGTTTGAATTTTGTTTCTATCTTGCTTAGAACTTGAGTTGCAGGCATTTTAATATTAGTCACTCGTAAGTTTTTGAAACTGGCAGTGACCGTAAATGTTTGTTTACATAAATGTTTTACTCAATATAAACATCAAAATTCGTTACTGCATATAAAATGAATAATAAAAAAAAAAAAAAAATGAAATAAATCAGAAACGCATTAAAATTATTTTTAATAGGTAAAATCTGGTTTTTAATTATGTTTTCTGCTTTTTCTCAAAATGAGATTTTTAACATTTTGCTTTATCGCAAAACATCATAACTCCAAAAGTCATAATTGAAACCTTATGAAACTTTTATAAACTACTCTAGAGGAGTTGTTTTAGGGATTGAACTACGACTATGAATCTTGCTAAATTATTATTATTATTGTTTATTTATTTATTTATTTTTTCGATCGAAGTTATGAACTGTCGTGTAAAATGTTATCTTCTCTAAAATATTAAATAAAATGTTTATAGTTTTGAGAATAATAAAGCTATATTAGTATACTTTAATTATCATCTAACAATATTTAAGCAAAATAAATAAAAGACATTACGAACTTCTCTAAACTAAATATATGTATGTGTGTGTGTATAATAAGAACAGAAAACTATCTAAAACAAAGGAGAAATTCAAACAATTCAAACAGAAATAATATTAATAGTAATTCATCATCATCACACTAACAGTAACTCATCACTGATCAAACACCATAAAGGAAGACTAGAATTAATCAATAAACAATAACATATGGAAATGAGCTTTATACAAAGCACAGTATGTTAAAAATCATAATGAGTAGTTTCTGAGACATTGATGAATGAGATCATATTTAAACGATTTTCACCGAAGTACAACAGAAAAAAATGATGATAATAATAATAAGGAGAAGGAGAAGGGGAAATAAATAAATTAATTAATTTAAATTTAAATTAAATTAAAAAAATTAAGCAAGCAAAAATTTAAATTACTGTACATAATTCGAAAAATTAAAACTTTTCAGAACTATTTAATAAGAATATTTTTTAGGATATTAGACCATATTAAATTATATATTTTTATGTTGTTAGGTAAAAATAAATTATAAATTATCTCTAAAAAAAGTTAAGTTAAAACACGTGTCATTTGTTATTTATATTAAAAACACTTTAAAACATGTAAAATTAAACTTTATTTAAAAGATTTAAAAACGTTATCCGATGGTTTTCGCTTTTGAAAAATAATAATAATAATAAATAAATAAATATATTTTTTTTCTTTTAAAGCGGAAAGCTTCGGATAATGTTATAAAATCTTTTAAATAAAGTTTAATTTTACGTACGTTAAAGTGTTTTTAATCTAAATAAAAATAAATTATTATTTCATAATAATTGATATTACCGTATACTACATATATATAAATTATAGATATCATAATAAATTTTAACATTAAAATTCTATCATTTAATAGATACATGCAAATACCAACACAACAAAAATAAAACCGATTTTAACACAGTACAAAAACTATCACAGAAATGTTGCGATTCATATTTAGATCCAATAAGAGACAAAACCAATTTAAATTACTTACGCCCACATGAGTAAAAAGGGCCGTTATACCAATAGACGGAGAAAATTGATGAAGGAACTCATTAAATGCATTAAAAGTTATTCAGGAATTAAGAATCCAGTTAAAAAGTAAGAAAAAAAATAAAGGACCACAGCAATACTAATTGGAATTTGAAAATGCTTAAAAACAGAAGTATTAACTCATCAGGAAGCATGTACTTCTTTAAAGCAGATGGAGCTGCAAGATTTCGTAAAACAATATAGCTAACAATAGCAGATATATATTGTTCATGCTTCAATCGAGCAGCATATATATATAACGCCAGGGGTCTGTCCAGAGGAAAACCT
This sequence comes from Salticus scenicus, assembly GCA_963930645.1. NCBI lineage: Eukaryota > Metazoa > Arthropoda > Arachnida > Araneae > Salticidae > Salticus > Salticus scenicus. Next base: position 5,851,615 of record OZ005658.1, on the reverse strand, counting down.
GGGTCCGTTAAAGGAACCTTCACAAAATTTTACATCTTAAAAAAAGACTCTTCACAAAATTGTATATCTTAAAAAAGGACCCTTCACAAAATTACTTATCCTGAAAAAGGACCCATCACAAAATTTTCCCCCTTAAAAACAGACCTTTGATAAATCTATTTCATTTCCAGAACTAATCTTTCTTGGAACAAACAGGCTGCCTGAATAAACGGATATGCTTTGCTGAATTTCCCCAAAAAGCTGATATTCAATTTCTAATTTATAAAAGGTTTCTATGCATATATGTGAGTTTAGTTCTATAAAAATGAACCGTCACTATCTAAAATGAAACATTAATTGTAATTTTATTTTGCAAAATTAAATTTTTCACTATTTCACAAAAAGAGGACAATAATCGAAAAGTTTAGAAGAACTTTATTTTCACACTAAATTTAGATTCACAAAGTTAGGTGTAGAATTTTTCACGATTTCAGAAAAACAGGACCCTGTCTGAAAAGTCTGGACAGACCGCTAAACGTAATAGAACGTAAATATGAAGCATGTAGGCATATATATATACATACTTATTGTAAAATAATTAGAGAGGGGGAAAAATAAAATAAAATAAGTAAACACTTACCAATAGTAGTGATGACAATAATTGAATAAAGCAAAGCCCCGGAAAAAGTCCACTGCAAGGGGCTTTCATCCTTCCCATCGTATCCTTCTTTGCGCACTGCTCGGACAAGGGTCACTTCGAAATCCTGCAACAACGAAAATAAATATGAATAAGCTGTTACAAAGGTGATGCCATAACTTTTGCAAGCCATTGTATTCATTAATTAGTTTAGTTAAGGGAACTTGGTATTAGCGTTTTTTCGTGAATTCGTGATATTCAAAATGTTTAAACTTCTTCAAATATTTAATAAAGCACTTAATATATATAGCAGAACTTGGATAATTCGAAGTTGAAGGGACCAGAGAAAAATTAGAAATATCCAAAAATTCGAATTACATATATTATTTTGTTAAAAGGAAGAGATAAATTGAAAAATTAAAACTCTAGGATCAAAGATTTAACACGTCAACTTTATATCTAAGAATACTGCTACATCCGCCCCCCCCCCCCCCACACACACACACAATTAAATCAATATTTTTCACGAGCTTAATTATTCAATACTTTTTTTAAAAAAAAATAGTCAGATATTTTTCATTGCTTCTTTAAGTACAATCTTTATGTCATAGCATATGACTTCAACCTATCAATTGATACAAAAATAGAATCTTCTACATTAGACATGACTTTAAATTAAGGAAAAAAAAAAACAAAAAACCCTCGAAGTTCATGTATATGGACCATAACTTCTAATGCACTAGGTATCGAATTATCATGTATTTCTTTATCCTTCCTTTGAAAGACTGTTAAAAAAAATAATGCACTTTAGCTGAGAAAAATCTCAGGAACAAATTGCACTGTAATATTTTAAAGGTAATTGCATAAAAAATTCGAATTATCCAAAATAGAATTCGAATTATTCATGTTTTTTTTATTTTATTTTAATACAAAATTCAAGGGACTGAGTAAAAAATTCGAATTATCCAGAATTTCGAATTAAGCAAGTTCGAATTATTCAAGTTTTACTGTATATATATATATATATATATATATATATGTTTAATAGAAACTACCTAAAAAATTAGGAATGAATTTTGCAATATTTTTAAGAGAAAAAACATTAAAAATAAAAATATAACAAAAATCTTTTTTTTTTTTTTTTTTTTTCAAAATTTTTTATTGACATACACCTCTTATTTTATTTTATACTAGCAAACCCGTGCGAAATTTTCGCACTTTATTTCTTTTTTTATTTACCTTTAAATTTTGAAACGATTAAATATTATACCAATTTCACAACCTAATTCAAATTTTAATTTACTAGAAGCCAAATTATTATTAAATTCAAATAAATATTGTGCAACTAGAATCATTCAAAGAAAAGTTTCAAAATAAAATTCATGGTTGATCACTCAGTTTTCATACTTCCGCAGGCAGTACAGTTTTAGTAAAGGACCCCCCATGACGCCTTTTAAATTTTTATCGCCAAGAATGCAATGACATTTTATTTAATTTAGCGTAATATTTCGTTACAAAAAAAAATATATATATATACAGACACGACATTATTTCATTATTTAAAACATGAAAATCTGACATTGACAGATTTTAATTTAATGCCAGAGGCCTACTGCTAAACTTGTTAATATCGACAAATTCTTCTTTAGTTAATTCGTGACGATCTAAATTCCATGATAAAGTTTTCATTAAATCAAACCAATGTGTTTCAGCTGCAGATATTGTAACAAATAACGTTGGAAGTCCAAACTGTCTTATAGCCGCAAAACAACGTTTTTTCTCTTTTTCCCAATGAGGGGGAGGTGTGCCTTGGGGGGGACTCATGTCAAAGGTGTGCCTTGGGGGGGGGGACTCATGTCAAAGTTGGGCCTGGGGGGGACTCATGTCAAAGTTGTGGCTTGGGGGGACTTCATTCAATAAATCCCCATTCAATAAACCGACTGAAATAGGCCCTTAGCACTAATTAAGAGTGTATTATAAAAATTCGACAACGCTGTACCGACTGAAATAGGGGTACCTTGGGGGGGGACTCATGTCAAAGTTGGGCCTGGGGGGGGGGACTCATGTCAAAGTTGGGCCTTGGGGGGGACTTCATTCAATAAATCCCCATTCAATAAACCGACTGAAATAGGCCTCTAGCACTAATTAAGAGTGTATTATAAAAATTTGACAACTGTACCGACTGAAATAGGCCTCTAGCACTAAAAAATCCTATTTTCATTATATTTTTTCCTGATTGCGTTTTTTAGTCAATTTATGATAATAATTCATATTTTGTTTATATCGTTAAAATAATGCTAGGTTTAAAATGACGCTTGGAAAGATTCTGAAGAAATAACTTTTGAAGATATATTTTCCATAAAATAATGTCATCATGTTTTCGTATTAAATCATTGAGCTGAATCCGCGTGCTTAAATATTATTCATTTTAAATACTATTTTTTATCCTCGCGTATTTTATTAATTTCACCACTATCGTATCATTTCGACAAAAATTAATTGAAATTGGTCCACGTTAGAGAAATATTATATAGATTTTTATTTATTTATCTATTTATTCAAACACTAATAAATAAATTTCAAAATCCCTCCCTAATTATTTTAAGTAGGTTTTGTTAAATAAAAAAATAAAAAAAGTTAAAGTTTTTTTTCTTAAATATTTACAGACTTTTGGCATTTTCAAGATCATGAATTCAAGAAAAAATGCAATTTAAAATTTTTAAATATAAATAGGATAAAATAAAAATAAATAAAAATAATAATAATAAATCCCACAGAAATTGTTACATGATTGCATATTTTATTGAACAAACTTAATATAGTTCAACTTAAATATTAAATGGAAATATGAATTTTTACATAAAAATTTCAGCAGTAACAACTCAAAGATGCCAAGACGACCCCCCCCCCCCAAAGAATAATTTTATTTTAGTGTAACAGTCAAAACTAAAATAAATAGAAAAAAGATTTTTTTTTTTTTTTTTTTTTTTTTTTTTTTAATAATGTATTACACATTAATAGGCGTATAAAAATTTTAGTTATGTTAATATCTTGAGATTCCAAAATTATTAAATGTTTAAAAATAATTTAAAATATGTTTTTTTTTTTTTTTTTTTTTTTTTTTTTTAATGCATATAAAGCATTAGTTTTAGATATCAAATTTAAAATTAAATCAAAATTTTAAATTAAGATTTATTCTTCTGCTTATTATTATTGCTCTTATTATTATAAATTTAGATTACAATTTTAACTTATTTAATATTCTAAAAGAATATATATATACAAAAGTATTATTTATTTTTATATATCGTACTTTTACGAATTTCGATTATAAAAATTAAATAAATATATTATTCATAAATTTTATGAATTATTTATTATCAGTGAGTATGCTTAACATTAAACCAATTTTATTGCTAACAATTAAAATAATCCAATTGTAATCCAAGAAATATAAATTTTTCTCTTAATATTAAGAAATTTATATTAAAAATTATACGTTAATATTACTTAGTTATATATATAGAGAGAGAGTATATCTTAATGTATATTAAGCGAAGCAGGAAGAATGTTACATGAATCAGAATAAATTCTCTGTTAACAATCAAATAAAAATACAATTTAATAAAGCTATAATTAATTTAAAAACACAATATTTAAAAATAATTTAAAATATGTCTTTTTTTTTATGCATATAAAGTATTAGTTTTAGGTGTCAAATTTAAAATTAAATCAAAATTTGAAATTAAGATTTATTCTTCTTATTATTATTATTGCTGTTATTATTATAAATTTAGATCATTATTTTAACTTATTCAATATTCTAAAAGAATATATATATATACAAAAGTATGTATTTATTTTTATTTATCGTACTTTTAAGAATATTGATTGTAAAAATGAAATAAATATATTATTCATAAATTTTATGAATTATTATCAGTGAGTATCTTTAATATTAAACCAATTTTATTGCTAACAATTTAGATAATCCAATAGTAATAATAGAATATTTTTCTCTTAATGCCAAAAAATTTATATTAAAAATTATACGTTAACATTACTTAGTTATATATATAGAGAGAGCAGGAAGAAAGTTACATGAATCAGAATAAATTCTCTGTTGACAAACAAATAAAAATACAATTTAATAGAACTATAATTAATTTAAAAAACACAATATTTAAAAATAATTTAATATGTGTCCTTTTTTTTATGCATAGTATTTTAAGTATTAGTTTTAGATGTCAAATTTAAAATTAAATCAAAATTTGAAATTATGATTTCTTCTTCTTATTATTATTGTTGTTATTATTATAAATTTAGATCATTATTTTAACTTATTTAATATTCTAAAAGAATATATATATATATATATATACAAAAGTATGTATCTATTTTTATCTATCGTACTTTTACGAATGTCGATTGTAAAAATGAAATAAATATATTATTCATAAATTTTATGAATTATTTATTATCTGTGAGTATCTTTAATATTAAACCAATATTATTGCTAACAATTTAGATAATCCAATAGTAATAATAGAATATTTTTCTCTTAATGCCAAAAAATTTATATTAAAAATTATACGTTAATATTACTTAGTTATATATATATAGAGAGAGTATAATATCTTAATATATATTAAGCGAAGCAGGAAGAAAGTTACATGAATCAGAATAAATTCTCTGTTAACAATCAAATAAAAATACAATTTAATAGAACTATAATTAATTTAAAAACACAATATTTAAAAATAATTTAAAATGTGTCTTTTTTTTTTTTTTTTTTTTTTTTTATATGCATGTAAAGTATTAGTTTTAGGTGTCAAATTTAAAATTAAATCAAAATTTGAAATTAAGATTTCTTCTTCTTCTTATTATTATTGCTGTTATTATTATTATTATATATATATATATATATATATATATATACAAAAGTATGTATTTATTTTTATCTATCGTACTTTTAAGAATATTGATTGTAAAAATGAAATAAATATATTATTCATAAATTTTATGAATTATTATCAGTGAGTATCTTTAATATTAAACCAATTTTATTGCTAACAATTTAGATAATCCAATAGTAATAATAGAATATTTTTCTCTAAATGCCAAAAAATTTATATTAAAAATTATACGTTAATATTACTTAGTTATATATATAGAGAGAGGGTATAATATCTTAATATATATTAAGCGAAGCAGGAAGAAAATTACATGAATGAGAATAAATTCTCTGTTAACAATCAAATAAAAATACAGTTTAATAGAACTATAATTAATTTAAAAAACACAATATTCAAAAATAATTTAAAATGTGTCCTTTTTTTTATGCATAGTATTTCAAGTATTAATTTTAGATGTCAAATTTAAAATTAAATCAAAATTTGAAATTAAGATTTCTTCTTCTTATTATTATTGTTGTTATTATTATAAATTTAGATCATTATTTTAACTTATTTAATATTCTAAAAGAATATAAATATATATATAGACAAAAGTATTATTATTTTTTTTTATTTTATTTGACGTACTTTTAAGAATGTTGATCGTAAAAATGAAATAAATATATTATTCATAAATTTTATGAATTATTATCAGTGAGTATCTTTAATATTAAACCAATTTCATTTGCTAACAATTAAAATAATGCAATTGTAATAATAGAATTTTTTTCTCTTAATGTCAAAAAATTTATATTAAAAATTATATCAACTTCATCTTGTAAAAATTCTAAAATACATTCTAAATCACTTTTTTCAATCATAATTTTACTTTGGTCAGAATCATCTGAATTAACATCTCGAACTCTGATTAGCAGATCGATATCGCTCCCACGCTACAAGCGTTTCTTCGGGTAACGATGACTCAACTAGAGGAAATAACATAGCTCCGTATTTTTCTCTAGTAACCCCTAGTAGGTTGAGTTTACTTTCCAATTGGTCAAATAATTTTCTTAACGAATTTTTAAAACAGTTCTGTTTTTGAAGAACTAACATATATTTGAATTAACAATTCTTCTCTACCAAAACGCATTTTTAGCTGTTTTAAAGCTTTTTCATAGCTATTACCACCTGGGGGAAAACTTTTAATTAATTCATCAGCAGGACTTCCTTTTTCCATAGCTTGAGATAAATATGAAAATTTATCATGAAAATCAATATTAATGTCCTCATCAATTTTTTGAAACTGTCCCCAAAAATAGAGCCAATTTCTCACATTACCATCAAAAGTAGGTAATTTTATTTTAAGTAAATTGGAGTGTAAAGGTTGATATATATATATTTATTTACCAACTATGTGAAAAATACCAGACCGGGAACCGAACCCGGGCACCTCCGCTTAACGCACGGATGCTCTACCACTGAGCTACCCTGGCTGACAACCAGCTAGGCATTTCTCACATAATATTCGTTGGCCACATAGTTGGTAAATTATTGGTTATTTTTCACATAGTTGGTAAATAAAAAAAATATATATATCAACCTTTACACTCCAATTTACTTAAAATGAACATTCACGGTTGATTAATTCATGTATAAATATTTCTAAGTAGGTAATTTTATTTTTGGATAATGTAATAAGGTATTCGGCTGCGATATAATATTAAAACTTTCATTTTTTGAAGAAAATTGTTCTCTCACTAATGTTTCTAGTTTCAGTTTTAAAGATCTCCAGCGATCAATATATGTTTCTGACTCATCTACCTCTTTCTCAATATCTGTATCAGATGTTTTCTCAGAATACAGCAATTGTTTAAATTTATCTTCACATGCTGTCATTAATAAAGCTTTCTCTTCAATAAGTTTTAATTTATTAATTTTATCAGCACAATTCAGCTGAATTTCTTCCTCATCAAAAGAATTACATGCTCGAGTAATATTTAAAAATACAATTTAATAGAACTATAATTAATTTAAAAAGCCCAATATTTAAAAATAATTTAAAATGCGTCTTTTTTTTTTTTTTGCATATATTAGTTTTAGATGTCAAATTTAAATTTAAATCAAAATTTTAAATTAAGATTTATTCTTCTTCTTATTATTATTGCTGTTATTATTATAAATTTAGATTACAATTTTAACTTATTTAATATTCTAAAAGAATATATATATATACAAAAGTATTATTTATTTTTATATATCGTACTTTTAAGAATGTTGATCGTAAAAATGAAATAAATATATTATTCATAAATTTTATGAATTATTTATTATCAGTGAGTATCCTTAATATCAAACCAATTTTATTGCTAACAATTAAAATAATCCAATTGTAATAATAGAACTTTTTCTCTTAATGCCAACAAATTTATATTAAAAATTATACTTTAATATTACTTAGTTATATATAGAGAGAGAGTATATCTTAATATATATTAAGCGAAGCAAGAAGAAAATTACGTGAATCAAAATAAATTCTCTGTTAACAATCAAATAAAAATACAATTGTTTTATTATTATTATTATTATTATTATTATTATTATTATTATTATTATTACTACAGTCGAACCTCGTTAATGTGAACACTGTTAGCACAAATTGCTTTTAACATGAACCATTTCCACAATCCCCGTCAAAATGAAGATTAGTTTTGTTATATGAAGATTAGTTACAGATAGCATGAACTACTGATAACATGAACAAATATTTTAACATCCCTCTTGAGATTCACGTTAAAGAGATTCTATTGTATTATTATTATTTTCGAAATAAAATCAAAAACACTCAAGTATTTTAAAGTCTTTTCTTACCTGTAACGTCTCGATAGCCAGCATAGTCCAGTTCTCCTCTAAAAGGACAGTACTTTTAGACGTCAATGACCAGAGTCCGTTCACAACGTTTTCCCTTTCTTTCAACATGATTTGTCTTTTTGATCTTTCGTGGCCTGCCTCTAATGCCTCAAACGTAAAAGCACCAATAATACTGTAGCCGACCACCAAAGCGCATAGTCCAATGTGAGAAAAAAGAAAAGTTGCCACCAACCGACAATATCTTTGGCATTTAGAACACTTTGACATAGGCATTATTATTTTGCCAAAAAATGATATTTAACGATGTAAAATTTTTCAGATGATTTTAAAGTTTTCATTTTACTAAGCTTAGAAAAATACAGTTTCAAGTAAAACGTTTTATATATTTTTATATATTTTTATGTCACAATATTACTTAATATACTATGCATGTTACATACACTTGATGAACAAAACTCATTTATTGTAAAAATATATTTCATGTTGAACGAATGCATCAAATCCTAAATATTATTACATGCATTTCTAAATAAAATACATGTATTTTATCTCTTTCATAAATCATATCCAAAGTTTAATGAAGATATTATTTTTTAAGTTTTATAATCTGATCACAGTTATCGTAATCAATTTCAATATTTATACGTTATAATGTTTTTTTTTTTCTAATCACTCACAGTATTTTGCGTTTCTCGGAACCAGTTCCATTCTAGTTTTCTGTACTTCATTTTGATTATACAACTGTAATTTAGCATAGGACCCAGTGATATCAATTGATTCATTTCAATGATCTATACTTATCAGATTCTTTTTATTTTAAAATATTCACTTACCAAAATTAGTATTTGCTATGTACGTTTTTCAATTTTAAATTAATGGATTATTATATTTTTTAATTTTGGTAGGTGATATTATTAACGCTGAAATATATTAGTTATTACTTCTGCTTTTCTTTGATATTTAATGATGAATAATTTACTATCATACACATAAAATATAAATTACTTACGTCATAATTTTGTTTTCGCTCCTACTTTATTTATAGTGATAAAAAAATAACCAATTATTGATTATTTTGTCTTTTTCATCATTATTTCACAAAATTTTTAACATAATAAAATTTAACTGATTACGCAAAATTATTTAATTATGATAGAAGATATTTTATATCATTCAAATATTAAACTCATGAACATATCCTGCTTTACATGATGATTTAGTGATAAATAGTAATTTATTAAAATAAAATACAAATTACTGATGCCACATGTTATTTTCATTTCTCTTTTATTTATTTTTTATGTGAAAAAATACTAATCAGTGATTTATTATCTCGTCTGCTTTCCTTCTCAAAATTATATTATAAACTAAAATTGCATTATTCTGACAGACGATATCAATGATATTAAAATAAATAACCAGTGATTTTTTTTTCTTTTCAACCTTACTAATGCTAAAATAATTTGCTATAATAAAATACAAATTACTAATACTATGGGTTATTTTTCATTCTATATATATGAAGAAATATAAATCGACTAGTGTAAATACCGTCTGTATTTCTCCACTGTTTTTGAATATATAAAAACAATAGCAGATTAATTACTAGAAGGGATTAAAATGAAAAATACTAGTAAATTATTACATCAACGTCTTCCTTTTTTCTTTCAATAGTAATGGATTACAACTAATTACTAATATGATCGATATACATGAATGATTGATCTGTTATTATTAGAATAATAATAATAATAATAATAAAAACAATAAATTAATAATGCCAAAATAATTCACTCTGAATTTCAATTTGTACGATAGGTCGAAGATATAACGCGTTAATTAATCATGATGTTGCCTTGCATTTCTATTCTGAGGTGACTTCAAAGCTAAAATGAAATTAGTTAATGTTATGAACAATAGCACAAAACCAATTAAAAGCATGCAATAAATACTCATTATATATCTTCTTCAGACAAAATGATAAGCGATGTCCTGAATGATTGTAGCACGCAAAAAACACTATCACTTCAATGAATGCCGGGCTTCATCATTGTGGTGGCAAACGATTTGTGACAGCAGATAACGCAGTTATAGCAATTCATATCTTACACGAGGAAGCTGAAAACAGAGACTAGAATAGCGTGGGATCTAAATATGCTCTAAGCTCTGGGAGGAGCAGGCGACTTTTAGTAAAATATCGGAAACCACGTGATGGAAATGTCAGACTTTACTCAAGTCACGCGTGATGTCGGATCGGAAATTTGCGTGAGAGAGAAGATGCTGTAATCGTTTCCTAAACGGTGAAAAATCAGAAATGACAGTGAACCTTTGTATGAAAACATTAACATATGTTTTTTTGGAAGTGTTAAAGGAGGATGCAACCAAAACTAAAAAATGCTGATAATAATATTAACAATTATTGTCAAATTGTTTCATGTGATATATATTAAAGGCATAAATTAAAATATTTTAAAAACACACATTTATTTCAAAATGTACTAAAAACTTCGGGATCCGGACATAATATCGCGAGACAAAATCTCGCCGGACTGAATCTCGCGTCAAAAAAAATAGTATGATCTATTTGAAAATTTGATTTTGTGTCACGCGTGATCTCTGGCGGGACCACAGGGCCTTATAAATATTAATTAATTAATTAAAATAATTAATTAGTTAAATCATAGTGTTGAATTTCATTATTTTATCTATGCTTATTTTTAAGTTATTTTATCTTTTGCTTTTCACTGTTCAAAATACATTTTAAAAATCGTGTACATCACTGCTGACATTAAAGCTGAACACTATTCGCAAACTTGAATTAAAAAATTTAAAATTGGTAAGCACGATTGAATTCATTATGACTAATTTTGACAAAAGTTAATAAATATAGTTTTTAAACTATTTTAAGTAAAATTTATAATAAAATTTGTTGTAGGTTTGTCAGTATGTCAGTGCTCTGACTAAGGTATGTGTTGTCATGAAATTTTATACAACATTACTAATAATTACCAACTCATTTCTGCTTTATATTCATTTACGTCGGCAATATTTTGTCCTCGCGAGATTTTGTCCCCACCCGCTTCAATTCAGAGGATGTGCATAATTTACACACTGAGAAAAAAATTTATACCGCCTTCATCTAGAATTAATAAGTGGTCAATTTCTAAATCTCTAAAATAGAAATATAGATTTCCGAGATATGCGCATAAGGCACGCCAATAAACAGAATAGACGAAATGATCGAGAATTTCTAGTCTACAAACTTCTAGATGGTCAAACAATATTCTGAATCTTTTGTATTGCGAGAAATTTTCGCTTGATTTTCTGGAATTGGGTCATAAACCAAGATTATAGTTGCTGAAACGCATTTATTTGCAGAGATTTTTAAATAACTTTGCTCTCGATAATATAGGCAAACGCTCTAGAATTCTAATAGGGGTTTCTAGAACTCGATTTCAAAGGGGACTAGAATTTATAAGGATGAGATGGAACTATTTTTTCTAGAGCCACAATTTAGATTCTAGATGTCAGTTACAGAATTTTTTCTCATTGCATATATGTAAAACTTCAGCTCAATTAGATGTTAGGAAGTCGATTAAAATTCAAGAACAAATTTTGAATTAGAGTTAAGGGCGTAGAACCTGAGCTAATGAATGAGACTCTTACTACCAAGACTCTTAGAAATGCTTTCAAAGGAACAGAAACATGATTCTGAGGTTTTGACAAACGCATTAGAGCTACTTTTTGGAGAGAAATGTTCGAATGAATATAGTTCCATTAACAGAGATCAGGTAAAATTTTACAAGAGTTTGCCTCAAATATTCAGAAACATATCACATTTGGCCTTCTCAGACTGTCACTCTGAAGTTCCGGATGACAGTGTTGCCAGATGATCGACAGTCAATTTCCCCAAATCAGAGTTTTTTTTCCCATAAAAATCCCCAACTCAATTGCTACTAAAAAAGTAAATTTTTATTAAAAAAAATAATAATAATAAATATTTAACAGATTTGAGTCCAAATTTTCCCCCAAATGACAGTCTTTTTTGAAAAATATCCCCGTATACAAAAATAACTTTTATTATACACACTTGTTATCGGAACATTTTAAATTTGTGTAAAGTTCTTTAGTGTTAAGCATGTACGCAAGATTTATTTCCATCCTGAGGATGTCCTGGGGAGAAGGGGTACCTTCAAAAGCTTCTACATGTTAAGGAAAACTGTTAGAAATTCCTACGCATTGGAACAAATCCCTACAGTTTACAAGATTCGGTCTCCAAAATTATCCCCATAAGCCCAAACAATCCCTAAAAGCGGGATAAAATCCTCAATCTGACAACACTACCTGAAGATTTAGCTCTCCAATATCTCATCGATGTCGGGCGAGACCAAGAAACTCAAAAAACCCTTAGACTGGCCAATTTGCCAGATCAGCTTTAGCGTATGCCCTGTAGATTGAGGCAGCTCAACAAACCTCCCGTAAGGACAGTCACAGCATCAGAGTAGTTTCTATGGATGATTCTCAAGTTGATCTGAAGGAAATAAAGACAAATCTGGTCAGAGCTTACTAAGAGATTTCACAGTTTTGAAAATACTAAAGAAGCCACTAATTCGACGATTAGGTTCTGCGGCTGTGGAGGACATGGATTTGTCAAAAGAAGATTGCCAATGTAACAAACTAATGAAAACAAATAGAAGCATAAATCTTCAATGTTCCATATTTTCTTAATGAGTGGCAGCAATAATGGACTATAAGGACAAATTGAGGATACTTCCTACCGAATTGTTCTTGACTAGAAAAGCCCCAGATTGGGAACGAACCGAATTCCGAATGCGGGAAAATTTCAAAATTAAACTCGAAATGTACAAAATTCGGCTTGATACTGATTGTGTGCCAATAGATCAAAGTTTGTTAACGAAACCATTTTTAGAAGCTACACTTCTTCCAGCAATAGAGGAAGCTTTAGAGAAGAGAAGAAGGAAGAAGAGAAGGAAGGTTTAGAGAAAGAAGAAAAAGAAGAAGAAGAGAAAGACAAAGACAAAAAAGAACAAGAAGAGAAGGAAGAGGAAGAGAAAAGAAGAAAGAGAAGAAGAAAGAAGAGAAGGAAGCTTTAGAGGAATACTCGGTGCGTCCACACACAGACAGAGTCCAAGGATATCTCTTAGCCATTTATATAGAGAGATACCGGTGGCAACGTGACTATCATTAGAACACACTCATTTCTAGAAGGATAGATTATCTGGAAGCCGCCCTGCGTTAAACTCCAGGCCCAGACTGTGACCGGCGACGAAGGCAAAATTCATGGAAAAATGAACATGGCCATCACGTTTGGAAATATCAGTTACCAACAGTTGGCATATATCCTTTAATTCTTGGGCCTGGCTTCCTGAGAAAATACAATTTTAAATTAGATTTAAAGAGTAATGAGCTGCATTCAAAATTATGAGACATAAGCTGTATTCAGTGTAGAAAATCCAAACATTATTCAGTGTACTAAATAATAGCGAAATCAGAAATTTCCACTCCTTCACTTATTGGGGAATAAATTTCAACATAGCAGCCCAAACCCGCTAACTATTGGCCGATATGCACTCAAAGTCAATCAGCAAAATTTGACATAATATATATCTCATATATTAAGCTTGTAATTTGTTTTTAAAGGGAATATTAATATAAGCTTGTATTTTTTTTATTAAGCGCCTGTAAAAGCTGAGTCTTCCCTATAGTAAGAGAAAATCGCAGCATGGCAGCGCTACCGGTTAGATAATACAGCCCAAAAGCTAATCATCACCAATTTAATCCAAGGTAAAACAAATTAATAGTTTGATTAAATTATGCCCATTAATTCATAAAGTACAGTCGGTAACAAAAGTGTCCGAACACTAGCAAAAATTCCTATATAAAAAAAAAAAGTACGCTTAATTAAGTTATGTTAAATAAATTCTTGTCAAATCCTGTTCTTAGTCAGTCTAAGAACAGGATTCGACAAGGACTTATTTAACAAAACAGTATTAAGTGTACTTTTTTTTTATATAGGAATTTTTGCTATAGTGTTCGGACACTTTTGCTACCGACTGGACAGTTCACACAGTTTTGCTAACTCGAAAAGACAGATATTCTTTAAATCGAGTTCAGAAAATCTCAAAATGCTTAAATTTATCGAAAACCGGAAATCAGAAATTTTACCTAATCTTATATTTTCTTCTTATATATGCAGAAGATAGCAATAAATCCACTTTTGTAAAAAATAAGTAGTTAATTTTGAGATAATTGAAATGCATTATGTTTTACCTAAAAAATATGTCTTCAAATTAGAGCAGTCATAATTCACACACACACACACACACACACAAAAAAAAAAAAAAAAAAAAAAAAAAAAAAAAAGATCACGTATAAATTAGAAAAAAATTAGAGCTTCCATATATCAAATACTTTTTTAATTTGTGTTATATTTAATCAATAGTATACAGTTGGCAGCAAAATTATTAAAGCACATATCCAAATCTTTTTTTTTTTTTTTTTAGTTTCATCGCTAATTTTTCATCATCAACTTATTTTTTATAAACCGCATAAGACTAAGATTATGACTTGACAATATTCACTTAACAAAACAGTATTAGGTTCGCACCTTTAAATAGGAATTATTGCTAGCGCTTTAATAATTTTGTTGCCGACTGTATACATATATATTTCGATCTACACTCATTCACTCAATGGACTTTATCGGCGTTACGTAATAAACCCTTGACACGTGACTACTACAGGGAAAAAATGCAGAATTATAATGTTTACATTTGTGTTTTATGGGGGAAATGTTTACATTCTATAGGGAAATATTTGCATCCTAGAAGGAAATTCATAGGGAAATGGAGAAGCAGAAGACACATGTTGGGTATGATTTAGCCTCGAACCCAAAAAACCGGTAGAGTCCATAAGAATTTCTTCCCTCTAACGGCTGTTGCCTCTAAGAATAAAAAGTGTGTAGTCGAGAGTGTAGGAATACTATACCTAATACAAAATTACTATGTCTATGGTTTTGTTCAGTTTTAAGAAATTGGCAGATTTAACAATTTCCTTCTGTAAGAATTTCTAGTTCAAATGAATACGCATATAAAATAAAAAGTGCATAAAAAATAAAAGCATTTTGAATACCGTTATTTTGAATATGTCAAAAAGAATGATGTTAAAAAGGTGTTTTAAATACCTTTTAGACATCAAAAGACAATTTTTTGCTCAAACTCACCTTAGACATGCCTTTCGATCGATACCACTTTCAGTTGTCTACTTCTAGAACTAATATGTTAAAAACGTACTACAAATTTCATGTTTGCATATTAATATATGCTATCAGGTGGTCTTCTTTTTTTTCTTTCCACAAACAAAAATTATATGAAATATATAAAATAATCTATATAATATTTCTCTAACGGGGACTAGTTACGATTGCATTTTCTAGAAACGATATCATAGTGACTTAATAAAATACAAGAGGATAAAAAATAATACATAAGCAATATTTGAGCACGCGGACTCAGTTCAATGATCTAATAAAAAAAAAGGGGGGGGGGGAGGGTACGACATCTGCCTGACGAGATCCTTTTATAGAAAAATCTACTTTTTAAATGTTGCATCTTAACAACCTTTGCAAGCGTCATTTTAAACCTAGCAATACTTTAACCCTTTGCATCCCACATTATTTTATTTTTGGAAAAATAGTTTGAAACTTTTTTATTATATTTCTTTATGCATGAGAATCATCTCATATTAACACTTTCGCGACCACATCATTTTGAATTTTTGACAGTAAGGTCCGCCTGTGCAGTGATGCCAGATTGGGGATTTTGTCCCCATTTTGGGGATTTTTGAGGCTTCTGGGGACCAAATTTGGGAACAAAATGTTTGTGGGGACTTTTTTTTGGAGAATTCTAAAATTTTTAGGGACAAATCTGGGGAGTGTGGGGAATTCAACTTTCTGTCAATGTGATAACGAAATGATTTATCCCTACGACTAGGGACTTTCAATAGCTTTATTCATGATGTAGGGACAAATTTTAAATTCTTGGAGACTTTTTTTAAATTTTGTAAGAAATTTCATCGAATTACGCATGGATTATGTTGTTGTTCCTAATTTTTTCATGATTATTCACTATAGTAAGGACTTTTATTGTCAGTGTAGGGACATTTCGAGTTTTGAGTGGAACATCGTAAAATTTGAATTGGCAACACTGCGCCTGTGGGAGTTATTCTCCCATATTACAATATTTCAGAACAAAATTATCTGTATTCTGTATATTAGAAATGGATATACATTATAATTATATTCTTCCTAATCAAAATATTTGTATCCATAGTATATTTCATTGTAAAAATGTGAATATTGATTATATATTTAAGAAATAAATAGCATACAAATTGCGAAAGAAACGCCCACTGGTGGAGTTACAGATTTTCAAATGACATGAATCTACATCAGCGGTCGCGAAAGTGTTAAATTTAGCTTAAACTATAGCTTAACTATAGGGAAAGCTATAGGGACTACAGCTTAAACTCTAGTCCCAATGAAATCATGTAGTAAATTTAAGGTATATTGAGGATTTTTTTTTTTTTTTTTTTTTTTTTTTTATGGGACTTTAAAGCCCCGGTGGGATACAAAGTGTAAAAGATATGAATGAAATATAATTTTTTGTCATAAATTGACTAAAAAACGCAATAATCAAAAGTATAATCAAAATAGGGACTAAGTTTTTTTAAATAAAAAATTATGCCAAAATGAATAAATTAAAAGCCCGTGTCAACATGGCGGCAAAAATTTAAAAGTCGCCATAGGGGTCCTGTACTAAAGCTGTCCTGCCTGGGGATGTATGAAAACTGGGTCGTCAGCAAACATGAAATTTATTTTCAAACTTTTCTTTGAATGATTTGGTTTAATAGTGTTTCATCTCACAAAAACTGATAATACTTTGACTTTCGATGAATTAAAAATCAAATTGGGTAGTGAAATTGGTATAAGACTTATAAGTTTCAAATTTTAATGGTAAATAAAAAATGAAAGAAATTGCGAAAATTTCGCATAGGTTTGCTAGTAAAATATTAATTTTGCAAGTGAAAGATTTTTTTTTTTTTTTTTATGTTGTCAGAAATCTTACTTTATAGAAGGTAGTCAACTACGGAATGGTGATGAAGCTTTTTTATTTTTTGAAAAAAATCGCCCTCTCGTCGCTAAAAATCTGTTTTTACAGATTTTAACTGAGTGCCTGTATTTACAGAAGTGCGTGTTTTTTAAGTTTATGGTATTAGTCTGCCAGTATTTAGGTTCATTGATCTAATTATAAACATATACATTAATTTATAATTGATTTTTCATGTACTTTTTATGTAACAAATTTAAATTTATTAACATGAATATTTTTTAAACATTAAAAATTGAGTGTTATGATCTGAAGCTTTAATCGAAGTTTTACATGTTTTTTTTTTTTTTTTTTTTCCAATGGCTAGGCAAAAGTTACAGAGGACTATAAAGTCACAAGACAAATTATAGACAATATAATATAGTACAAAAGACCGAGGTCAATGCCTAAGGAGCTATCTTGACTCTCAATATCTCGACTCTTCTGTAGAACATCGAGGAGCCCTATAACGGGACAGATGGTTCCTGTCCATTACTTCTCCAGAATCACAAAGTGGGCTAGTAGGGTCGTTTAAGATACCTATGCTTTTCAAATGAGCGACAAGGCACATGTCCTGTAGATAGGTGGAAAGTCGTCTTGGTTTTTCAGGAATAAGAGAAGGACTTAAATTCTTCCGTTTCTTTAGAGCTGTACGATTCTCAAGATCTCGTAAGGCATTAGATGCAGATAAATTCTTTAAAAAAAGTTTACTCCTCCAGAAAGAAATGGCTGTATTGGGATGTTGTAGTTGTAGTAAGGTGGCACCTCTTTTTGCAAGGAAGTCCGCTTGTTCATTGCCCCATCAACAGCGCTAATTGACTGGATAGCCGCCTGAGAATCAGAAAGAATGACTGCCCTTTCAAACTTGCAATGGACAGCTAAAATAGTTGCTAACGTATCGCCACAACTTCACCGCCAAAGGAGGTACTAATATAGCCCGCAGGGGCATAGAATGGGGATACAATGTTTAGCATTTATTTTAAAGTAATTTATATTTCGCTTGCTATCTGTATAAAGACCTCTGAATAAAATAAATTTCTTTGGAAATAATCACTTTATGATCTAAATTTGTTGTTAACTCTTAGAGGATCATAAGTTTGCTAAGAGTAAATATTAGTATATAACAGTTTATTTTAGATTACTTTGACGTAAAATAATAAACATCATAAGAAAATTACATATCAATGTGTATTTTTTTTTTTTTTTTATAACTTTTTGGGAAAACTTTTTTCCCAATACACTATAAAGGTAACACAAATTACAGTTAGGCTTATTATGCAATTTCTTTTATTTATTAGTTAATCATAACAAAATGTTAACTAAAGTAATACAAATTTATGAAATAAATTTGCCATACAAAATGGTGTACTAATTATGATATTCTGTGAAGCAATTTTTTTTTTTTTTTTTTTTTGAAGCAAAGATAGATATTAAAACAAGAATAAACTACAACGTCAGAAAAAGTATTTGAGATGAATACAACTGTTTCGGTAGCCTTAAGCGTACCGTCTTCAGTGCAAAAAGAAAAGGCTCATTCTTTTTGCACTGGAACCGGTACGCTTAAGGCTACCGAAACAGCTTTATGCATCTCAACTATTTTTCTTTGTCGTTTCTGACGTAGTAGTTTATTCGTGTTTTAATTTTCCAACGCCAAGTCTCCTGTTATTATAAAGATAGATATTGCTTTTGACATTTGACATTTGCTTTTTTTTTTTTTTTTCCTTAAACATTCCGTTTGCGTAATTGCTTCGGCATCGGTCCCACTTTGAAAAAAAAAAAAAAAATGATACGGTTATAGATAACACAACAATCAACAATTTAAAAATGGGGGGAAGTATTTCCCTTAGAAGTGAAAGGGTTGAATGTTGCTGTTAAAATCTAAGTAATTATCACAATTTATATATATATAGTTTTAAATTGAAAGTAATAAATGGGTGTAAGAGTTTAAGATAAGTGGGCGTGGTTAACAAAAAGAAAATAAAAAATGTTAATAAATGCAAAAATAACGAATTAAAGTATCGAAAAAACATTTGCAAAATAACACTTCATGTGAAAAACACTGTTTTAGAATTTCATTGTTATTTTGATTTTGGGAGTATGCTGGTTTCACCATGGTTCCGAAACCTGTTAGGCCTTTTTCATTTTCTTAAAAATTGTCTTTTCTGCTGCTCTCACCCACTGAAGACGAAGCGGATAGGTGTTTTTCACATGAAGTGTTATTTCATAGCCTTCTAAGCTAGATGCCTTCCGCGTGGCTCGGAAACCTGGCAACAGTTCAAGCGGTGGACAGTGCCACCTGGTATAGATTGCGCGACTTTTTTATTCAACTGTCACCAATAATTTTAAGAAGTAATATATGATATATATAATCGATGTTTCTTCGATACTTTTCACCTTTCATATATATCAAAACACACATTTAAAAATTTTTGGGGGGTGTTGAATAAAAAAGTCGCGCAATTTGTATCAGGTGGCACTGTCCACCGCCAAGTTTCAGAGCCACGCGGAAGGCATCTAGTTTAGGAGGCTATGGTTATTTTGCAGATGTTTTTTCGATACTTTAATTCGTTATTTTTGTATTTATTAACATTTTTTATTTTCTTTTTGTTAACCACGACCACTTACACCTATTTATTACTTTCTATTTAAAACTACAGTCGGTAACAAAAGTGTCCGAACACTAGCAAAAATTCCTATGTAAAAAAGTACACTTCATACGGTTTTGTTAAATAAATCATTGTCGAATCCTGTTCTTAGTCAGTGTAAGAACAGGATTCGACAGGATTTATTTAACAAAACCGTATTAAGTGTACTTTTTTTACATAGGAATTATTGCTAGCGTTCGGACACTTTTGTTACCGACTGTACAATAATGTTCATTAATGTCCTTTTCGCATCCACTTTCTGTGTCATAACGAAAGTAACGAGTAGCGAACTCTGAGTAACGGATACTTGAAAGTAACGAATACTTAAAAGCTTGAAAGTAACGAATATTTGAAAAAAGTCGTTATTTCGTTACTTTTATAGCTCGAAGTGGAATTGTGCTGTTAACTCAAATTTTGCCGTGTACAACGTGAACGTAATTAAACTTGTCCTGATCGTAGCACGTACAGTCGGTAGCAAACGTATCCGAGCACTAGCCAATAATTCTTATATCAAAAAGGTACACTTAAAGCTGTTTCGTTAAATAAATCCTTGTCGAATGATGTTCTCAGACTGACTAAGAACATGACTCGGCAAGGATTTATTTAACAAAGCAGTATCAAGTGTACTTTTTATAGACAGGGCCTTATTGCTAGTGCTCGGATACTTTGGCTACCGATTCTAACTAAAATGCGGATTGAGTCGAAATTTTGTAGATAGACATTTCAATACATGTGCTGAAAAATTCTGGAAAAAAAAAGTTAATTAATTAATTAAAAAAAAAAAAAAAAAAAAAAAAAAAAAACCTCTTCTCTGCGCATTGTAGTCAGAGTGATTGAAATGATATGTAGTAACTGGTCTATTTTAACATTTTCAAACATTACGACATTATGGCATTGCAGGCGAAGAAGAAAGCAATCTGCTTTGCATAAGTAGATAGATTCAGCTTAAGTTCAGGGTATAAAAGGTGGAAATCGATTGAGTAGAATTATTTCAGTTATAGGACGGTTGCTAATTTTTATTACCTGAAATTGTGGTAATCTTGGAACTGTTTTACGAAAACTTATGGCTGACGGGAAGGACAATGTGCGACAGATCACAGCAAACATAGCTGTTTACCTGTTACAGTTGTAACTGTGGTCCATTTTAACATTTTTAAACATTACGACATTATAGCACTGTAGGGGAAGAAGAAAGCAATCTGGTTTGCATAAGTAGATAAGATTCAGCTTAAGTTTAGGGTATAAAAGGTGGAAATCGATTGAGTAGAATTATTTCAGTTATAGGATGGTTGTTAATTTGTATTACCAGAAATTGTGGTAATCTTGGAACTGTTTTACGAAAACTTATGGCTGACGGGAAGGACAATGTGCGACAGATCTCTAGCAAACAGCTGTTTATCTGTCACTGTTCATCGGTCGCACACAAATAAATGATGGGGCGCAACATGGAACAACATGCTTTACACTGCTAAACAGTCTCTAACAAACAACAAAAATGTCTGTAATAAATAAATAATGATGACAGTATAGAAATTCGTAGCTTGTTTGTATTTTGATGTATTGTGCCCCTGACATATTTTTTTTCAGCCTTTTTAAGCGCATACTTTGAATTAATTTTCGAATCAATCCGCATTTTAGTTACTGCTATAGAGAATTCCGAATAGGCCAAGTTTAATTATGATCACCCTGTACCTACTGGCAGCTCAAAATATCCCTATACTGATTATATAACTTATTTTTTTAACGTAAAATTACGAACATAAAAGGCAAACCCTGTAAAAAGTCTTAAAAAAGTACTCCAGAAAGTTACTACGCATTTAAAATCCTTCTCTACTTTTGAATAAAACTGCTAAAAATCCCTAGGAGTATATGAGAAATCCCTACAGTTAGCAACGTTGCTATGGAGACGAATAAATTGTAATAGTTTTGGTTTATCTTAAAAATTCATTGGAGTATTTTCTCATGTGATATCATATCGTCATCCTGGATATTGCATTTTTTTTTTTTTTTTTAACTTACCCATACGATTGAGAGAGTATTGTTTTAGGGTCAAATTTTCGAACGTGAGATTTTGTTATATTTACATGTTCTGAGATCCCATGAATACGAAAATCATGTTTTTAGCGAATGGTTTGTGTGTGTGTCTGTCTGTTTTCAGCATATCTCAAGAAAAAATAGTAGCAGAAATTCCAAACTCGGTATTCTAAATATGTATCACATAGGGATGCTACAGCAAGCTTTTCGTTGAGATGAAGCAAATGGTTCGTGTACAGGGACACTCAAAAGTATTCAAATACATTACGTCTATGGGAGAAATTGCAGTTAAGTAGAGTTTAACATCTATAGACTGCACTAAACCAAATGAAACGAATATATATTTTTTGTAACAGAGGTAGTCAACTGGGGAAAAAATTTTGTGTATGTAGGAGCCTCGCCTGCCCCCCTGGGGGGGGGGAAGTTCCCCCTCGAGGGGAGTAAATTTTCATGATGGGTATCTTTCAAAAGAGCTCGCCAATACCTTTAAAACGAATGGTTGAACCATCGATCTGCGATAATTTAAAAAAAAAAGTTATCGATTTTTTTCATTTTTAACAAATATGTATATATATATATATATATATATATATATATATATATATTAATGTAATATTGAGAAAATTTCAACATTTTTTGGATATTTAGTGTTATACTGCTCTTAGAGTAACTTAAAAACGAATAATTCTAGGAGATCCATATGTATTTTGAAGTTAATATAAGTTTGTTGATGGAAAAGTTTGATCAAGATTGATAAGTTTCAATGAATGTTGAGTGTGAAAATTGTCTGTATAATTTTAAGTAAACTTTTAATTTTAGTAACAGAATTAAATATTATATAAATTTAGGTGCATTAATGAAACGGGGGGTTGAGGAGGGTGGTAGTCCCCCTCACACAGAACTAATTATCATATAAAACTCTTCCTAAGCCTAATTTGAATTGTTTAAAATAGGTTTACATAACAGTTACTCGTTATCTTACCTCTTAATCTCCAACCTGCATCTGTATTTATAGTATTAAATTTCAGGGTAAAAGAAAGTCGTGTGAGTGACACACCAGATTATTTCTCTTTAACAACTTTTTTTTTTTTTTTTTTTTTTTTTTAGAATTATTCATTCTACATTAATTAACAATATAAAAAATTAAAATGAAGTAAAGCGATAAAACTGTTCGACTGAATTGTTTGAGTCTTATCATTTTGCAATATTTTATTGCAATCACAACAATGGATTATCTTTGACCACTATTTAAAGTTTATGATAATTTAAAAAGAATTTATTTTTATCTCAGTATCACTTTCAATTTGATTTTATCTCTTTATAATTCTATCACTTCGAAATTGATATCGCTGTATTTTTGTAGGTGGCTACTTGTTTAAAAAGACATTCTTGTCGTTTGAAATTAAATAAATAATTTAAAAAATAACTTTTTTTTTTCCTCTCTCCCTAAAATGACAAATTTCCTTAATGTCAAAAGTCTTAGATGTGTCGAATGGACTCTGGAAGTAACTCGCAATGATTATGGATATTATAGCAAGTCTTTTTCGCTCGGGGATCTCGATTGTATGTTACGATTTTATAGTTCCCGATTACATTTTTATGGTGTTAAAAATCTGCAGCCGCCACTAAAAGTAACAGTATTCTGTACTTGTGGTACTGAAACTTCGTTTAAAACACATTTCATCACGGATGATGAAATTATTTGGACTAGTTACTGTTGGGACGTAACAAACAAACTATTGTTTTTCCAGATCATCATTCAAAATGATTCCGCAGAAGGTAAGTTTCTTTTCATCCCGTTGTTTCTTGTTACTTTTTTACTTTCTTCTATTATTTAATATAGAGAAAGTATTGGATTTGTGAAAAATTTTCGACCTCCGTTTTTTGATGGACTTACACGTTTTGGGATGTCCTGAACACGAATTGATAGTTTTTAGAAAATGTCTGTCTGTGTGTGCGTGTATCACAAATTTCGTGTCCACTGTATCTCACGAACCAATGAATGAAATTTAACCAAACTTGGTATTTGGTTGCACCCTGACATAAACTGGTGCTGAATAGGTTTGGGGATCAATTGCTCAACAGGTGGCGCTGTGATCGCATTTTTTGTAAACTTTTAACATGACAGTATAGGATAAAATTTCGTATAAATGTGCATAATTAGAGTTGTTTTAAACTTGTGATTTTAAAATTAATATGAATGATTGATAATAGTAGTAGTTAACTAGGAAAAAAATTCTGTACATATGGGGGCATCGCTGTGCATATGGGGGGGGGGGTAAGTTTTTAAGACGGGTATCTTTCGAAAGGTCTCATCAATAACCTTTAAAACGAATAGTTGAACTAGAAATCTGTGATAATTAAAACAAAGTTATCGATTTTTTTTTTTTTTAATATTGTTACTGAGGGAATTTGTATAGAAAAATACAGTCTTGTGGTGGTCATAACATACTAAATCATTTTTTAAACTTTCTACGAAGTTGGAAAGTGTTTGTCACTTAAGTTTGTCCACCGCACTGAGAAAAAAATTATACTGCCTTCATCTAGAATGAATAAGTGGCCATTTTCTAAATCCTTTAACTAGAAATATAGATTTCCGAGCTATGCGCATAAGGCACGCCAATAAACTGAATAGACGAAATGATCGAGATGTTCTAGTCTACATATTTCTAGATGGTGAAACAATATTCTGAATATTCTCAATCTTTTGTATGGTAATTTCTACATTTTAGGTACTGAATTTCAAGTTTTTCCTTGGTGCTAAGTATTTACATAGTACGAAAGGAGTTCTAAAGTAATTCACAACCAATTAAAATTATACTAAGTTCCACACCTACTTACTCTTTTTAAACTGAAGCTTATTGACCTCTATAAATATCTTTATGTTTTTTTCTACCCCAACATATGCCCTAATAATAATACAAATAAATACTTGTGCACTCAAAAACACTAAATCTTTTAGTACATTTTCAGTTAATGGCTGTGGAGCCTGTATCGATTTTAAGTTAGTCTTTATTAAATACTTTAGAACATCTATTTCAACTTACTTTTTTTTTTAAATCGAGGCTACTTAGCGACAATTAAATTCTTTATGACAATTTCATCCCCAACATTTGTCCTAATAAAACAAACACTTGCGCACTCAAAAACACTGAATCCTTTAGTACACTTTCAGTTTATGGCTGTGGAGCCTGTTCTGATTTTAAGTAATTTTAGCCTCTAAAAATCAAATAGAGTCCCACAAAAGTTATTGAAATCAAATTGTATCCCTATATTGTGTCCCACTCTATTTTAATTAGGCTGATTCAGTCTCATCAAATTCTTTAGAACAACTATTTCAAAACACCAACCTAAGTTCTATATTTTAGGTACAGAATTTCAAGTTTATCCTTGGTGCTAAGTAATAACAAAGTATGAAAGGAGTTTTAAAGTTACTCACAAAACTTTTAGTACCTATCCAAATAAAATTAAACTAGGTTCCTCAGCTACTTACTCTTTTTAAATTGAAGCTGATTGGCCTCAGTATAAATCTTTATGACTAATTCAATGCCAACATATGTCCTAATAATAAAACAAATAAACACTTGCGAACTCTAAAAACACTAAATATTTTAGTAAATTTTCTGTAAATGGCAGTGGAGCCTGTTTTAAGTTAAATTAGCCTCACTAAAAATACTTCAGAACAACTTTTTCAACTTACTTACTCTTTTTAAATTGAGGCTGATTGGTCTCAATTAATATCTTTATGACAAATTCAACCCCTACTTTTGTCTTAATAAAACAAGTAAAAACTTGCGCACTCAACAAACACTAATTCTTTTGGTACACTTTCAGTTAATGGCTGAGGAGTCTGATTTAATTTTAAGTTAAATCTCACTCATCCTTTCTATAACTTACTAAAAGATAAAAAAAAAAAAAAAAAAGAAAAAAAGAAAAAAACTTCAATTCGCATCGACATTAATGCACTTTATTCTAACTCTCCCAACAACATTTCCTCACAACAAAATATTTCATTAAACTTAAATAATAAACAATTAAAATCCAAAAGTTTACTATTACACAAATATTCAAAAAAGAATTTTAAATATTTTTTTTTCTCTCTCTCTCTGTCTCCCTTCTCTACACCTCTGCTGAATTTAATTCAAGAATTACATTAAAATGGAAGGGAAAAAGTGAAATTTAACCAAGCTTTCTTTTTTTTTTTTTTTTAATCTAATTTTATTACTGTTGATACTTAAAATCTTATATATTAAAAGAATTTATGAAAACTAAAGGCAGTCCGTCTGGCCGTTCTATCCGGGCGATTTCCTTCATTTTTTTTTTAAATGAAAGGTATTTAGACACAGATATGTCATCAATCATTGAAATTTACTCAACTCCCACCTTACTCAAGTTATACTCAAACGCGATTCTTCCCTGTACATTTCCTATGGGACACATTCACTCAAACAATTTGAATTCTCATATCTCCTCTTCTAATGAATGGATCTTGATCGTTTCACTCTCAGAACACTCAGTGGATCAAGCTCTTTCTTTTGAGCTATTAACTGCTTAAATTCGTTGAGTTTGAGGAAAGTTATGCGTGCAGAATCAACTTTACATTCAATTTTTTCAAGATTTTCCTTCACTCAAACCTCTATAACTAGATTTCTAATTAATGTAGGCTGTTGACACAAGTCTAAGAACACTCAGTGGATCAAGCTCTTTCTTTTGAGCTATTAACCCCTTCCGCTCCAGGCTAGCTGTAGTGTAAATGTCTGAAATACCAGACTATAATTTTTAAATAGTATCGTATACTTTCTTTGGACGTATGCACGTACGTCCATGGTATTAATGGCCATTAAAACTAGGACGTACGCACGTACGTCCCTGGAGTGGAAGGGGTTAACTGCTTAAATTCGTTGAGTTTGAGGAAAGTTATGCGTGCAGAATCAACTTTAATCAGTTTCCCCCCGGGGGAAACGGGTGGGAAACCATTTCCCACCCGTTTCGGGTTAAAAACACATTTACGAGCTTAACTAAGCTTCAAATTGCTTCACGGTGAAGAAATTCTACATATGGGGACTAGAGTCGAATACTAAAAAATCAATATCTGCGAATTTGGAATTTTCGATTTTAAAGGGGGAAAAAGGGGGAAAGTAGATTTGGAGGAGAGGGGAAAGGGGGGAAATTAGTTTGAGAGGGAAATCCGTTCTAGACCCACACATGTAGCACCTCATTTTAAAGGTCTTGAAATTTCATGTCGATTGGGGATGTTTGTATACAGTATAATGCGACCCCTGGTGGTAAAAAATGGAACTAAGTGATTTTGGAACTAAGTGAAATGGAACTAAGTGATCTTGGTATTTCCTCACCGTTGGTGATGTTCGTACAGAACAAACTGCGCCCCCTGGCGGTGGAAAGTGCAACTAAAGGATTTTACAGTTGACACCACCATGTGACACCTTATTTGAAAGGTCTTGGAAATTCAAGGTGATTGGTGATTTTCGTATAGAACATACTGTGCTCCCTGTTGGAGGAAAGTGGATTTTGCAGTGCGTAAGTAGCATGCCTGCTATACGGTGCCGCAGCCACAGGCAGCGGTAACACGAGTCAGAGGTTCGTTCGGTTCAAGGTTAATTTTTGAGAATTTTTTCATGTTAATAGCTGTCTGCATATACGTGCCACAGGCACTGGGATACGAACCCGAGTTCCGTTCTGTTTGAAGTAATTTTTATTTGTTACAGATAATGATTATTATTATTATTATTATTATTTTCTTCTTTTTTTTTTTGTGATCTTTTCATTTAAAAATAGAAATTCAAACAAAATCGAGTTAAAGATATAAAACCATACAAATTTAAGGTGCATTTAAGGTTATTATCATGGGCCCGGGCAACACCGGGTGGGTTCTTTCGGTTGCAGGTTAATTTTTGGGAATTTTTTTTTACGTTATTAGCGGCTCACGTATGTGCTGCCACAGACACCGGTGTCACAAGACTGAGTTTCGTTCGGTTCGAGGTAATTTTTTTGTTACAGCTGATTATTTTTTCGCGTTGCCTTTATTTAAAAATAGAAATTCAAACAAAATCGAGTTAAAGATATAAAATCATACAAATTTAAGGTTCAATTAAGGTTATTATCATGGGTACAGGCAACGCCGGGTTGGTCAGCTAACATGTAGCCTTAGTATTAAAAGAAACAGAAAATAAAAGATAGCAACTGTTTTATTTGGAGTCAGTTTGACGTCACATTGACAGTACTTTGTAGAAAGTGATGTCATACATAGTATTTTAATTTATAACCATTTTTCCGAATTTCTTTTTTTTTAAGTGAAATGTTGTAAATTAAATTAGATGTTTTAACTTGAAATACATTTAAATAATGATTTAATAAATAATTTAATGATATAATTAATAAACGATTTTTGAAACATTACGGTCAATAAAGTGACCGTCGAAGTCGACGGGGTATACTTAACTGACTGTTGATACTTATCGACTGTTGATACTTAAAATTAACTTTAAAACTAAAATAATCAGCTTAGACCTCTTCAATTCTCGTTTATTTTATTCAATCTAATTTCTTTTTTTTTTTTTTTTTGAGACATGCGTGCGGCTGGGAAAGCCCCATTCGAGTTTTCACTGGACGAATCCTCTAATTTCACTGGTATTTACACTTGGAGTCAAGTGCCTCACGTCTTTGTAATCACCCTCCGATCGCCATTAGTACTGATTTAGCTAAATCTCTATAATTATGCACGATTCAGAAACTGGAGATTTTGAAGCTGTAGAGGGCGAGAACCAAGAGGAATACTCTGATGAGTCCACCTCCTCTTATAGATCAAGCAGATCGAAAAGATCAACAAATGCCGCAAAACCTAACAAGAGTAACACCAAAGAATCATCTGTAACTACATTCAACAGGAATGAGAACTTTACAGAATATACATCGATTTCTGAAATCGCCTCCAAAGTAATCGATATTATTGATCTTGTCTCGAAAGGCCCAATTAGAGCGCCCCTTAAACTAATTAAAAACGCATTTATCCAGATAAGCAAACTAGCACACAATACACCTGAATCAGTCACTCAGCTATCTAGCACATCTCAAACTAAGTACATCTCAAATAAAGAAAGGTGGCAGCTCCTCAACGATAACTTGAATAAAAAATTTCAGACAACAGAGACTTTGCTGAAAGACCTATTCGACCACCAAAAACAAATAAAATCACTGATAGATGTTCACCAAACAGACTCAAAAGATATCAACATACGTTCCTCACAAAAGTGCACAACATCTGACGAAGTTCAGTTAGTCTCTACGCAGTTCACTCAGGACAGGCCTTACTTCTCAACACCAACACAACCGAAATGCTCTCCGCCCATTTCAGAGTTAGATGAACTTTTATCCTGGCAAATGCGCACTCTGGCAGTAACCTCTAACAAAAGGTCACACAGAGGAGCAGACATCATCAAAACAATTAAGGAGCAATCGGTATGTACTCCCTCCTCAAAAATTGAGGTCAAGGTTAAAAAAAAACACGTAGAGTTGTCCTGTGTTTCCCCTGAAGCTGCCGCTCACCTGCAGGAGGAACTTTACTCCAATCATGTTATTTCACAAAATCTTAAAGTCCAGAAAAAACTGTTTAAAAACTTTAAAGTTATCATACTCAACATACCCCAAGGGGTACAAGTACCAAACATTATAGAAACTATCCACAGCGAACTAAAAATCGCAAAAGCCAGGAATTCCCACATTAGACATTTAAGCCGTAGGCAAACAAGAGCTGGTTATAATCACGTTATACTCACACCGGAACCTCTGGCAGAGTTACTTCTTAAAGAAGGATTCATCTCCTTTGGTATTTTCAGATGCAGAGTGAGACCCTTCACAAGTATCCAGCGATGTTCCAAATGCCAGGACTTCTGGCACTCTGCAGGCTCCTGTACTTCGAGGTCTTTCTGCGCCCACTGTGCAGAACAGCATGAAAGTGAATCAATATGTACGAACTCCCCAGCATGTATCACTTGCATTCGCGAGAATAAAAATTGCAGCAAAACTCTCAAAACTGATCATCCATCTTACTCTAAAGACTGTCCAGTCTTTAGTGCGATCTATGAAAAGGAGAGGTCATGTCTGGAGGAAAGATTCCCCCGTCCTTTTAGCAATGAAGCCCCGCCCCCTCGATTTCAAAAGCAGAAGTTCTCCCTAAACGTTAGTCCTCCCAGAGCCAATAGAGCTAATAGGACATCTACAGAAGGCTGGTATTATCCTCCTCCGCCTCCAGCCTGGTTCCCCTGGGACATGCAGCCACACCCCCACCCAGGTCTCCAGTATTGTCAGACGAACGAAATTGAAGATTCCCTTCAGACACACTACGACTGTCCTCCACACCAGCAGTGGTATTATCAACAAGGTAACTGTTAACCGCTCTTTAACTTTAAAACCAAGCTCTAACAACTTTTTCTCATCTTCCAGCATGAAAGATACTAACAATATTAATAATTTAAACAAGGTTCCACTTAATAACATCTCAATCCTGCAGATCAATCTCAACAACTGCAAGGCGGCCAACTCAGCAGCTCGAGTACACATGGATAAAAACTCCAGGGATATTGGGCTGCTGCAGGATGCCTACAGTGCTGCTGAGGAGGGGCTGTATGGATTTCCGGCTTCGTGGACAATCTTTTCATCGAAAAACAAATCAGCACATATCGTTTTAAGGTCTCAACACTTAGTTTTCACCCACCTCTTTACTGGAGACAATTGCGTGTTTATCACGTTGTCCACGGACAAGGGCGAAGTTATTATTGGCAGCGCATATGCAGCTCCGTCTGCAGATTTTGAACACTGCCTGGAAGAATGGCAACATCTAATTACACAAAGTTCACACTTCATCTGCGGCTGCGATTTGAACGCCAGCTCCCCACTTTGGTGCTCACCGAATGAAAATGCCAGGGAAAGCCGCCTTATCGAATTTATAATCATAAACCACCTGTGTCTTGCAAACATTGAGAACTCCACTCCTACATTTCAAAATGACAGAGCTCAGGGCTGGCCAGATTTCACACTCGTCAATCCACTAACTCTCTCCAGAGTAGCAAACTGGTCAGTCTTAGACGAGCATAACAATACTGATCATAACTATATAACATACACACTGCAATTAAAACCACAATACACTAAAAACACGCGTTTCGCCACGAATAGAGGAAACTTCACTAAATTCATTAAACTTCTCAATATACACCACAAACAATTACTAAGACAAATTCAAGATACAACCTCAACGGAAGACCTAGAAACTTTCACATGTAACTTCATTTCCTCTGTCCGTGTAGCAGCCACTTCTTCATTTAGACTTAAACCCACGGGTCGGCACTCTGCGCCCACTTTCTGGTCTCCACAGCTTAAGTCGCTGCGCAATAGATTAACGGTCTTAAAACGCAAAACCAAACATATCCCAGTCACACACTTACCTGAACACAGACAACACATCAAAAAACTATCAGCGCATTACAAAAAATCAATCAATAACGCAAAAGTGGCCGCTTGGAGGTCATTCTGTTCCTCGCAGACGAAAGTCTTCGGCACTGCCCAAAAATTTTATTCACAAAAATTTTTTACACCACAGGAATTATTTCTTCAAAGGTCTCCACGTCTTTCCTCCAAACAAAATAACTTAGAATATCTTACCCAACAGCTTTTCGGTCCATCAGTCCTGCAAAATTCAGCGGATCACTCTTTCTTATTTTCTGAGCGGGAGGACAAAGCCTTCACGAAGGCGGAGATCCTCTCTGCTCTTAACAGCTTTAATGTAAAAAAGGCTCCTGGACCTGACAACATCGATTTCAGGATGCTCAAAAAAATTAACTCATCTTTCCCAGATATTATTTTAAATTGGGTTAACAAATGCCTAGAACTTTTCTATTTTCCCAAAGTGCTTCGCAGAGGCGAAGTTGTGTATTTTCTGAAAGAGGGAAAGACCCCCTCTGACCCTAAATCATACCGGCCGATATGCCTACTACCAACCTTAGGCAAACTTTTAGAGAAATTAATTGTCGTTCGCTTAAATTACCATCTTGAACATAACAATCTCTTAAATAACAGGCAATATGGCTTCAGAGAGGGTAGATCCTGCGAAAAGGCTTTGAACAAAATTTTGTCGTCCTCTGCTCTCAGCATAAGCTCAGGATTGTACACAACTATCGTCTCGCTCGATATTCAAGGCGCATTCGATAACATCGAATGGCCTTACATTTTTAAAGCTCTCGCCTCCTTACAGTGCCCGAGAAATGTCGCTGGGGTCATCCGCTCTTATCTTTCTAACCGAAGCATCATTGTTAACTGGGGCTCCGGCTCCAGTGAACACACTCAAGAAAAGGGTTGTCCACAAGGTTCTTGTTTGGGACCAGTCCTCTGGACAATAGTCGCAAACCAAATTCTTGAAACTATGTCTCTAAAAGGTTACGACATCTATGCCTACGCGGATGATTTCACTCTCATTCTCTCGGGAAAAACAAGGATCGACCTGGAAACACATGCTCTAGGTGCCCTCTCCAACTTCACCCAGCTGCTGAGTTCCCTCAATCTGACCCTTTCCTCACATAAGACGCAAGCGCTCACTTTCTCATGCCCACGTCTCTTAAAAAGGAAACCGACGATGAGAGTGAATGGCGTCAGTGTTAAACATGTGGACAGCATAAAAATATTAGGAATTAACATTGACAGAAACCTAAATTGGATCTCACATATAGACTACATTAAATTAAAAATATTCAAAATATTTCATAACGCGTGCAAAATCACAGGTAAAACATGGGGAATTAAATCTAAAATGTTAAAAATTTGGTACACAACAATTGCAGAAAAGATTATCTCATATGGGGCAGGAATCTGGGGGGGCAACCTTTCCAAAAGGTCAGCTAACAAACTCAATTCAATACAGCGAGTTCTCCTTCTGCAATTGTCACGAGGTTACAGAACTATCTCAACTGACGCCCTTCACGTCATTACCGGAGTCCCTCCTATCCACCTTAAAATTAAATACGAATACTATAAAACTAATATCCTGCAACTTAACACCCTAGCCACTAAAAACACATTCTTTCCAAACACCACTATACAACTCAACAAAAGCAGCTGGTCTCTACACCCCGCAGTGGACACCTTGCATGAATTCATTGATACTAACGTTAACTCCTTCTTACCTTCTGCTCCTTTGGCGATATTTACAGATGGGTCGAAAACCACTGATGGCGTGGGGGCAGCTTTCTGCGTCTTAACCGAAGGTGTCTCGATACATCAGTGGGCCTCGAGGCTGGGAGATTACAACTCTGTATTCCAGGCTGAGCTTTACGCAATTCTAAAAGCTCTGTACTGGGTTCAAGAACTTCCACTTTGCACCGCAGTTTCAGTCTTCAGCGACAGTCTCTCAGCTCTGCAGGCCCTTGGTCGCCTCCGCTCCCCTAACCCTATTGTTCAGGAAATTAAATCAATTTTCCTTACTCTCTCATCCAAGGTCTCTTTCGCCCACGTCTCTGCTCATACGGGGGTCGCTGGCAACGAATTAGCTGATAGGCTATCTAAAGAAGCAACTGCCTTCTCTACAATCCAAACTCCACTGTCAATACCAGCCTCTCACGTGAAGAAAATTCTTTTTCATAATCTTATAGAGGAGTGGCAAATTTACTGGAACGACTCAGAAAAAGGACGTCACACTTATTCACTACTTCCTAAGGTTTCTAAATACAACTTCGACCTAACACCAGCAGTCACTGCCTTTCTCACAGGACATGGTCCTTTCAAAACCTACCTGCATAAATTCCATCGCTCACGTTCAGACCAATGTGAGTGCGGGACCTTGGGCTCTCCCAATCATTATTACTACTCCTGTCCACTTACTTTCGACTGTCGCATTATTAACCCCATCAATAAACCTTCTGACTGGCTTTTTAACATAATTAACCGGAAGCTCCTTCGTCATAAACTAACAAATATATTTAACCACTTAATGCATGTCTCTAATTTAACTTCTTAAATATTAAAAAAAAATAAAAGATAAGTAAAAATTAAAAATAATAATAATAAAAATAATAGCCTACAGGTTCAGTCCGTCTAACAAAACGTAAGGCATGATACTCAAGTTTTTTTTTTTTTTTTTTTTTTCTCTAGCCGCCCACTGTCGCGTTCGAGTTTCCACTCAGGCGGCCCTATGTATTTTCTTTTTTTTTCTTCTTTGGTGTGCTTTATTTCTTGTTACCTTGTCGCCCTCTGTCGTGTGAAAGCTCTGCTTTGGCGACCTCTGTATTTTTTTTTTCTTTTTTTTTTTTTTTTTCTGTTTATGCAATAAACAACGGAGGAGGTTTAATCTTTAGACACGGGCTCTTTTGAATCTCCACTGTGCCATCATCTAAAGGTTGAAATCGCTCAAAACTGCTGCATAGTGGTGAGCGACCACCTTCCGTCTTAGAATCTTAGAATCTTTTGTATGGTGAGAAATTTTCGCTTGGTTAACTAGAATTGGATCATAAACCAAGATTGTAATTGTTAAAACACGCCTCGTTCGCATTTATAGAACTCGCTTTCAAAGGGGACTAGAATTTATAAGGATGACATGGAACTATTTTTTCTAGAACCACAGTTTAGATTCTAGATGTCAGTTACAGATTTTTACTTTTTGTAATCATGTCAAAAATCCGAATTTGAGATTCTGATGTATCTATACCTTTCGAGGTCCCCTGAGTCCGTTTTCACTATTTTTGCGATGATAAATGTATGTGTGTGTGTATGTATGTGTGTATGTATGTGTATTTGTCTGTGAGTGAACACGCTAGCATCTAAACGCTTTGTTCGAATAAGCTGAAAGTTGGTACGTATATTGTAAGTCACCCTAGTACGAACCCTATTGATTTTGGTGAATTTAGCACTTATAGTTTTTTTACAGGGACACAAAGAAAAATTCTTTATCATTATGGCCTATGGGACCAAAATCTTAAAAGTGCGATAACATCTAAACACCTTATTCAATTGAGCAAAAACTTTATACACATATTTTAAGCCACAGATACTCAATCTGTATAGATTTTGGAGAATCTAGCACTTATAGTTTTTTTACAGGGAAACAAAGAAAAATTCTTTATCATTATGGCCTATGGGACCAAAATCTGAAAAGTGCGATAGCATCTAAACGCCTTATTCAATTGAGCTCAAAATTTATATGAATATTATAAATCACTGTTGCACTAACTATAAGCATTTTGGTGAATCTAGCCTTTATAGGTTTTTACAGGGACACAACGAAAAATTATCGTTATGATCTATGGACTCAAAGTTCAGTAGCGTTCAATAAAACATCGTTTAATATATGGTGAAAAATACTCAAACACTGTATTGTGGTTTTGTCTCTTTTGTTTGTTTAACAACTCCTCTTTCTTTACTTTATCTACAAAACTATTAATTACCCAATGTTCGAAAAGTCCAGTGGAGTCACTCCAGATTTTTTTCTCAGTGCAATCTGTCTATTCATCTCTCAATCTACATGATGTCCGTCTGTCTATCCATCTGTCTGTGCTCTATCTTCCGTAAATAATTTTTGAATTCCATGAAATTCATATGCATTAACATAGCTGCCAAGTTTTTTAATTTATTCCGGAATGCTGTTAGTCCCGCCCTTTTTTCACACCGTAATCTTTTTAGAGTAGTTTTCTTCATATTTAATCGTAATTATATATTGAAGAAACTTTTTCCATAAAAATTACGGTGTGAAAAAAGGGCGGAGCTAACAGCATTCCGGAATTAATTTTAAAAAATGGCAGTTATGCATTAATCATGTTTATTGGGGTATTTTCCCTAGACCATTAAAGAACGTTTATCGGTGCCAAGTTATTACAATTTGTAAAATATTTTCTTACCGATATTTCATAGAGCGCCGGGCTCATAATTGGAAGATTGCGGGTTCGGTAATCGAATCGGCCAAACACCGTCGTGTACACTAATGGTCGTTGGTGCACGTAAAATCTGTCGTGGCAGCAATGTCCTTCATGTTCCCATCGTAATTATACCTCTTGGGATTACTGCAGCAGGAGAGCCATCCCTTCCGTGGAGGATCAAAATTGTAATGGCATGTCTTCGGGCCATGAGTTCCAAACCGTCACCAACTGCCCATTGCGCAGCACTAGCATGACGTAAAACCCGACCAACCAATCAACCATACCGATATTTACAAACAGTAATCTTGATGCATTCTTCGACCACATTTCATGAAACCATGAAAGCATCTGCGCAAACGCTAACTCAACGAGTCCAATGCTAAAATAGGGGTGACAGTCTTCTGACTCAGAGAAAATGAGCAATAATAGAGCGGGGAATTACTGGATGTTTTCCAAATTTCAAACTGTCAGTCAAGCTGGCATTCCTCTAACATTTTGGACGCGTCCTCACTGCTAGTTTTAGGATATGTGGCTGCACTGTAACTTAATATCAGGTGTATTTTATAAAATAATACTACTATTAAAAAATAGTGGTAAAAACATCACAGACTCTTCGCAATAAATTTGCTGTCATAAAGTTATAAATTTATTTATTTATTTATTTATTTTTCAGTTTTTGGATATCAAGAGAGAGGTTTAATTATGAGATAATGCTAAAATACTAATTTTTTCGACTTTATAATAATTTTTATGCTACTGTGGACCACTAGAAGCCACAGAGATTTGTTATATAACAAAAGTTACGGTTATATAACATTTAAACTCAGGCCCTGACTTAAGGCAGGGCATACGGGGCAAATGCCCTGGGCCCCCCTTCTGCAAAGGGCCCCCCTACAGGCGAATGCAGAAATTCTGCAACCTAAAAACCTCTTATGCCACTGCAAGGGGGCCCCCCAGAATAGACTTGCCCCGGGGCTCCAGGTAGTCTAAGTCGGGCCCTGTTTAAACTTTGCAAAGTCCTTACGTGACATTTAACCTAAACTTTGTTTGCGATTACGTACATATAAGAGGAAACATTTATATATAAGGTACAAGCATAGAAATTATCAATTTTTGAAATATTTTGCAATTTTTATACAAAAGTAGACCTTCAAGATATATTCCAAAAATTCTAAAACTCGGTATTGTTCTTATCCAATATATGTATATATATTTATATAATCCTAAAATGTATTGCAATTAATAAAAATAATTAAAATTTATTATCTCAGGATTAAATTAAATGATTTTAAAACTAGAAAACTAAAAAAAAATTTCTTCTCTCAAAAAAATAAATATGTAAATATAAACAAAAATAAAATAAACCTGTTTTAAAAAAATTCTCTTGATTTGAATTATAATGTTTATCTTTTTCGCACCAGATGGCGCAAGCTCAGATCTAACACGTTGAAATTTAAGAGAAAACACAGTGAACTGAAAGATGTAATTAAACTCCAATTCTTGAAAGTTTTAAGAATTATTCATAGAATAATAATAAAGGAAGAAGGAGCATAAGTGTTTCTAATAAGCTGTTGTGTTGCCACAACAAACAGCGATATTATTTTTTTTTCTATGGCCCTACTTTAAGGTTTTGAGTAGCAAAAGGTGCTTTCGCTGGCATTTCACTAGAAGAGGTTTGTAAGCATTACGAGTATTGGCATGCTCCTTCTTCTTATTATTATTCTATGGAATTATTACAATAAAAATACATTGCAATAGTGAATTCAATTATTAATGAAAATTGGTCATTTCTAAATCTTTTATCGATTAATCGGGATTGGTCTCGGTATTAATTTTTCTTATTAGAAAAGCTCTGTTGGCAACTTATTATGTGTTACTCTCTGAATTTGGTGTTAAAATGACACGTGGATAAATGTTATTTTTCTATATTGATTCCTTATTGGGTTGTGTTATTGATTTGTTGAAATTTAATTAATTCCTTTTTTAATTTGGGTTTTGTCACAAGATAGGAACATGAACTCAGTGATGCCAGATTGGGAATTTTGTCCCCATTTTGGGGATTTCTGAGGCTTCTGGGGACAATTTTGGGGACCAAATATTTTGTGGGGACTTTTTTGGGGAATTCTAAAAATTTTGGGAACAAATCTGGGGAGTTCTTTAACTTTCTATCAATGTTAGCAACGTAATGATTTATCCCTACGACCAGGGATTTTCAATACCTTTATTGTTATTTGGGGATTTTTTTCAAAAATTGCCTTCATTTGGGGAAAAATCTTAGCTTAAATCCACTTAAATCTGCTTGATTTTTTTTTTTTTTTTTTTTTCTTGAAAAAATTTTTATTTTCCCTTTTTAGTAGAAATCAAGTTGGGGATTTTTTCGAAAAAAAAAAATAAATAAATAAACACCCTGATTTGGGGAAATTTGAAGACCTGTTTGGGGAAATAATTTTCGATCATCTGGCATCACTGCATGAACTGTACTTTTTGCTAGAATTAGCTATACAGTTTTCCAAAATCTTGAGATTGATTTGCTCTGAGAAAGACATGTTTCCTGACATGTGAATCCTTCTATTTTTGAGCATTTCCAATTCCAATTCTCATTTCCAGTTACCTTTTTTTCGTATTTTTATTAATTTCTTTGTTTCCGTTTGATAAAAGGAAAAAAAAAAAAAAAACTTTCTTGAATATTGCATGATAAAAATCATACCTTGTTGGACATAGTGTTATGGTTCTAATTGCTAATATTAGCGTAAATAATTTAAAATGAATTTATATATTAATTGATTTGCTGTAAATGAAAATCATAGAAAAATGAGTGCCAACATTTAAATTGAATTAAAATAACTGTTATTTGAGTATTGTTGTCCTTATCATATATATATTAATTGCTAAATTTTATAGCGTTTTTAAAATTTTCGCTTTATATATATAGATATATATATATACAAACAATTTTTTTCAGAACTTATAAAATCTTGTTTATACTACTTAATTGTATATATAATTACATAAATAATTGTATATATAATTACATATTTTGAAATTAAAATTAATTTAAAAATTACATACACTTTGAATACAACTGTAAATGCGCTTAAACAATTGTATATTATTTCAATTTTTATTCCAATAATAATTGTATTGCTGCAATTTTTAATACAATTAATAATTAGTTTTATTATTTAATTGAATTTTAGCCTATAATATTTGACATTTATAAATGGATGTTTGTTATACCAACTCTTTTCTTTTGGACTGAATTGTTAAAAGAAAATTTAGACTCTATACGGTGAATTTATTAATTGGTATTATAATTAAAATATAAAAAATCTGTGAAAACATTTAAAATAAATTACTTTAATTTTGTTATGTTGGTATTTTCATTTATCTTTTGATTGCTGAATATTATAATGGTATTGAATTCTATTATCAACATTTTTTTTTTTCTCTCTCTCTCTCTTACCCATAAGGTAGCGAAAGCATGGTTTTTTTACTTTCTCTTTCCCATAAGGTAGAGAAAGTATTGTTTTTTGGGTTAAATTTTTGACAGTGATATTTTGTTATATTTACACGTTTTGAGGTTTCCTGAATACGAAAACCATGTTTTTAGCGGTGTGTATGTGTGTATGTCTGTGTGTATGTCTGTGTGTGTGTCTGTCTATTATCAGCATATCTCAAAAACAAATTATGGCAGAAAGTTCAAACTTGGTATTCTAAACGTGTATCATATAAGGATGCTACACTAAACTTTTCGTTAATATCAAGAAAATGGTTCGTGTACAGGGACACTCAAAAGTATTCAAAAGTGTATGGGGGATATTCCAGGTAAGTAGAGTTTAACATGTATAGACTGCACTAAACCAAATGAAACGTATATATATATATATATATATATATATATATATATATTTTGTAATAGAGATAGTCAACTTGGAAAAATATTTTGTGTATGTAGGAGCCTGTCCTACCCCCCCCCCCCCCCCTCCTTCCAGGGGAATAAATTTTCATGATGGGTATCTTTCAAAACAGCTCGCCAATACCTTTAAAACGAATGGTTGAACCATCGATCTGTGATGATTTAAAATAAAGTTATCGATCTTTTTCATTAAATAATAATAATAATAATAATAATATTGAGAATAAATTCAACTTTTTTTTTGGATATTGAGTGTTATACTACTTCTCTAATATGGAAATCGTCTGCATTATCATAAAAGATAATTTGTTTAAATAATAATTTTAATAAATTATTTTTTAAAAACAGAATTATTTTTTAATAACCGAATTAAATTCTATATAAATGTAGGTGCATTAGTGAAACGGGGTGTTAAGGGGGGCGGTAGCCCCCCTCGCACAGAACTAATTACCATATAAAACTCTACCGAAGCCTAATTTGTATTGTTTAACACAGGTTTACATAACAGTACTCGTTATCTTACCTCTTAATCTCCAACCTGTATTTCTAGTATTAAATTTCAGGGTAAGAGAAAGTCGTGTGAGTGATACACCAGATTATTAGTATTATTATTTTTTTTTTTCAAACTTATAAAATTTGTTTATACTACTTAATTGAGTATATAATTACATTTGTACATATTTTGGACTCAGATAACTGAGGCTGTATTGTATTAAAAATATTCTTGCGGTCACTAACATTTCTATAAGTTGTATAATGCTGTACGTAAACTTTCTTAATGTATTATATTGTGCTTCTTTTTCTCGGATAAGCTCCAAAATTATCTTGTGTTTGTGTGTTTTATGTTTTATTTATTTCCCTTTCGGCAGTCAAATTAAATTGAGAACTCTTATTCCGTTACAACCATTTTTCTGCAGAAAAAGATGCATGGCAGCAGACACAGGTACTTCTGCTCCAAAATCTTTGAAGTCCAATTAATATTCATCTGACTAGCCTTTTTTTTTTTTTTTTAAGTCATCAATGAGAACAATTTTTATAATTAAAACACGCTGCAAAATGAAATAAAAGACAAAGAAACTAGTAGGTTTCCTAAACTAGCAAGTTATTTTGGGACACTTGCAGTATCTTCTCTCTCTCTCTCTCTCTCTTTTTTTTTTTTTTTCAAATTATTTTTCAAATTATATTTATTTATCTTTATATCAGGGGGTCGTACTCTCCACAGTTTTTTTTTTTTTTTTTTTTTTTTCAGGACACTCTCAAAGATAAAAAAAAATTTCGACTTTTTTGCCACCACTAATTTTATGTAGAAATACTTCTGGATATATTTAAAGCAATGTACAGTCGTCCCCACTTAATCGGGTAACGGATAATCGAATACCCCGCTTATAAGAATATAAAGTTATAGAACCAATTTTTTCCCCATAGAAGTAATGTTAAATTTCTTCGTTTAAAGAAATATCTTTTACAATGCCACCCCGCTTAATCGCATAAATACTCAAAGTTTCTTAAATAAAATTCCTCTATTTCTGGGGAAATTTTTCCTCTCATTCTCACAAAAAAAAAAAAAAAAAAAAAAAAAAAAATCCGTTCTTCTTTTAAAAACCTTACATAACTAAGGCATGCTCTTTAAACATGAGACGGCATTCCTGCCGAGGTAATAAAAATTGTTTTGCGAAAGCCAAATTTATAAAATTAGCAACTGATGAGAAAATTAGAAATTAAAATACAAGTTATCTCCAGGAATTAGAAATCACAAATTTTGAAAGTTTTCAGATGATTCAAAAAGAACTTTATGAACTCATTCATAGATGTGGATAAAGATGGAGAAACAGAAAGAGATGAAGAGTTTAATCTTCCAATAAAACTTTAAATGAAAGTGATAAAGAAGAGCAAGCGCAACGATAAATGAAGTTGCAAAATCCTTTAACATTTTTCATCGTCATTTTGAGTTTCATATAGAAGCGATTATAATCTATTTATGTGCTTTAGAAAAAGAAATCGAAAAACGTTTAGTTAAGTCTATGTTAAATTAATCAATCATAACTGTTTTTCTTTTTTTTTTTTTTTTTTTTAAGTAAAATTGTAAGTACACTTTATTTTATATTTATTCCAGCATTAATTGCATTTGTAAATTACTATAATATTTTAACTTAGTAGAAGTTTTGTGAAACATTTAAATAAGAATGAGGTATCGGTCATTTATCTTTTCGTGTCAGCATAAAACGATATAGTTATACAATTGCGTTTCTAGTCTTCTCCGCATAATTGAATACCCCGCTTAATCGAATTAATATAGTTGGAACGGTAGACAATCGTTTAAGCGGGGCTGACTGTATCATGATTATACAGGGTAGAGATTAATAGCTGTAGCAATAAATTAAAAAATATTTCATTCCTGAGAGTGTCCTGAAAAAAAAGGCCGAGAGTACGACCCCTGTTATATATTATTTATTTATCTTATTAATTATCTTTATATTTATTATAATTTTATTTATTTATTTATTTTTCTGTTCAGCTAAACTGTGTGCCAGCATTGGGTGTCAAGCTCCTGAAAAATTACCGCTTTCAGCAATTTCTAAGGAGACCAGTCACCTAGAGGCTCTTTCCAGAGATTTTTCGAAATTGCTGATCGAAAATTCAAGTTGTGACGTCAAAATAACTTGTGATGGCCAGACGTTTAATGCCCACAGGTGCGTTCTCGAGACGCGATCTGCAGTTTTCTCAGCCATGCTCAAGAGTGACATGATTGAAGGTATCAGTGGTCTTATAACAGTAGAAGACATTGAAGTTCCTATTTTTCAAAACTTTTTACGTTATTTGTATTCGGGAACGCTTCCGGAACTTGACGTAGAGAACGCAAAGCAATTTTACGAAGTCGCCGATAAATACGCCGTAAAAGAACTGAAAAAGGCTTGCTCGGAGTTTTTGGCAGATCATTTGAACGAAAGTACCGCTTGTGAACTGTTGATCTTTGCTGATCAGCACAGTGACGAAGATTTTCGAAATAACGTTATCCTGTATATAATCGAAGAAAGAATTCCAGAAAATGAAAGTATCTGGCAAGATTTTTGCAAGAATTATCCCACCTTGGCAATTGATGTACTGAATTCTTCTTTTCGAAAAAGTCATCGGAATTAGATTTCAGAGGTTGAAAAATTATTATTTAATTGTTCTCATATATGCGTATGAATAATTGTTATCCAGAACTTTATTTATCTGTTTTGTATGTTGAAAGTAGTATTTAAAAAATTATATTATTAATTCAGTTGTACTAGGAAAAATATCCTATGTTTTGCATATTTTTTTGTTTTCAAAAATATAAAACACGTTTAAATAAAAGAAAACTCTTGACTCATATAT
Source organism: Salticus scenicus (assembly GCA_963930645.1). Taxonomy (NCBI): domain Eukaryota; kingdom Metazoa; phylum Arthropoda; class Arachnida; order Araneae; family Salticidae; genus Salticus; species Salticus scenicus. The sequence continues at coordinate 5,808,201 of OZ005658.1, read as the reverse complement.
TTGATTGACTATGTACAGTCGGTAACAAAAGTGTCCGAACACTAGCAAAAATTCCTATATAAAAAGGTACATTTCATACGGTTTTGTTAAATG